>OY728139.1:418167521-419417521 GCA_963277665.1 Viscum album | reverse complement strand
TTTTCAGAAAAATACCAAAATTTCACCCTAGGCTAATTTCGATATTCTGAGTCCAAAAATGAAGTCCATTTTGAAAAATAAAATTTATAAAATTTCAAAAAGTGGTTATTACTATTCATAACGGCTAGTTTTAATAGCATATTGTTGTTTAGTGAAACTCGGTATTGCGTACGACGCAAGCTATCGAGGAAGGTCGCGATTGGGTGTAAAGCAAGCCAAGCAAGTATTGTGTAGAAAAAGATCCCTTTGATGATTTATATAACATAAAAGTCTCGGGTGTTACATTATTGATTATGATCTAGTTCAAATTCTGATAATCAATGAAGAGTTGCATTAATCCATATTTCTTCTTCAAAAAATCGAACACGTGCACCCCGAAGTGACACACTTGGCTGAATGAATCCCTTATCAAGATTTTATTAGAGTTGTTTCTTGAATTCTAGAAACTCAATTTGGTGCATTCTATAACGAGTCTTTAAAACTGGTTTGAAACCAGGTACAAGTTATTTTGAGAACTCGACTTCATGTTTTGGTGGAAGATAAAGAAATTATTTTGGGAATACGTCCACAAAATCCCTAACAACATGCATATCATCTATTTTGATCTTATCCCAATCTATTTGAGATAAAAACCCTTTTCAATCGAAATAAATACTCATACACTAGATGTAATCCCCACATGAAGTTCATACTTATCATCAGATTGATGGATGATCATAGAAGGGTTTGAAATATCAAACGTAACTTACCTTCCCTGAAAAATCATGTGGGATTTATGTAGATAAAACTAATCCATTCATAATATTACATAAAATTTGACTAGAGGAAGAATGATAATATTTATAGGAATCATGTTCCCAAAAACTCATAATGTAGAGGAATCATATAATTGAGATGTAATCCCTATAACATTAAACGTTTTCACTAATAATTCCCACTATAATTGTTTTAGAGTAATCATAACACCCAGAGAATATTATTTAGATATGAAAGAGTGGGTATATGTAAAATAAAATAATAAATTATAAGTTCTAGAGTGGATGGTAAGTTTATCTTTCATCACGTCATTATAACACCCCTTATCAGAAATTGGGATTGCATGCGATTTCCCCTTATACAACTGCTTAGGAGGTGGATGATCTTGATCATCATCTCTAGCCCTTGAGTTTGGGAAGTAGTTGGCATAATTCACATTCCCCATACACATGTAGAACTTAATTATGGGAGGTTCATTTTTTTGAGGCTCTTTATGCATTGTAATTTTGTGCAAAATTTTTCCCATCACTTCGATAATCAATTATCCAATGGCCTTCCCTTACACACATAAAACATTTATTAGACCATTAAGGAAATTTCTTCCATTCATCCTCCAACACATAGAATGAAAATTAAAGTTCATCTTATTTTCAACACGGTTCATAGAGTTTCATTTATACACCATATTCATCTTCATATCAAATCCATGAGAATGATATGTGACTCCTACCTTCATTTTATCCTTGATTGCACAATGAAAAATCTATTTGTAGATACTAAGTTATATTATGGACAATTCTATTTTGATATATGGATTTAATCCCCCAAATAACCTATCAACGTTACATTTATGTTAGATGATAATTCTTGAATTGTACCTCCCATGTCTTGTGAAATTATCCTTGTATGTACTGACAGATTCATCATCCCTTTTATTTAACTCAAGGAACTATTTCTCCATAGTTGTAAGAAGAATTAGAGGAAATAACATATTAAATAATAACATATATAACAAATTTAATACCTTGGATTTAATCACATAATTCTACCACATATTCTTTATTACAGTCCACCACTTATCTGCTTCGTCTTCTAACCGATAAACATCCATAATGACTTTCTCATGCACCATACACTGAAGAACATAAAATATATTTTTAGTAACACTGATCCATTTTTTGAAAACAAGTGGTTCATAAGACCCTCTTAAAGAAGGTGGACATTTCCTCATGAAAGACTTAAAAGAATGTTGTTCCCTCCTTTTCTAATTTGGAATTCCACCATGATTCATAACCTTAGAAATTTGGGTGAGCATAGAAACAACATTCTTCATTCCAAATCCACAAGATTTCGATTGTTCAGGAGAACAAAGGGTGCATTGTCTATTATATTCACCATTAATGTAGTTCCTTCGGGTTCCAGTAATTTACTAGAACAAAATGCATAGAGTAAGAAATAGTTATCATAACTAGGTACGACATAATCATGAATAATCACTTACATGATTTTTAAATAATGACACCATCCTTAATCTATGAAACCATTTGTATATCCTAGGTTATTAATAGCTAATACATATTTACATCCTTCATAATGGTTCTTGAGGAGTGTTTTAATTCCAAAAGAATATATACCAGTAGTGTCTAAAGAGGTGTGAAGTAAGGCCTGTTGCCATGTATAAGATTACCCTAATTCAATCCTGAAACATCTTGTCGAAGTTGTTACCACGAGGTACATCTGTGATAGATCCACATCCACTTTTAGTATCTAGATAGGAATTCAATATTACTAAACCACTAACTATATCCTTTATCAAAATTCTAGGACATTTTCTTAAATAGTAACGCATCCTTATACTTATCCTTAGATACATTTCCATAGTGTTCCCACCAAGGTCATATCATCCTATTTTCCAAATGATAACAAAAACTTTCTATTGATACCAACTATAATGACCTCTCTTTACAAGACATACATGACATAACTTTTTCAGAATACTTAAACATTATACAAGTATATGCAAGAAGATTGTACTAGTCTATTGACTTTGGAATCATTGAAAATTAAACATTAATACATAAATGAGATAAATTATTTCCCACTAGTTTCCTCTTGACTAGCACCATTATTAGTCACCTTAAACGTAATACATATCTTCAAAACCTTGGGAATGGAACATATTAAGGTGTGAGATCAAATATTTGATATGGGTAAAAAAGGGATACATGTAAGCATAAACACATGCATAAGGGTATGATGAAAGAATCATGAAAATAAATGACCATTCCCTATATATCAATGATCATATACATTAATCATGAAATAAATCATGGCAGTTGATAATAAAAAAATCAAAAGGAAGTAAAGGACATAATCCATGAATGCGAAATATAGGAGTAAGACATGGAATTTTGGAAATACATAAGCATATAAAACCCCTATGTCAAGGTGGTCAACCAAGGTCATTGTAACATTTTAGGCATGGGTTAACCACTTGTATACCTACATCGAGACTCGGATGTTCTCCCCTATTTCCTATGGTTTTGGGAATAGGATTTTCTCCCACATTCCCTCTTGCTTCGGGACTCTGATGTTATCCCATGTTCCCTTTTGTCTCAAGACGGGTATGTTCTCCCATATTCCCTCTAGTTTCGGCACTGGGATGTTCTACCCTATTCTCTCTGATCTCATAAAACATTTATCATTACACAATTCATTTGTTGGGATATATATATCACACCCGTCACATAATGAAATCGTACATACATTTTATATAATATCATAAATGTATAATAACCCATGAAATGAAATCGGTATATAAAAAAACATGTAAACATATCATAATATATGTAAATAAATAGCTTTCATAATCATATAATCATATACATAACTCATGAAAATATGTGTGTTTCAAAAGCATAGAACTCGTGAAAGATAAATGGGTTTCATAACATCATTCCATCAAAACATAAACCATTAAGAGAAATAATATGAATGGAGACATTGAGTAAATCTCAATAAAGGCATGATTAACACCTATGAATGTTATCTTAGATGGTAAATAATTTTGAAAAATCTTTTAAAAATATATCTTGAGGAAAATATACTTCCTCCTTTGAAAAATTATTTTTAATACATAAAACATTTTGAAAATATTGTTCTTTAAAAATTGAATCGAAATATTGAAAGTAATCTTTTAAAATAATAAAAAAATTTAAAAAAAATTCCCTTTATAATTATATTTAAGGATTTTTTGAAATCATTTTTTTAAAACAGGGTTTTTGAATATAATATATTTTCAACCAAAGAGGGAGGTGGTTAGAATTTATAAAAAACCATATCTTAGGTACCAAAGAGTGGAAAATTGTAATAAAAATGAGGTTATATTTAATAACCATCGGATAAGTAAACTTATTAATATTATTGAACAAAGGATCATAATAATTTATCAAAGGTATAATAAACATAAACAATCATAGAAAGCGATGAGATTTCCTCAATAAACTCTTATTACTTCATAACTTAAGATCATACTTTTCATGTAATAAATTTAATTATATAATGATTTATATAACATGTAATATATAAGTATATACACCTCAAAAAATTATGTGGATAACAAAACTTGAGTCTCAAAGAAGGAAAATTTAGAAAAAACTGTTTTACCGACATGGTAACATTTGAAAGTCAAACCCCATGAAACAAGGATGACAGAATGGAGATGTGAATACCCCTAAATTTAATTATAATATATATATAATAAAATAATTTTCATTATATACACCACACAAAAGGAAGGAGTAGTAAAAATAACTTGTACCTCGCATAAATTATTAGTGAGGTGAAAATCTCTTTACCATGTGTCCTAAATATATCTATACCCTTACAATATTCACGTAAAATTAATATTAGTTTATTAAAAATATTTTACATAATAATATTATTATATATAATACCTTATATGGTTTGACTATTACCTTATATTACCCTATTTTTAATGATCCTATGTAAGAGTTTCACTACAGGTAATATTCGCTTTGTTATTCGCATGTGTCTTAATTGTTATAGTGTTGGTCCTTATACATATATCATGATTATAGAATGTATAACAAGATGTAAATATCAGTAATATAAATTATATGTAAATTATAATATTTTATATCAAAATTATGTACTATGTTTATACACCATTCACGGAGATGGTAAGTCGTTCATACGCATGAACAATGTTTTCATTATTATTATTGTATTGATAAAAAGTATGTAAATAACATATGTATATATATTTGTTGGTATATATATATCATTATCCATGTATCATTATTATTTAATATATATCATATATTTTTATTAATCCCATTCAATGTGGTTTGTGATCAAATCACATCGCTTTGATCGGGCGGTAGTCCACACATTCTTAAAAGAGATGATTGTATTAACACCAAATGGAAGGTAAAAATATATCTGATGGAAAATATATACATACATTTAAAGAAATGAAAAATATAATATATTTAACATATAAAAAAATTTAACATCATAATGGAAACCATGAATGGTGGTAAAGGATAAATGAAGAATCGTCATTTTGTGAGGTAGTAGTCTTTCGTACACAGAAATAATATGTCAAATGTCCATTATATGGAGGTGTGTGTAAGTGTAGGTTAGAAACATTACATAAAAACATCCTAGTATATTTATGATATTTTTTTCAGAAAATAATTTAATAAAGTGATTTTAGTTTGGGATAAAAAAATAACGCAAAGGATCTTGGGAGGATATGTTACATTTTAATTAGGTAAGTCCTTTTGGTTTGTGCCAAAAGGATTCCTTGAGGGGGTTTTTGAAAAAAGGGAGGCTTCAATGGAAAGGGAATTATTTTTTTTGAGGATAAATAGAAATATAATGGATGAAATTAAGAGTATATATAGGTTTTATTAATGGGTAGATCTTGTGGTTTTTTATAGGGAGGGAAAAGGACTCCCATGGAATGTTTAGAAGCAAGTTAGGTGTGCAAAAATTAACATGGTCCCATTAGAATCTAAGTATTATAATGAATAAAAAAATTTTGTTTATATTTTTGAAATTAAATTCAAAGAATTAGTAAAATTAAGATTTTTCAAATTCTAGAAACAGGATGAAATAACAGGGTTTTAAGGTCGGGAAATAGTCAAAAGTTTGTATTGATTTTATACTCTGTATCAAAGTGGTAATGATTATAATGAATTTAATTTTTTTTCTGTATTTAATATTTGTCTAATGTGACCTTAAAAATAATTTATAATATAATTTATCATTAATAATTAATTATACAGAGGGTAGTTTTTAACTAAAAAATAGCTTTTTCACTATTCATCAAAATTGAAGTTTCTTAGTAAATATGAAAAATTAACCCTAAGCTAATTTTGATGTTATAAATTAAAAAAACAATTTTAATTTTATCAAATTAAATTTCTAAATGTGTCTAAAATTACTTTTAATATTAGTATTAGTTTATTCATGGAAACAACCTTTTTAAACACAATGAATATTTTACCAAAAATCATATGCATTATATAAAACAATTATAAAAAATTATTGAAAAGTATTTGTTACTATTTATATAAAAATGTTTAACAATTAGTTTATAATTATCTCATTTAAATATTTAAAGTAATAAGAAGAGTTATTTCATATAAATTTAGTGTTTTGTATATCATACGCTAACTCAGTGTTGCATGCATCGTACACCAAGTCAGTGTGGAGGGTAAAATGAATATTTGACTAGTGTATTACAAGATATAAATGAAAATTTAAATTTATTCAAAAAAATATTTCCATAAAATTTTGGGGTGTTACAATTAATGAGCCATGAAATTACCCCAAATAGACCTCAAAAATTATATATTACAAAGGGAATGAATCTTAAATAAATTCTAAATGACTTTTATTCAATTTCAATCAATCCATCTTGATATGAGATAAAACATAGGATATATTTCTAATAACCCTTATAGATTACTCATTCAACATTTTTAATAACTAGAATAATGTGACTCTTATTAAATGAATCTAGAGGCTCTTAGAGAAATAAAGACACTTATAAACGATATTGATAACACTCATTGTTTATGAAAGGACTCTTAAATTATATGTGTGTTTGTGACATCCAATATCAATAATTTACTAATTCTACAGAAAAAAACCCATTATTTCTGTTATATTAAATTGAATATGAACTTTAAATTCTTAATGTATTCTAGAATTCTTCACATAGTCATAGAAATGAGTCATATACATGTGTAAAATGGCTCTACTCAAATGGGTACATTGTCAATTATTTGAATAATATTAGTTTCTAACCCTAATGTTCACTCCTTGATACCATTATGAATACATTTTAAGTCACCATTCTATTTAAATTTTCATTAATGAAAACTCCTTTTACTCTTATGTTTTAAGACTTAACTAAATTATAATCACATTTTTCTAAAACTATGAATAGTTTCTATAATTATTTAAATACCCAAAAGCTATTGAATATATTTTTTCCCTTCAAAGAAAATCATTTAATATTTTATATACCAAATTTCAAATACTCACCTTCCAAACTCATAGCTTCCAGAAATAAATCCTTACACAATTCTTGGACTTTCACAATAACCACTACATCTTTTGGATCTTTTGAATAACATGTAGTTAAATAAATACTTGTTTAATATTTAAAATCCAATGTTTCATATGATAATTCTATAATATATAAAGTTTTAGTGAATATTCTTCCTTAATATAACTTTCTCATTAAAAAAACCATGTCTAATTTTTTAATATATACATTAGTTCACATTCCATAAAATATTTCAAATCAACTATTTCTATGTTACTATTTACAATAAAGTTCATCTAATTTTCCACAATAATATTTTAATAAAAAAACATCATATCTATTGATGAAAATACATTATGAAATCAGATACATATTTTTAATAAATACAAGAACTAAATTCTTGGTTGTATCAATGTTGTATCATGATATTGATAGGAATTTTTGGTGGATAAACCTAAAAATAAAGATAAATGTATTTTTTACCATATTTTTTACACTCCAAAACATAAAATCTGAAAACAATTTCCCATAGGTTAATTATAATGACTCTCTATTATAGTGTGGGAATGGGATAAAATAATGATGTTGTTTTTTATAGGATAATTATAATACACAATATATAACAATAAAATTTAGTTGTCTATATTTTATTTTAAAAAATACAACTCATTTAATTAAGATAAAGAATTTTTAATATATAGATGTTACAGGTACTCTTTATGTATGGGAAGTAGTTAATCATTTTGGATTTATAGATGGGATTTTTTTATCACGAATCATAGATCACTTATAAATTATGGTTTGGATTACAATGATATTTTGGAATATAGGGAGACATGAGTACACAATAATACCCTAACACTAACAGAAAATATTATAGTATCATTCTATTTTTAATGGATATGATTTGGACTAGTGTCAATGATTTTGATGACTCATGGTAACTTTTACAATCATTGGTAGTGTTTGAAATTCATAATAACTATCAATAATCTTTATTGATAGATCTTTTGAAGCTTCAGGTGGAAGGTCATGTATTTATTCTCTATGTTATATAGTTATTGGTGAATTTTCCTAGATTTAAACTAGTATAGTGCATCATGTATTCCAGAATTTGAAATTGATTTGGAAATTTTATTTCATCACTCAATGAGTATACAATCATTTGTTCATAATAAACATTGGAAATGAGTCAATGAACATAATTTTTATGTGTTTTTTCTCAATTAGGAAATCAAATATTAGGGATGAAAGAGAACATGTCTCATTTATTTTTTTCAAACCATTTTAAATATTTTGGTGTTTATAGTAAACTTCCAAAAAATTATCTTCACTTACTAATTTTAGTTTCATCCATATTTCAATTCGTGTATCTAATAAAAGGAAATTCAAACATAATCCAAATCATGTATTTTAATTTGATGAAATAGAAAGCAGATTCCAATAGTAATTACATAGAAAAATCAATTTCTTTATAATATCCCAATGATATAAGGCCATATAATTAATTATCATTTCAATGTTTTAGGTATGACGTATGAATTTTTATCCCTGAGATAAAAATATGGGAGTTAAAGGCTAAACATAAATCTCAATGTACTAAGTTATATATATTATAAACATGATGATGCTACTTATCGATATGAATCCTTATGTTGGTGAATAAAAAAAATTCATTCATCATTTAGGTTTTGTATTGTAGATGAATGTTTTATACATCTTCCCTAAACAAACAATTCATGAGTTCAAATGAGATTTTAAAACGAATGAAAGGGAGTTGGAGAGAAAATGGAAGTGGCACATAAAATCATATCAACAGTAACCTAATTAGAAATTATAGATACCCATCATTACCATTTCATGAATTGGTATAATGTAATTAATTTCTTAAAATAAATGAAAACCTAGTGGAATATTTCATGAAAACATTTCTATATTATAAGGGTCACATACGTTTGAAACTCACTGGAACCAGGAATGCAATACCAAATATGACCTGCAAACCTATTTCCATCAAAAATTTCATAATTATATAAAACTATGATATGTTAATTTTTATAATACTATCTATATTAAAACAAGGGTTAGGTAGCAT
This sequence comes from Viscum album, assembly GCA_963277665.1. Classification (NCBI taxonomy): domain Eukaryota; kingdom Viridiplantae; phylum Streptophyta; class Magnoliopsida; order Santalales; family Viscaceae; genus Viscum; species Viscum album. The sequence goes on along the minus strand of OY728139.1, from coordinate 419,408,084 downwards.
TAATGGTCCCCTCCGTCACATCAACATCTAGAAGCCCCTTGTGAGATATTCATCTCATCGACAAATTATAGTGGCCAAACAGACATGTGAACACTTTTAGTTCCTTGATGTATAAACAAACATTTACTACGGATTGATTACCAAACCAACAACCTAGGTAGTAAATTCGATAAAGGAATTCATAACATAGATTACATATTTTTTCTTACTAGGACGGTCCATATAATATAATTCCATAATTTTAGTAATCACTATAATGAGCTCAGCTAATCATATATGTCTATTAGGCAGAATACTCACCAAAAATATCCATTATTTAAAAAAGGGTTAGAATATAGAATCAAGGGATATATGTGAGACACATTAATCCAAACTAAAATACTCTTAATATACCATTCCATAAGAGAGATAATGAACCAAATCCAATGTTCACTATGTTTCATTCTTTGAATTCATCCCCTTATAGGGATTCAATATCACATAACACTTATTTATGGTAGAAATAATTGCCATCCATGACCAAGGAATTTTTATTAGTGTTTAAGGATCATTCATTTCTATGTAAATTCCATTATAATAAAAAGGGTTAAATGAAACCATTTGGTTTCAATTCATATTTGTTTGAACACAATTGGAAAATCCACATGTCACATGTGTATAACATAATACATAAACCATAGTGTCATGTTTAAGGACCACCTGACTCAACCCAATTTCATTTCCATTAAGAGAAGTCTAGCCACCAAGTTCGAGTAAGCCCAACTAGACACTTCCCTTCAAAACTAATTCCTTATCCTTTAATGACACTTTAATCAATTATAGTTCACTTATAATCATTATTAATTTTCATTTTATAATTAATTCTATAATTAATTTATGGTTTCATGAAAGAATTACTCAATTGGTGAAATATTTCAGATTAATTTTTGATAAACTTTTTGTTAACCACCCATATAATCCTTCGTAACATTTATATTAAAAAACCATAAAAATACATCTTGGCTCATCAACCAATTTATCCCAAACTGATGTAAATATATAAATTTTTCATTGAAGTTACATTTCATTATTTTAATGAAACAATACCTAGTGTGTTCATTCTTTATAGAATACCCTCTATCCAAGAAATATTGAATCCATATTACATCAACAAATATTCAAACATGGTTCTTGGAATAATTTTCAAACCCTAACCAAAATCGCAACAAATCCATGATGATTCAAGAGGAGGTAGAACTAAAGAAAATGTAGAAAATAAAACCTTAAAAGATGAGGTAAGATACGTTTAAATAACGTAGATCATGAAGGTTCAGGAGAAGAGGATGTTTAGCAAAGACCAACCACATACTAGTTGGATATCTTGAAAATAAGTTACTATGAAGGTGGTGTTAAATATAAAAACCTACAAGACATTTATTCACATAATTTTAAAAAACGGTAACATTCACCATTATAACATGAACCATATGGGTTACAATGAAATACCAAGTCTAGGGATATTTTGTGGCAGGACCTAGAGTGTAATGAAATAGTACATACCTTTATCCACCTGCTAAGAAACAACCCCAACATCCACAATTAGAGAACTGTAGAAAACAAATTTTACTACCCTCTGAGCAACCTCTAATATATATCCTACCAACTACATCATATACCATTACCATCGAAAACCCATCATTTCATAGCACATATCATACTGACATAAAAACATACTAATATTGAATAATATATAATCAAATCTGAAAAATATAATCACTAACATGATGTCCATTATTAATTCTTATGTAGCTAAATAATACATAGCCCTCACCAAATAGTAACCCTCATTTCATATAGTGATATCTATAGTCAACCCAAAAGTTTAATATTACACCACTATCATTAAATCCTATATGAAAACTATCATATTTCAATTCCATTGACTATTACAAGGTGCATGACCGTACCTATAAAATTATTCAAAAATGACACCATCCCTCCGTGGTCTACATCCTTCATACCATGACTCTCACCATTTCAATCAATTTTAATATCACAAAACACATACCAGCCTAAAACACCCCTAATCATGGTATGATCTTATTAATGATATATGAAATGGAAACAAAGCCGCCCCAGAACAACTATAACACTCACATGATCTCTTGAGAAACATATATTACATATAAACATGTATAGATTTTTTCTAAAGACATTATAATTATAAATATCAATATATGACTCCCAATTATAAAAAATATCACCAAAATTTGGACTAAAAATAAATGTTTCACCTAACTTTCACAAACTTTTAATGATCTGTGTCATAAAAAACGACCCACCAAAACACATATAATCCCTAATAATTCACCTATATAATCCTTGGAAAATCATCCCAACCCCAAAGCCCAGATGCCTGATCCAAATTCTCTATCCTCCCTCATCATAATTAATATTAAAAAACAAACCAATCTAGAACCACTACATAAATATATGGGAGAATATCCCACCTTCCGATCCAAACATTGTTAATTCATTGAATTAATTGAATCGAGCAAAATTTATACTATAATTCTTAATCACATGCACTACTACATATACTAATTCTATAAATGCTAGAAAATTATTTTAATAGCGCTAGAAAAGAACTGTTAATCTTAGAGAAGAGAGGGGTTCACCTTCTACAATGCTATAAAAGCACTGATAAATGTTGTACTTTATTCATGCTAAAAAAGAACTGATAAAGCCCCCAAATCAATGAAATTTTAGCATGGATAAAGGAAACATGAAATAATTGCTATTTTCAGTGGTGATAATAGACCACTTTATCAGCACTTTAATTAGCACTGATAGAGGGTGCCTTTATTAGTTTTGAAAATAGGACTGATAAAGGCTGACCTGTCTTTGATGTTATATTTATATAACAAAAAACCAACCTGCAGATCCTTGACATATACACTGAACACCCACCAGCAGCACCTACACAGAACACACACACCACCTACACAAAACAGTACATGCACAGTGCACACAAGAACAAAGCAGTGCACATATGAACAACGCAACACATACAAGGGTTTGAAAAAAAATTATATACACATTTAAAACATTGTTTTATAAGATTACATATACAATTTTCTAATAAACTATTAAAAACAATAATATTTCATCTTTTGACATTTGTGATCCCCTCTCAAAACAATATTCCCATGGTATTAGTAGCTGAAAATAACATTCCAACTCAAGGAAAAGGTTCTACCTATAAAAGTAAATAAATATTATGTTATTAATACTATAAAGAAATAAATTTAGCATTAATATGAAAGAAAACATTAATAAAATGTGAATTTTTAATAAAAAAATACACATTTACAGTTATACATGTTACATTCTGTGTCGTGTTGAGTTGGGGTTGATTCCTACAAGTCACAAATGAGTTATGGATCATTGTACAAAAATATCAAAATAATTTGAATAGGGTTTCTTGGTTTGGAGTATGTCCCATGTTTTTTACTAAAATTAATATCAAATTTAAATGACATATTTGGATTTATACTGATCACATATTTCATCGGGTTAAGGTTTTGTTGATTCCTACACATCATAAATGACTTGTGGATCATTGTTCGAAATTACCAAAACAATTCAAATGCGTTTTCTTGGTTTTTAGTATGACAGTTGTTTATTTAATAAAATATCATTTCAAACCAAAAACACCCGTATTAAGTCATACCGGTTGAATCATGAGTCTATTTTTGATGATACTACTTCATACAAGTCACAAAGAAAATAATAATTGCTCTCCTAAATTATGATGATAATTGAAGGTTGTTTTATTGGTTTTTAGTGAGTGAAACGTTTTTGAGATAAAATTTCAATTTTAAACTGATAATGGACACTTTTAGTGATGTAGGTCATAATGTGCATCGTATTGAAATGTGATTGATTCCTACACATCAAAAAGAACTCAGGTATCATTTTCATAAAGTATCAAAACAATATGAATGTGTTTTATTGGTTTTCAGTATTTTACATGTACTTTTTACTTAAATTAATGTCAATTTTAAATAAGAAAACATTTGGATTTATACCGGTCACATCATTCATCGGATTAAGGTAGGGTTAATACCTACAAATCATAAATGACTCATAGATCATTGTTCTAAGGTATCAAAAAAATACAAAAGTGTTTGCTTTATTTTTCAGTATGTTAGTTTCTTTTACAAAAAAATCATTTCAAACCAGAAACACACTTTTTGAGTCATACAAGTCAAATAATGTGTCGATTTGATATGAGATTAATTCATAAACATCAAAAAGGACATAAGGATAAAATTCCAAAATTATTAAGATAATCAAAAATTAATAGTTTGGTTTTTTGTGAGTGACATGTTTTGAGCTAAAATGTAAATTTTAAACTCATAATAGACACTTTTAGTCATAATGATCACACCATGCATCACATTAAGGTGTGATTGATTCCAAAAAATCTAAAATGACTCATGTATTATTTTAATTAAGTATAAAAACAATTCAAATGTTTTCTCTTAGTTTTTTATATGCCATTTGTTATTTTTACAGAATTTATTCCATAATTTAAATAAGAATACACTTTTGGATTTATACAGGTCGCATAATGCATTGAATTGAGGTGGGCGGATTCATACACATCACAAATGATACATGGATCTTTTTACTAAATTATAAAAACAAATGGAATGTTTTTTTTCATTTTTAGTATGCTAGTAGTGTATTTTTACTAAAATTCATGTCGATTTTGAATAAAAAGTGACACTTTGAGATATATCGGTCACATCGTGCATTAGATTAAGGTATTTCTGATTCTTACACATCACAAATGACATATAAATCATTTTTCTAAAATATGAAAACAATAAAAATTATTTTTATCATTTTTTAGTTTGTCATTTTTGTTTTTTACTAAAATATCATTTCAAACTAGAAACACACATTTTGAATAATTCTGATCACATCATCCATCAGTGTGATATTATACTTCTTTATAAACATCAAAAATAACTTCTGAATCATTTCCCTAAATTATAAGGATAATTGGAGTGAGTTTGATTGGTTTTCAGTGAGGGGTATGTTTTGAGTTAAAATATCAATTTTAATCTAATAATGGATACTTTTAGTCATATTGGTCACACCGTTCATTGGATTGGGGTGTGGTTTATTCCTACACATCAAAAATGATTTATTGGTAATTTTACTAAAGTATAAAAACAATCAAAAAAAATTTCTTGGTTTTTAAATGTCACCTTTTCTTTTGGATAAATTTACTGTTAATTTATTATAAAAGCACTCACTTAAAGTCATAACAATCACACCATATGTCAGATTTAGGTGTGGTTGATTCTTACGCATCATAAAGGACTTTTGGATCATTTTCCTAATGTAGGAGAATATTCTAAATGCTTTTTCATAGTTTTAATTATGGAACTTGTTCTTTTTACTAAAAAAATTGAAAATTTTAAACAAAAATAGACACTTCGAGTCATATTAGTAACATATTATTTCTATTTCTATACATTATTCCATCAAGTATGCTTTATATACATTTCTAAACAAATCTATCTCATCATGTGAATAGGAGTATTTCTTAATATCATGGTAGTAATGAAAAAAAATACCTAAAGGATTAATAAATATTTCAAATGAAATAGTAATTATCTTCAAGAATACCTCTTTAGGGAAACTAGTTTATTCATGGAAGTCAATAAAATTCATAAATATAAAAACATAATAACCACAGTCTTTATAGTTTGTTTGTTTTTGAAAGTGTAGAAACAGTGAAAAAAATAAGTAATATTTTATATGTGTCTTTATAGAGAAAATATTGTTATATATACCATGATTTGTATCCATTAGTAGTACTTGTGATGTTTCTTTTCCTTTTCCCTTAGCCTCATTCCATGATGTAGATGATATTCATGCACCTCCCTATCACAAAATATTCCACATTAAATAATAATATAACTTATATAATTAGTTTTTTAGTTCTAAAATGTTGGATGTAATGTATTTAAATTTGACAAACACTGTTATGTGTGGTTGGTTTGTTGGATCATTGGTGTATCCAAATTATCTACACTGAGCATCCAATGCTGCCTAAAAACACAAAAATGAATAAGTAATGAAAGAAATTAAAATATATTTTTTATGATTAAATATTATAGTTTTACCCCTATATCATTGGTATTAAGAAGATTCTGTTATCAATAATTTTTTTATTAAAGGATTTCAGCATGCCTGTCACTATTTCACCATATTTCTTGAATTCTATTTTTTTTGTTCGGTAGAGGTAACATGAGGAATGATGAGTCCAAATTATTGTTCATGGGTAAATACATTCATTTGTTTTTCATATATAATCCTATAAAAAATATGAATTGTATTTAGTCATAATTACCCTTGTATATCAGATTTTGGAAAATCAAATCATGACAACATACCTCTTGTATAAATTTACAAATGTGCCACGTAGCAAATAATGCTCTAGGATTTCACATACATTGTCATCACTAATGAAATATAGATCATCCCAACTGTACATATTTTCATCAAAAATAATTTTTTGAACCCCACCATCTTTAAACTTTTAATTAATATGAGCCTACAATGATAATAAATGCGGATATATAACGAGAGGGAATAAGGTGACTTTGGTAGATCCTTTTGATCAGTTGGATGATCCTTGAGATGGAATTGGGTCGTTCTTTCTTTTCATCCCCTTCCCTGTGTCCTTCTGTAATATCATTTATCAGTTTAGAACCTTTTTCATTAAATATTAATGTTTTACCTTTAAAAATAAATTATAAATGAATACCTCCTTGTCGACATGCTTTTTTACAAGTTGTGATGGCTATGAAATGAACATTATAAGAGCTTTTCTAGCCTTATGAATATATTCAACATCAATTGGAATAGGTAGTTTGGTGCTTGTATCATGGGATACATTAATCAAAACTTTTATATGACCTATTAGAAGTTGTCTATTGAGTATCATGGAATTCTGGATATTGAACACCATTTTCCTCACTACAAGGTGATTGGTAAGTGTTGATAGACAAAAATCATAGTCATTTTCACCCTATAAAATATCATTAACAAAAATCTATTAGAGTCTATCTAATTAAAAATTCATAGAGGAAATTATTAGAACATTGATTACCTCATATATGAATTGTTTTTGATGGGAATGACTCACCTCAACTCTTGTGCGGACGGGCGAGATCTTCTGGCGTTGTTTGTTCTTGAGTTGTTTCTTCTCTTTTCCCCCATTATATTTTCCGTGAACTCTCTCTGAAATTGAATATTTTCTTCATAAATATATATTCTTTCCCTCATAATTTATATTTATTAACTTTTATCCTCCTCTTGTTTTTTTTTCAAAAAATGCTCAGGGTGTCACCCCAAAACCTACACCTCTGACGTGTCCATAGTTTTCTATCTACTTCAAGGCAACTGAAATTAGTTCTGCATCTGGTTTGGGTGTTGCAGATTCTTATGAATATTTCAGAAAGAATATATAATAAAAAAATTAATCATTGTTATATAATATATTTTGGAAGAAAAATAAATATTTATTATGTCATACATACAAATGTTTCCCATGATTTTTGTGTGTTTTCATATATTAGTATACCATATTTATTTACACACACCTCCTTAAATAGAAAAAGGTGTGGGATGGAAGTGAATTTGTATTTGGATTCATCAATCTACATATAAATATAGGAACATAGTAATGTTTTTTTATGTCACATTAAATTATTATAGTAAATTTAAATTACGTACCAATTTTTTTCAAGTGAAGTGTACCCCATTCTATCTTTACGGTTGGGGTACGCTGGTTTTTCTTCTCATTCCTTATTTTTAGCAATCATTTGTTGTTTCAAAAATAAAACAATGTTAATCAATGTGATGAATACATGTATCATCAAATAATGTATTACCAAAAATAATGTACCTGAAAAGACTTCTCCACAAGATAGAGAGTAAATGAGTCCCATGATCCATGGGTTATTATGTTTTCATAATTAAGAGGTGGGTGTGGTGGTATTTTACCTTTATAATATTTTAGAAAACATTTCATTAAAATTTTGAAAATTCCTCTATGAATCCTTCCACCAACCCTCAATATGTAGTCCTTGTGCGAGCCATCCACTACAAATGCACTCTACAAGGGATAATGAAGAGTATTTCAATTATTTATTATTTTATTTTTTAGTAAAGTAAAGACATGATATCATAATGTTACCATGATATCTCCCCACATTAGTGACTGAAGCCTGGAGACAATATTGTTCCATGACTATACATAAATTGGCATGCATTGTCGAGTTATGATACTAATGAAACTATTGAACATAGCCTTGTTGAGGTAAACATGTTGGCCCCACTTATTCCATCTGACCTCATATTTGATGCCTTTTGCAATTGGCTTATGGATTCTTGGTAACATCATCAAACTATGACTTTCTTATTTTTTCTGTTCCACCATTGTTTAATTACCTACCATTTCCTTGATTTCAATATCATCTATATGTTTCTCTGAGGCGCTAGTATCAACATGTGTATATGGTGGTTGTACCTCGCACTAGGAGGTGCAACAACAACAGGTTGAGAAACTTCTGGGTCCTCTGCACTATGAGTAGTAGTAGGTTGAGAGACCTACTGTGACTTGGGATTGGGAGCATCATCATGCAAAGAAGTAGTTATCTATAGAAGTGGCTTAACATTTAATTTATATTACATAAAATCAAAATGAAATAGATAATAACATATGGTAATAAAATTTATATTATAAAAAAATATAACCTAATTATTGAACTCTTTTTTTAAAGGATGAAGGGTTTTGACCCCTCTACCAACTATCAAAATCACATCATTTTGGTCTCCTCTGTCATAAAAACTGTCTACATTGGGACTGCTTTGAAAATATTTTGACACCCAAATGAAAGGTCCATATTCCATTACTTTTAATCTAACCCTTTAGTATATTTGGTTAATATTAGAATAGTTTAACTGTTTCGATTTGTAGGATCTGGAATATAAAATACATGTACTACTTATGATGCCATTATAAATGGTTCTTCTTTGTAAACTTCCTTACAAAAAATCAACATTCAGGAATCCCAACTCATCTATTTTAACATCACTCCTATTATCAACCCACTTGTATTGTAAAAATATCAATTGGTATTTTTTATAATCCAACTCTTAAATTTGTTTAATTATTCCGAAGTATGACATATTCACATAAATTGGATTTCCAACCTTAGCATCGGAAACATGCATCGCTTCATCCACAAGTGTAACTCCACTATTATACATGGTACTGTTTTCATCATGTTCATTAGCATATAATGTATAACCATTAATTACATAATCACTATAAGATAATACATACACACATGGTCCTATGACTAGTAATCGAAGTCATTTTAAAATTGAGTCTGTATTTTCTTCGAAGTCCAAAAATATATGGACCTAAAACCATCCTATAAACTATTGATTATCTTCATTTGATATCCATTTTTCCTCCATTAATGAATTCAAATTCCTAATAATTTATTTGTGGGTTTCGACATATGGTTCAACCTCTAATGTTTTTTGAAAAACATAATGGTGTGCCTACTTCTAATCTATAATATTGATTGTGACAACCTCTCTTCCTGAGATTCCTTCACTCGCAAGCTACCCAATGTGAAGATATTTTGGTAGACCAATGCTTTCCACACCAGATTGGTATTCAGTATAGAATTGAATAGCTTCCTTAATAATATATCTCTCTGTACTAAAACCCTTTGGAAAACATTGATTTTTGACACACCCTTTCAAAATCATCATATATATTTAAATGGGGTACATCAGTCTATAGTGTATAGGACCACATAGTAAATTATCTCTCACCATGTGAACCATCGAATGATCCATAATATCCAATAATTTTTTGGGAAGAATATTTCCAATTCACAAAATATAACGACAATTTCTCTTCTTATACTAGACAATTTCGTCGTGTCTATAGCTTTGTTGCATATTGCATTGAAGAAGAAATAGATCTTCATTATTGTATATCCGACATTCTTAGGAAAATTCTATGTGACGCTCTAAGAATTAGATCATTCATCAAAATTTGTCTTTCATGTGATTTCATAACCTTTAACATCAAATCGACCATTGACATGATTTTATTTATATACAATGAATACCCCTATGGAACATTTATGTCATTCAAGAAGTTGAAAAACGGAAATCTCTCATGCCTGGAAAGAGTTTAAGTAGTTGGAGGAAGAAACATTCATTTTTCACCCTTCACTGGTTTCAACTCATCTCATATTCCCATGTCAACCATGTCCAACAAAGCCTTAAATACATCTTTTGTTTTGTTGGGTGCATTTATCAATGTGTCAATGACACTGTCACATACAATTTTTTAAACATGCATAACATCAAAAATATTTTTGACCTACAGAAACTTCCTATGTGGTAATTTAGAAAAACTGATCTCTTCTTCCAAGTGGTGTTTGAAATGTTTTTTTAAAATAGTTTACCAAAATAGGTTTCCATATCTTTTGCTTTCTCAAATAGATTATCACCTGTTAGTAGAGATGGTGTTGTACATTCATCAAAACATCCATAGATTGATGTCATCCATTATTAGTACTTATTTCGTTGTCTTATAAATCTATTATTCCCTAGAAACACAGTTTTTCATGAATGTTTCAACCATCTTGACTGTGTACCTTATTCGTAGATGGGACTCCCATGACTAACATTAATGTTGTATCCTGAAATTTTTTTATAAGAAATAATGTCATTTATCATCCTGTACAACATGGATCTCAACATGAAATCTGAATTTCTATAAGCCTAATAAAATGTAACACCTTAATCCCATAATAATTTCAAATCCTCAATTAATGGATCCAAATAAACATCAATATCATTAACCGTTTGTTTCGATCCTGATATACGAATATATTGCATGATGTTTCTTCGTTTCATTCATAACCACAGTGGCAAGTTATAATTTACCAGAATAATTGGCCATGTACATGGAGTGCTTCTCTGAAAACCAAAAGGATTCACTCCATCTATATGTAATTATCGAAGACGGATTCTCATCTCATTTCCAAAATCAGGTTACTCATCATCGATTCTCTTCTACCAAGGATAGTCTGTCGGGTGATTTCATTTCCTATATTTATTTCTTCTATTTGAGTTCCACATAAATTTCCCTATGGTAACCTCATATCCATATAGGCTCCTAAACCTTGGAATTATTAGAAAGTACCATAAACATTCATGGGACCAGATTCATATTTCTTGTATTGATAAGAACCAAACATTGGGAATTATCTAAGTCATTTGTGGTCCTTGTAAAATAGGTAAATAGTCTTTTGGGTATGTTTGTATTCATTCAAGTATCATACCCATCGAACATAGCATTTGTTTGGCGTCTATTTTTTGTCTTGGGAGCTCAGTATCTTCTAGGATAATGTAATTAAAGAGAGCAAGTAAATCTATAAAACTAGTGTCATTACATCTATTTCCTAATTTAAAATTATAAAGCTTTATTACATTTGACAATTTTATATATTTATTTCAACCACCATACAAATGAGTCTTTGCAAAACTCTTTAACGGCTCGAACAATTTTTGGGAAATCATAACATTCATCTTCAATTTGTTATTTTCTCAATACAATTTTCATCATCATTCACATATTTAATATCATCCTTGATATGGTATTCATCATTAACCACACTTGTAATCATATTATATGATCCATAAAATGCATTTTTATCCCATCCACTAGCTACTTTTGGTTTTTCCAATGTTTATACCAACATTTACAACTCCAATCTATGCTGTGACCGATCAAATGTTCTACTAACTCCTCCGGACTTACCTTTCTTGAATAACAATAGCATAAACATGGACAAAGGATTTGAGAAGGTTTATATGAATGATCTTTTGAAAACATGATGAATTCATTCACTCCATATTCATATGCTCTTGTCAAACTATTAGAGTCCAACAATAACTTATTTCTATCCATCATATTTGATTCAATGATATTAATATTTTAAAAAATAAATACACAAAATATTGATATAATGTAATGGTTTTATTAATTCTATAAATTTCTAAACATAAATTATTTTCAAAAAACATCATTTCAAATTTCCATTGAAAATGATTTAAAAAACACAATTTAAATCCCTTTATAAAAATCATCAATTTACCTAAATTTCTCTTTAAAATAATACATCATTTTTAAAATAAATCAATCAGTTATAAACACAATTTTACAAAACCAAAATTCTCTTTATAAACATTCATGGAAACTTCTGGACCCGACAATATTTTTCATTTAAAATGAGCAAAAAACCTCTATGAAGCATTTCAAAAAACACGAATCACATTAAAAATTCACTTAGGTATTTTGAAAAACACTTGAAAAATCTTCATGACACACCAACCTTAATAATTACATTCACATAAATAGTCTCCCAATTCCACTCATCACTAGAAGATGTATCTTGTTCTTGTTTTGTAATCCAAGCCTCCTATTGCAAACTAGGTAGTGCACCCTTCACAGGGGTGAAATTAATACACCTTAAGGGTTTTAATTGTATGTGTGTTTTTCACCTCCTACACTGAAATTTGACTCCCATGTACTTATTTCAAATTACATATCTCCCTCTTAGTATGTAAATCTCTCCCATCTATCTCTCCTTGATCCATCGATGGTTGACTGACCGGGTGGAATTTGAACGGTAAGTTCATCTAAAATCCATGTCATTTCTCTGTTATTATTTGTTAAATGATTTTAGATATATATTGGATCTTTTTTTCCTTGTTAATATGATGATGAATTCCTCCATTCTTTATTGATCAGTGGAGAATCTAGCATGTTGTCATAATTTCTTGATCAAATAGGGATCTACCATTTAAAATGAGCATTCAATGGGTAAGTGTTATTAAATCATCTTAATAAACCTTTTATCAATAAAGGATTGATGATATAACTTTAATCTACTGATGGATAGGTGCACCTGGGGTATTATTGCACTTTATATCGAACCTGGTTGTTTTAATTGAGGTGTTATTGGTAAATTAATCCTTAATATACCACCAAATAATAAAAAATCACCCAACTTCCACCACTTACAAAAAACAAATAAAATTTTCTTAACCCCTAACTCTGTAGAAGATTTTATCAACCATTGTATAAGTACAACAAATTAGATAATCATCAATCCATTATCATGTAAGTGAATCCTCTAAAACCTAGAACCCAAAAATTTCTATCAACCAAGATTCACAATATTCTTTGATCCAACCAATGGCATTGCCTCTTATTTCTCAAGATAATGAACATAGAGGAAACCAAGGATAAATGAAGAGAATCTTATCTAAGATCACCATCGATTGATCTCTTGATGACAATAGATAAATTAAAAAAATAGTGGATGTAGGGTCTTCAAATATGAATCCTGTATCAAAAAATGCTTGGTTAAAATGAAGGAATAATAAAGGATTTATATTGTATTTTGAGATAATACTTTAACTATAATTAAGGGTTTCATAGTGTGACAGTTAGGGTCATTTTATAAAGAATATATCTCTAGTAGATTTATGAGATCCACATCATGATCTCTTATATCACTCCCCATTTAAATCTCATTCAATATTATAATCTAATATAACCCAATAGGGGTTATAGTGTAAAATGTGTCTATTACCAGGAACATATAATGTGGCATAGTATATAAGAAGATTATTTCATAATATGATAGGTTTCTGAAAAGATTCGTTTCTCATTTCACGACTTCTAACAACATTTAATTCATTTTTCTTGGTAGGTAAGGTTTCATCAATACCTTTAATGTGATCATGGTGTCACATAATAACTAGAGAAGAAAAGGAATAAATAAAGGGAAAATAAATGTTTACATGTAAAACATATCACCAAGAAAGTGTTCTATAACCATACATGACATTCTTGGAAGTCAATAGTAAAACCTCCCAATAGATTATATCTAGAAACCCATTTTAAATGGAAAAGTAATGATGGTTTTCTTTGAAAGATTCATTATTCATATTAATGGGAACATTTAAACTAGAATATATTCTTTACATCATTTTGGGGAAGGATAAAAATGTGGAATACTTTACTTACATAAATTCCAATGAAACTCCTCTCAGTGATCTATGAACATAAGGGAACAATGAATGGTATTGAAAAAAAAATCATAAATACTTTCATCTAGGATGCTAACTTGGTGGTATTCTATAATGATTCATCCAAGATAATGATGAATGTGATAAATGAAGGGGTGTTAATTTAAAAAATATTTTTGAATACATGAAGAGAATGCATGTGAGGCATGAATGATACATTATAAAAGTGAAGTGTTTATATGTGATATTTACAAAAAAAATAGATATAGAGAGAAATGGAGTTTCTAGGTTGGTCAAACCAATATGATTTCTTGCATTTCATTTATCATGATCAAGAAAATGAATTTTCCAATGCTGAAGGTGCATTGTGTGATGGGTCGAGATGATATAAATTAATAGAATCATAAATAGGCTGGTGATGACCTCTTATTTTATTGTTCAATGTTAATAATATCTCTTTCATGGAATCTAGAATGCATCCCTGATTCATAAACTCAACAATTAGGAAATAGGATAAGATCCTTCACTGGAACATCAACAAACTAGATGTGCATGACTCTTATTTTTTGATTCATTAACCAAATGATTTAGAGGCAAGGATTACTAGTTGATGATTCATTATAATAATGAAAATGATGAGTATATGTGAAATATATGATGAAAATACATACATAAAAATAAGAAATTATTGGGTTGGTAGTTGAGGAACATGGTGATATGAAATGGATGATAATGTTAAGAAGATGGGTATTTTTCAAGAGTTACATTGAATGTGTTCTTACATCCCTGGATATCAATCATCTTGGAATCTCCACATTGAAGGATAATGGGAGAGTACCATTCTAGTACGTTTCAGTCATCATGGTACTAAGATAAAAATATGTTACAAGGATTATGCAATGGTGTGTTGGATTCATTGGGATGAAAGAAACAATTTGAGAAAATGATTTCCTAGCTCTCAAACACATATTCTAGTTTTCATGAAATAAATTATGGTTACCCATGGTGTTTTCACCACAAGAATATTGTTGTGAGCCTCATTTAAGAGGATGCTCTTAATGATTGAACATGACCCTTAGATAAGCGGTAAGCCTAACCCAGGGTAATGGGTTAGATATAGGACACCTTGTATAGGTCTGAAACTGAATGTAGAAGGATATTTTATGCATTGAATGATGATTGTATTCTTATAGGATGGAAGGGGATAGTTGATTATTGGATTCCAATACTATAGTGGACAAGGATACTCAATTAGGCTATAGAAATAAGTAATGATCAATTCTGTCAAGTTTTTTAGGATTTACAATATCAATAATTCTATTGCGGGGTCTAAATACACTATTCTAGTTAGCTTCCATCGAGGGAAATATACAGCCCTTTGGGATATTGAATAATATATCAAGGAGGGTAGAATAATCATTGATTAATACATCTTGGTTTATCATACACAGAGGGAGGTGAATTTCATGATATACATCATTAAAAGAAAAGGGAGTTCGAGTGGAATTATTATTCTTTACCAAGGTACTAGTTCATTTCTATATGATTTTTACCTCATTATAAGTGGTGATTCTCTAGCTATCCACCACATCCACCCCCTAACATCAAAGGTTTTGAATAAAAATATAATATTGGATGAGTGAATTAATATATAGAAATAAAAATTATAAATTGTTCCAAAATTTTCATAATGGGAAATGTTTAATATTTTTTGAATTTTGTTTCATTGAAAAGTCAGAATTAAAAGAAAAATATTACATAAGATAAAATAAAATTTATTCTCTCACAGATAATTGTATTATATTATTTATAATAGAATTTTAATAATTGTATGATGGTTGTTAATTTTTTACTTTTTTGAGATTTTTCACTTCGGGGCAAGAAATGTTCTATGCTTGGGGGGGATTTAATAGCAATAATTCATCCATTTAATTATTTATATTTACTTCATTGATCATATTATTCAAGAATTTTTTTCATGCCTAATTTATATTTTTTTATTTTATATAAAGGGAATCATTGTTGGAATTCGAATAAAAATATATGAAAATATAATGTAGTATTCTAGATAAGTAATAATTTTGTGAATAAGAAATTCATTCATTTACTAAAAACCTCTAGAAACAAGAAAAACCAACATTCAATTAATTTAATGCACAAACAAGGACCACCAATAACCATGATTTTCAGTGGGGAATTTAGAGGGTACAATTCACAACATCACCATCATTATCAAAATATATTAACATGAAAAATGAATGAAAAAAAAATCACTACGGAGGTGTGGTTCAGCATGCGGCGGAGGTGCATTCACAGCGGAGGAGAGGCACACGGTGGTGGAGTCCTTTGACGGAGGAGAGGCCTGCAAAAGAGGAATTGGCAGTAGGGGAGAATTGTGCGGCAAAGTAGATTCATGAAGTGGACGGAATCACAGTAGTTGAGAAGTGGTGTGCGGGGAAGGCAGGTTCACAACGAAGGAGTCAGTAGAAGAGAAGGAGGAGGAGGAGTTAGTAGCATTGGCGATCGTCTTCCACGAGAGTTTGATGGGTACAAAGAAGGAGGCGAATTTAGGGTTTCTTTAAAAATTGTGGTGAACCTTTTATCTGTGCTTGCCAAAAAGCACGGATAATGGTACATTTTATTAGTGCTAAATTAGAAAGTGCTGATAAAACATTTCTTTATCAGCGTTTTTAGCACTATCAAACAGGGTCTTTATCATTACTAGAAAATCTTATCAATGCTAAAAATATAGCACTGATAAAGGCATATCTTTATCACTGCTTCTTTAGCAGTGATAAAGATAGGAATTTATCAGTGCTAAGAAAGCATGGATAAAAATATAATGTTAATAATTTATTTATATTATTATATATGTTTATAGAATTATATAAATTATAAATATATATTAATATTTATAAAATAATAATATAAATAGTTATAAAATTATAAGAAAAATACTTACTGTTTTTATAATCATAGAAATATATATATTAAATATATTAATTATATATATTTATAAGATTATAGATGTAAATAACTATATTTCATCAAATTTTATAATTATTTATATGAATATTTATTTAATTATAATTGTAATTATAAATGAATATAAATTTACATATTTAAATATTTATTAAATAATAAAAAATTAATATGTATAATATTTATAATTTTAATAATATTTATATTTAAAATATTTACTATAAATTTATATGTATTTTAATATATTTGGATTTATTTATAACTATAAATAAAATATTTTTATTTATTTCTCAATATTTTTATATAATTATTTAATTATATATAACATAATATATCAAAATAATAAAAAAAATATGAATTAATAATTATTTAAATATATATATAATTATTTATATTTATAACTAATAAAGAAATATATAATTATTTTTGATGAAAATTTATAATAAATAAATTATTTATAGTTGTAATTATAAATAATTATATAAATAATTATTAAATTATAAAAATATTTTAATAATTTTATAAATATTTAAAATTAATTTAATTTTTATATTTTCTTAATTATGTAAATATGTCAACATTTTTTCACATTATATTTATAACTATTTGTATTTTTTTATAGATATTATTCAACAAATATATAATGTTAATATATTTATAAATGTTCTTTAATTATTTAAATATATCCATATTTATTTAAGAACTACAATTATAAATTTATTTATTCATTTATAAATATTTGTATATATTTATAAATATATTTATTTTATATTTATAACTTTATAAGTAGTATAATAAATATATTTATTATAATTTTATAATTTTTTAAATATATAAATTTATTTATAGTTTTAATTATAACAATACATAAATATATTTATAAATTGTTTTATATACATATATATATATATATATATATAGTTATGAAATTTTGATTTAAGTATTTAATGAAATTTTTTAATTATTTAAATATATATAAATATTTTTATAATTATAATTACAAATAAATATATTCAAAAAGTATTTATATATATTTAAAATTTAATAATCTAAAATATAATAAATATATTTATTGTAATTTTATAGGTATTTAGAACGTAATATAGTATATGGGTAACATAAATTATTCATATACACTTAATAAAATACACATAATAAAAAAAAAGCCATCAATGGACAACATGATTAATAAGAAGAGTGTAATGTATAAATCTAGATTCATGATGATACATAACATATATGCACGCATGATCAATATATTAATTAAAAAAATTCATTGGAAACATATATATATATATATATATATATTTAATAATAATCATATAATTTTTTTATACATTTTATATATATATATTTGAATTATTTGAAAAAAATATTAATTATAAAAATGAATTTTTTATTTAATATAAACAAATAAACATTATTTTTTAAAATAAATATAATAATTATATATAAATTATTGTTAAAAACATTTATCATTGATAATACTAGTGCTGTTAAATCTACACTTTATCAGCACTTTTGATAACAAGGATAAACGGTAGATTTATCAGTGCTTTTATCTAAAGATGATAAATCCCCCCCCCCTTACCAGCACTTTCTAATTAGCACTGAAAAAATGATGTAATTCCCTTGCCCTGTTTTGGGATAGTGAGGTGAAATAAATTAACTAGTATCCCAACTAACTGAAAACCTCAAAATCAGCCAATAACCTTCACAAAAAAACACCAACTATCTCAAATAACTCTTTAATGAATGATCCACCCCATAGTCATTCAGGAATTCCTAAAACATAGTCTTTTTATCTCATAAATCAAAATTTTTGTCTTATACCAAACAATCATTGATCCAACAATAAACTTGACCATCACTTGATTAGTATTATCCATTCCAAGTGTCTTATCTTTGAGCCCAAACCTATAACATGAAGCTCTAAGCCATCATGACACTCATCATATTCACTCATGACTGCAAACTCTTTTGGACCCGATCACCATACAATTTCATTATATAAATTCATATTATATAATTACTTAAAATAACGATCTCACCCTATCTACCATGATCGATACTCGCATCAAGGTTTTTCACAATAAATTTACATGACCTGACCATTTTCATTCAAGTTCCATTGTAGAAATAAAAGAAAATATTTGTTTGTTATATTAATACACCAACCAAAACAGTCACTAAAAACTACATTAAATGAACACCACATGATGATAAAATCCATGGTGTTTTATACATCATAGAATTTCCCTTTTCAACAATGAAAGATCATGATCCAATAAAAAACCCAATATCAATTGGAAAGTAAAATTACCATTCACAACATGTATTTATCCCAAATTTCCAAATCATGTTCTCCAATCTAGTGTTTGATGATTTCATGGAAACCATCGTAATCATTTCCCGACTATACTAGAAATCCACCACTATATACATTATCCAAAAGACTCTAACTCATGCTCCATAACCATTCCCATTACCACATTACTCTCATTTCCTATATGGTATTTTCCCAAAATAAAAACTATATAAACTCAGAATCATTTACATTCTAAATAATTATAGTTAGGATACTCTCTTAAATCATTACCCGTCACACTAATTTATATATCCCTCTTTGTTTGAAAATTACTAATGGTCATGTAATCATCACGTTATAGTGGCCTCATCTCATATACTTTCCATACCCTAATGAAATAATTTCCACTAGTCTATCAAACCTAACTATACCCTAAAAGACCCTCTGAGGACTCAACATATATGTTATTCTTGTGTGATATACTTGTTGTTTATACACACTCTATTTAATTTAATGGAATGCACTAGTATATCTTATGAACTTATGTTATCAAAATTTGGTGGTGTCCTATAGGGTTTCAAAGTCATACCCTACTAACGAAGCTCAGTACATGTGTATAATTCATGACCATATATCCAGAGAAGGGAAAGGGAATTAGAGTGTATGGTTGCGTAGGAGATGCAAGAGGGTATAGGAAATTGTCTATGATACGTTAGGATTATACGTTATGTCTTATTTGTATGGTTACTTTAATCTTTTACATTTATCCACTACCTATGGTGATCCTTTTTCTTAGATTGGATTGTGTGAATTCATGTCATTTTTCTATTACATGGGTTATTATATTAGGTTTATGTTTCTACTAAGATGATTAATCACTTATTCTTTATTATTCACTTATATTCCTATCTCTTATATTGTTTACTCTGATGTTTACCTGATATAGAGGGAATAGTCTCCCCATGATGTTCTTATTATCCCTCACCACTACTCGAAAACATTTTTGAATTAGTAGAGGAATGTATGAGTTTGTTTGGAAAATTGACCTAATCCTGGTATATCAATTTGGGGTGTTAAAATCTCATACATAATGTAATTAAAGTTACATCATATGTGGTCAACACCCCCTTTTCTTTTATTCCTCGATGGAAACACAGTGTCTGATACACTTCCATTATTATATCATATTTATTCACAATCCACGCATGATTTACAATTAAATAAAATTAGAATACCATGGATTTGTTCAATGAATTTGGGGAATAAAATAGTCTCAAATACCATCACAACATATTTACACCCCTTAATTTCATAAATCTAATATGAATATCAAACGTAGAAACATGCATTAGAGACACCTATCCACATACTATAAAGGAACCAAATGAAATTAATTTTATTATTATTTATCCTTGTGACCTATCCCATTGGGCCACGAAACCTAATGAAATCAATCTCTCTATCCTAGAGGTTTCCCCAAATCCAACAATCAACATGTCCCATATGTCACCAAATCTATCCATTTCGAACTAAAATCCATTCTTACCTTCCTTACGTTAAGCATATGACACACCAATCCTTATATTCTACAGGTTAAGAAACAACCGATTCTTGAAATAGTTCTCAATATATCCCATTAAAATAACCAAGCATAAATAAGAAGCATTTCACCCTAGTTCTTCCATGACATATTAGTTAACTCACACCGCCTAGAGTTTTATCTCATTAATAATGAGCTCACATTATTGGAAAAATATATGAAAATGATTATCATGGTTTAAAGACTTATCACACGAAAAGAGACTCCAACATACTCTTCCTCTTAAAACTATAACCAAGGAATAACCCTATTGCCTACACAATAAACCTGATATCCCATCTCAGGAATCAATCTAAAAACCAAATACATATACTCATCATTTCTATCTTTGAAGAAAATCACATTCCTGAGAAAACCCCCATCCCAAGTTACACTTATAAATCACAACTCATTCTAAATAATAACATGAAATAACATTTTTAGTTAACTATGGAAATCTTATAAATAATATCATATCCACGTCTAATCATCACTAGGATCTCCCACCAAGACAATGTGTAACATCTCGCCTTGGTCACGTCCCAGTGAGAAATATCCCCACCCTCTTCTCAGATATCATAAGGAAATTTGTAGGTTAATAGACCCACTATACGGTTCTAATTCACATTTTTTTATCTCACACTCAATCCAATTACCGAATATATGGTAATAATACTCACTTCCAATCCATATACCCGAATTCTATTTAGAGGATCATAGTAATATTCACTTATATATAACTACTATCACCATATAATGATTTGTATTATGAATATCACTACCACATATTTTGTTTAATTATACAGAAAACAATAATATATTTATAAAATCACTAAATAAGTAATTTATTACACATAAATTGACAACATCCAATTTTTTATTATAAAACTACTATCAAAATAACACACAATCAAACACTTATCGAGTAAATGTACATTCCAAAAATGATTCATGAAAACCAACCTCTTTCCATCATGGCATAATATAGAAACCACAAATCACATATCCAAAATAAAATAATTATATTCATAAAAAATAAAATCAATTATAATAGAGAAATATAAAAACAATAATATCGACTTTAAAGAAATTTGGACTTTGTCTCATATTATTATTAGAAAAGAAAAAACACAAAATCCATCACATATTTTCACCTTCCTTATCTCAGATATACCATAACCAAAATATTAGGAAATATAAATCAACGATGTATTTCATGGAATATGTGTAACTGTGAAAAAATAGAGGAAATAAATTTTTGAAAAATAATTTTCACAACTACAGATACTCTCTATCCAACCAAACGGTTACTATACATACTTCATATAGAACCAAATGTATCTAAAAAAGAAACATGATAAAACAAATGGGGAGATAATATTACACCCTAAAACCATCATATACTATCAATACATGAGGTGATAATGTCTCACTATATATACTGTCAAATATCTTGAATTCTAGAGTCTATTAGTGACCACCTTGGATACCACCATTCTTAATGATGACTTTGGGGGTTGGAATCCAACTTAGAGTCCATCATATGTCATAATTTAGTCACATTATTTAAAACCAGCATAATACCATCATATATCATAAATTGTTAGTGGGATTACTTCTCATTATAGATAACATCATATATATAATATATCGTTCGGAACAGCACCCACCCAAGATATCATTTCATAACATAACATATCAAGGTGATTACTACCAACCTAGGATAATATCATAAATTAATTTCTCTCTCAAGGATTATTTCCCACCCAAAATACCATCATATATATATATATATATATCTTAATCTTTAAGAGAACAATTACCTACCAAAAATATCACTACACATCAAAATTTTAAATTTAAAAACTACCCCTAAAACCATATCATCAGTTGTACTAGTAAAATATAGAACCTAACCCTCTCCCCTGTTACAAGAATTAATATAATCTAAATAAATTTATAAATAAAATTAAAAATAGGGAAATGGGTTATGAACAAAAATACATAACATGAGTGTCACATGGGTTGTAAACTCACGAAACCTGTATATACATTTTCTAGTTTAGACTCTCAAAAAAAGAACATATTAACATCACAACAATCATAATAGGATATATCCTTGTTATACCCCATTTTGTAATCCACATCTAATTTAACACAAGATGAGGCTCCTACTTCGGTCCCCAAGGTAACATCAAGGTCTATAAACCACTTTGCAGTTCCTTATTTAATTTATAGAATAAGGGGTAATACCCATTGGGTAAAGGAGTAACCTTTCTAGATATATTACCACTCCAACACTTGGGTATATTTAAAGAAGAGTATCCTATGATTAAAAATTTAATATAAGCGGGACCTGTAATCTATCACACATTGAGGCTATATAGGACTATCCACACATGCCAAAACTATAATAAATTTCATCCTCTAAGAAAATTTATAAAATAATTCATCCCTATGAGGGAGAAACATTTAGAATAAGTCATAGTTCTCTATCGATGTTCTAAAATATTGTACTCAAGCTATCAACATTATCCACACTAAGCTAAACATTGTTACACATAACAACTTTTACATGAAGGGTATTATGGAACCTAGTAAAATATTTGTAAAGACCCAGAATATGCATATAATTTTTTTCTTAAATAAATGGGAATTTTATGAGTCTTTGAAAATTGACGGCGTGTGATTCTGAGGCCCAGTGTGCCCAGAATCAATTTCTGATGTTTTTTTCAGGTACGTTCAGTAAACATGTGAGCGGGTTTTTATAACTTTTGAACCGGTTCATGGAATTGAAATCTAAGGGCACCACTGATATTGTAGTGCCGATATTCACTTAAGAGGACTTTCACCTCGATAGCAGATGGTCGGAAATAAAAAATAGTTTTTGGGTTTTTATTGAATGAAATAGATAAAAATAAAGTCGTAGCTTCATTTTTATTTTGGTTGGTTGAAGCCTCCATGTGGAAGTTGGGGGTGCAGACCACCACACCTTAACCTCCCATGAGAGGTTATGGTGGTGGGGCCCACCCAAACCTATCCTCCTCTTCATGTTTAATATGGTGGGGACCACCTGAGGTTGAAACCTCTTGAACTCCCCCATTAAGTTGGCAGAATCCTCTTGAGCTCCCCAATTAGTGGTGCCACCACCCCTCCACCTTAATAGAGCCAATGCAGAACCATTTATGGTGACAACCTCTTGATTAATTAATGGGAGTTAACCTAATTATTTAACTCATTTTCAATTCTCTGCCAACAACTAAATAATAGATAAACTCAATCAATTAATTTGGTTTGGCATTGCTCATTTAGTAGAACTTGGGAGAAGATATAAAAGCTCTCACCATCAAATAATTCCAGAAACGATCTCCTTCAACCTTCATCCTCAGATCCTACCGACGTGGGACGTCTCCAACCGACCTACCCTTCACATCATCGTCAACGAGCCGATGCAGCTCGGGATGGGATGTGTGCGGCGGACACGATGAATGACAATATCCTTCGTCTTCTCTCCATGACTTCATCGTCGAAAAAAGATTAGAGGTAGGGGTTTGAACTATGTTTTGTTTCTCATACTTCGTTTTTTGTTGAGGATTATTATTCCAAGCCGCGTGTTATCACCCTAACGCAAAGGTTGCGGGCCGAATGAACACAGCCTGACTCCTCCGCCTTCATTTTGGAATGTGATGCTAAACACGGCATGAGTCCAGGATGAGCGATAGTCATAAAAATGGTTGTGGATCAAAGGAAACATCTCGAAGACTGGGTAGATACTTTCGGAATGAGAATCAGGCCACTGTAACTCATCCAGTGACCCACAGAAAATTCGTCGGCAGATGGAACCGTCAAACGTCACCGTGTGGATGGCTGCGGTGCAACTGCGCTGCCGGAGGAGTAGCCTATGGCTGACAGGCCATGCAGGTGCATCGACACCTAGTGCCAGCCCATTTGTGAATAAAATCGGTGGCTCGAGCCGCTGGGTTGTAGGGGAAGGTGCGATCCAACTGCGTTGCGTGGTAGAACCAAAGGGGTCATGGCCCCTGGTAGGGGTCGTGCAGTGGCAGCCGGCGCAAGGCCGACCGTATAACAACCCAAATTTTTTTCAATGGAAATTACCTTCTTATAAATATGTAATAAAATCACATGAAAACACAACAAAATGAACTTCTATGTTCTAAGTGAACTTTAAATATTAGTTTGTCACTTCTATGTTTTGAATTTCAAAAATCTGACATACACGATTGTGTTGAGGATGTTTTATGGAGTCTAATGGAACAAAAATAATTTTCGGTGAATAGTAACGTACCCTTGTGAATAGAAACCTACCCTTATGAATAGTAATATGACCCTTTTGAATAGTAAATCATCCAACATAAGAGTAACCTTACCCATTAATAATTAAATAAAATTTAGACTTCTTAGAAAGTGACAATTTGACCTTAGTAAATGTTTTGGTATTTTATATGTCATAAATAAAAAATTATAATTAATTAATTAAAATAGAAGAAAATTTATTTTCATTAAATGTGTTCATAAATTAACAAATCAATGTCTTATTGTTTTTAGATAATTTTATAAGACCCTATGTAATTTTTGAAAGCACTATAAAATCAGTTCAAATTTTAAAGAATTCTTTTTTAATAAAATTATGATTTTAATGAAATATTAAATTAATAATATTTAGAAATTATTTTTGGAAAATGGACTTTATTTTTGGATTCTAAACATCAAAAATGGTAGGGTTAAATTATTGGTATTTTTATGAGATACCTGATGTTTTGATGAATAGTGAAATACCATAATTTACAAACTAAGCTAAATAAGCTAATTATATGGTCATGTGTGATGTTTCGCTGATGTAAGCCCACTTGGTTTGGGATCACATGATAAAATTACTATTAATGGTCATTGAATAAACATTATTCCTTGTCTTAGGGGAAATTAATAAACTAATGGATTTTATATTAAGGAAACCCCTCTCCCCTCCACTATAAAAACCACCCTTCACACCCTCATTTCCTCACACCTCTAAAGCTCCAAGCCTTCTCTAAAATCTACCCAAACATCCTAACTATCCCCTATCCTACGTTCAAGAGAATCTGGTCTCATCAAAAGACCAATCCAGGTTTCCTTAAAGAGGATCTCAAGGGAACGATTTAAGAGGTAATTTCTCTCCCTCTTCTCCCTTAATTTCCTATCAAGTTCAAGTACATTTGTTGATATCTCTCCAACTATCATCATCCAAATGGTATTTTAACTCTAAAATTATACATTTAATATAATTTTATTATGCTAATGGTATATTATATCATCCAACCCTCTTTCCCACTTCCTTTTATATTATTAAAGAGAATGTTGTTCGTGAGGTGGTAATTTATCACCTTCAAGAAAGACACGTTTTCTTCATCCATTTATACCTTCATATATGGTCATGAAACCATTTTTATGGTTGAAACAGAAAATGATATATTTATTATCTGCTATTTAATGTTCTGGAACTAACTAATGACCACATTTCTTGTGATAATATAAAACAAGTTCATTATGATCGAACAATTGTTCAAATTAACCCAATCAATCATCATATAAATATTATCTTATGATTCATCCACATGGATCTAATATAATTCATTATAAGATCATTAAAACTCTTTTAATATCATTAATAACATGAAATATCAGTTTTGGATGTTTACTCAAGTTCTACCCAAACATCAATTTAAGAATACAAGTGAACCACTCAAGAAAACCATAAAATCAAACATTTCTGAACAATGTTTTTATACTCTATAACTCATCAAAAGGCACATAAAATCACTTAATAAAACAATAATGAACCATATTAATGTACACAAGGTTCTTTAATTCTAATTAATGAATATAATGTCATTATACAGAACATTAAAGGGAAGGAAGCATTCAGATACAAGGTAAGTGGAAATTCTAAAACCCAGCTTTCATCCTTTGGGTTCTCTCTATTTACCTCCATATTTTGATATGGTTACTACATAAAGATAATTTGTTTGTCATTATTTTTCCATTTCTAGGATATACATGTTTTTCACTGGTTTTTATGTCAAACAAAATTATTTTCAAAAGAACTCTTCTTTTAAGAACACACCTTTTTCTTCTCTCTCAAAGTGGATTGTTCTTGAAACATGTATGTTATTCCCACTTTATTTTGGAAACCCAAAGTTTATAAATGTGTTCTTATGAGATATAAACCATTACATTCTATGGGTTAGTGATGTTCCATGTGGAAATCATGATAATGATAATGTTATGATGTGATGGGTGCACTCGGTATTATATAGCGCAATATGAATGTTTCAAAGTGACGGGTGTGCCCGGAATTATACAGCCCCCCAATGCATTAGGTAAAGTGATGAATCTCATTTGTAAATTTTAAATGATGAGTTAAAATTATTCTAGCTTGGTTCACAAGTATGTGTGGTAGCTAACCACTAAGACATGATGTTTCATTTTTTTGGATTCCCACATTTCAAGTCTTATATTTATACTTCCTCTCATGTTCATGATATTTTTCCCATGTTATGATTATTCTCACCCCATGCTATATTGTTCTTATATATCCTCTTACTGGGATTTTATCTCACCCCTTTTGATTTATATCCTCAGTTGGCCACATATACTAAAGAGAGTACAAGTGCCAATAATAATCTAGAGAAGAAGTAATTAAATAAATATTTATTCTTGACGTAGTAATTGTTGTGTATGGTCCTAGTTTACCCAAGACACTAATCCTTTGGATCCTATATGTGTAATACTATTATGTTTTTTATCTTTAAAATGATGTAATAGTAATCTATGAAAAGGCACAGTCGCTATAGTTGGTATCAGGGGAAAGGTTTAGTTAATTTGGGAATTAGGATTAGTGACCCATAGAGAAAGCCTCTAGTATGAGACTAAGTAAAAATATGCACACAATAATATTTACATAGGGATCCCATATGTTATGTTTTTGGTATAAATTTTTTAAATGAATATGTTATTCATGACTTTTTTATTTAGGTTTTTTCTAAACTTTTCCTTTTTAGAAAATGTTGGGAACCAGGAGAAATCAAGCCAATAACTCTTGCGAGGGACAATGCAATGATTGCCCGAACGACATCCCCAATGGTTTGGGAGGTGGAGTTGAAAAATTCATGGTGATTCTTACCCATTTATCTCAGGTTATTAGCAATAACCATAATAATGTGGAATGTCCTCCTTCACTAAAGAGGGAGCAACTGACTATCGAATGTTTTATGCGGCAACAAGCACCGACTTTTTGTGGAACTTCTGATCCACTAGTTGCAGAATAGTGGGTCAACTCCATGGAGAAGATCTTTTCTGTTCTTTACTATTCTGAGACGGAGAAGGTGAACCTATCCATTTATCATCTAGATCAGGAATCCAATAAATGGTGGGATTTTATTAAGAACACCATTCTCAGGGAGGAAATTGAAGAGATGGAATGGGAAGACATTAAGATAATGTTTCTTGACAAGTATTTCCAAGAACTATTCACAATAATATGGAGAGAGAATTCATAGATCTCTAGAAAAAAGAAGGATAATTTTTCACAACCTACGAATCAATTTTCTCAAGGATTTCAATGTATGATTCGGGTTTTGTTATAAACAATGATAGAAAAATTTATAGATTCTTTAGTGGATTAAAACCAAACCTTTGAAAGGCACTTGAAATTCGAGATTTTGGGTGTTATGAAGAAGTAGTTTGGTGTGCTCTCAAAATGGATATGTATTTTGGAGTATGGTCCCATGGCTATGGTGATAAGAATCAAAAGATGTATTTTCAAGCTGGTGGATCTAATGATAAAGGTGCGATGAAAACTCAATGACCCACATGCCAAAAATGTGGAATGTTGCACCATGAGAACTACCTCAAAGTGATAGGGAAGTGATTCAAGTGTGGGAAAGAAGGAAATCATTCTCAAGAGTGTATAAAAGAGATTAAAATAAAGGAGAATGTAGCTGATGAAAGGATGGAACCACTCAGGGTAAATGCTACAACTGTAGGGAGCTAGGGCATTATGAAAACCAGGGCCCTAAACCTTGAGTTCTCAAGGGTAATCAGCGTCAGTAGCCATCAAAGCCAAATGAACAAGGGAAGGATTATGCCATCACTACTAAGAAAGTGGAGTAAGATAATAAAGTCATACAATGTACACTTCCTATTCACTCAAGATTGGAAAAGTCATATTTGATTCTGGTTCTATGCATTCCTTTAAATCTTGCATGTTTTATAGAACTATATAATCGAAACCCTGAAACCTTGAAGTAGAGATATCTGTAAAAACACCAACTGGTGTAATCATTGCAACCCAAGTGTTTGACTCTTCTATTATTGTCATATGTGTGAACATTATTCCGGAAAATCTCATAATAGTTCACTTGGTGTAATTTGATGCTATAATGGGAATTGATTGGCTCTCATTATATATAGCACATATATAATTTCAGGAAAAGGAAATATCTTATCATATTCTGAACCATCCCATGCTCCTCTACAAATGCAAGAAAGATCATGAATCTCATTTGAAAAATCCTTAACTTGTTTGGGTGTTGATTCCCTATGGAGAAGCATACCTCACCCAAATGGTTGAGTCAAAAGAAAGTGCCAACCTTGAGTAAATTACCATCGTGAGGGAATACAACGATGTATTTCCTGAAGAGTTACTGGGAATTCCCCTGAATCATGAGGTGTAGTTCTCAATTGAACTCATACTCAGAGCTACTCTTATCTCGAAGTGTCTGTATAGGATGGCTCCAATCAAACTAGAGGAGTTAAAGAATCTGCTGCAAGAGAATGTGGAAAAAGGGTTCATACGCCCTAGTGCATCACCTTGGGGTGCGCTACTGGTCTTTGTAAATAATAAGGATGAAACAATGCAGTTTTGTATCGATTATCATGAACTCAACTAGATCACCATAAAGAACAAGTATCATCTCCCTAGGATTGATGACTTGTTCGATTAGTTAAGAGGAGCTCAATAATTCTCAAAGGTGGATCTTCATTCTGGATATTATCAGGTAAAGGTGAAAAAGGAAGATATTCAGAAGATTGCCTTCTGTACAAGGTATGGGCACTATGAGTTTCTGGTGATTCTCTTCGGACTTTCTAATGCCCCTAAAATCTTCATGGTTTTGATGAATAGGGTATTTAGACATTACCTAGGAAAATTTTTTGTATTGTCCATTGATGATATTCTCATCTACTCCAAGAGAAAAGAGGAACATGAAGAACATCTAAGACTTGTGTTGGTGACATTGAGGAAGTATAAGTTGTACACCAAGTTCAGAAAGTGTGACTTTTTCATGCATCAAGTCACATTTTTTGGACATGTGATCACAAGTGAGGGAATTTATTTGGATCCTTCAAAGACAAAGGCGATTGAGGAATGGCCCAGGCCCTCTAGTGTCACAGAAATGCAAAGTTTTCTTGGATTAGCTAGGTACTACCGACGTTTTTTGAGAAACATTCATGATTTTCAAGCCCGCTAAATGAGTTAAGAAGGAAAGGGGTAAAGTATGTGTTGATGGATGAATGTGAGGAAAACTTCAAGGAGCTAAAGAGAAGGTTGATCACTGCAGCTATACTCACACTACCAAAAAGTGGATTTTTTTGATATACAGTTATGCTTCAAAGAAAGGCTTGGGTTGTGTACTCATGAATAATGATAATGAGATAGCCTATGCCTCAAGACAGTTGAAGATCCATGAGTATAACTACCCAACGCATGATCTAGAGATGGAAGCCATGATTTTTGCCTTGAAAATATGGTGGCACTACCTTTATGGTGAGTAGTGTGACATATACACAGACCATAAGAGCCTAAAGTATATATTCACACAAAAGGAGATCAACATGCGTCAATGGAGATGGTTAGAGATAATCAAAGATTATGATTTCCCTATTCACTATCATCCTAGAAAGTCGAACAATGTAGATGATGCACTAAGCAGAAAATAACCTACTACTCTATCCATGCTATAGATTGAGAAAGACCCAATCTTCTTGGATATGCAAAGAATGGATTTGGAAATAATACGGGTAGGGGATACATCCTACCTTGCCCAAATGATTGGGAAACCATCCATAGATGAGAAGATTAAGGAAGCACAAAGGGATGATGTGGAGATACAAAAGAGGGTGAATGAAGTAATGGAAGGGAAGCTGCAAGAATTCCATATTGACAATGATGGTGTGATTTGGTTTGGAATGCGGCTTTCTGTGCCGTCATCGCCCGAGATAAAGAAATATCTATTGGAAAATGCACATGGATTAACTTTTTCTATCCATCCTGGGAGTATCAAGATGTACTGTGATCTCTGAGAACACTTCTGGTGGGATATCATAAAGAATAAGAATGCGGAATATATATCAAGGTGCTTGGTATGTCATCATGTTAAATCCGAGAGACAAAATTCCAAAGGTATGATGTAGTCACTGCCTATACCCATGTGGAAATGGGAAAATGTTACTATGTGCTTGGTCATGGGTCTCCCAAAGACGTCAAAGGGAAATAATGTGATATGGGTTGTGGTTGATTGCATCACCAAGACATCCCATTTTATCTCTATTTGGGAAGAACTCTTGTTTGAAAAACTATCAAAGATATATGTGATGGAAGTGGTGAGACTGCCCGGTGTTCCACTCTCAATTGTCTCTGACCGTGATCTAAGGTTCACATCTAAATTCTGGAGAAGCCTTCAACATGCTTTGAGCACTGAATTAAATTTCATCATGGCCTATCACCCCCAAACTGATAACCAATCTGAAAGTAATATTCAGATTCTTGAAGATATTATAAGATCATACTATCTAGAATTCAATGGAGGATGGGATAAGCATCTCCCATTGGTTGAGTTCTCATACAACAATAGCTTCCACTCGAGTATTCATATGGCTCCATATGAATCTCTGTATAGAAATTGATGTAGAACTCAAACCTGTTGGGATGAAGTTAGAGAAAGAATTCTACTTAGACCTAATCTTGTGCAAGAGATGACAGAAATGGTTCAAGTCATCCAGAAACACATCCAAGCTGCTCAGAGTTGGGAAAAGAGCTATGCTGAAAACCGTCAAACGGACTTGGAGTTCGATGTTACAGATAAAGTATTCCTTCGAATACCTCCATGGAAGAGAGTCATGCTATTTGGGAAGAAAGGGAAGCTAAGACCAAGGTACATTGGCCCCTTTGAGTTTCTTGAACGCATAGGAGCTGTGGACTATCGGCTTGCAATTCCACCGAATATGGCTCAAGTTCATGATGTGTTTCATGTATCACTCCTTAGAAAGTACATAACAGACTCCTCACATGTACTAAACTCAAAGGCGGTACAGCTAGAAGATGATATTTTCTATGAGGAGAAGTTGGTAAATATTCTGGATCGAAGAGATAAGGTTCTACGCAACAAGAAAACCCATCTTGTTAAAGTTTTGTTGATAAGTACCGTCACCTATTTGTGTAAATTTAAATTTCGAGGGCGTAAATTTCATAAGGGGGAAGAATGTAACGACCCAAAGTTTTTCAATGGAAATTTCGTTCTTATAAATAAGTCATAAAATTACATGAAAACACAACATAATTATCTACTAAGTGCTAAGTGGCCTTTAAACATAAGTTTGTCACTAAAATGTATTGAATTTCGGGAATCAGACATACACGGTTGTGTTCAAGATTTTTTAGAGTCTAATGAAAAAAAAATTCATTGAATAGTAACGTACCCTTGTGAATAGAAACCTACCTTTATGAATAGTAATATAACCCTTATGAATAGTAAATAATACAACATTAGAGTAACCTTACCCATGAATAATTAAATAAAATTTCGATATCTTAGAAAGTGACAATTGGACCTTAGTAAATGTTCTGGTATTTTGTAAGTCATAAATAAATAATTATGTTTGATTAATTAATTTTTAAAAAAAATTATTTTCTTATAATGTGTTCATAACTTTACAAATCAATTTATTATAGTTTTTAGATAATTTTATAAGACCCTGCATAATTTCCGAAAGCACTATAACATCAGTTTTAATTTTAGAAACTTTTTGTAAGTAAATTATATTTTTAATTAAATATTAAATTAATAATATTTAGATAATTATTTTTGGAAAATGGAATTAATTTTTGGATTCTACATGTTGAAAAATAGTAAGGGTAAATTTTTCGGATTTTTCCGAGTTACTTGAATTTGTTATGAATAGTGAAATACCATAATTTATAAAATAAGCTAAATAAGGTAATTACAGGGTCATGTGTGATGTTCTAATGATGTAAGCCCACTTAGTTCGGGTTCACATGATAAAATTACTATACATGGTCATTGAATACTCACTATTCCTTGTCTTGTGGGAAATTAATAAACTAATGAATTTTATATTAAGGAAACCCCTCTCCCCTCCACTATAAACCCCACCCTACACACTCTCATTTCCTCACACCTCACAAGCTCCATGCCTTCATTAAACTATGCCCAAACATCCTCCCTAGCCCCTCTCCCACGTTCAAGAGCTTCTGGTCTCATCAAAAGACCAAGCCTATCTTACTGAAGGAGGATCTCAAGAGGATGATTTAAGAGGTAATTTCTCCCCCTCTTCTTCTTTAATTTCATTTCAAGTTCAAGTTCATTTCTTGATCTCTACCCACCTATATTCATAAAAATGGTATTTTAATTCCATTATTATACATGTACTGTAATTTTATGATGATAATTGGATATTATATCATCCAACCACTTTCCCCCTTCCTTTTATTTTATTAAAGAGAACGTTGTTTGTGAGGTGTTAATTTATCACCTTCAAGAACGACAAGTTTTATTCTTCCATTTCTACCTTCAGATCTATGCATGAAACCATTTTTATGGTTGAACGAGAACATGTTATGCATATTATCTCCTATTTAATGTTCTGTAACTAACTTGTGGCCATATTTCTAGTGATAAAAAACAAGTTCATTATTATCGAAAAATCACTCAAATTAACCCAATCAATCATCATTTAAATATTATCTAATGATTCATCCACATAGATATAATATTATTCATTATATGATCATTCGAACTCCTTTAATAACATTAATAACATGAAATATTTGTTCTATATGTTTACCCATGTTCTACCCGAACTTCAATTTAACAATACAAGTGAACCACTCAAGAAAACCATAAAAACAAACATTCCAAAACAATGTTTTTAAATTCTCTAACTCATAAAAAGGCACATAAAATAACTTAATAAAACCATAATAAACCATATTAATTTACAAAATGTTCTTTATTTCTGATTAATTAATATAATTTTATTATACAAGACATTAAAGAGAAGGAAGCATTCAGATACAAGGTAAGGGGAAATTCTCGAACCCAACTTTCATCCTTCGGGTTCTCCATATTTCCCTCCATTTTTGGATATGGTTACTCCTTAAAGATCATGTGTTCATCATTGTCTTTCCTTTCATAAGATATACATGTTTTCACTGGTTTTTATGCCAAAAAAAATATTTTTCAAAATAACTCTTCTTTTAAGAACACACCTTTTACTTCTCTCTCAATGTGGGCAGTTCTTGAAACATGTATGTTATTCCCTCTTTCTTTTGGGAACCCAAAGTTTATGGATGTGTTCTTATGAGTTTTAACCCATTACTTTCCATGGATTAGTTATGTTTCATGTGGATAATTTTAATTTTATGATGTGACGGGTGCGCCTGGTTTTATACTGCATAATATGAATGTTTCAAAGTGAGGGGTGCGTCCGGAATTATACAGCGCTCCAATGCATTGGGTAAAGTGATGAATCTCATGAGTAAATGTGAAATGTTAATTGAACAAGATGATAGCTTGGTTCACATGTATGTTTGGTAGTTAAACAATAAGACATGATGTTTCATTTTTCTCCATCGCCCATTTTCAAGTCTTATATTTATGCTTCCTCTCATGTTCATGATATTTTTCCCATGTTATGATTATTCTCACCCCATACTATATTGTTATTTTCTATCCTCTTACTGGGATTTTAGCTCACCCTTTTTTATGTATATCTTCAGGTGGCCACATTTACTAAAGAAAGGATAAATGCCAATAAGAAGCTAGAGAAGAAGAAATTAAATAAATTTTTATGCCTCATGTTGTAATTGTTGTGTATGGTCCAAGTTTACCCAAGGCACTAAACCTTTGGATACTCTATGTGTAATAATATTATGTTGTTTATCATTAAAATGATGTTAATAGTAATGTATGAAAAGGCTGGATCGCTATAGGCCGCGATAAGTTCTATCGGCCTGAGCTGCCGGTTTACCGGAGGAGGCGCGTCGCAACTGCACTACGCGGGAGGCGGTTGGCCGCTCTTCCAGCTGGGAGGAGAGGGACCTATCGCATGGGTCCCATGTGATGTAGACTAGTTCCATGTGGCATTGGTTTGACTCCCCCAAATAGCTAAGCCATTCGAAAATCC
The DNA here is from genome assembly GCA_963277665.1 of Viscum album. NCBI lineage: Eukaryota > Viridiplantae > Streptophyta > Magnoliopsida > Santalales > Viscaceae > Viscum > Viscum album. Next base: position 419,372,532 of record OY728139.1, on the reverse strand, counting down.
AGGGGGCGCGGCCTCCCCTGGATGCGGATAGGGTGGGCCCCACGGGCCACCAACCGTGGGTCTCATGTGGGCCGGACCCAACACTAGCCGGGCCGCCCAGCGCAGGCTGCCCCAGTGAGTCGGGCCGCCCTCAAGGGTTGTGTCTCCCTCGTAGACCAAGTCACACCCGCGAACCAGGTCGGACCCCAGTCTGGATCCGGGCCGGGCCGGACCTAACCCAGACCCGCTTGACCTATATCCACTCTTCTGCTTGTAACATGAGCTACGGGCATCCGATTCATGAACAGTCTGGGGCGATGGAAACCTTGTGGGAATTAGGGTTTTTGGTATACCCCACTCAAGGTTTGATACATTTGGGGTATTTCTGGGTTGGATTGAACGTAAATCCAACCGGGCCCTCAAACGAAAATCCCAATAACTATCAGACCAGGCGTCTGATTGACACGCCGTCTGTCGCATTGGGTATCTTATGGACGGAAAGATCATTTGGATACATAAAATTGGGTATTTGTGGAAGTTGATTTATTGACACATGGATTTAGGAGAAGACCCTCCTGGAATCAAACGTTCTTTGTGCGGGACCCTACGGCTGGCTCCACTCTGACTACTGTTCATGGATCATACGTGCATTCAACAACTCTGACTACTATTCCTAGATCCTACATGGGTTCAATAGCTCTGACTACTATTCCTAGATTCTGTGTGGGTTTGACAGCTCTAATTACTATTCCTAGATCATTTGTGGGTTCGATATTTTTGATTTCTGTTCCTGGATCCTATGTGGGTTCGACAGAATAGTTGATTTAGTGGCTACATCTATTCATCTATAACACTCTACATGAGTTTTATACCTATGTGAGCTGAGTCAGTAAATTTTTTATTTTCCTCATGATTGAGACAGATTCATTGATAACTTAGGTATATGTTTGGTCATATACCTAAGTGATGGTTATCTGTTGATTTCATACTTGATGTTTATCATTTTTGGTTTTTGTGAGACCTTGAGGGTCTTGGGGTCCCTACTGAGTATCGTTATACTCACCACTTTAGGGGCTATGCCCACAACTCGTGGTGTTGGATGTAAATGGAAGACAGTGCTAAATGAGGCTGAGTGTACCAGGACTGGATGGTACCCAGAGGTGAAACACATGGTGTGACGGTACACAGAGGAGACGGACGGACGTGAAGTGTTTTGGATGCTATCTGTACCTACCCTTCATGTAGGATTTCCCAGTGGATGATCCAGGAGTTGTTTTCCCTTTTTTCAGTACTTGAAATTTCAATTTCTTATACTTTATAGTTGGGCTTGTATTTTTGTCCTCTTTTACATTTCCACACTCTTTTGTTATGCAGTTTTACTTAGTGTATTTCTTCCAGCATGTACTCTGTTGTGTGTGTTTTTAGGATATATAAGCAATACCTTCCCAGTTTTAGGGATTTATTCCTTTGAGTCTTGTTTCCAGCCCCTGGCTTATGGAATGCGGGCTTGGGGTAGTCACAATACGGGCCTCGGGGGACGGGTTGTGAAAAATTGGTATCAAAGGAGTTGGTTTCTACCGTAGAACATAGGACTCTGATATTTTCTATGAAGCAATAGTATTAAGGGTACTTAGTGTCGTTTTTAGTTTGGGGAGTCCAGTGTTAGTGTGGTGGCCGATGTATCCATACACCAGTATCTTGACTTATTATTTCTGAATCATTTCATGAAAACATTGATTGCTTGTGTGTTTGGAAGAGTTTTCTTTGTGATATCATTGAGTCTGCTCACCAGGTATAAATTTTTGACTGTGGCACACCTGCTTATTTACAGGATTCCTCCACTCAGATAGCTAGCCAGTGTTCCAGGGTTTGTATGAGATGGAAACCCACCGAGCGATGAGGCCTTGGAGTAGGGCCCTATCAAAATGGAGGAAACAACATCTTGGATGGCTCCCATGGAGCTTCGTGAGCTATGGGAATAGTTAAAGGACTTGTAGGGGACAGGATTCATCTAGCCCAGTGTTTCATCCTAGGAATCCTCGATTCTGTTGGACAAGAAGGTGGATGGATGTTTGAGGCTTTGTGTCGACTACCGTTTCCTAAATCAGGCGACCATGAAGAACAAGTACCCACTTTCAAGGATTGATGACCTCATTGATCAGCTGAAGGGAGCATGGTGGTTCTCAAAGATGGACCTCAGATCAGGTTATCACTAGGTTAGAGTTCAAGATGAGGATGTGCAGAAGATGGACTTCAGGTGTCAGTATGGGAACTACAAGTTATTGGTTATGCCATTCAGCATAACCAATGCTCCAGTAGTATTCATGGGACTCATGAAAAGGATTTTCCAGCCATACCTCGATCTCGTTGTTTTGGTCTTCATCAATGACATTCTGATTTATTTGACTACTAAGGAGGATCATGCCTACCATTTTCTGGTATTACTAGACACACTCCGAGAGAACTAGATTTATGGTAATCTCTCGAAGTTCCATTTTTGGAACTGGGAGGTTCACTTTTTGGGACAAGTCAACTCAGAGGATAAAGTTGCAGTAGATCCAGTGATGATTGAGCTTGTACTTTCTTAGGATCCACCCAGGATTGTGATGGAGGTACAGAGTTTTCTTGGGTTTGTCTAGGTACTACCAGAGGTTCGTGCTAGATTCCTCAAAAGTTTCAGCACCACAATTAACCTTTACAAATAAGGGACAACCATTTGTGTGGTCGGAGGGATGCCAGCAGAGCTTTCAGGAGTTGTGGTAGAGGCTAACTACTACCCCCATATTAAGGCTTCCATAGGAGGGCGTAGGGTATGTAGTTTACTGGGATGCATTAGGGACCGGACTCAGATGTGTCCTGATGCAGGAGTGAGTAGTGTTCACTTATGTTTATCGTCTGCTGAGACAGAATGAGAAGAACTACGCCACCCATGACAAAGAGTTGTCAGTAGTGGTATTCACCTTGAAAATGCGGTGGCACTATCTGATGGGCGAGTGTTTCAAAGTCTACTCTGACCATTAGAGTCTCCTGTATCTGTTCTATTAGAAGGACCTAAACCCGAGAAAGCAGTGATGACATGAGTTCCTCCATGAATATGACTTTGATATAGTCTATACTCTTAGGAAGGGGAACGTTGTAGCAGATGCACTTTGTAGGAGATCTGGTATACAGGTGCTAGCAGAGGTGATAGATCAGCTGGCTGCCTTATAGATATCCTTTGTAGATAGTGATGGAGTAACCTTTCTACAGTCTCTTACAATCACTCCCCCACTTCCTCAGCAATTCAATAAGGCCCATTGTGGAGATACTGACTGTGAGACACAATGTTCTCAGATATCCACAGGGCAGGCACCTGATGGTGTTTCTGAAGGTGGGTAGCATTTTATCCTCTTCAGAGGACGTACTATGGTGCCATTGTCACTTCAGGTGGAAGTATTGAGGGAGTTCCACACATCCCCTCTAGTGGTACATCCAGGAGTGGAAAATATGTAACGGGATCTCCAGCGATAGCACTGGTGGCTGGGGATGAAGAAGACAGTTATAGAGTTTGTCTCTCGGTGCCTCACATGTCAGAAAGTGAAGGTAGAGCACTAGGTACTAGCAAGTTTGGAGCAGCCTTTAGAGGTCCCATAGTGGAAGTGGGATGGGATATCCATTGACTTCATGACGGGTCTTCCACAAACATCCAGGGCTCATGACTCGATTTGGGTGATTGTCGACCGACTCACCATGTCATCCCACTTCCAACCCATCAGAGATTATGGTTCAATAGAGATCTTGGGATGCCTCTATGTGCAAGATATTTTGCGGGTACATGGAATTCCTTCTTCTATTACCTCTGATCGTGACGCACGGTTTACTTCCCGACTATGAAAGGGGTTCCAGGAGGCTTTCGGGATGCAGCTTCATCTAAGCACCGCCTTTCATCCTTAGATGGATGCCTAGACTGAGCGGACCATTCAAACCCTCGAGGACATGCTCTGTGATTGTTTCCTCGACTTAAGTTGCATCTGGTTGGATCCCTTACCTTTTGTGGAGTTTGAATAAAACAACAGTTATCACTCTACCATGGGGATGGAACCTCTTGAGGCAATATACGGGAAACCTTCCAGATCACCCTTGGGCTGGACTGACACTGGGGAGTCAGCACTAATGGAACCAGAGATGGTACGATCTACCACATATAAGCTGAAGATCATCCAAGACAGATGAAGAATGCACATATCAGATAGAATTTGTTTGCTGATAGGAGACAGAGACCTCAAACGATTTAGGATGACGACCACGTCTTTCTACGGGTCTCACCTCAATGAGGGTTATGGAGATTTGGCCGAGGAGAAAAGTTATCTCTGAGATTCCTCAGAACTTTCCAGGTCCTTAGAAGAGTAGGCAAGGTGGCTTACCGCCTGGATCTCCACCTCATTTGCAACTGGTGGACGACGTCTTTCATGTATCTCAACTGAGGAGATACATGCACGACCCTTCTCACATCATTGACTATGGAGAGATGGACATTGACGATGGGGAAGCTTTTATGGAGGTCCCATTAAAGATTTAGGATCAAAGGAGAGAGTCCTTTGTGGATGTTCAATACCTCTAGTGTGCGTTCACTGGAATAACATGAACCTCCAGGAGAGGACATGGGAGTGGGAGGCTCAGATGTGTTCTCAGTACCCCCACGTGTTCTTTTAGTTCAAGTTGTAGCTTATGGGGATGTAAATCCCAGAGGTGGGGAGAATGTAATCTCCCATAATTTCTATGGTAATTTTTTCTCATAAATACATGGGAATTTTACGAGTCTATTAAAATTGATAGCGCGTGATTCCGAGGCCCAGGGTGCCCAGAATAAATTTCTGAAGTTTTGTTCGGGTAAGTTCAGTAAACGTACGAGAGGGTTTTTATAACTTTTGAACTGGTTCTCGGAATTGAAATACGAGGGCACCATTGAACTTGTAGCGCCGATACACATTTAAGATGACTTTCACCTTGATGACAGATGGTCAGAAATAAAAGATAGTTTTTGGGTTTTTAATGAATGAAATAAATAAAAATAAAGTTGTAGCTCTATTTCTATTTTAGTTGGTTGAAGCCTCCATGTGGAAGTTAGGGGTGGGGATGACCACACCTTAACCACCCATGAGAGGTTATAGTGGTGGGGACCACCCAAAACTAACCTCTTATTCATGTTTAATATGGTGGGGACCACCCGAGGTTAAAACCTCTTAAAATCCCCATTAAGTGGGGAAAAACCTCTTCAGCTCCCCACTTAATGGTGCCACCACCCCTCCACCTTAATGGAGCCAACACACAAGCATTTATGGAGCCAACCTCTTGATTAATTAATCCGGGTTAAGCTAATAAATTAACTCATTATGAATTTTGTGCCAATAACTAAATAATAGATAAAATCAATCTATTATTTTGGGTTTGCATTGCTCATTTGGTGAAACTTGGGAGAAGATAGAAAAGATCTCGCCATCAAAGAACACCGGCAACAAACTCCTTCGACCTTTATCCTTAGATCCTACTGATGTGGGATGTCTTCATCCGACCTACCCTCCGCATCGTCGCCAACGAGCCGACATAGCTCGGGATTGGATGTGTGCGGCAGATGAGATGAATGAAGAAATCATTCGTCTTCATTCTGCGACGTCATCGTCAAACAATGACCAAAGGTAGGGGTTAGAACAATGTTTTATTTTTGTCCTTCATTTTCCGTCAAATATTATTATTCAAAGCCACATTCTATCACCCTTACACGGAGGGTGAGGGCCGAACTAACATGGCTCGACTCCTCCGCCTTCATTGTTGAATTTGATGCTAAATGTGGAATGAGTCAGGGATGAGTGATACTAATCAAAAATGGTTGTGGATTGAAGGAAAAGCCCCGAAGAGTGTGTGACTACTTGAAGAACAAGAATCGAGCCACCAGAAGGCATCCGGTGACCCGCGGAATGTTTGTCAGTGGATGGAACCGACAAAAGTCACCACATGGACCGCAGGGGCGCAACCGCGCCGCAGGAGGAGTAGCTCATGCCCGAAGGGATGAGGCGGTGCAGCATCGGCCGATGCAAGACCGAACGTAAAGAAAACAGGCGGCTCGAGTTGCCAGGGAAGGCGCGGAAAAACCGCGCTTCATGGTAGAGAAAAAGGGGGTTATAGCCCCTGTCTGCGATGGTGCAGCATCGGCCGGCTATGACAAGGACCGGTGGCCCGAGCCATGGGGCTGCCAGAGGAAGTGTGGTGAAACTGCGTTGTGCGGGAGGAAACTGGCCGCTTGGCCAGCCGGGAGGAGCGGGACCCGTCGCAGGGGTCCTGCGTGACGCGGACCGGTGCCACGTGGTTCCTGTTTGACTTCCCCAAATGGCTAAGACAATAAACAATCCATGGGGCATGGCCTCCCCCTGGAGGAGACTAGGGCAGACCCCACAGGCTGCCAGCTGTAGACCTCGTGTGGGCCGGACCCAGCGCGGGCCGGGCCACCCCAACGAGCCGGACCCAGCACGGGCCGGGCCACCCCTAGGGCCGGACCCCGCGCGGGCCAAGCCACCCCACGGGCCGGGCTAGACCCATTCCGGGTCGGTCCGCCCGTGCATACCGGGTCGGACCCATGGACCAGGTCAGACCCCAATTGGAAACCGGGTCAGGCTGGGTCAATCTGTCTAGGCCAGACCAAACCTAGACCCGCTTGTACTATATCCACTGTTTTTCTCGTAACATGAGCTACGAGCATCCGATTGAAGAATTGTCTACGGTGTGGAAACCATGAAAGAAGAAGTTTCTTTTGGTATACCCCTGTCAAGGTTTGGATATAGTTGGGTTATGGCCGGGTTGGATCAAATGTATATCCAACCATGCCCTCAGAACGAAAATTCCAATAACTCTCAGATCGGGCTTCCGATTGACGTGATTCCTGTCATGTTGGGTATCTTATGGATAGATAGATATTTTGGATACATAAACTTGGTACATAATAGAATTTGTTATATCGACACATCGCTTTAGGAGCAAACCATCCTTGAATCAAGTGTACTTTGTGCGGATCCCTGTGGTTGGCTGCACTCCGACTATTGTTCCTAGATCATACGTGGGTTCGATAGCTCTGACTAATGTTCCTAGATCCTACATGGGTTCGATAGCTCTGACTGCTGTTCCTTGATCCTAAATGGGTTCAACATCTCTGACTACTATTCTTGGATCATGTGTGGGTTTGACAGCTTTGTTTACTATTCCTGAATCCTGTGTGGGTTGGACAGCTCTGATTACTGTTCCTAGATCATTTGTGGGTTCGACAGTTCTGATTTCTATTCCTGGATCCTGTGTGGGTTCAATATAATAGTTGATTTAGTGGCTACATATATTCATCTCTTACACTATACATGAGTTGTATACCTGTGTGACTTGAGTTAGTAACTTTTGTGTTTTCCTCATGATTGAGACAGATTACTTGATAACATAGGTATATGTATGGGCATATACCTAAGTGGGGGATATCTAGTGATTTCATACTTGGTGTTTATCCTTGTTGGTTTTTGTGATACCTTGAGGGTATCGGGGTCCCTACTGAGTATCTTTATACTCACCCCTACATGGGTTATGCCTTCACCTCGTTGTGTTAGATGCAGATGATGGACAGCACTAACCCAGGCTGAGTGTACCAGGACAGGATGGTACCCAGATGTGGACCACACGACATGATGGTACATTGAGGAGAAAGATGGACGTGGAAGGTTGTGGATGATATATGTACCTACCCTTCAGGTAGGATTTTTTTAGTGGACGATCCAAAATCTGTTTTCCCTTTTTCCACCACTTGTACTTTCAGTTTCTTGTACTTTACTATTGGGCTTGTATTTCCAGCCCCTTTTACTTTTCATCACTCTTTTTTTATACTGTTTTACTTAGTGCTTTTCTTCCATAGTGTACTATTTTGTGTGTTTTTTCATGTTATAAAGGCAATACCTTCCTAGTTTTAGGGATTTATGCCTTTGGTGCTAGTCGTTAGCCCCTGGCCTATGGACGGTGATCTTGGGGTAGTAATGGTACGGGCCTCGGGGGATGGGTCATGACAATATTAATTATGTTTTCTTAATTGAATTTAATACTTTATTCGGTATATAAATGACATTAAATTTTTTTATTTTCAAGTGCAGGACCATTAAAAATTGAGGAATCAAGACTAGTTTTTAGGGGTCCATCATGGTATGAGGAACTTTTGTTCTAATTGTGGGATTTATAGAAACAATTCATTTTAAATTTAGTGTCTATCACACTAATATGGTTTGACAAAATAACTCGTGTAAATTCTATAATGTATAATTAATTGATAGTTTTTTATGGACTACCATTCTCGTACTTATGTCATTTCCTTTATTAAAAACTAGGAACCAATGTCAAAAATCCCAACCATTGATTGAATATAAATACAAAGTCCTAAATCCGTCAATAATAACATAACCAACTATATTTTATAAAATAAATATCAAAATTAATCTCCCAAAAAAATTAAAAATCAATCCATGGAATTATCAATGAACTAATCACTAGGAGATCAATCATATCATAATCCTTTAAAAAAATTGTTCCCCACTTCAACATCTTCCTAGACCTCTAGCATAAAAAAACTCAATATATTCCAAAATAAATCCTTCAATTTTACTTATATTTATTAGAACAGATAAATAATTAAATGTAGGAAAATTACTTAAGTTCAATGACCCAATACCTAGGGAGTCCTTCCCCAATAATTTCATCTAGTCACAAAACAAATTCTCAAATATATTTTCCCTTACTCCATGATGAATCATTGGAATCAACATTGAACCATAAATCAAATTGTAAATAGATAACTGTGAATTAATAGGAATAATTACCTAGGAAGAGATAGATAATAATACCTTAAATGATGTGTAAAAACATGTTTAATCATCGTGAATAAAGGAGGTTAAAATTGATAAAATTAAGGATAGATAAACATAGCATCATAATGTTCTAATATCCTCAATATGGTGAACAAGGAAGATGGCATTTATAAAAAACTATAAAAACACCACCTATCCCTTTTTATTAATAAATTTCAAGAGACCTCATTTTTTCATGACCCACGGGTTTCGTAGGGTAATTATCCCCATATATTGTTACACTTTGGTGTGACCCACTGGCTAATAGTGAAACAACTACACATATCCTCCTAATAGTAGTCAGCTGAATTCTCTAGGCTGTAATCAACCACAAACCACCTAGATTAATCGGATGATACTACCATCCAAGGACCCCCAATGGTGAAACCTTCCTCCAATAATGAATTCCATCCCCCATAAGTAACACACACAATATAGCCCATGGATTCACAATATAAAAATCCATTGATAAATAAATTTTTATTCACTTAAATATTATATGTATTTATTCACGATTTTTCATGTTGTTAATATTATGTAGCTCTATCATATGTATAATTTTTCATGGTGTGTCCCCCCTCTTCTAAATTTTGATATTTGGTTACTGAAACAATTTTATCACACACCACTCTCAATAAACCTTATTCTACCTACCACATTTCATTTCTATAGGTAGTATCATAGTACTTACTAATACCCAAAAAATAATTACTAAAAATGAAAATCTCATAATTGTCCACTTACATTATGATACGACCCTCTACCTTCCATTAAATTTCAATCACATTTAACAAATGACATGGCCCAAATCCCCCAGATTATGATTTGATCTTCCTCCTTAAATCCAAATCTATAGCGTGGACACTCTGACCCCACTCTCATTATAATTTTATCACTTAAATTAAATCTTAGGACTCTAAATATTTTAAAAAACATTATATAATGACTTTCCATCTCAATGAATCCCAATTTTAGTCCCAGATAATAAAATATATGATACTCTCTAAATATACTTCCATTAATGAATAGTATTACACTATCAAATTCAAGGAAATATTTTCAAATATGATAATCCAAGAAAACATAAATTACCAATATCCAAGATGAAATAAATATATAGAAACTATAATAAAAAAAAATCAAGCATTATTGGGAGTTTTGATAGATTTATTGGGATAATTTTTTACTTTCTTTAGTAACCCAGTATCACACATAGACTTTTTTGTTTTCATGGCCCATAACATTGTATTTATTTTCATATAGACACGTATATTATATATGGTAACCCATATAAGAAGATTCGTCATCGCAGTAAGAAAATTACATAGACTGATCATGTTATTCCTATTACTATTAAGAACATATCAACCTAGCTCAACAAACTATACATTAATATATTCATGAATAGATGAAATGTAAATAGTAGAACTTATCCTGATTCATTTTTATTGCTTCCCATTTCATTGGAACTGACTACTCCTTCGCATAGGGAACTATGACCCCACTTTAACAGACTACAAAATTGACCTCTTCTATGTACCATGAGATTTAATGATAGTGGGTCACATTTTACATTTTTCAGTGGGATCTAGAACCAATGTTTTTTATTATAGAATCCCCACTGATAACAATAATATATTATTGTCTCTTTAAAAATAATAAAATTATCCTCACCTACCATGTGAATTAAAAACTAAATTTCATTGTCTTTTTAACCAAATTGTAATGATATTGGTTCTATCATATTCACCATACACTACAAGGTAAGACATTAATTTATATCATGATTTCTACTGAATATTATATAGGAAATGGAAATACCTTGAGGGAAATTTAATTATATTTTGTAATATTTATCATATCATGAAATATAATCTTAACCTAATTTATGGATTAAAGTTTAACTTGTATTGTTATAGGTGAAACATAATCTCAATAATATTATTGAAGTGTAATTATTAGTTGTTTAGTAGGGGAGATTGATATTTAAGATGAAATAATTTTTCATTTAAATAAGTACTTTATTAAATCTGGGTTCTCGTAAAAATAATTTAGTTGAGTTAATTACGTTCATTTTAACTAATTATTAATTTATGTTATGTAACATTGAAAATGTGCATAACCAATATTGGGGTTCTTGTTATGTCTAAAAAGTTTATAAAGTTTAAAGAGGTTAATAGCATCTACTTTAGTTAGTTATCAATGTTATGTATCTTATGAAAAATATTTTATAATTCTATAAAATGGTAGGTGAAACCAAATCCAAAAATAATAAATTAATTATTGGTTTCCTAGGTAGTAGAATATTTTCATTGGGGGATTTTCTGAGCGTGACTATGGACCTCAATATTTTTCATCCCTTCCCCTATATTCAAGATCCTATAGAACACATTTTAATTATCTATTTTCATTAAAATTACGTTCCACTTTCACATGCTTACTTATTTCATGGATTCAACCATCAATGATTCTGAAAATTGATCAAAAAAGAAAAGTTTGATTTTTACCATGTCCTAGTTAGCACATGTAAATGAATAAAAATGGTTGATCATTATATTTATTATTTCCATATTATAAAAAACTATGTATGGTATTTTTTTTATTACATTAATTATTTTTTATATAACAACATACACCTGGTCTTATGTTAGATATGCAAGGGGTTGTTGGATTTCACATACTATGTATGATACACATAGACCATACCTATATCCATTGGGATGCCTATAGAAATAATTATATATGATATATGTATGGTAAATTATTCAATAAAAAAAAATTGATATAGGATTTATTATATAAAATTTAAAGAACATGATATATGGATTGAATAGGGATGTATTCTATTTTTTAATTAATTTAGACTATAAATATATAGGTTGAATTATAAGAATATCATTCTTCTATATTATATTTGTATAGTATTTTAATTTAATTTCTATATAAATCATTTTGATAGTTTTTTTCTTTGGAATATAAGATTATGTTATTCATTTTTTGTATCCCACTATTTTTTTCATAAATTATTTTTTATAGAGTTGTTGATTCTCAATTGTTATAATGCCTGACATAAAAATTGGTAATGTATGAATTTTTAATGAATCCATAAATGCATCAGTTTAACTATAATAGTGAATAAATCACTTCATAAATTATTTTTTAAAATGGAATTTAACACAAAAAATTGTGATAAAGAGACAATATTCTAGTCTTGGATGGATTTAAGTCATATAGTATGATTCAGACGTGGCTCTTACAAATATTTAAAATAAACCTAGTTTGAATTTAAAAGGGATTGGGAAATAAGGAGGAGAGGTTTTCGACCCAAATTATTATGAAATATATAATTATTTCCCCATCCCAAGTTAAGATACATAAATAAAAGAATAAATCTCCACTTACCATATTTTATAATAGCTCCCTTAGTACCACAAGAATTCTTATACCATAAGCATACATTCAATGTGATCACCATGGTATTTGGGGTAAGAACCAAACACTGATTGTGACTATCTGATAACTCTTTCAAGACCACTAAAACCCATATTTCCTCCATTAGATCTATGTTTTTCTCCACTTGGGTTTTCATATCCTATAACTATGGAATAATAGGCCAAAAATATTATCAAAAAACCATAACATGTCTTCAGTTAATTTATATCTTTATTTTCACCTCTTTAGCATTCTTTTCAATATGAAAATACATATCTAAAAACTCCCCTTTTTAATCCAAAACATAAATGTTTAATTTATATTGATTATAGTTACATTATATTATAGTTCACCCACCTATTCTATTTATATAACACAAACTGGGTCATTATGGACACTATTTAACACATCAAAATTGTATTATTTATGCCTATTTAAATAAATTATAAGTTTTTATATCTTTTTTAAATGCATCACTAATTTTAATCGAACCATGATATAGTTTTTAATTATTATTATTATCAAAATGTAACCATCATAACATGGAAGTAAAATTTGAAGTATGAATAAGAATAAATTTATTTTACAAAAAATAATGAAAATGGTTTAAAATAATTAAAATTTATTGATTAATTCATAATAAATATCTAGATAATTTCTAGTAAAATCATTTTATTCTTTAAACAAATGATTTTTTAAAAAATTGGTTATTTTCTCTAATGTTCTCAGATATTATAACTAATTTATAACATATTCTTAAAATTTATTCTATAAAATAATTTTTTTTACAAATAATCATATCAAAATTAGTTTATGTTTAAATTTTTCTAATTTATAAAAGTATTAAATTTCTAGTGAAAAACAAAAAATTAATATTTATTGTATGACATCTTTTCAATTTATGTATTTAGAAATTCCCATTTTATTGGGTTGATTCTGAAAATCTGGAATATTATTTTTATATAAGTATATATTGTAAATTTCAGGGTAATCTATAGTAATATTAATTTTTATATAGAAACTTTAGTATTATTAATCTTTAATTTTTCAGGAAATCAAATTTTCCTCATATTTTGCAGGAATTGTTTTTTAAGAATTTCTATTAATAATAGAAATTATATATGATTAAATAGAATACATGTTTGGAATCATCATTTCCAAGTTTTATAATCATGAAACATTCATTTTTTGACATTATAAATAATAACTTTGGTAAAAATCTGTTATCATGACATGTGTTAATGGAGGATAAAAGAGTTTAAATTAAAATTTAATGTTCTGGAATGATTTAAAAATTTGTCTAAATCCTATTTTTTTATAATATTTTGGAACTATATCAGATTTTATTTGATTAATAATTATTTTAGCACCGTTTTTATTAAAAAATACATTAAAATATTTTTTTAAATTTGAAGACATCTTACTGTGTCTACTTTTTTATAAATGAACTCCCTGCTCTTATGTTCTCCACACATCACCAGCCTTATGTCTCAGTAAATACATAACCTAATAATTTACTATTGTAGAGACCTTACCATTTCATACATTATTATTACATAAATTTAAAGATAAACAACATAATAGTATTACACAAATATGATCCAAACGTTTAGTGTCTTGGGTAAACTAGGACCATACACAATAATTACAACATCAAGCATAAACATTTATTTAATTTCTTCTTCTCTAGATTTTTATTGGAACTTGTCCCCTATTTAGTATATGTGGCCACCTTAGGATATATATCAAAAGAGTTGAGCTAAAATATCAGTTAGAGGATAGATAATAAGAATATATCATGGAGTGAGCATGATCATAAAATGGGAAAAAGATCATGAACAAGAGAGGAATCATAAATATAAGACTTGAAATGTAGCAATGCAAATAAAATAAAACATCATGTCTTAGTGGTTAAAAACCAAACATAATTGTGAACCAAGATATCATCTTGTTCACTCATCATTTCACATTTACTCATGATACTCATCACTTTACCCAATGCATTGGAGTGATGTATAATTCTAGGTTCACCCGTCACTTTGAAACATTCATATTGTGATATATTATTTCAGGCACAACAGTCACATCATAAAATTATCATTATTGTTCTTGACACATAGAAAATAACGAAACCATGAAAATTAATGAGTTACAAATCATAATAACACATTTATAAACTTTGGGTTCCCAAAAGAACGAGGGAATAACATACATTCTCCAAGAACCGTCCACTTTGAGAGAGAAGTAAAAGGTGTGTTCTTAAAAGAATAGTTCTTTTGAAAAACATTTTGTTTGACATAAAAACTTGTGACAAACATATACATCCTAGAAAAGTAAATAAAATTATGAACAAATGATCTTTAAGGGGTAAACATATCAAAAACTGGAGGGAAAGAGGGAGAACCTGAAGGATGGAAGTTGGGTTCAAGAATTTCCACTTACCTTGTACCTGAATGCTTCCTTATCTTTTATATCCTATATAATGACATTATATTCATTAATTAGAAATACATAACCTTTTGTACATTAATATGGTTCATTATGGTTTTATTAAGTGATTTTATGTGCCTTTGGATGAGTTATAGAGTTTAAAAACATTGTTCGAGAATGTTTGTTCTTATGGTTTTCTTGAGTGGATCACTTGTATTCTTAAATTGATGATCAGGTAGAACATGGGTAAATAACCAGAAATAATATTTCATGTTATTAATGATATTACAGGAGTATTAATGATCTTATAATGGATTATATTAGATCCATGTGGATGAATCATTAGATAAGATTTAGATGATGATTGATTGGGTTAATTTGAGCGATTTTTCGATCATAATGAACTTGTTTTATTTTATCTCTTGAAGTATGGTCATAAGTTAGTTCCAGAACTTTAAATAAGAGATAATACATATAAAACGTTCTGTTTTAACCATAAAAATGGGTTCATGACTAGATCTTAAGGTAAAAATGGAAGAAGAAAACTTGTCCTTCTTGAAGGTGATAAATTAACACCTCACGAACAACGTTCTCTTTAATAAAATAAAAGGAAGAGGGAAAGGGGGTTGAATGATATAATATCACATTATCATCATAAAATTACATTAAATGTATAATACTGGAGTTACAATACCATTTGGATGAATATAGGTTGGGAGATATCAAGAAATGAACATGAACATGAAAGGAAATTAAGGGAGAAGAGGGAGAGAAATTACCTATGAAATATTCCTCTTGAGATCTTCTTAAGGAAGATAGGATTTGTATTTTGATGAGACCAGTAGATCTTGAACTTGGGATAGGGGCTATAGAGTATGTTTGGGCAGAGTTTAGTGAAGGATTGGATCTTGAGAGGTGTGAGGAAATGAGGGTGTGAAGGGTTGTTTTTATAGTGAAGGGGAGAGGGGTTTCCTTAATATAAAATTAATTAATTTATTAATATACCCTAAGATAAGGAATTTTGAGTATTCAATGACCAAGAATAGTAATTTTATCATGTGATCTAGAATCAAGTGGTCTTACATCATAAGAACATCACACATGGCCCTATAATAGCTTATTTAGCTTATTTTGTAAATTATGGTATTTCACTATTCATCATAAATTCAAGTATCTCATAAAAATCTAAAAAATTTACACCTACCATTTTTCGAGATGTAGAATAAAAATAATAAGTCCCTTTTCCAAAAATAATTTTCTAAATATTACTAATTTAATATTAAATTAAATTCATAATTTACTTAAAAATAGTTTTTAAAATTTAAACTTATTTTATAGTGCTTTCAAAAATTGTGTAGGGTCTTATAAAGATATCTAAAAAATATAAGACATTGATTTGTTACTTTATGAACACATTTTATGAAAATAAATTTTCTTTTAAATTAATTAATTAATTATAATTATTTATTTATGACTTACAAAATACCAAAACATTTACTAAGGTCAAATTGTCACTTTGTAAGATGTCTAAATTTTATTTAATTTTTCATGGGTAAGCTTACTCTTATGTTGGATGATTTACTATTCATAAGGTTCATATTAATATTAATAAGGGTAGGTTTCTATTCACAAGGGTATGTTACTATTCACTAAAAATTATTTTTATTTCATTAAACTCCAAAAAACATCTTGAACACAACTGTGTATGTCAGATTTTCAAAATTCAAAATATATAAGTGACAAACTTATGTTTACAGGTTACTTAGAACATAGTAGTTCATTATGTTGTTCTTTCATGTGATTTTATGACATATTTATAAGAAGGTAATTTCCATTGAAAAACTTTGGGTCGTTACATTATTCCCCCCTTATGAAATTTCACCCTCGGAATTTCAATTTACACAAAACAGATGACAATACTTCTCCTTCATTGCCTCTTCTGATTCCCAATTTGCTTCCTCAAAATTATGGTTTCTCTGTAACACTTTGAAAAGAGGGGTTGTCTTGTTGTGTAGAACCATATCTCTCCGATCCAGAATCTTTACCTGATTATCCTCACAGGAAAGATCATCTTCCAGTTGTACCACCTCTGAGTTTAGTACATGTGAGGGGTCTGGTATGTAGTTTCTCAAGAGTGAAACATGAAACACATCATGAACTTGAGCCATATTCGGTGGATGTTCAAGCCGATAGGCCGCAGCTCCTATGCGGTCAAGGATCTCAAAGGGGCCAATGTAACTTGGGCTAAGCTTCCCTTTCTTAGAAAATTGCATGAATCTCTTCCTTGGAGATATTATATGGCAAAATTTATCTCCAATGTCGAACTCCACGTCCATTCAACTATTGTCAGCATAGCTATTTTTCCAAATTTGAGCAACATTTATGTGTTTTTGGATGACTTGAACCTTCTCTATCATCTCTTGAACAAGATCAGGTCCAAGTAGTTGTCCTTCTCCAACTTCATCCCAACAGGTTGGAGTTATACATCGCTTTCTATACAGAGCATCATATAGAGTCATCTGAATACTCGAGTGGAATCTATTGTTGTATGATTACTCAACCAATGGGAGTTGCGGATTCCATCCATCTTTGAATTCTAGAGAGCCGGCTCATAGCATATCTTCAAGCACATGTATAGTCCTTTTAGATTGGCCATCATTTTAGCGATGATAGGTCATGAAGAAATTTAATTCAGTCCTCAAAGAATTTTTAAAGATCTTTGAGAATTTAGATTTGAACTTTGGATCACGGTCAGAGAAAATTGAGAGTGGAACACCGTGAAGTCTCATCAATTCCTTCACTTATATCATTGCATGTTGTTCAAGTCAGAGTTCTTCCTGAATAAAAATAAAATGGGCAGTCTTGGTGAGTCGGTCAACCACAACCCATATCGAATTATTTCCCTTTGAATTCTTTGGGAGACCTCTGACAAAGTCCATAGTAACATTTTCCCATTTCCACATGGGTATAGACAATGGCTGCATCATACCTTTGGAATTTTGTCACTCATCTTTAACTTGCTGACATTCCATGCACCTTGATATATATTTTTCAATCTCCTTCTTCATGTTATCCCACCAGATGTGTTATCAGAGATCATGGTACGTCTTGGTACTCTCAAGATGGATAGAGAACATTGATCTATTTGCATTGTCTAATAGCTCCTTCTTTATCTCGGGTGATGAAGGCACACAAAGCCGTATTCCAAACTGAAACACACCATCATCGTCAATATGGAATTCTTGCAGCTTCCCTTCCTTTACTACATTCACCCCCTTTTTTATCTCCACATCATCCCTTTGTGCTTCCTTAATTTTCTTCTAGATGGATGGTTGCCAATCAGTTCGGCAAGGTAGGATGTATCCCCAACCATTATGATTTCAAAATCCATTCTTTCCATATCCAAGATGATAGGGTCTTTCTCAATTGGCAGCATGGATAGAGTAGCATGTTTTTTTCTTCTTAGTGCATCAACTACCTTGTTCATCTTTCTGGGATGATAGTTAATAGAGTAATCATAATCATTGATTATCTCTAACCATCTCCTTTGAATTATGTTATTCTCCTTTTGTGTGAATATATTCTTTAGGCTCTTGTGGTCAGTGTATATGTCACACTTCTTGCCATAAAGCTAGTGCCGCCAGATTTTTACGGAGCAAATCACAGCTGCCATCTCTAGATCATGTGTTGGGTAGTTCTTCTAATGGATCTTCAACTGTCTTGAGGAATAGGCTATCACATTATCATTTTTCATGAGTACGCAACCCAAGCCTTTCTTTGAATCATCATTGTATATCACAAATATTTATCCACTTTTTGGTAGTGTGAGTACAGGTGCAGTGATCAGCCATATCTTTAGCTCATTGATGTTTCCCTCACATTCTTCTGTCCAGACATACTTTACCCCTTTCCTTGTTAACTTAGTTAGAGGGCTTGACAATCATGAGTAGTTTCTAACAAAATGTCAGTAGTACCCATCTAATCTAATAAAACTACGGATTTCCATGACACTAGAGGTCCTCGGCCATTCCTCAATCACCTTTGTCTTTAAAGGATCCATATAAATTCCCTCACTTGTGATCACATGTCCCAAGAATGTGACTTTCATCATCCCAAAGTCACACTTACTGAACTTGTCGTACAACTTCTTCTTACTCAATGTCCCCAAAAAAAAGTCTTAGATATCCTTCATGTTCATCCATGCTCTTGGAGTGTATGAGAATATCATCAATAATCACTTCCACAAAATTGTTGAGGTAATGTCTAAAGACTCTATTTATCAAATCCATGAAGATTGAAGGGGCATTAGTTAGTCCAAAGGGAATCACTAGAAACTCATAGTTCCCATACCTTGTACAGAAGGTAGTCATTTGAATATCTTCCTTCTTCACCTTTAACTGATGATATCCAGAACAAAGATCCACCATTGACAATTATTGAGCTCCTATTAACTGATCGAACAAGTCATCAATCATAGGGAGTGGATACGTGTTCTTTGTTGTGATCTTGTTGAGTTCCCGATAATCAATACACAGCCACATTGTTTCGTCCTTCTTCTTCACAAAGAGCACTAGAACACCCCAAGGTGATGCACTATGGCGTATTAACCCTTTGTCCAGATTCTGTCGCAGCTACTTCATTAACTCCTCCATTTCGATAGGAGCCATCATATAGGGACACTTCGAGATAGGAGTAGCTCCATGTATGAGTTCAATTGGAAACTCCACCTCACGATCTGGGGGAATTCTGGGTAACTCTTCGGGAAATACATCGCCGTATTCCCTCATGATGGGAGTTTCCTCAAGTTTGACACTTTCCATTGACTAAACCATTTGGGTGATGTATGCTTCTCCATATGGAATCAACACCCAAACCATTGAAGGATGTTTTATAAGGAGATTCATGATCATCCTTGCATTTGTAGAGGAGCATGGGATGGTTTGAAATATGAATAGAGATTCCCTTTTTCTGACAGTTGATAAGTGATCTATATAATGAGAGCTAATCCATTAATATTATAGCGTCAAATTCCACCAAGGGATGTATTATGAGATTTTTCGGAAGAATCTTACCACATATGCCAATAAGAGAAGAGTCAACCACTTGGGTTGAAATGATTGGACCACTTGGTGTTTTTACATATATCTCTACTTCAAGATTTTGGGGCTTCAATTATATAGTTCTAGAAAACTTTCAAGATATAAAGGAATGCGTAGAATAAGAATCAAATAAGATGTTTCCATTCTTGAGTGAATAAGAATTTTACCTTATAGGAATTCATTATCTTGCTCCACTTCTGCAGTAGTGATGGAATAAGCCTTCCCTTTTTCCTTTGACTTTGGTGGCTACTAATGCTGATTACCCTCTAGAACTCGAGTATTAGTGCACTGGTTTGAATAGTGCCCTAGCTCCCTACAGTTGTAGCATTGAACCATTTGTGCTTCTCTAATTTCATCATCTACATTCTACATTCTTTTCCTGTCTTTTTGAAACTCTTGTGCATGATTTCCTTCTTTCCCACACTTGAATCACGTCCCTATCCCATTAAGGCAGTTCCCATGGTGCATCATTCTACATTTTTGGCATGTGGGTCATTGAGTTTTCTTCCCAACTTTATCTTTATATCCACCGGCTTGAAACTCCATCTTTGATTTCTTATCACCATAGCCATGGGACTATTCTCCAAACTCCATCTCCACTTTGAGATCCCACCGAACGACTTCTTCATAACACCCAAATTCTCGAATTTCCAGAGCCATTCAAATGTGTGGCTTTAGTACACTAAAGAATCTATCAATTTTGAGATCATTGTTGATAAAAAACCCAATGTTTACCTTGAAAGCCTAGTGAAATTTTCTTCGTAGGTTCTGACAGATTCTCATTCTTTTTTCATGAGCTCTATGAATTCTCTCTCTATCTTCATGCAAAGAGTTCTTGGGAAATGATTATTAATAAACATTATCTTAAAGTCTTCCCATTCCATCTCATCAATTTCCTCCCTTGGCATGGTGTTCTTAATCAAAGCCCACCATTGATCGGCTTCTCCATATAGATGATAAGTGGCTAGGGTCACCTTCTCCATCTCATAACAGCGAAGAACAGAAAATATCTTCTCCATGGAGTTGACCCACTATTCCACAACAAGTGGATAGGAAGATCCAAAAAACATCAGTGGTCGTTGCAACATAAAACATTCAATTTCAAGTTTATCACACTTTGGTGAAAGAGGAAATTCCCCATTATTATGGTTATTGTTCACAACCAGAGATAATTGGGTAAGCATCTCCATGAAATTATGAACTCCACCTCCCAAATCATTATGGATTTCATTAGGGAAATCGTTTCACTTTCCCTCGCAAGAGTTGTTGGCTTGATTTCTCATGGTTCCCACCATTTTCTAAAATAGAAAAGGTTAAAAAAACATAAATAAACATGTCATGAATAACTTATTCATTTAAACAATTTCTACCAAAAACATAACATATGGGATCTCAATGTAAATATTCTTGTGTGCATATTTGTACTTAGTCTCATACTAGAGGTTTTCTCTAGGGTTCACTAATCCTAATTCCAAAATTAACTAAACCTTTCCTCTAATACCAAATATAGCGACACTTCTTTTTCATACATTACTATTACATTATTTTAAAGATTAAAAACATAATAGTATTACACATAGAGGATCCAAAGGTTTAGTGTCTTGGGTAAACTAGGACCATACACAATAATGACAACATCAAGAATCAAAATTTATTTAATTTCATCTTCTCTAGATTTTTATTGGATCTTGTACTCTCTTTAGAGCATGTGGCCACCTGAGTATATACATCACAATGGGTGAGCTAAAATACTAGTAGGAGGATAGATAAGAACAATATAGCATGAGGTGAACATAATCATAACATGGGAAAAAGATCATGAACATGAGAGGAAGCATAAATATAAGACTTGAAATGTGGAAATGCAGAAAAATGAAACATCATGTCTTAATGGTTAACTACAACACATACATTTGAACCAATCTACCTTTGTGTTCACTCATCATTTCACATTTACTCATGAGATTCATCACTTTACCCAATTCATTGGAGCGCTGTAAAATTTCAGGCGCACCCATCACATCATAACATTATCATTATCATGATTGCCACATGGAACATAAAAAACCCATGGAAAGGAATGGTTTACAACTCATAAGAACACATTCATAAACTTTGGGTTCCCCAATGAAAGAGGGAATAAAAAACATGTTTAAAAAACCATCCACTTTTAGAGAGAAGAAAAAGGTGTGTTCTCAAAAGAAGATTTATTTTGAAAAACATTTTTTTTGACATAAAAACCAATGACAAACATGTATATCCTAGAAAAAGAAAGTAAATTTTGAAAAAATTATCTTTAAGGAGTAACCATATCAAAAAATGGAGGTAATGAGGGGAACCTGAAGGATGAATGTTGGGTTCGATAATTTTACCTTGCCTTGTATCTCAGGGCTTTGGGCCATCATAGCCCTTCGTTCCACATGGACTTCGGGCCATTGAAGACCATGATGTATCCCAGTTCACACAGAGCAGGCCCTAGATGAGGATCAGAGCACTAGTTTCAGTCACCAGAAGCAGATCTAACAGGATTGGAATAATGAGAGGGTATAGAAACTACCATCGGGACCCGACACCGTGCACCTTTGTTTGGGGGATTGTTTTCCGATCAGCAATGCAGGTGGGGAGATGAAGGCAATCAATGATGTCGAAGCTAGGGAGGGGAAGTTCTAGTGGGTTGGGCCTATGGGTCATGTATTGGGAATGGTATGCCTATGGGCCTTCAGGTCATGTATTATGGGTCATGTCGGGCCTTGTGCCTTGGGCATACGGGTCATGTACGGGTTCCCCTTGAACCCTTAAAAGGGAGATTATCTATAAAAAAAATAAGGCCTTCGGGCCATTCGGGCCTAATGACCTTATATTAATTAATTAGAAATAAAGAACCTTTTTTTAATTAATATGGTTAATTATGGTTTTATTAAGTTATTTTATGTTACATTATATTTGTTATAGAGTTTAAAAATATTTTTTTTGGAATGGTTTTTTTATAGTTTTCTTGAGTAGTTCACTTGTATTCTTAAATTGATGTTCAGGTAGAACATGGGTAAACATCCAAAACTGATATTTCATGTTATTGATGATATTAAAATATTTTTAATGATCTTATAATGAATTATATTATATCCATGTGGAAGAATCATTATATACGATTTAAATGAGGATTGATTGGGTTAATTTGAGCGATTTTTCGATCATAATGAACTTGTTTTATTTTATCACTAGCAATATGGTCATAAGTTTGTCCCAGAAATTTAAATCAGAGATGATATATATGAAAGGTTATAGTTCAACCATAAAAATGGTTTCATGACCAGATCTGATGGTAGAAGTGGAATAAGAAAACTTTTCATTCTTGAAGGTGATAAATTAACACCTCGCGAACAACATTCTCTTTAATAAAATAAAAGGAAGTGGAAAAGGGGGTTGGATGATATAATATCCCATTAGCATCATAAAATTATATTAAATGTATAATACTAGAGTTAAAATACAATTTGTATGAAGATATGTGGGGAGAGATCAAGAAATGAGCTTGAACTTGAAATGAAATTATGGGAGAAGAGGGAGAGAAATTACCTCCTAAATCTTCTTCTTGAGATCCTTCTAAAAGAAGCTAGGATTAGTATTTTTATGAGACCAGAATCTATTTTACATGGTAGAGGGGCTACGTAGGATGTTTTGGTAGAGTTTAGAGACGTCTTGGATCTTTCGAGGTGTGAGGAAATGAGGGCGTGAAGGGTGGTTTTTATAGTGGAGGGGAGAGGGGTTTCCTTAATATAAACATCATTAGTTTATTAATTTCCCCTAAGAAAAAGAATAGTGAGTATTCAATAACCGAGAATAGTAATTTTATCATGTGATCCCGAACCAAGTGGTCTTACATCAGTAGAACATCACACATGACCTTATAATTAGTTTATTTATCTTATTTTGTAAATTATGGTATTTCACTATTCATCAAAAATCCAAGTATCTCAGAAAAATCCCAAAAATTTACCCCTTCCATTTTTCAACATCTAGAATCTAAAAATGAAGTTCATTTTACAAAAATAGTTTTCTAAATATTACTAATTTAATATTTAATTAAAATTATAATTCACTTAAAAAACAGTTTTTGAAATTAAAACTGATTTTATTGTGTTTTGAAAAATTGTGTAGGGTCTTATGAAATTATCTAAAAACAATAAGTCATTGATTTTTTAATTTACGAACACATTTTAAGAAAATATATTTTCTTTTAAATTAATTAATTAATTATAATTATTTATTTATGACTTACAAAATTCAAAAACATTTACTAAGGTCAAATTGTCACATTCTAAGATGTCTAAATTTTATTTAATTATTCTTGGGTAAGGTTACTCTTATAGTGGATGATTTACTATTCATAAGGGTCATAGTACTATTCATAAGGGTAGGTTTCTATTCACAAGGTTACATTACTATTCACCAAAAATTATTTTTGTTTCATTAGACTCCAAAAAACATCTTAAACACGACCATGTATGTCAGATTTTTGAAATTCAAAACATAGAAGTGACAAACTTATGTTCAAATGTCACTTAGAACTTAGTAGTTCATTATGTTTTGTTTTCATTTGATTTTATGACATATTTATATGAAGGGAATTTCCACTGAAAAACTTTGGGCCGTTAATCTATCATACCTAATCATTATATAGAGGTACTCATTATACCAAAATACTATCCATTGTCAATTAATTGTTCATGTAAAAGGTGGTTCTCTAAAAAAATAGGTGTATATCCAAACTGAGTGTTTTAATTATATTTCCTCATATAAATCATTAAATTATATGATAAACAAGATGATATTGAAAAATCACTATTTCCATATAATAATATGTTATTATATAGAATAGAATTACTTTATTCATCTCCTCCTTAATTAAATGTGAAATTAAAGCATCGTTCGTGCATAAGTGAAGACCATCATCTCATGAGGTGATGTATTTAATTTTTCATCACACCTTTAACGAATGGTTATTTTTATGAATATAGTGTTTTATAAGATATATATATATATATATATATCTTATAAATTTTGAAATATAATAACTTATTAACAATCTTAAGTTTCGTTTTTTTAGTAAATTATAATGTCACTTATGCATATGTGTGTGATACCGCCAACACGAGCTAATATGAATCATTATTCATATATTATTTATATGAATAATAATGAAAGTGAATATTATGAATAAATATTATACATATTTAATTATAAATATTCTGAATATGATGAAATAAAAACCATGTCCCATGTACTAGAACCATAAAACTAAAACATGCATGAAAAATAAACTTGTTTTCACCATAATATTATTTTTAATACTGAAATTTTTGGTAAAATGATAATTTAAAATAGTAAATTAATGATACATAGAATTTGTTTAATTAATATATTATTTAATATATTTATTGAAAATTTATATTTATTATATAATATATTTTTATGCTTTTAAGGAAATATGGGACTTGAGGTAAAATATTTGTCTTATAATCATTCTTAATTTCTAAATTGTGTAGGATAATTTTAATTTAAAAGGAATTATGTGATTATTATCCTTAAAAAATAATATATTTTATATTCTATATTAATTAATTAAATTTTCATTCAATAGTAAAATATGTTTCTCTTTAGTGCATAAAATAACCAAGATTTTTTATGAAAACCAGACACTATTTACACATTAGTCAGTTATATTTTTCCTCAATGTCTATATTCTTAGTAATTTTTTTTAAATGATGTTATTAATATACTACAATTATTGATTATGGTCAGTTTAACCACATTTTATATTTTATAAAAAGATTTAAAATAAATATTCTTTTCATTTTCTAAATGAGTTATTATTTTACAAAATGTGATACTAAAATCACTATTTACACATACACATAATGATGAAGTTTTTTTTCATTCATGAGTTATAATTTCATTGATGATTCATTTAAAATATTTCTTGGGTATTTTTATTGAAAATTATTTTCTAAATACTATAAAAAATTGTATTTTAATAAATTTATTTCAAAATGAAATTGGTATATTCTTACAGAAATTCTCTTGTGTTCTTTTAAAGGTATCTTATTATATGAAAACATCATTTGAGGTCACTAATTTTTCATTAGGAACATTATATAATGATATAATACTTCTTGTTTCTATATAAATTTATCTATCATGATAATAAAATCACAATGAAACATGTTTTCATTTTATACTGTTAAAATATGATGAAAGGATGAATGTTCTTATGAACTCATGGAATACATATTAATGGATTATTAATATTTATGTTTGGGTACTTTAAATCCCTCCAATTCATTGGGTATTATGATATTGATATCACATAGTTTTATTGTGATATGATTCAAAATTATTTTAAATATATTTTTTTACATTTTGATGTGTGGGTATGATTGATTGTAGATAAGGTCATATGATTATAAATATATATAATTTTGAATTTATTTGTTAAAATTTTATGCATTAGTGATATCACTTCTAGATATGATCTAAATTTTATGAGTGAAAAATAATCTAAGTAGCTATTTTGGAAAGATTATTATTTCAAATGCTTATGATGCAACATAAATTTGGATTGAATATTGAATAAAGAGTTTTACTTTAACACCATTATTTATTATGATCTTATATTCTATTTGATTTTGTAGTATACCATCTATGATATTTTTTGGAATCAATATTTTATATTTAAAATATACACTATATTATGATTCATTTCCCTTATGATCATCTATTTCCCACTTATGATAACAATTTCTCATGATTACACGTACTGGCCATCTGAGATCACTATTTCTTATGATTTCCTTCACCCGATTTTAATGGAAGGATAGATGTGTGTTTTTACATAAGGGTAAAAATATTAATCAATTTTTTTATATGATAAGTATATTTTATGAAATAAGTGTATTATGTATCTACTATCTAAAAAAACTAATCATTTATGGTTCTAAATTTTGTATAAATATGATATTTTTTTAATATTCATATAGTATAATGTAATATTTATATATACGTTATGTATAGGTCAATATAGTTGGTATTAATGGAAATTTTTATTTATATTTAGAGATTATTATTAGAAAATATTATTATGAAACCTTGGATAATTCTGCGTATAGGATAACATCTTTGTAATTTTTTAAAGATGATATTGTATATTATATCTATAAAAACAATTTGAATATATACTGGGAAATGGAAATGGATATGGAAAAATCATTTACAAGTAAAAATAAATAAATTGGTAAGATTTAGTACTAACTCACTCATCACTAATTCATTATGAGTGGTCCTAAGAATGTGAAAATAGCAAGAAATAGATAGGGGTATTTTTTAAAATTTAATACAAATTTCTTTATGAAGCATTACGATTTATTAACGAATAAAATTATGAAAATGGATGATGAGTCATAGTGACATGAGATGAACTTAAACTTCCTTGGTTTTAAAAAAGTTTTCATAATTTAGGACATTATAAGATTGATTTTCATTATCAAATGATTCATTATTATGAATTTTGATGTTTTATATTCACATTAATCTCAAATAAATGTTTTTAAAAAGGAAATTTTTTAAAATATTTTGATTATCATCGAGTTGAATTTTATTTTATTCTATGGATTGATTGGGTTCCCTTGTATTTAACCCATATCAATTCCCAAGTAACAATAGTCACATTTGATATTTTGATCCAACATATGATAATTATTTGGGATAAGGATCAATTTTAAATTTCAATTGAAATTATAACCCTTATATGGGTTTTACTACCTTTTCATTAGGTATGTTTACTCAAATGGTCATGGAGGAACATAACATCAAATAAATGTCTATTTTTTGAGATTATGATGATTTATTTTAGGAATACTTTTTTAGTCTTCTCCATAACCATAAAGATCAGTTTTAAATACCACACTACCTGGTGCTACACCAATTTCAATGACTCTAAATTGATTTTCCCCAATTGAGTTGTTGTAATTAAAGAAAAAACACTAGGGGAATAGTGAGAAAAGATTAATATCCCCTGGTTTTTAAGGATGGTTTAAAACTATTCTTTTTGTTAAGAATAATTATGTTCAAATTAATATATGAATTATTTTTTTAGAACATATTAGTATGAATATCAATAAAAATTATCTTACAATCGATATTGATGTATTTTTCTATCAAATATGGAGGGAAACGTTTTCCAAATAATAATCCTTATTCAATATATCATCATTTATGTGTAAAAAAGTAGCACATACTCAATGAAAAATTCCAATCATGCTATTTTTATTTTTAATTTATAATTATTCCATTTAGATTTACCAATTCCAAGACTATCGTCATAGTTTTAGTGAATATAGTCTTTAGAGATTACCATGATTAGTTTTCAGAGGTCTTTAAGGATGATATTATTATATATCCCAAGGGAAAGGAAGATCATGAATATTACTATATGATTACACTAATTTAACTATTGTAGTATTTTTTCCCAAAAATTTAGAGAGTTATAATTTTGGCTCTAGAATCATTAATTGTTTACATAATCTCAAACTAGGTTATATCAATGGATCCTTCAATGATGAATGTTTTTGAACATTTCACTAACCCAAATACTGTGAATGTGAACAAAAAATTTTATTTTATTAATAGGATATTATAAAATCATTTTAAATAATTTCACATGGATATTTAATCCACTCACCATGATAACTTAGAAGGGTTTCAGGATCCTTTGGACTAGTGAATGTGGGGAAAATTTCAAAAAACATAAGAAAAGTTTACTAAGGCCCCAATGCTCACACTACCTTAAATTGGATAAGTGATTTTAGTTTTCTATGAAGAATAAAATAATTACCTAGAATGTTTTCTTATGAAGAATGATATGGATATCTATTATTAATCAAAATTATTATAGTTCATGAAAAACATTACCTGATTCATGATTTAATGTTAGATATATTATTTTTTCATTAAAGATATAGAGGCATTATCATTATTGATAATTGTGTGACATATACCATAATCATATATATTTAGCGTACATATTCACCAGTATGAATTATAATATTCACTAACATTGTTGAATGGAGTTGATTAATGATTATGACTGGTCAACTTATTACCACCATGGGAAAGTAAAAAAGTTGGGTGACACTATAAATCAAAATGATCTTTCTAGATTATCTATTATAAAAATTATTTTTTAAATAATTATTTATTTTAAAAGGTTGGACCATTTAATTTTTAGTGAAGGGTAGAAATAACATCTAACAAAAATTAGTGTTTAACAGTCTATCCATGTAAACATTAACGGCTCATAGAAGGAGGATGTGGAATTATAGAATAATTTGAGAAATATTTCTAAGTTAAAACCTGATTATGATGGAATGGTAAGCCTCAAGAATTGTGGATTTATTCCATAAATACAAAAAATGAAGAATTTTTGGTTGGATAATTTTTTTTCCGAATTATTTATTCATCTTCAAAGTATGAGTATTTATTAAGATATGAAAGAACATGTTGTTGGGATAATATGAAAAAATATATTACAGAGTATTTATCTTGATCCTAACTATGTCAGCTAATTATGTTTGAGAGATATATTTCTATAGGCATGAAAACAAATTATACATAATATAATGGAAATAGGAAAACATCACCATATATTTTATCATCATAATCCCAAAAAAAATAAAAGGTCATAATGCTATTTGAGTTTTATTTTATTTCCTTATGAAATATTTATATTTTATTACTATTATATTAGGTGTATATATTGATTATATTGTAATGATATACATGAAGGAAGTGGTAAGATAAAATTTAGTACCAAATTATATAATATCTAATCATGAAATGTGGTCTAACTCAATATTCCAGAGAAGACTGCAATATAGTATGGATATTGAGTTGATTTTTTATACGTTATATCACCCTACAAAATATGCCCAGTCTGAGAGGAAAATTAAATATTTTTATGAAATTTTGAGATATATCTCAAAGGATATCAAAGTTAGTTTAGATCAATACATTATATTAGTGTAATAATCATAAAATAATATATTTCACTCTATATTTTTATTGGATCTTTACGAATCCATTCATAGAAAAAAGTGAATAACCATAATATACTAGGATGAATTTAGAGAACCGAATCGTTAGCGAATTGATCTTGATAAAGAAACAACTGAGATGGTTTGAGACATTATTGAACGCATCAAGGCTTCTCAAAGATGAAAACTATTTTATGATAACAATCATTAATGAGATATAAAGGTGTGATGTTGGTGATAAGGTATTATTAAAAATATCTCCTTGGATGAATCTAATGTGATTTATAAAGAGGGTAATGTTAAGGATAAGATATATTGCTCCATTGGAAATTATTGATCATATCAGGATAGTTTTTTATCACTTCAAAATTCCACAATATCTTTCTAATGTTTGTGATATTTTCATTATGTATTCCATTGGGAAGTACATACCTGATCCTTAATATGTAATGATCATATAAGTCATACTAATAAAATTCTTACCTCTCTTATAAATAAAAAATTGTTGAAATTCAATATAAAATATTGAATGTTATGTGCAATAAGAACACTAAAGTGGTAAACATTTTTTGATGAAACCCAAAATTTATGGATGTGACATCAAAACCTGATGATGAGATGATATAGAAGTATCATTTTTTTTCTGGTTCAAAGTTTTGGAACATGTAAGAATAAATACTTATAAGGATGTACAATGTAACACCATTATTTTTTATTATTTATTTCTCTATATATATTTTTTATTTCATTGATATTTTTTTTTCATGTAACAATAAATTTCAATGAACAGTGATATAATAATAAATTATTATTATTTAAATGATACCGTTATAACACCAAAGATAAATTTTTTATATTAATAATAATATAAAAATTGAAAAAATACTTATAAAGGTTTTATATATTGAAAATGTATTAATTAATTCATAAAACATTAGTACTGAACTACTGTTAAAGTCATTTTACCCTACAATAATACATTTTCTAAAAATAAGAGTTTTAATTTTTTTCATGGATGATTCAATTGATTAATTATATATTAAAAAAATCATTCTTAAAAATGGATTGATTTTTTGAATTAATCATAAAAATGTATCTTGAGGAGATATTTTTGGATTTATCTGAAAATATTAATATTTCAACAAATACTGAAAATAAAAAAATTATAGAAAATTTCTTTTTCCATTAATGTTTTTATAATGTCTCATTTTGTATTAAATTGATTTAAAATTTTAATTAGTTCCATTTGATTTAATATATTCCAATTAATGACTTTGAAATAAAAATTATTCATACTTTTAGAATAAAAATATGTTTATACTTGAAAATTTATTTATCTAAAAAATTCATCGCCATTTGGGGAACTATTTTAGATGTAATTTTTACCAAAGATAAAAATTGAATTTAAAAATTTATATAAATATTTTTAATCATAATTTAAAATATTCATAATCTATTCCCTTTTATATTTTGACATTATGAAAAGTGACATTGATAAAAAAAATACCGTTACCATTATAATTGTTAAATGAGGTAAAAAGTGTTAAAACTAATATTATGTTGGTTCAAATGATCTATTTTCATCCCAAATCATACTTTTTGTTCATAATTCAACCATATCTTATATACTCTTCAATAGTGATTCATTTTTTATCCATTTAGAATGAGTAAGACTATAATATATTTTATTCTTTTGAAACAATTTAAGTGTGTCCTCTCCCTCACATAAAAATAGACACCTCATCTCCTCTTTGCTCCATAATTCAAGAGATTACTATCTCATCTAATACCTAACAGAATCCAATAATTATATCCCTAATTGTGGATTATATGTCTGTGTTTGGTCAAAATTTCAACCATATAAGGCTTAATTTACAAGATAAAAGAGGTTGTCTAAAAAAGTGGTATTGAACATAAGTGAGTGTCTTCATTTTATTTCATCATAAAAATCCTTAAATTCAAAGAAAATGAATAATTAATGACATCAATATTTCCTATATTCTCATATGTCACTATTTCTATGGTTCTTCCTTAATATATCATCTTCTCCATTAAATAGGAATTGAATCCATCCATAATGTGTATATACAGACTTCCACATCACAAATAAATTCATATCATTTTAAATTAGCACCTTATAAACATAGATATTATGATGTTTATAATGTTTTTATATGATATTTTTATGGAATAATATGTTCGTTGTATTATTTTTTGAAATTATATGGATTGTTTTTGAGACCAGACAATGCTGATGGTGCTTGATTCTATGGCCCAGTGTGTCTGAAATAAATGTTTTTAAATATATTAAATATATATAATATAATGCAGACATATTTTTCCTAAAAAATTGAAATAAATTCTAAATGGGTTCCTGAATCACAAATCCAAAGGCACAATTGTGTTCATAATGGGTGTTTTACCCTAAGCAAAACATAATATTAATCAAAGCATGTCATTTGTGGAAAAGTCATAACGAGCACATAAATGAATAAAATAATTAAATAAATTATCATATTTCTATTATATGATGAAGAAACTTCTTATTCTTTAAAAATGAAATTATTTTAGAATTCTTTGGTTAACTACATTATATTAGAGATGTTGTAGATAGTTTCACAGGATTCTCTCTAGAGAACAACAATGAGATTGTGGATCAACTATTGATGCACATCATATTCAAAAGATCCCACAAATGAATGCAGCACAACATCGTTATTCATCAGTGATCTATCTAAACTATGTTAGGCCATGTATTTTTATTTTATGCTTCCCCGTTCTTGATTTATATGATGAATGAATATTAATCAATGAACTGTTTTATTATCAAAAAACTGTTACGTGGGATGGGATTATTTTTAGTTTTTTTATGGGAGAATATCATTGTGATTTTATTATTTCTGCTTCCATTATAATGGATACAGATCAAGATCAACATAATCATTGACCAAGTTTCATTCCTCTAATATGTTCTTGTGTTTTTCTCCCCCGTTCATTGTTCATCACGGGCGTTCTTTGTTTGGCCTGCTACTCTAATTATCCAGATTGATCGTTCATTACACACTCATTTCATAGCATAGAAATGTGTTATCATTGATATTGGATCATAATGACACGAAATATGTGTGAAAAAAATATGGATCAATTCAGATGACAACGTATACGTGATTTCATGTTCTTTAATGTTCATCAGCACAAAATGAATAATGATGATTTGATTCATTTTATGAGTAGATATAATTTCGTAACATGAATTTTTATAGAATGTCTTGGATGAGGCTACCACATGAGTTTCTTAGAAAGGCATGGATATATCAGAGGATGGGGTCATGAAAGAGATGACCGAAGCATGGTT
Source organism: Viscum album (assembly GCA_963277665.1). Taxonomy (NCBI): domain Eukaryota; kingdom Viridiplantae; phylum Streptophyta; class Magnoliopsida; order Santalales; family Viscaceae; genus Viscum; species Viscum album. Next base: position 419,339,249 of record OY728139.1, on the reverse strand, counting down.
ATATATTTCTAGGAAATCTAAAAATACTGGATATGTAATCTAGATCTACGTGTCATGTGGGGGCCTTTAAGTAGTGGATAGGGTTTTTAGAGGAATTTAAATATAAAACAACGTTTTTCTAGGAATATAAAAATGTTTCAACCCTCACGAATACTCAGAGTGTGATTCAGAAAGTACAAGTACATGTAGTGGCTTACACGTGATGCCTACACGGCATGTACTTCCCCACAATAATAGTGTTTGGACCATGTACACTGTCTAAGCCAAGTACTAACATACAGAAAAGGGTACACGAGATGAATTCATGTACTGGAAGAAGGGTAGACTACCCAATAATCCTATATGTCAAGTAGTACTACAATGATTTGGCTTGATGACATGGTCCATTTACACTGGTAGGACCTGGGATCAAGGGACACGGTGTGTGATCCCCACTACATTTTATATACTCTTTAATACATGGATTGGATCTCTTTTACTCTGTATATTGGACATGTTTTTTTAGGGTTCATTCCCCTTGTCCTTTCTCTGACGGTTGGAATGGATTCATCTCATATTCCTTGAACAATGATACCTTCAAAAGGACTTCATGGCTAGAGTTATTGGAATCCATTCAAGAGGAATAGAGTGTGATCTTATATTCATATTCATTCCCTAGGTGGATTTCATAGTTTTTATGTAACCAACACTAAACAGATGCCAATTCTCTACATAGTAGGTTAATAGATATTGAGTTGTTGGCATCACCACATGGCCATGATAGTGATACTCACATGTGTATTATTTTCTCTTTAGAGTATCAGTGTATTGTTTATCATGATGAGATCCAATGAGCAGTACATCTCAGAATGACATCATCAGTACTGTAAGACTCTGGATTTTGTTCTCTCATATGAGTTCTTTGAGTAATCTTCATGCTAGATTCCTACAGTGGTATACTAGGGTTGTGGATTACTACTAGACAATGAATCATTATTGAGTATATCTTAATATTCTTGTTATATGTGATGTAGAATTATACCTATGTGTTGAATACTATATTTACATTATTGTATTCTTTATGTTTTTGAGGTGACCTACTGAGTATTGTTATACTGACCCCTAAACGGGCTTTTCCCACAAGTGTTGTGTCTTTCATAGATGGTTGACCATTGCCCAGAGTCATGTGCACACTAGGATCAAATGGTACATAGTGAGGCCAGACATATATAAGTGTGTTTTTGCGGTCTTATAATATTATTCCTAGTAATTAATTTCATATGGGACATCTTTTATATAATTTTGTGGTGGGATTTTATTTGGACTTATTTTTTTTCTCTTACTTCATGTAATAATTTAAAATTTTGATTTAGATGTATGCATGCGTGGTTGTTTAGTTGCTTTTACATTATAGTATTATATGGGATTGGAGAAGTGTTTTTGTGTGTGAGTGGGTACATAGGATAATGTCTCTCATGTTCGTGATATGCCTTTTCTGCTCTAGTCATCAAACCTCATCCTATTCGAGGTAGGCTTGGGGATTCATGGCATGTTTCATACTAGGACAGGGAGCGATATAGTGGAATTATATGGATTCAGTTATACTTTAGGTCTGGGAGTATGTGATATTTGTTTGGGGAAAAAATGTTATGTGTTTCAAGTTCGGATTTCGGACCAGGGATTCTAGTGTTGGTGTTGTTGATGACGTATCCATACACCAGGACACAGGTCACCTACCACCTAGTTCTAAATTACATTGCTTACAAAGGAAAAATAGTGCATACATCCTATATGAATGGATTGTGGTTTCAATTTTCATCCTTATTTATCTCTAAATATATACTCATTTACCATGGTAAACATTTTTTATTTCGGGATTCCACTGACATATGCCATCTTGGACTCATGATGATCACAAAGATGGTCCCCTTAGTGACAAGGTATCGATATAAGGACCAGTTTCGAAGATGTTACCTCTAGGGGGAGCACTAGCCATACCACCACCTATAAATAATGTGGTAATTTCAGTACAAGTGGATGAGGTGCGTATGATAAATGCGTTACATAAGTTTCAGTGACAATTAACCCTTAGGTTTCAAGATGAGGCCAAACCCCAAGCAGTTGAGGACTGTCTTGAGGTTGTGATCTCTAGTTTTTTTTTCTAGTCAAAAAACCATAAGTTTTTTCGAGTTAGTGGCCTAGATCCAAGTACTTTTAACTTTATTGATAAATAAATACCATGTCACATCTTCATTTTTCTTCAATGTGACAATTCATATGGTAATGTCTAAAGGATATCTCTTGAATTGAATGGTCATAACGGATCCCTTCTACGATGAGTACCTTGAAGTTCTATAACACTATTCTTGAATATATGTTTTATGGTCAGATGATGTTATTTTGGGGACACAAATTATATTGGCCATTATGAGTGGGGACTCATAAATCATTGAGTCACCATCCCAGGGTTTTCTCCCATGGTAATATCCTGAAGGATATTATGAGAATAAGACCCGCCAGTAGGAAATCCACATTTCATAGTGTCATTCGATGTTCCTATCTACATATGTACATATTGGTCCTTAGACTTTAAGATTATTATTAATGGGTATTACAACATGCTCACTTAGATGTTATGATGAAAACTCTGACGACACATTATTCGTAGCGAGGAAGGATGTGTTGGGTGTGTAATGAGTAATATTGCATTAACAGATAATGAAAGAATGTATTTTTCCCTTATGTTCCATAACGAATGTAGATATCTCAGTCTTTTTTATTGAATTGATATCACCTAAATAAATCGAAGGTCATTGTAAGGAATGGGTGAGATTATTTGCAGAAATTCAAATAAAGAATAAATGAGCACATGAGTTGATGGCACTAGAATGCAACCTGCTTGATATGAGATATCGAGACAAAGGTATTACATTACAGGGTAAGCGTTTATAGGAGGTGACACGTCATTTCATCATTAACTTCTTTCTATATGGGTTCCTTGAAATGTTACTAGATGCTAACATTGGAGTATAATTAGGCTCTGCTTAATGCCACTGAAAAGAGGCCTAGAGGGTCATAGAGTAAGTGTGTCCATGTATCGTAGATAAATATTAATATAAAAAGTTCTATAAAGATTATTTCAAATTGTGGATTAATAATTATTCAAGGATGTCTGATCACATTTATTTTGACACTAGTTATTCAAGAGAATATATTGTGGAAAAATTAATATATTTATTAGCAATTGATGCAGTGATATTAATTTCATAAATAAATATCCACTATTCATGGTCTAATAAATGTGGTGGAGGACATAAAGAAAATGGAAAAACAAAGTACACACCGTGTATATTAATATACATTCCCTATAATTCTTCAAGGGATTTGGGAGAAATAATATTATTTATTTAATTAAATAATAATAGGTGTAATTAGCTAGGTGCCTGTCAAGTAGTAATAATAGTCAACTGATATTATTAGACATGAGGTCTTACTAAGAATTAAATGAAATGAATAAATGATTTTGAGTAATTAATTAATTTTATTATTTTATATAATTAAAATCCCAATTATATAATTCTCATTAGCAAAGAAATTTTTTGGGTTTTTTCACAACATATCTGAAAATATGCTCCAGCCAAGAGATAATTTTTTTCCACCAAGAATACTCTCATGTTACGGGAGAGATCCTCCTCTAATAGATCAAGGAAAGTGCATTATAAGTAGCTCTAGAGGAGATCAAAGCCAGACATTGCAAGATAAGGATCATCTATGATAGCACCCAAAAATCCTATCAGTGATGTCCAGAGATAAGTGCAACATGGGTAGATCACTGCAAGAGGAAGCCAACACTTGGCTTATATGATGCAATGACAGATCACATCGGATTGTGAATGAAAAAATCAATGGATAGATAAATCCATCAAGGTATTTTTCACCTTTTTAATTATATTTATTATAACCAACATATGATAATCCCCTATATTTTTTTGGGACACTATTATTTTCTTCTATTCTTCATTCTATTCTGATAATCCGACATTTTATTATCATGATAGATCTCAGATTGATCATTGTTAACGTAAAAATTAATGTTGGGTACTCCCATCAACACTCATCCGCTGCCCCCGGAACCTACAAGTGGTATCAGAGTGGTCATATCATTGATTATAATTATTGTGTTTTTCATTGATGATTTAGGTATTTAATAATTTAGTTTTTTCTATTCAAGTTAATCATTATTCAATTCTAAATCTTGAGATCTATTCCTCCTTTATAATTTCTCGTTCATCTTAGAGAAACTATATTTTCTTTATATATTGATTAAAATAAAATAGAGGATCTCATCCGGTGGTGGCAATGCTACTTGGTGGAACAACGCCAGAACACACAGCAAGTATTCGACAATACATTACGTGTATTCAAGATTCTATGCATCAGATAGGTCTTCCAATCCAAGTCATGTGTTAGAGTCTTTCTATGTATTAAATGACTCCATTTGTTGACCAGGAATAGGTGGCACACATTTTCTGGATTAAATTTCATGTATTACACTGGACACAGTGTGTAGTTCTTTTGAAATAGGGTTAGACCATGTACCCCATACACGGCTTTCCTGGCTAGAAACCATGTAATGCAGATACTACATAGCTTGTGGCCCACTAAACATGCCAGTTACTCTAAATATTTCCATAGTAAATCTACTCGTCAAATCCCTAGGCATGTACTTCGGATAGATGGTGAACGACAGCACACACAGTGTAGTCAGAACTACATGTCATGTACTGATCCAAATTAGGCAGATTTATTAAAATTTATTATTATATAATACAAACCTTTGATACATGTACCATAGTGTGGGAATAAAGCGGTGGCACAACATGTGATAGGTGTATTACATATGTGTGTTTAATTTAAGTAGATTTGATTGTTTGGGTAAGTTGTAGGTTCTTAATAAACTCTATGTTTATGGAATTCTTCCTTTGAGATTCTCATATAGAATGTCTTTTAGATGGTGACCATAGGACATAATGATAACTTGACTCAGTATGTTTGTTTTATTTTTTTTATTTGACCAAATATTTATTTTCCAAGTCATCCTCATTTTATAATGGATCTTTTAAATTATTATATCTTTTTTTATATTGGATATTTTTTCATGTATTTGGTTTCCCTTGTATCATGAACAACTAATTGGTTTGTAATGTAATTCGAATTTATGGATGGTTTATGATGGAATTATGGTAGAATTATACAATATATTTAATATTACTTATTAGTCTAAATCTTTAACCTTGGGAATATTTTGATTCCCTAAAACGTTTTTTCAGCCTATGGGTATTGGAAACGCCCGTTGAGCCACTCAAGGGTTGGCTATTGTTCCTAATTGATGGGTAGTCTATGTTATTTTAGGAAAAATCATGATATATTCACATTATATACCAATATACCCACAAAAAAGAATCACTAAATTTCCTATAAATATCATGATACCCCATACATAATTTTTCAATTATATTACCAATCTCTTACCACAACAATTGGGTCTCAAGGGATACACCTCATGATTAGTAAAATCATAACTACCACCTATCTCACATGTTCCGACATATTGAATACGAAAAAAACATCATTAGAAGTATCCAAATTCTAATATTAACAAAATATCCTTAGTTAAGGAATTCTCAAAATTTATAACTAATTGATCCACGTCACACAACTCCTCACTATTCTAAATACCCCAAAAAACAACTCATTATATTTTTAATTCATAAAACTGTTTCTACATTTTCCATATCATGTAGCTGACTTGGTGTAACCCCAATAATCATGACTCACTTGATTATTTCAAATCCATGCAAATGGGGATTTATTTCTCTCACTATACATTCCCTTATCCATTATTTCTCCTTAATAATTCATCAGTAGATATCCCCTGGAGTATTTTATTCTCTGGCTCTTGCATACTATATATTCACATGGATTACTAACTTATCTAATTAAATGTAAAAATTATGTGTCCAACACGTTTCTTTTATAGTCTCATATGCAATCAAATCCAATAGGTGGCCATTATTTGTGTCCCACTTAATTCTATAAGTTCTCTCTAATGATTTAAAACGAAATATATTTAAATAATTTTCTCAATCACACCTCTATGATGTCCTCAAAAATATTATTATCAGCATACCTATTATGTTTCCCGTACCCAATCATGCCTAAATGATCCCCAAGACAAACCTTTCTAGTTCAAAACATAGAAATATCATCCTAAATAATACTTCTGATGGAAAAATATTAAATCCAACTCACTTATCATTACCATTATGGAAATTCCAATGAACCACTCCATCCAAGGTTATCCACTTCTATAAATAAATACTTCTTATCACTCAAAATAAATCGTACAACCATTTATATCAAACCATTAAACGAAAATCATAATGTTATGAGTCATATACCATATCCCTTTTCTTAGACACTAAATTTAATAGATTAATTTTCCTCCCATCCAGGACAATAACTTCTCACATCAATAATTAATTATTCTTCTATTTTGAAACATACCCAAGGAAATCCTTATATCATACCAGAAAATTAATGAAATTAATCATACTTCGTGCCTAACATTTAAAAAAATCTATCCAGGTATTCAATATTCTAATGAATACACATGACTAACTGAAAACCAATATATTTATATACCATCATAAATGATAATCCATATAGAGCAGAAATTGGAATAACACGATGTTATTATACTACCATAATTGACTTAAACGAAACTAATTCAAATATAATCAATATTTGGCTTCCATACATATTCAAACATCATATTACAATGAATGTCGTGACACTTGAATAATAATGGATTATTTCATTTAAAACTCTAGGAAAATTATATTTTAATGGACCCACTCTTAGGATCTCATCCTCGTTGAGGTATTCATAAAAAAATTATCCGATCTATACATTTATTCAGTTAAAAAATAAAGTCATTATTTTATTATTATAAACCCATTAATATTAAGGAATTATCCATTATTTTGTTTCGTCATGCAAGATTCTAATAATTAAATACTTTATAAAACGTAGAAAAATTTACAATTTATATTATATGAATTCAAAACGCATTTTTTATTAATAATAATATCAAAAATATGTAAGAAATAATGTATCATGTGAACCTATATGATATTATTCATTCAGTAATTTAGGCATCATTCCACCCAAAGACACAAAAAAACATTGTACATTATAACATATGTAAATATATCAATGTTGACACCAAAAAATAATAACCATAATCACAACTCCCAAGTAACTTTTACTTCCTCCCATAAATGTCCTATAAAAGTATAAATATAGTTCTCTTAATATGTTTTGACTAGTATTAACTTTTTCAAACATATTAAAAATAATATAAAACATAAAACAATTCCACATTATAATATCACAATCATTGAACTGGTCAGTTTGGTCCTATATATCTCACAAAATAACCACCAAGTGACCATTGATGGTGGGTCATGGTGACCCCCATATATTTTTATAATAGGAGGATAGTCACAGAAGAGGCCACCTATCAAATTATAATTAAATGTAGTAGATTGAACCAAGTATTCTATGTTGGGACTATATTGTTTGGTAGTTATTTTTGGAGGATGAAAAAACATTTTTCTAAAATAATTTTTTCTTTTGATAAGAAAAGAAATAAATTCACATATTAATTTTTGGCGATAAGACTAATGGGATGGAATTTTTCATCATAATCAGAATACTAGATGCAAAATATCTAATAATGTCCATTTGTTTGTGAAGAATTTTTCTATGAGAAAAGGTTCATCGGACTCACCTTGGGTCTGAAATAAAATCATTAATCAAAATGAGGAGTTTTATCAGAGTCCTAAGGGATCTGATGAAAATATGTTGATACTTTTCTAATCATGGAGTTCTAATAAATCATAATTTGTTTGGGAAATCTTTTGATGTAGTCTTTATAAAGGAAATGTTGTGAACAAAGCTGCCACCCAGTTCATGTTTTTATTAGAAATAATGAAGATTATATAAGGATGATAAGTTATAATAATTTTGAATGAAATCCATTAAATTATAGGTCAATCCTAAAGATAAAAAATTATTTTATATGTCATGATACAAGTTGGAGTTTTTTAAGAAGAAATTTTGTGAACTCTAAGTTTCATGGTCTTTTCATATCAGTGTGAGATCACTAGTCACAAAAGTTTTTAAAGGCTGTGAAGTTTTTTCAGAATGTGAGAAAGAGAAAGATAATTTTTTATAGTTAAAGAAAAAATATAAATGATACAAATATTTTTAGAAACAATTTGGTATCTATAATAATTAGAAAAGTAAATAATTTGACACTCATACTGGTTTTTCAAATGAATTATTCCACTGATTAATCAAAGCAAGACTTTTTTTTGTTTTTAGAACAATTAAAAAATAAAAAATGCCGATTTTTTTGGGACCCATACATGTATGATAGTCATAGATCAGTCAACCAGGTAAAGATAGAAAATTTATTAAACCATTTTCATCAGGATTTTTTGATTCAGTTGGGTCATGAGTTAAAAACGATTTTATATTTTCTTATTAATTGGGTTGATAAATAAAGAATAATTTTTTTTCCAAGAAATGGGTTAAGATTCATAAGAAAATATGTGTAATTGACTTAGTAGACTATATATGACACAAATACATCAGAATGAAACACAGACTGACCCATCAAGCATAAGAAGACATTGATTAAATCATCAGACACATGATGATCGATCTAAAGAATATAATAAAAGTATATTTGTTTGAAGTAATTTCCAAAGAGTTTTTAATGGGTATGTTATAGTTTTTTTGAAGAGTTTTGTAAAATTGTGGTTAAAACGGGTTTTTAATTTGTTGATGATGTGATTCCAAGCATTTATAATATCTATAGAAGTTATGAATATGTTTATGGATGAACAGTTTCAATGTATTGTGTTTTCAAGTGCTCATCATAATGAGAAGTCTTTATATATGATGTATTATCAAGTGGGTAATGAAAATTTGAGTGATTATATATCTTCATCATAATTAAGAAATCTATATAAATATGAGAATCCGAGCGAATAATAGTTAAAAATTATATGGTGAGTTGATTAATTGAGAAGATTTGATCAAGTTCAATAAGAATTGAGAAGAGTTAAAAAGCACTGGTGAAGTAAAATATGATGTTTGAAGTGGAAATTAAATTCTAGGATAAGGAAATTTGGGTAAGTTGGAAAAATATTCATATTCTCATGTAATCTATTTGGTTCACACCTAGAAAAAAAAATAAGTACATTTTATATTCTGACCAATTAGAACATTGTTTACATGAAATGACAGAGAGAGAATTTATAATGATTGGTGAGGAGGAGTTTATTGATAGATCTTTCTTGAGGATGTTTTCTAGATAGAAGAAGAAAATGGAAGATCGTATTCAATAGTTATCAGATCATACTAGGTCAATAAAATTTGAAATTAGATGAAGATTTACAGAATTAGGAAGAAGGAATTATGGACTGTTTTAGTGGTTTTCTGAAAAAATTATATTTCCGTACTGAGCAATCAGACTAAAGAATCAAACATAGACATTTACATAGTATAATTATAATGTCCTAAGAAGTTCTTACTATATGGTGGTTATTAAAGTGAATAATAATTTGGAATATTATATTTTTGAAATTTGATAAGGCAGTACAATAACATGTTTTGAGAAACATAGTGAAATTTTTATAACTTGTTACAATCAATTTTATTACAACATTTTTTGGTACTTGAAGTACATTCACTATTTTATAGAAAATAGTTATACACAAGTGTAATGGTATATCCAATTTTTTTTTATTTTCTCATTAGGATATTTTTATAGTGGTTTTTGTTGTATTGGATTGTTTCCAAACCATACCATGTATGTAGCTACTCTAACCGAGTAGTGAACCTTGAAAATACTTGCATTTCTATGCATGTGTGACGGGTATTCTTTTATAAAAGTGATAAATCATTAACATTAGGAAAAAATTGTTCCAAGAGTAAGGAAACTTAAAATAAAAAGATATCATTGTTTCGCCATGTTCCCCTATTAGTGATTGATTGATCCATGATGGAAAAATATCATTTTTTATTTGATAGAAGGTTACCTTCATTTACTATTTTCTAGTGATTTTAATATATGTTATGATAGGGAATCTAAATTTAGTGAATAGTAAGTATATTTTAGTCTTCGATGGGAAAAATAATCATATCTAAAAATATATAATGTTTTCTTATCTTCTTTCTCTTGCGTATGATTTTCTTGAAGTAGTCACAGATGGATTTCATCTTATTGATGAAAAATTTCCTCTTACATCTATTGATAAGAATAATATTGAGAATGACTCAAGATATAAGAATAAATTACTGTCATCACTTTTTTAATGTGAGTTTTTATGAGTGGAGGGTGTTTCCATATTCAAATGTATCTGGGGAAATTTGAAGAATATTTATGAAGATAATAAAAAGGTGAAGAAAGAGAAGTTACAAATCTAGATGATGGAGTATGAATATATAAAACTGGATGAGTATAAATATTTTGTGACTACTTCATAATGGTTATAGATATTGTTTTCACCATAATATTTCTTGGTTAATATTTTTAAGATTCAACTATTTTTAAAAAAATATGGATAATTATTCCCAAAAAGTATGATGCCAACGTTTCATCACTGGAAGATAGAGATCTTGAAACTATCTATTTGGATGATCTTTATAAATCTTTCATTACATATTAAATGATAAGGGGGAAATCAGTGATGGTAAAAACAATTCTTGATATTTCTTTCAAGGCTACCAAGAAAAAAAAACCTAAGAAAATTCTTGTATAATATGTTAGATATTTGGATTCTAAAAATGTGGTATGTAAAAATATTGACGATTTTTTATCCTTGTTTTCTAAAAAATTTAGAATAGCTATAGGTAAATATAAAGAGATACATCCCTTGATGCGTTGTGAATGTGGATCTATTTGGAAATTTTTGGATAATTGTCCTCGAATAAAGAAAGAAGATGATATTGATGAAGACCAAAGAAGATATAGAATATGGTAAAAGAAACATGATGATAAGGAAAAATATTATTCAAAAGGCAAAGACGAAATGTTCTCCAAATAAAAAAGGAGAAGTATTTTTTATATAGATGATGAGGAATAACATATTGAAGATGAATTTAAAAATTCTACTGAGAATAATGGAAACACTAATTTCATTGTAGTAGTTAATAATGAAGATTTCATAATTAGTAGTTCCGAAGGAGAAGAAACATAAAAAGAATATCATATAAATGAATCATTGAAATAATCATTGAGATTTATTGGATGGATTCAGTATGAATTCATGAAATTTGAAAAATAATTATCCTAAAAACATATAAGTTATTTTTTCCTAATGATAAAGTTAAGATACTTGAAGATATTGATGATTTCAATAAATATATTGGGAAAGAAGATGATTGGAATAAACAACAGTAATTAAAGTTGAAAGAAAACAAAGAAAATCTAAAACTCTTCAATTAATAACTTCTCAAATATTAGAGGACGGTTAAAATTTTTAAGAACTCTATCTCTAAAGTTTGTGAAAGTTATAGAAATGATGAAACTAAGAAGAATCAAAAGTTAACATCAATGGTTGAGAGGAAAGATGAAATTGTTTCTGAGAAAGTGAATACAAGGAAAGTTATGTATATGGTTAAAAGAGAAAAAGTTGAGAAATAAAATATTTCTAAAAATTATACATATAAAAAATTTCATACAACTTCTTATTTTTATATGGCTGAAAAGAAAACTGAGATGACAGAGAAGGTCTAGGATGAGAACAAAATATTTGGGACTAAATAAAGTTATAGTGTTAAACATAATAATGATTATGAGAAACATGCTCACAACTCAGGATAATATGGATGTTACAGATGTAAATATTCCTTCTATGTATAATGATGCTATTGTGGTGGATTTGGTAATATGGAAAATATGTGTTATTTTAATCAACAATATTGAAACTATGACACAACTACAAAAGTCACAGTTTGAGGGGGATTGAATCCTCTCAAATTAAGAATTATGAGAAGGATGTTTTGAAGAAACCTGATAAGGTTGATGTGAAAGTTGAAATTAGGTTCCAAACCAAGGAAACTATTTTTGAAATATGTGAACAACATATACATATTATAGTAGGATTTATTGTTTTGTTACTATCACAACAAAATATTTTTTAAAAGCACTCATAATCTAAGTGTCAAGAAAGATAAAGGGATGGAAAAGACTTTTGTTATTGAAACATCTATCAATGATACAAAAGGATAATGATATTGGATATTGGATAGTGTATGTTCTTGTAATATGATTGGATACATGAAACTTTTGAATAATTTGAATGATTTAAAATAATAAAAAAAATCATTTTGCATGATAAATCTATTATAATCAATGGTGTTTCATCGACCATTATTGTGGGAAAAAAGTTGAAATCCATGAAATCATTTTTTATTGATGGTTTAAAAAAACATACTAAGTTTTTCAATGATTATTGATGAAGGAAACGAAGTCATATTCAAGTAATATGTGTCTACTTTGAATATAGAGGTAGTTGGAAAGATAGTTACAATAGGCCAACATAAAAAAGGAAACATGTTCCATGTTGGTGAGGTTCTAAATTATTGTTACTTAAGAATGATGGAAGTAATTTAGTTTGGGAACAAAAGGTTTGGAAATTTTTGTTATATAAACAGGAGAATTTTATCAAAGAAATATATTTTCTGTGGTATTCCTGGTATTTCAAGAAGAATAGATTTAAGTTACACAAATTTTTAGAAAGGAAATATTACAGACTATGTGAATAATAATGTTCATATTTGTTCAAAAAGATCTCTGAAAATTATTCATTCTATTATTTGTGGGCTGGTTAGAAGACTATCAACACATAGAGATAATAAATTTATTACATTCATTAATAAATTTATTCACATTAGTTATATTAGGTATATGAATCATAAGTCATATTCTATGAGAATGTTTATAATTTTCAATATAAAATATGGGAAGGAATATGAGTATTCAGTAAAGAATTTGAAAACATAAAATGTTGTTAAAAACAAAAAATTAAGAGTTTGAAATTTACCATGATAAGGATGGAATTTTGAATATTCTCAATACACCATTATCTCCTCAACAAAAATGTTGTTTATTAAAAGACAAATATGAGTTTAATGGAAATGTGGAAACCTATGTTACATGAACATAATCTCTCTTATTACTTTTCGAGGAAAGCTATGATCACCTATGTTTACATTAAAAACTGATATTCCAATAGGCCATGTTAATATATTACTCCATATGAAATATTTTTTGACAAATATTTGAGTATGAAATAATTAAGTTCTATTGGGAGTCCATGCCTCATAAATAAGAAAGGTGGAAACCTTAGGAAGTATGGGTAGAGATGTGAAGATGCAATTTTTGTTGGATACAATTCAAAAAGATGATAATATATATGTTTCAAAAAGAGATAAAGATTAGTTGACTCTATTAACATGAATTTTATTGAGAAAAATGGGGATGATGCTAAATAAATTTTTGCAGATAATGTAGATGAATACAATGAAAGAATGTTTGTTAGCAGTTTTTATATGTATGTAAACAATTTTAATCCTACTCATGAAGAAGAATCTGAATAAAACTTTTTCTATTGATGAGGAAAAATCTCTAAAATCGCATACCATTCATTAAAGGAAATTTGAAGCCCAAAAAACTATCGGTGATCAACATGAAATGGATCAAATAAGTAGAATATCATAAGTTATTACACATACTTCTTTGTATTAAAAATTTAATATGAAATGTATGAATAATGTATTTGAACATCCAAATTTTCTTTAGGATAATAATTAAGTTTTTGATTATATTGTTATGAAGGAAACTTGGAAACTCATACTTGATCCAAATAAGAAAAATATTATTGGTATAAAGTGAATTTTCAAAGACAAGGTAAATGTGGATGGTGAAGTGACAATAAAAAGAGAATGAATATCATGAAAAGGTTAATCACATATTGAATTAATTTATTTTGATGGGTCTTTTTCTCTGGTGGAAAAGTTAGAAACAATTAGATTGTTTCTTGTTATTTCTCTACAAAAATGTTAAAAAAATCAAATGGATGTGAAATCAGTATTTTATTAATGGTGAACTTCATGACGAAGTTTATATTGAACTACTATGTGTCTTTGATGTTAAGAAGGATGAAAGTTATGTGCGAAGTTGAGGAAATAATTTAATGGGATAATGTTAGTACTGAGGTCCTGTTATTCTAAATTGGATACCTACTTAAGAAAGATGATAATTAAGAAATGAATGGTTGGAAGTATTATGAACATCAAATAAATTCTATACTTTTCCATCATTGTAATTGTTCATGTCGATGAAAATATCTTTTATAGGAATGATTGATGATCCAAGGAAAGATTTTTTGAAGATAATAAAATGTTGTTTTAGATGACCATGATGTGTAAAATGAAATAATGTTTTAGGTAAATAATATTAATGAATAAGAAAAACATTTTTCTTTCCCAATAATTGTATGCTAAGGAACATACTAAGAATATTGGAATTGAAAATACATAACTGGTTTCCACAAAAATTTATGTAGGAACCATGCTCAATATATATAGTAAATCTAGGAATGTTTACCCTAAAGAGTTTCATAAGCTGATAGGAAGTTTTCAATATTTGACTACATCAATAAAAGACAATTTTTATTCTATAACCTTATGTGAAACATTTGAAAGTGTTTAAAAATAATCAAATCTATTTTCTGGAAAAATAATTATCATATACAACAAAGGAAAAACATATTTCAGAATCATTTATTATTGTTCATAAATTATTTACTTTTTTGGGTATTCAGATGTATATTACTTAAGAAATGTTGATAATAGAAGACTCACAATTAGTGGAGTTTACTTTCTGGGGAAAATTTATTTTTGTTTGGATACTGAGAAGAAAAATTCAATAAGTCTAGGAATTACAAATGATGAATTTTTTTCTTCTACTCAAGCTTCTACCCAATATATGTGTATAAATACAGGTTTGGAAGGCTTAATTTTTGAAGTAATGTTACCCTTTCTCATGGGTTATGATAATCAAAGTTATATTAACTTTATAAGACTCTTATTACAAAATTCACATTCAAAACATATTGACACCAAATAAAACTTCATCAAAGATAAAATTGAGAAGAATTAATTGAAGTTATATTATTCTCATACATCAAAACAAGATTATGATATTTTAATAAAACCTTTACTAAAGGAATAATTTTTATTACTGAGGTTGAAAATGGGTGTACAACCCCATTCTATTCAAGGATGTGGTATGTGATTAAGTCATGTATCTCATCTAGGCTTTCGATATCATTTTCAAGTGGGAGTATTGTTTGAAAAGTCTATCCATCGGTATGTGATAAAACTTTTAAGGATGTCTGTATATTGGGGAATTGTGGGTATGTTGTAAAAATTGCATGTAATTGTGTGAAATTTCAAAATAGTTTATTGGAGTGGTTGTCAGAATCATGGGTTTTTAGGAATGTGTAACGTTTAATGAATAGAGTGAATAAAGATGTGAAGAAAATATGAATAAGTTTCATGATTCAATATTTTTGGAAATAATGATTATTATTTCAATGATTTTGGTTCTCTATAATGAATTATATCATGTAGTATTATAATTATTTATACACAATAAATAAATATAGCTTAAAATGTTTAGTGATTTATGATACTTGGTTGACCACAAAATACAAAAGGGGATATTATTGGGACCGCATTGGTCTGAAGTTTTTTTGAAGCTAAAAGAAGTTTGTGATGAATGTATTTAATTTTAATTTCATGAATATAATTAAATTCACTTTGTATGTTCTTATGATCATACTAAAGGGATTAAAGGTTTCATCATTATCAGAATACTAGATGAAAAATTCTTAATAATTTCCACAAGTTTGTGAAGACGTTTTCTGGGAGAAAATGTTCAACAAACTCACCTTGGGTCCAAAATGAATGCATGGATCAGAATGAGGATTTGTATCATATTATGAATGAATTTGATGAAAATATGATGATTATTTTCTTATTTTTTATTTCACATAAATCAAAAGTTCTTTGGGAAAACTAGTGATACAGGTTTTGTGAAGGAAATGGGGAGAACGAGTGCTACCAATCATTTTGCGGTTCGATTAGAAAGAAATAAATTGTTGAAAGGATGGGATGTTATAATAATTTCTAATATAAGTCAGATGATGCAATTCTGATCCTAAATATCTCAATGTCATAAATAATACATCATTCAAGCTGGAGTTTTGGTAATAAAAAGTTTTTTATTGTTAATGTGACATGGTATCACGTAATCCATGTGAGATCATGGTTAAAAAATTATTTGAAAGATTTGATGTTTTTTTCTAAATGTGTAAATAATAATATTATATTTTTCATTCATACTAATAAGACAACTAATATAAATATTTTAGGAATTAATTTGGAATGTATCATAATAAAAAATGGAATTAACCTGCTGCCAATACTGGTCAATTAGATGTTGTGTTCCACTGAATAATCGAAGGAAAAACTAATTTTTGTGGGAGTTTTTGGGACCAAATAAAAAGAAGAAGTGGAGCTTGGAGGCATTGATGTGTATAATAAATCCAGAGACTGATCAACCAAATTAAGATCATAAATGTAGTCATCAATTTTCATCAAGATTGTTTTCTGTTTCAACTATGTGAAGAGATAAAAAAGATCTTATTTGTTTTCTTAATAAGTGGTTCCATATATAAAGATAATCTACTGTTTGTTTTCATCAAATAGGTCAAGATCCTTCAGAGAATATGTGGAACTGACTTATAGAACTAGAGGTGACACTGATCCATCATAATTAAATAGAGATAGATTCATTAGGCACATTATAAGAACAATAAATTCATTATACATAGGACCATCGATCTAAAGAAAATAATAATAAGATTTGTTTTAATCAGTTCAAAAAGTTTTGTCAAAGGGGGTCTCAAATTTATTAATAGTTTTTTAGAAGTGTCAATAAAAGGGGATTTGAAGTTGTTAATAAGGTGTTTCCAAGATGTTATTATATCATTAGATGTTGACACTATGTTTATTGAAGAATGGTTTCAACGTACTATGTTTTCATGTGGTCATCATTATGATATGTCTTGAGTCCTAATGTATTAGTAAGCGGGTCAAGAAAATTAGAGTGAATATATATCTTAATATTAATGAAGAAACTAGAATGAAATTAAAATCAGACTAAAGAATGGTTAGAAATTATAAGGTGACATGAATATTTTAGAATATATGAGAAGGTTCAAGAAGAATTGGGAAGATTTGAGAATCGCTAATTAAATAAAATATGAAGTTCTGAATGGAAATGAAATTCAAATATAATGAAATTTGGTTATGTAAGAAGACATTCCATATTCTCACCTGAATCATTTATTGTAAAACTATAAAAGGAAGAGAGTACATCATACATTATGACTAACCAGAACATTATTCACATGTTGAGGAAGAGGGAGCTGTTTTGATGTTCTAGTGAGAACGAGTTTCAGGACAGAGCATTAATGAGAAATTTTTTAAGATAGAAGCAGAATAAAGAAGATCATATTTAGTGGTTATCATATCATACTAGGTGATTAGATTGGGAAATCGTGATAAAATTTATGGAATGAGGCAGAAAAATTATATAATTATATTTGTGGAATTTTGGTATACTTATATTTCTAGACTAATAAATCAGATAAAGAAATCAGAATGGGACATCTAACAAACAATCATTATGAAGTTCAAAATTGTTCTTACCAACTACTAGGTAGAAAAGTAAAGAATTATTTTTATGATTATATTTTTGAAAGTTGACAGGTTATCATAGAAACATGTTCTGAAGAAATTGGTTAATAGTTCTTAACTTGATAAAAAAACATGTATTACATCTTTTTAGGCTACATGAATCACATTAAATATTTCATTAAAAATATTTATACACATGTGTAATGGTATATCATAATAGTTGTATAAAAATAGGATTGTATTCTAGTAAATTAAATGGTTTTGTATTATTTCCAAACTATACTAAGGATGTAACTACTCTTGTGGAGTATTGAACCTAGTAAATACATCTGTTCTAGTGGATGTGTAACTATTTTTCATTAATAAAAGTGATAAATTGTTAAAATGAGGTGAAAATTATTTCAAAAGGAAGAAATCTTAAAATAAAAAGGTATCATGGATTCACCCTTTCCCCTCTCAATGATGCATTGATATTGACTGGGAGATATCAGTCAAGAATAGTGTATCATACCTTAATAGGTGAGGCCAATCCATGGCATTTTGGGCCTCACCTATATTAGGTGCATCACATTGTGACTATAGTGGTAATTTGATGATAGTGGTTGGACCCTCTACATTGTGTGGTCACTTCATGACCCATAAGTGGAATATTTTATTTGGGGACTTTTCATGGGTTAGGAACACATTGAGGGGACTTTCCACTGAGACCTTATCAGGTTATTCCATTATGGGACAAGGTGTGGGGGAATCATAACATACCAATCCTGAAAATTTCACAACGCAGTTACTAGGATGTTTTTTGGTAGGGGAATCCTTGTAATTTAATAATTTTTTCCCGTGTTTTTTAGTCTTTATAAAGATGAGGGAGGGCCATTTTAGTCAGATTCTTTTCTTTAACATGCACACATTTTTTCCCTTCAATTAGGGGTAATGTTTGTAGTGTTTTCTTTAATTGGTTGAGGTGAGATCTTTATTTTCATTAACAATTTTGTATTAAACTCAATTACTACTATTTTTACTCTTTTTAGGATTGGTTTTCAATGATGATTTCCTTATTGAATGGTTAAATATTATATATTTTGTGTGTATTTTTTTCAACATTTCTATAGGTTATTCATGAAGGATGTAACCATGATGTTTCATGTAGTTTCAGTGATATGGTAATTTCTGTTGAGTTTTTGGTTGATTTTTCACATTTTAATTAAATTTAATAATTATTTGTAAATTGTTATAAATAGTTATTTGGGAGTTGTGGTAAGTGATAAGATCTCATAAGGAGGTTGGATCTGGGAAGTTTATTGTATGATATTTCCAACAGATGAGACAATCATTGTGATAATGATAACTTTGTGTTAATGTTAGAAATTCCACTAAACATAAATACATATACCTATTTGTGAATCAATGTGAATACCTTGATATTTACCTAATTTAATGTAAATGGTTTAAAAACTGGAATATCACAAAATAATGGTATACTATGGTATTTAGTCTTCTCAATTTAGAGTAGGTGCTTACTAAATCATTTGGTATATATGGATTTCATAATGAATATGGAACTAAGGGGTAATGGTACAAGTGGAGTTTATGAGAGTCTAATGGTAGCTCTTGTGATACAAGTTGAGACTTAGATAACCTAGTTGGGATTAAAAGTTCAAGATTGGTAGGCATGAGGGGATTATCCCATTGAGTGATTAATTAGAGGATAATACATCATAATATTTGAAAGGGGAAACCTTTTGTGGTTTTATTTTTAATTGGTTTAAAATAGAAGTGGAATTAGTACTCTAGGACTATATTTTTTATGAATGATAGGGTATTACACTCGATGATTTTTATAATAGATATCATAAGGGTGATTTTATGTATAACTAGTATGGGTTGAAGGAAGTGTTTGAGGGTTTTCAATGGGGTTTATCAAGGATCCCTTATAAATACAACTGAAAAATTCCATAGTTCTTAGGACAAGGATATGTGGTTAGTTTTGAGAATTTTTTGGACATGACACCTATATATAGGGTTGGATAGATCCTATGGATTTAGAGAACAACATTGAATGTAAATGTGGCATGGTACAAGTGAGTAATGGGTAGTATGGGTCTAAGTAAACTAGTGTGATTTTCTAGTGACCTACATTGTCTGAGGAGATATTTTTGTGAGTCTAGATAGATTCTATGGAAATTTAGAAGCAATATGTTTCTTCCTAAGGGAATAGGACCCTAGGTTGAATAGGTGATCTTGGTTGATGGGTTGTGTTCCTAACATGACATTATATATATGTCCAAAAAAATTATATTAAATGGAGTGTTCCTTGTTGAAGTCCCTTCTATATGAAGAATGTGTAGTGATCTATCAGTACACTTATCTCTGGGGGTAATGGGATTGGATCTTTCAATATCCCCACTCTTGTAGAAGAAGGAGGGTTTATATATATTCAGTTCACCCACTTATATAAGTGGATGGTTGTTTACTATTTAGTACATCCTTCACTAAGGTTAATGGACTAGGGTACTATTCAGTTTGGCCTTCATTATGGTGAATGTAATAGGGTATTATTCATTGTAATCATCCATTAGAGGTATGTTCCTAGGAACAAATGAGTACAACCTTCCCCATAAAATATTTTCTAGGGTACTAAACATGAATTCCCTCCCATGCATCATCTGGTATATATCAGGATTAGTATTTTGAATCTATAGGATTCTAAAATGTTGTTGAATCAGGTATGGCCGATTTTCATTATTTCATGGTTAGCACATGATAACATGATTTTTATGTGTATGGTGTTGGTGTGAGGATGTTTTTCTATTTTGTGTGAAGAAAGATTGGTTAAATATCATTTTTTCTTAATTTTAAAATGATTAATGAAAATGTATTATTATTTTATTCTGTTTTTTATCCATTTGGACACATTTATATGATAGAATATATTAGGGGAACATGGTTATACCCTACTGAGATATATTTATTACACACTACTTGAGCACTGTATTAAGCATTTTGACCTTATCTTTACTTTCACATATGAGAATAAGTTATGTAGTAGATCAGGTACAAGAATCTCGATGGGTGTTAATGATTGGGATAAGTTAAGGATGTAGATTGGTAGTGGATCATCTTCTATAATTTTTCCTTTTATTTATTTTATATATGTGATTATCATATAGATAAATATTAAGATATATTTTTCCTAAATTTTTTATAGTATATTCTTTATAGAATGATATGTTGGTTAGATATTCCAATTGTAATTAATTTATGGATATTTAATTATTTTTACTCAAATTAAAGGTAATTATATTCAAAATAAATGAATCTTCACCTGTCTAATAATTTTTAGTCTTGATCATATAACGAGGCCCTTTTTAAAGCATGTAACATTCTAACATGGAAAGGTGATCTGTTTTAGGGTTATAGAAAATGTATCAGAGTGAATATTCATTTATATTAAAATGTAGGATGTGATAAAGAGATATTGCGGACCTAATAATTCCTATGATAGAACTTATATTAAATCACCATCAACACATTTCGGATGAGAAGTCCTAGTTTCCAAGGTTGTGTGTTTTTTTTGTTTTCACCTTTCTGGTATACATTTTTATTCCAATATGATGAATTTAAAGTGGTTGTTATTTATAGTTCTAAATCATAGACAATTAGAAATTGTCCATTGAACATGAATTATTTGGGCAATGTTTAATTGACATGACATATGTATTCTTGTGTGTGACTGATTTTTGATGATTATATGAGTTTAACTATTTAAATTCCCATTAACATCTTATATGGTGTTAACACATAAAATTTATTGGTGAAATTCTACTCATTCATGATATGATTTTCACTCATAAGTGTTTTTTTGTTGGTAGTTCATGTGTACATTATTTTTTATACATTCTTTAATAATGTATATGTATTCTTTTATTTGTAAGGGATTTATAGTTACTCTACTAGGTCATTCTTGGCATTATATACAATGGTAAAATGATCAGAGTACAGGCATGGGTGGACTTATGGATGTGGATAGCCTAATAGGATTGAAAAAATACATATGGAAACACCTTGTGTTATCGAGATGGTAATATCGTAAGGTGCCTCAGGTGTCAATCTATGGTTAGAGGGTTGGAATAGTTGAATTCCTGACCCTATTGTCTCTTGATGTTCAATTCAATACTGTTTTTGAATCAGCGGTAGACACATCATAATTTCTAACAAATATGGGTGGAGGATGATAATTTCATAGGTCTTGTAATGTTTCAAATTATATTGGATTATTTGGAAGGAAGAATCATGACTGATTAAGGTTAGGTAATATTGACATGCATTGGGTCATTATAGGAACCCTAACCTTTTACACTTATTATCACATGATTTTATGCATTATTATCCAAAAAATACAAACCAGGGATAAAAAATTACTGTGTCTTTGAAGGCTAGTTATATAATTATAAAGATTGAGATGAGAATAAAACATATTTTTATTAATACCTTCAATGATCTCATAACATCCTTTTAGCATATACATCTCTATAGGATAACCTGGGTGAATACATATACAAAAGGGATGAGATTGAAATCCTAGTAAGGGAATAAGAATGGAAAAGAATCACAGCACGTGAGTCATGATCCATAACATGATAAAATATATGGCATGGATCTTTAATGGACATTAAGAGGAATAACATATAGAACATAGATATGTTCCAAAACTATATCACATAGTGGCCATAATCCCATAATGGATTAGGTTTCCTCCCTAATAAAATACATAATGTCTCCTGAGAAAAAATACCAAATTAATTGGAGAACTATCTAGGTCCCCCCATAAGAAAAATTTCATGAATATGTATACCTCATGATGAATCCAACATTACGAATAAACATATGGGTTAACCATGTAAAGAAATGGGTTTCATAATCATGTCATATGGCATAAAAAAGGATATTTCGTAATGGTATACATGAAAGAAAGAAATTAACTCATTATTCAACATTAATGTGGGATAAATAAAAATATTTACAATTAATTATTCTTAAATAAATTGGAAACATGAAAAATAGTGTTTATGAAACTTTAGAAATGTGTTACTTTTTGTTGTTTAAGAGAATATATTGAAGACTCTTTAAAGAGGTTGAAGAAAAAATTATTTAAATAAAAATAAAAATAAACAAAAATATTTTTCATATTAACATTAGTGATTCTAGAAAAATTTTGTAACATAAAACAATTTCTGGATTTCATTTGAAAATAGTAATGAAATGGATAATTTCCCATTAATTGTGCTTACTTATCTAGGGGAATTTTGAAGGGAACCTTTCCAAACATGAATTTACCCATCTAAGAAGGATGAATTGAGATACATAAATATTTGAGGATACATTTCCAAGAATGTAAGAGAATTACATTAAAATATTTTATAAATACATTGGGTTAAAAGAAAGATTAAACCAAATGAATAATGGAGGTTCAGAGAGATTCTTTACCTTACGTCTGAATGTGTTCTAAAATTGAAATTAGTGTCCCGGATAATTTTTTTTATTAATTTCACAATTAATATCTGATTTCATTAATATTGTTTTTAATATAATTTTATTAAGATTATTTATGGTCATTTAAATGATTTATAAAATTTAATTTCTTCATTCTGGGTGCGTTTGTTTCATAGTTTCATGGTCGGCTAACATGTTTATATTTGTGGATGTTATTGAAAAATAATAATAGTACTCCATAAGTGAAATTATATGAAATTAATTTACTTAAAAAAAATATTTTTATCATATATAATTTTTAATTATGGTATAAGGATTATTTGTTTGGTAAAACATTAATGAATTAGGTTTATTTTTTTTTGGTGGATTTTTTACAGCCATCAAAAACTACAATCATTTTTTAATATAATGATTATATATTGGTTACAAAACATGTAATAATTTATAATAGTAAAATTATAATCATATTTAATCATAATAATAGAATAATTACAAGCCATGGAGGTGGTAATGGAAATCAAAAAAAACCTTATCCACAAAGGCATTTAACCAATATATCATATATAATGTTTTCATTTTTATGATAAAAGTAGAAGAGAAGAGATTTGATGATAGATAATCCATTAACAAAATAAAATTCTTGAAAATATAAGATATAGATGTTATCATGTCTCTTTTGATTTTGGTTGAGTATAATGTAAAAGAGAGATGGAATTTAAATGAAAAAGATAGAGTATTTGACCTCTTGAATGTAGTGTCCTTGAGAACGTATTTTAGAATCTTTAGTTGGGTATTTTTGTGAAACTAGAAACACTTTGAAATTTTAAAGTGTCTTGGAAAACAAATTTTTTAGAATATTGGAATTCTCAAAGTGTAGAAGGTGTGAGGAGGATGGGTGGGGAGGGGTTTTATTTATATAGGTCCAAATAGAGGTGTTTATGATTATTATATTAATTAGTTTGTCATTTAAATTCAAGACTACTAATAGTTACAACTATTATAATAATATATATTAACTAGTGTATTTTAATTTGAACTAATGGTTTCTTGCATCATTTGTGACTCAAGAATTCATTTATTTGGCTTAAAATGTTAAATATCATAAATTACCATATTTAACTATTCATAAAAAGTCAATTATTTTTTAAAAATAAAAAAATCACCTGGATATTTTTTTGATGCTTAGTTTTAAAAATTGAATCTCTTTTTTAAAAATAATTTTATAAATATGTGAAATTTAATTTTTAAATATAATCGTCATGTATTAAAAAAAATTAATTTTAATGTTAAAATCGATCTGACAACCCTATGAAAAATTAATTATGGTATCATAAATTTCTCTACTCATTATAATAAAACATTATATTTAAGAAAATAATTTTTCATTTAAATTTATATATTCATTATAGAATTTCAAAAAAAAATTGTCTTTTAAAAAAATATGAAAAATAAATTTAGCATTTCTGAAAAGATTTATTTACATCGACCTTGACATAAATAAATCATGTTTTAATTTATAAGATAACTAAATATTATTTTACAATTTTATATTTGAGGTTACTTTTAAAATGTTCATATTTTTATTCCTAATGGCCACTTTATTATTCTAACAGTCGGGTTTATATTCTAACACCCAAATTACTATTCCAATCATTGGATTTATAATGATCATATTACTTCATTACTTCCTAGAAATACCTCCCATTAAATTAAATATTCATTCATTTATATAGTATGTCATAGTTATTTATAAATTAATCTTCAAAATTAATATTTTATTATTAAAAATATGTTTTTTATACATCTTTGTTTATGGGTGCGATCATTCTAGTGGATAGAGAAGATCCCTATTTTCCTATTCTTATTATCTTATTTTATATATATTGTCCCATTGTAATATTTGGAATTATTATTATTTTTTTATGACTAATATATCATTCTTCATTAGTGAGAATAGTGTTATTTTGTCTCTCTATGTGATGTATTATCATTGTACTATATGAAATAATTTTAAGAAGGGAAATTCCATTGATAATAATTTTCGGTCATTGAATTCTTAAAACCATATAAAATTTCTCCCTCAAAAATAAATTTTAAATACTATGGTGAAAATAGGTGACAATACTTATCCTTCATCACATAATCCATTTCCCATGTGGCCTCTTCAAACTTACTGTTCATATATAGTAGTTGGACCAGGTGGGTAGTCTTATTGGATGAAAATTTATCTATACGGTCTATGATCTTCATCAATTAGTCCTCATAAGAGATATAATTTTAAATATGTAAAAACTATGAATTTAGTACATTCGATTGATTTATTATTTAATTACTCATGAGGGATACATAGAATATATAATGTAATTGATACTTGGAAGGTGGAAGTGATTCTCAATAGGCCACGGCTGTGATATGATTAAGAATGTCAAAAGGGTCGATGTACCTGGGACTAAGCTTCACCTTCTTCCCAAATATCATTACCATCTTCCATGGAGATATAAAGAGGAATACCATGTCTCTAACCAAAATCTCTAAGTCCCTTCACTGATTATCTACATAGTTCTTCTATTAGCTTTTCTCTACCCACATTTCTACTAAATTTTTTTCATCTTTTCTATAAATTCTTTAACTACTTCAGGTCCTAGCAGCTTATGTTCACAAACTACATTCCATGATATGTGTCTTTTTTATCATTTCCCATAAAGGTATTCATATGAATCCATTTGGATGCTTGAGTAGAAACTATTATTATAATATAATTGTACCAGAAGATGATGTATGTTCCATACTTCATTGAATTTCATTGACAATGTTCTCAACATGACTTATATTATTTTAATAGTCCACATAAAATAGACATACTTGTAATGATGATATGTTGTAATGAAGTTAATCTCAGTGTATTACCATGTTAGAGACACTTCTAGATTGTAGTGGTAAATTTCATTTCCCAATCAGATACAATCTATAATGGTAATCCATACAGACTCACCACTTTTCTAATGTATTTTCATGCAAGGTGATTGAGTGAGAAGTCCGCTAGAATATCAATAAAGTGATATATATTTATAACATGATCCAAGACAACCCATATAGAATTATTTATTCTGGATGTCTTTGGATTTTTAGTAATAAAGTATGTGTTGATTTTTTTCTATTTCAATATTGTAATATATAATGGTTTCATTATCCAATTATAATTTTTCATTTCTGAACTCACTTGCATAAATACCGGGCCCTTTTTTTACTATTCATCGATCTCGTTCTTTTTATTTTACCACCAATAGTTCTCTGATATATTTTGATACAAATTTTTTCTCCCTGGTTTTATAGATAAGGTTATGTGAGTCATTCAAAATATCACTCTTTATATCCGGATTTGATGGTACACATAGTCATGACCCAAATCTTATGACTACTTCCTTATCAATTTTGAACTATGAGGATTTCCATTTTCCAATAGCTTCCACATTCTTTTGAATTTCCATATAATCTTTTAGGGAATGCATTTTTTTCTCTAAAATGGATGGTTGAGAAATCATTTGATAAAGGATTATTGATGTTTATTACATAATTATTACTATATACATCATTTTAAAATCATAGAATATTTTAACCTTAATAATTATCATTATCAATTAAGTTTCATGACCCTTTTAACATAGAGAATTAACCACATTATTCTCATTACCAGGATGGTAGTGAATTGAGTAGTCATAATCCCTAATGAGATCTAACCATCATCACAAGTGAATATTAAGATCCTTATGTGTGAATATATGTTTATGGATATTATGATCAGTATATATCACATACTTATCCTCATTTAGATAATGTATCTGTATTTTCAATGTGAAGAATATGGAAACAAACTCTAGATCATGGGTGGGATGGTTTTTCTCAAGAACATTTAGCTGCAATGAGGTGTAGTCTATCACTTTATTAGTTTTAATTAGTACAAAGGATAATCCCTTTTTTAGTCATCTCTATATAACAAAATTATTTCCCCACTTGTCAATAGTATAAGTATTGGTGAATTAATAATCCTATTTTTTTCAACTATTTATTGAATTCTTTATATTCACTGGTCTAGAAAAACATTACACGCTTATGATTTATCTTGGTTAGTGGGATTTACAATCATGATAATTTTCTCACAAATCAATAATAATACCTATCTACACCAAGGAAACTATGTATCTCTATTACATATGTTATCCTGGGCCACTGTTTGATATATTCTATTTTATAGGAGTCTACTATAAAAAACCGGTCAAAACATACATAGATAGTACATCATTTTTTCATAATATATGAAAAAATTCACAAACAAAAACCCAAATACCATATAAGTATAGTTTCTTTGTATATATGGAAATGTAAATGATAACACATGAGTGATCTATTTTGTCTCCCACTAGGTTCTTCATGACTAGAACCCTTCTTAGATAGACCATACTTAAAGCATATCTTCATATCCTGGGGAAGAAAACATAAAAAGATATAAGCTCCGATTCTTTTAAATGGTAAACAAGGAATATATGTAAGTATAAACAAGATCATAAGGTTATGAGAACATGATCATGGAATTATAAGATCATAATCCACATATTAAAGATCATAAACATGAATCACTGAATAAAAATTTGTAGTTTATGAGGCATGAATCATAAGGGAAATGTGTGAATAAGCCTATCATAGGAAAAATACATGAAATTGTTTCGTAGACATAAACATGTAATATCATTCCCTAAAAGTAAATACATGTAACTATAACTTATTAGGAAACTTCATGGGGAATACACCTACTAGGCGAGACACAACACCATCCCTAGTCAAATTCCTTATATGGGATCAAGTTTCCCCATTTTCCCATAGTAGATCACGTTTACCTATCTTTACATAGTATATCAGGTTTCCCCATATTCCATATTCATGGTGACTAAAACTACTAGGCAGGACACAACCATCCCCAGTCATTGTTTTTTATTTGTAAGGGATCAGGTTTCCCCAACATCCCATAGTGGATCAGGCCCATAGACTAGATTCTCATCATTATCACATGATATATAAATATTTACCCAATTAATTGGAGAGAGATATAGTTCCTACCCATCCCATAATAATATCTTTTACAAATTTTCCACAATATAATAAAACTTTCACTATATTACGAACCATAAAAATAGATAGGATTGATAAACATTCAATCATAACCCATGAAATGAAATAGGTTTCATAAACATGTAAAAATTTCTCAACGTGTGGAAAAATATATGTATCATAATCATTTCCTAAGCATATAACCCATTAAATTAATGAGGTTCATACAACCCATGAAATAGAAACGAGCTTTATAAACATAATTACATTAAAAAATAATCCATTCAATGAAGTAATATGAATGGATCCTTTAAATCATTTTACAGAAAGGGTTGAGTAACATCAAAAAATGTCATATATTATGGAAAATAATTTTGAAATATTTTTAAAAAAATTTAAATAAAAATATATTTTCTTATCTAAAATGGTATTTTCAAAACCTAAAAACATTTGAGAACAATTTTCATTTAAAAATAATTTTAAAACATTGAAATAATTCTTGAAATTGATTTAAAAACCTTTTTCCTAGAAATATTATAAAATATTCATAAAAACATTTTGAAAAAAAATTTCCTTCAAAACATGTAAATGAAGATTTAAACCATTATTAAAACAATTTTCCATTAAAAATTATAAAATAAACTTGAAAATATTTAAATACCGTTTCAATTTAAAACACTTTAAAACCTTATAAAGAGATCTTGAAAACATTTTGAAAACAATTTTGTTCAAAATACTTTTAAAATTTATAATGAAATAATGAAATCTTTTTTGAAAAACATTTATTAGAAAAGTTAATAATTATAAATAAATCATGAAAATAGTTTCAAAATAATTTAATCCTAAAACATTTTTATAACCCTTTTACAAAACATGGTTTTTAATGAACATATATTTCTGATAGGGGAGGGAGATAAAGTCAGATTATATTAAAATAAATTTCTTAATTATATTAAGTACAAAAGAATAAAAACATGGTTAAAATATTTGAATATATCATTAATATACATAGGTGAATAATATTCATGAGTTATATTGAGATATGGATAATAATATTTCATCAATGAAAACATAATCATAAAGAATATTGATAATTGGTGAGATTATTTCAATAAAATCTTACCAGTTGGTAACGTTGAATTATACTCACCATGTAAGAAACTGAAATTACATATAGATTAAAATATCATCAAAATAAGGCTTTCAATTATATAACATGTAAAATGGTATTATATATACCTTGTAAAATAATATCAGTGCATAACATGGCATGTGTCTCAAAAAATGAAAATTGAGGCAAGAATACATTACCGATTTGGAAAATTCTGAAACATGTAATTTATGATTGAAGTATCATTAAATTTATACTTAAATACCCATAAGTGTATGCATAATAATAATATAATACATTTATGAGTATTAAACACACCACATATAAGAAATATGTGGTGAACATGGCTTGTGTCTCACAGAAAATAAAAGTTAGCTAAGAAAATCCTTAGTACTAGAGTATCTTTCAAATCATGATACCCATGAATTAATGATATAGTTTAAATAATTAAATATATTTAATTAAAGTTAATTTTTGCTATAAAATTTCCTGTAGAAGTATATACACCGCACAAAATAAGATGGTGGTGAATATGGCATGTATCTCACACAAATAAAAAGTGAGATAAAAATTTATTATCACAAGTCGTGAATTTATTTTTACACATTCATAACTACTATTTCAAAAATATATCATTATTATAAATCTTCCATATAACCATATTATTATATAAAACACCATATATAAATTAAATATGACATTATATTTCCCTTTTATTAATTATTCCAAGTTAAAGTAATGTTTTGTGTCATAACAACTTTTTTGTCGTACATATTTTGAACTCTTATTCTTGATCCTCTTACATAGATAATGGTTTAATTACATACTAAATGTAAAAAATTGTGTATATCATATATATTCATTAAATAAATATTTATAGTAATATATAAAATATATAAATATTTATCAAAATACATCATTCATGGAGACGGTAGGTCGTATGTACGTAGGAATTCTACTTCTATTTTATTGTCACATGGAATGAAAGAAAGTAAATTGAATATTTGTATATAAATATATAATATCATTAACGTAAAATTGTTATGTCATATATATAATATAATTCTACTAAAATCATCCTTAATACATTCTCTATAATATGTGAACGAATCATATCACTTTCAGAAGGAGGTAGTCCACACTTCCGCAAATGAAGTTTTCGTATTTAAAAAATGAAAATCAGGAAGATTGAAAGTATATAATAATTAAATAAGAATAAATAAATCCTAAATATAATATAAATTATATAAAAATATATTTTCCATCATAATTCTTTAACCTTAGAGGTGGTAAAGGTAAAATGAACAACATCGTCTCGCGATGTGATAATTCACCGTACAAAAGAATGATAAGTTATTTACCCATTATATGGATGTATGTAAAATATTAAAATAGAAATATATAAGTATATTTTAGATATTATTTTTTTTATATGATCATGTAATAATAAGTATTGATGTGGTGGAGGAATAAAATAACGGAATAGAGGTTAAAGAATGATATTACATCTTCTTTGTTTGAATCCTTTTCTATTGAACCAAAGGAATTCCATGGTTGGATTTATTCCCAAAAGGAGGTTTCAAGTTGGAATATAAGGATTTTCTGAAGTTAATTTTTAATATATTCCTGAACCTATGTTGTTTTAGAAGTGTTAACAAGGGGGATGGGTAGTGGCCTTTTATAGGGGAGGGAGGGGGCACACTTGGCCTTTTTGAAAAACAAAAGTTAGGTGTACCCACCATTTTACCTAACATGAGTCATAAAAGCCACATTAAATCAATAGATATAGTTTTATGGAAGCTATAGAGCCATATAATTGGTTTTAAACAAATTTATAGGTCATTTTTTCCCTTACGTTTTAAGGTCAGTCCCATATTAAGCTTAATTTTACCTCAATCAATGTAATTAATTTACATCACATTCTCTAATCTTTTTGGTTAATTTTTTTTGATATTATTATACAATAAATATTATATTTATTAGAACTAACTATTCCCATCTTTTGAAATTTATTTCATAGAAGCATCAAAATTATTTTTAATGTTAATCCCACATATGTGGTTAAAAGCATGTTTTTTTAGTGAGATTGTTCAAACATTCATTAAGATTTTGTATCTAATAGTGATATAAATATAATTAAAATGAACTAAATTAAATTAATATAGGAATATTTTATCTATTTTTAGTTTAAAAAAACATAATTTATAGTTTAACTATATAAATAAATTAGACAAAAAAGTTGATTTGAAATAAAATTCAGTATTTTTCACTCTACATCCAAAAAATAAGTCTCAGAAAAATTTAAAAATTTCACTCTAAGATAATTTTGGAATTATAAATTAAAAAAATGTTTATTTTATGAAATTATATTTCGAAGAGTATCTAAATTAATTTTATAATTGTTCATAGAAGTTCATAAAAAGCTATTCTTTTAAGAAAATAGTATTTTGAAACCTATAATGACTTTTCAAAAACAATTGTATTTCTTATTATAAATATAACTTGTCCATTATAAATAATATTTGAAAATTAGTTTTTACTAATCTTACTGCTATGTTTAATTTTTAGGTTATAACTATCCCGATTAAATTATTATAATAATAAATTGTTATTATATATAAAATTATTGTTACATGTAACGAAATGCAATTTAGTGTTGCATATAGTGAATGATTAACTTGGTATAGAATATAATTAATGTTTTACTTAGTTTAAAATAAAACACACAACATAAAAATTTAATTTATTCAAAAAAAGTTCACAAATCATGGGTTATTACATTCTTCCCCATTAAAATGAATTCTACTCTAAAAATTAACAGGGGTTATTAATGGTTTAATACATGAATGTTCCTTTAGTGGAAACAAACATCTTAAAATAAAAAAAAAAATTCCTTTAAAAATATAAAGATTAAAACATAATGGTTTTCCAATATGATTCATAACTAGGTTTACATATAGGAGGACATAGGTGGAAAGTGAAAATGTGGACTTGGAAAAATATTTATAGGGAGAGATTCAGGTCATCAAAAAAAAGTGAATGATAATTGTAAATTTTTTTCCATAAATTAATAAATCTTTTATGATTTAAAAGGCCACTAATTCAACAAAAATTATGGTATTATAACAAAATTTTAGTTATATATTTCTTCTTAAAGTTGAATAATTTTCATTAAATGATATATATAGTAACCCATACATTATATACATTGATATTACATCAAATTTAAGTATATTAATTACAATATATTGTAAATCCATGATAAGACCGTATAGGTATAGCGTCTTTAGAACCAAAGAAACATAAACAACTTTTTCATAAAACTTATACATTGTCTCCCACTTATTTCTTCATAACTAGACTCCTTTTTAGAATATCATACTTAATACCCTTCTATATGAATTGGGGAAAATAAACATATGAAAGGGTGAGTTCATTTTCTCAGTAATGGTAGACAAGTTATAATATAGATCATATCACAATAATAAGACATTAGAACATAACATTTGGATGTCTTATATAGTATATAAAAGATCGTGATATCATGTCATGGGATAAATGTTCAGAAGAATTAATCCAAATAATCCCAATAGATAAAACATAGAACATGAAGTTTTTTTTGAATACAAGTAATCATATAAAAAAACATTATATTATTCAAGGCACATATCCAAGACCCTAATAGTGTAAAATTTCTACTAATGACCTGTTTTACTTGTCGTTCCATCACTGTAATACTAGACCAGATTTACTTTACATTCCAGTCATGTCTATCTCATGAGATATAAATCTTTACCCAATTCAGTTTAGTGAGATATAGGTCCCACCCATCTCATATGTAAATCATTATTACATGTGCCACAAAAACATAGACCATTCATCACAGCATAACCCAAGGAAAAAATGGTTTTATTAAACTTGATTCCGTCATAATCCTTATAAAATAAATGGATTTCAAAAAAATAATTCCTTCATAAACAAAATAAAATCAATGTAATAATTTTTATAGAACATAACCCTATGTCATCGTAGAATTTTTTTTTATAAAACGTGCGAACTTAATTCTTGAGGAAAATATCTGTTATTTTTAAGAATGTTATGTTTTCTAAAAATACCTACAAATTTTAAAAGAAAACTAATTATTTGAAAGGAAAATTTGAAATAGTGTTGTGGAATCTTCCTTTAAATAATTTTTCATGAAACCATAAAAATCCATTCATGTTTTATAAGTTAAAAAATATTATCCTCATACTTTTGCTGGAAAAGTAAAAAAAGTACCTCAAATCGAATAATGAAAAAAGATTTGTTTCATACCATATAATAAATATTCACCATAGGGTAAAAATAAATTTCAAAATTTTTAGATTAATATAAATTATATTACATAATAAGGAAACATATATGTGGATGTTAAATATACGCAAGTAAATACATACATATAAACAATCTCGGATAAAAATGAGATTGAAAAAATATCACTTAACTTAGGTCAGATATCCTTCGTATATATCTGAACGTATTGTATAATGATTTAAATAATGTTATTGAATTATTTTGGAATCATAATAATTTTTATGATATCAAATTTCGTTATATTGTCATTTTTTTGTTAGTAACATTTCATTATCAATCATTATTTGGATATTAGCTACTTTATGTTCTTTTGAATGTTTTGTCAGGTAAGTTCATCTTCAATTTATTAGGTTATAGTTATATCATTTAAATAATGGTATTAATATAATATCTATCATATTTATTAATTCCATTCATGTATATAATCATGGTTTGGTGAAGATCATGTAGAATGAATCGCATCGCATCGTAGAGATGGTAGATCATACGTATGCACGAGTGATGATATCATTCACTTAATGATTAAATGATATGGAATTTGATTGTATATTAATTATAAAGTATAATAACCATCTAATAGTTATTATTTACATCCATTATACTCATCATTACACTGGTCCAAATAAAGTATTGTTGGAAAAAAAATTACACCACGACTTGGAGACGGCAATCCGTACATACGCACACATGATGATATTGTTATTTGTTTCATTATGATAGATTTATGCCTAATTTGTCACCTCTAATAGTAATTTAGTGATTTTGGGAGCTTATTTGAGCATAATTTTGTTGAGTCAATAAGGTTTTCCTCATGACTTTTCCATTCCTTATTTTTTTTAAAATCACAAACACCTTATCCTTAAGAAAATTTCTTTTATAAGAAAAAATTCTTTTATAAGAAAAATTTATTTTATAAGGAAAATTGATTTTATAAGAAAAATTATCCTTATCATTTTTTTTCTCATTCATATTTTTCTTAAGTATAAGATTCAGATTCATTTCCATTTTCTCGGAATTGTATGAAACCTTGATTTGAAGCATTCGGTTTTAAACTCCGAATTCTGGATAAAGAATTGTAATAAAGTTCTACTCCGAATTATGGATAAGAACTATAATGAAGTTCAACTCCGAATTCCAGATACTAACTCTGATTAAGTTCTACTCCAGATTCAGGATACGAATCCTTATGAAGTTCGATGAAAAATTCTCATTACAAATTCTGATGAGGAATTTCCATTACGAATTCTGATGAGGAATTCTCACAACGAATTCTGATGAAGAATTCTCATTAAAAATTCTGATGAGGAATTCCCATTACGTATTCTGATGGGGAATTCTCACTACGAATTCTGATGACGAATTATCATTCCAAATTCTCATTCTGAATTCTCATTCCGAATTCACCTATTAAACAGAATCTGACCATCTTTGTTTTATACACTCCGAATTTATTTAGACTCCAAAAAAATATTTTTCGTTTATACTCCGAACTTCTACTCCGAACATTTTAGTTAAACTTAAAATGATGTCGTACATTCTGTTACACTTGTTTTGTTATAAAACAATGTCGTCTATTCTGTTTTGAACTAACCGTTAGTTAAGTTACACGTGTACATGACGCTCTGATTTTTAAGGAAAATATGACTGTTGGAAAGGAGACCGACCTTACCTATAAATAGGAGCTCATTTGAGAGAGCACAGTGCTGAAATGGTGACTGATCTTCGACTCATGTGATTACATGCTTGAAGTGATTTCTAGAGAGAGAGGCTCTTATTAACTCTCAAAGTTTTTTTGCGACTCCGAATGTTGATGATTACATTTGAGGACATCCGGGGATAGGAAGACAGAGGTGTCGACTACCTTGAAGTTCGAGGGCTTCCTTGCTGAGGAAGACAGAGGTTGCCAACTACCTTGATGTTGAG
The DNA here is from genome assembly GCA_963277665.1 of Viscum album. Classification (NCBI taxonomy): domain Eukaryota; kingdom Viridiplantae; phylum Streptophyta; class Magnoliopsida; order Santalales; family Viscaceae; genus Viscum; species Viscum album. Next base: position 419,303,380 of record OY728139.1, on the reverse strand, counting down.
GGCTTGCAGGGATATCAAGACAGAGACACTCTGATCTTGGTATCGATGGCTTACCCTGGTGTGGGTAAGACAAACTTGCTTGAAAGTATAAATCAAGGGACCTTTATCCAAGGTTGTTGGATACCCTTCTCTTTGGGTTAAAAGACTTATACCTTGTTAATTGTAGTTCTACTACTTGTTTATTTTCCTCTGCATTTTGTATTATAAGGAAAGTATATCTTTCTTATACATCCTTACTTTTACTCTATTTCATTTTGATTCTATACGCTTTAAGGTAGAATCTCATATTTTAATCTTTAGTTAAGATTCAATTTACGGAACCATTTTTCTGGAACCTATATTCGGAATCCTTCTCCAAGTTTACATTTGGTATTAGAGGTGTTGTGAATTTGTTTATGTTTAACTTTGTTAAACTTATCCCTTTCCTTTGCTTAAGGAGAACATAGTTAATCGTAACTAAATTTAAAGGTTCCAAAGTAATTTTTTAAAGTATACAACTCACCCCACCTCTTGTAATTTGAGAATCTACATCATTATTTTGACCCTATCGATCCTACAATTGGAATCAGAGGAGGTCTCTGAAATATTTGTACTCACGTATAAGTTTTTCTTGCTCACTTTATCATTCTGAACTTTCTCATTCCGTACGTTCCAATTCCGTACTTTCCCATTCCGAACTTTTCCATTCCGAATTTTTTTATTACAAACTTTTTCTACTAACAAGTTTGTGTATCGAAGGTTGTTCAAGTATGGCAGGAATCAATGTCGGTTCAATTGATAATATAAATCCTAAAAGAGAACCAATATTTGATGGTAATGATTATGAATACTGGAGAGATCGAATGAAGACTTTTTTTATCAATACTGGAGTAGACAACTTTGTTATGCTTACTGGAGATTATAAAATTCCTGATAAGGAAGTTAAAACTTTTACTAACCAGGAAAAGCAAGAGTATCAACTCAACTATAAGGTACGCAATACTATACTTTGTTCAATGACCAGAAATATATATAGCCAAATTTCTTCTTGTGAAGCATCTAATTGTATCTGGAAGAAGTTAGAGGTTACACACTTTAGAACTTCTAAAGTAATTGAGACTAGGAGAGCTATGCTTAGAGCTGAATATCATGGCTTCAACTTTCCGTATGGAGAACCAATTTGTAAAGTTCAACAGAGATTTATGACTATCATCAACGGCCTACAGTCTATGGGAGAAAAAGGGTTAGATGATGAAGCACTTGTGGACAAGATAATTGATATTATGCCCAATGAGTGGGAATCCAAAAGAACTGATATAGATGAGAACAGGAAGGTCACTCAAATTTCACTTGATGAGTTATTTGGAACTGTTCTTCAACATGAGACCATAATGAAGAGAGACGCTGACAACATCAAGAAGAAAAATGGAAATGGTACCATTGCTTTTACAACAACATCAAATCAGATTAAAGCTAAGACTCTTGAGAGAGTAACCAGATCCAAGTCTAAGAAAGTTATTTTCCAATCCGAATCTAGTGATAGTGAAATATTTGAGATTGAGTTAGCAAATCTTGCTCGAAGGATGAACAAGATAGCTGTCCAAAGGGGTTTCCAATCCAAGTATAAGAAAAAGGAAAGGAAAGATAAGAAAGATGGAGAAGTCACTTGTTATGAATGCAAGAGAGCTGGACATATTAGACCAGATTGCCCTTTTCTCAAAAAGAAAGAAAGGAAAGAAAGACATTCAGACATGAACAAAAAGAAGTATTATAAAGCCAAAGCTAAGAATGTTTTGAAAGATAATGACACCTGGAATGCCAGTGGTGGTGACTCTTCAGATTAATCTTCTGATTAAGAATCTTCACGATAGAAAAATCTTGGTCTGATAGCCAGATTACCTGTTGATAATCATTGTTTTATGGCTAAGGTATGAAATACTGAATCATTGACCAATTTTTCTTTAAATTCCAATGATAGTAAGTATTATAACTCTTCTGATTAAGAAAATACTTTACCTACTTATGAAGAAGTCTCTAGGTTTGTTGAACTTCTTGAAATTGATAATTCTAAACTCAATAAGAAACTTGATAAGGCAAACTCTAGGAATTCTATTCTTATAAAAGAGATATCAGATCTTTCTAAAGATCTTGATAGGAAAAATGCTGATTTTGAAAGAATTTCAAAAAATATTGAGGAAGCAAGTTCTGAGAAGAAAAAACTTTCTAAAGAGTTAGAAAAAGTAATTTCTAAGAAAAATGTTTTCGAGCCTAACTCTAGTTCTAAAACTAATGATTTTGAGGATAAAAACTTGGTTATAAAACACAAGTCAAAAAAAATTTCCTTAAAGAAGTGTTTATCAAACTTTAACCATGGTAAGGAAAATTTTGATAAAATGTATTCCCAAATACGACCTTTAAGAAATAAATCTGGATTTGGTTATACCCATGCAAAACCAATTTTTAGTAACAATTATTTTGTGCCTCAAAGAGCCCCATTTTGTACTAAGTGTCAATGTGGTGGTAACTGGGCAAAAAATTGTTCCTTAAATAAAACCCAATCTCTAGGATTTCACAAATCTTACTTTTCTAAGAAGATGTGGGTTCCTAAAATTTTATTATCTGGAAATCTCGGATCCAAACAAGTTTGGATTCCGAAAGTCTAATTTTCTTCTTGATTTCAGGAAAATAAAGAGAGTACCAGCAACAATATATGGTACATGGATAGTGGATGTTCCCGGCACATGACTGGTAACAAAAGCTATTTTGAAAAGATTATCAAAACGAAAGGAGGAAAGGTAACTTTCGGAGATAATTCTAAGGGAGAGATTGTTGGTATTGGTAATATTTTTCTTTTAGGTAAAACCATGATTTCAAATGTTGTTTTTGTTAAGGGTCTTAAGCATAACTTCATTAGCATAAGTCAGTAATGTGATGAAGGTTACCTTGTGAATTTTAGGAATAATAAGTGCTTAGTTCAAAATTCCAAGGAAGAATTTATTCTCTCAGCTAATAGGAAAGAGAATGTTTACACTTTAAACTTGGAAGACCTTATAAGTCAAGATTTACCTTGCCTAAGTGCAATGGAAGATCATTCCTGGTTATGGCATAACAGACTAGTTCACTGTAATCTAAGGAACCTATTTAAACTCTCTAAGAAGAAACTAGTTAAGGATCTACCGGAGCTTATATTTGATTCTTCTAAAGTTTTTGATCCTTGTCAATATTGCAAGAAACATAAATCTAGTTTTAAATCAATCGGTGAAGTCTCAACAACCGATACATTACAGTTAGTGCACGTGGATCTTTTCGGTCCAACACAAACTGGATGTATTTGAGGCAAATACTATGTGTTTGTTCTAGTTGATGATTACACTAGATTTACTTGGGTCTATTTTCTAGCAAAGAAGTCTGAAGCTTTTTATTATTTCAAAAATTTTAGAGCTCAAGATATAAATGAGAAAAACCTTCCATTGAAAACTATTCATTGTGATCATGGAGGAGAATTTCAAAGTTGTGATTTTGAAACTTTTTGTATTAGAAAAGGTATTACTCACACTTTTTCAGGACCTAGAACTCCTCAACAAAATGGTGTAGTTGAGAGAAGAAATAGAATTCTTAAAGAGATAACAAGAACCATGTTGAGTGAATATTCTATAGCTAGACATTTCTGGGCTGAAGCTGTAAGTACTTCTTGCTATACTATAAATCGAGTTTTGATTAAACCTTTTCTTAATAAAACCCCTTATGAGTTATGGAACGGTAGAAAACCAAGACTTTCCTACTTCAAGGTTTTTGGTTGCAAAGTATTCATTTTGAATACCAAAGATAACTTACATAAATTCTCACCAAAATCTGATGAAGGAATTTTCTTAGGTTATTCCACAACTTCTAAAGCTTATAGAGTTTTTAATAAAAATACCTGTACTGTTGAAGAAACAGTACATGTAAAATTTGATGAGTATGATCCTATTGTTTTTAAACCATCCCAACCTACATCCTCGGATGTGTTTTCAAAAACTGATTATCAACCTTTGATAGAAGAATCTTCTGATAAGGATAATGTTCAAGAAGATATTCCTGAAACATTTACCCCAGAATACTTTCTACCCAATGTGGATGAACATGATTTTCAAAACCCAAACCAGGCGTTCCTTAAGAATCATCCCAGTAATAGTATCATTGGTGATGTAAATCAACCTATAAGGACTAGAAGTTCCTTAAGAAATGAAGTAGAACATCTATCATTTCATTCCCAATTAGAACCTAAAAGCACTAATGAAGCTTTAGGTGATGATGAATGGATCAAAGCCATGCAAGATGAACTAAATGAATTCGAAAGGAATAAAGTCTGGACTTTGGTTGAAAGACCTAAGGAAACTTATGTTATTGGAGTAAAATGGGTTTTCAGAAATAAATGTGATGAAAATGGAGTCATAGTAAGAAATAAAGCTAGACTTGTTGCTAAAGGCTATAATCAGCAAGAGGGAATAGACTATGAAGAAACCTATGCTCTAGTAGCTAGACATGAATCTATATGTATTCTACTTGCCTTTGCAGCATTATTTAATTTCAAACTTTTCCAAATGGATGTGAAATGTGCTTTTCTTAACGGTTATGTTCAAGAGGAAGTTTTTGTTGAACAACCTCCTGGCTTTGAAGATACAAAACATCCTGATCATGTTTTTAGACATCCCAAAGCTCTATATGGTCTTAAACAAGCCCCACGAGCATGGTATGATAGACTTACTGGATTTTTACTTGAAAATAACTATGTTAAGGGAAATGCAGATCCAACCCTTTTCATAAATAAAGATAAGAAAAATGTTTTTATTGTTCAAATTTATATTGATGACATCATATTTGGTTCAACTCAGCAATATTTGACCGACTCTTTCTCAAGTCTAATGAAATCTATGTTTGAAATGAGTATGATGGGTGAGTTAACTTTTTTCCTTGGTTTTCAAATTTCTCAAAAACCATAAGGAACCTACATATATCAACATAAGTATATTAAATATCTTCTTAAAAAGTATGGTTATGAAAACACTAAGAGTATTAGTACTCCCATTGGTACCTCAAACTCTTTAGATCTTAATGAAGCTGGGAAACCAGTAGATCAAACATCTTTTAGAGGTATGATAGGGAGCCTACTATACATAACAACTAGTCGACCAGACTTAATGTTTTCAGTATGCTTGTGTGCATGATATCAATCTAATCCTAAGGAATCTCACTTAAGGGTAGTAAAAAGAATTTTTCGCTACCTTAAGGGAACCATGGATCTAGGATTATTTTATACTTCTGGAAATGATTTTATCCTAAAAATATTTTCTGATGCTGACTTTGGTGGATGTAGAATAGATAGAAAAATTACATTCGGAACTTGTCATTTCTTAGGAGATTCATTAGTTTCTTGGTCCTGCAAGAAGCAACATTCTGTAGCACTCTCCACTGCTGAAGCTGAATATGTAGCAGCTGGAAGTTGTTGTGCTCAAGTGTTGTGGATGCAACACACACTCACAGACTATGGCTTGAGTTTTACTAAAACCCAAATTTTGTGTGATAACACAAGTTCCATTTTCCTTAGTAAGAACCATGCACATCATTCCCATGCAAAACACGTAGATACTAGGCATCAATTTCTTAGGGATCATACACTTAAAGGACATATTATTCTTCAGTTTATTGGAACGCAAGATCAACTTGCTGATATTTTCACAAAATCTTTGCATTCTGATAGATTTGAATACATTAAACAGAAGTTAGGAATGATTACTATAAGGTAATCATTCTTCATTAACTTTCTATTGAAAAGGTCTCCTGGCAGCAATAAACTCCTTTTCATAGGGGGAGTACATTTGTTTGTTAGATTAACAAAGTTTTTCAAAATTTGTTTTCAAACTTTAGAAACTAAATTTCCGGAATCGAATTTCAAGAACTAAAATTTCCAGAATGGATATGTTCATGTAGAAGACTTATGGAATCAAAGACTTCGTATTGAACACTTCTGGGATGGCAAATTTCGTACTGGTATTTTTGTAATGGGACTTTCGTACCGAATCTTTCAAAATGAGTTTTTTGTTTTCAAATTCTGTAATGAAATTTTCGTACTGAGATTTCCGTACTGAGTTTGTTTTACATAGTGAGTTTTTCAAACTATGTCCTTTCATAATAATGATTTTTTGTAGTCATTTTTATACAACCCATTACGAATAATCCTCCTATTCCAATCCGAAAGGTATGATTTCCTTATCCAAATTTTCGTAGTCATACTTTACTCACTGGTATTTTCTTATACTTTTTTTTTCAGATTATAGTTTTCTTAATTCTTTGTTTTAATAAAAACTTCCAAAGATCGGATTCAAGTTTTCTTGATATTTGGTTTTCGACCGTCAGATCTGATCTCAGCTTGTCACAACCGTTCGATCAACCATGGAAGTTGAACCATCTTACTCGTTGCCTATATAAAGGGGACCCCAATCGGCTATCCCACATCGGTTTTCAAGCTCCATCTTCTCGATGCTCTGCCTCTCTGTTTTAAGGATGTTCCGAACATCATAAATCTCCGTTCCGAACATTACAGAGGTCTTCAGATCTGAATGTCTGTAGAAGTAGCTTCTCAAGACATGTCTTCCTCTAATCCGATTTCGAAGTGGCTAGTATATAGGGAAAGGTTGGTTCATCCTGACTTCTTTAACAAGTATGACTCTCTTTTTTCCAAGAATATTAAGCTTAATGTATGGGAAGATGTTGCGGTGTCAAAACCTGGGAATCAAGATGAAGTGTATTCAGATTTTCTTATAGAGTTCTATGAAATAGTCTCCTTTCTTAATGAAGTTGGAAGGGAGAAATTGTCTTTTAAGTCTTATGGTAAGACTTATAAGCTCTCATATGCCAAGGCATCTAGCTTGGTAGGACTGAATAATGAAGTTGAAGCTGAATCCATATCCCATGTATTGCCGAATTCAAAGGGTAGCTTCGACAAGGAAAAAGCATTAGAAACTCTCGGACTGGAAGATGATAAGGATCCGAAGATTTCTTCTCTATCTACAAATTTCCGGATTCTAGAGTTATGGGAAAAAGGCCTTATCATACCGAGGAAGGGTGACAAAGATAGCTTAAAGAAGAGTAAGATCTACATCCAAGATTTTTTGATAAATCTGAGTAAGTTTAATTTGATGAAGCACATTCTTATCACTCTTGAGAATGTGAAGAAAGGAAATCTGAGAGCTCAGATTATAATGTATCCAGCAATCCTCTCGAAGTTGATAGTTTGGTGCCTTGAGTCATTCAAGGTGGATTGCAAATCTAAGCCAAGAGTTTGCAAGATTATGATGGTGAGTGATGGTACACTTAAAAGAATGGATGTTGCTTTTGAAAAGAAGACTAGTCAGTTTGTTGATTCACCTGCTCAAGAGGAAATAGTTCCGAAAGTTGCTGATCCAGAATCCTCTAAGCCGGTAAGGAAGAGAAAGTTAAAAGAAGTTGAGGTTGAAGCAGAGAATCCCAAGTCTAAGGAAGTTCATTCCGCACCTCCAAAACCAAAGAAGAAGAAAGCTTACCCAGATGAGGTAGTTGCTAAATGGAGGGAGATGAAAGAGAAGAGAGTGCAAGGAGAGCCTCAGTTTGGCTTGGACCCTGCGGAGGCTAAGGCCTTGAAGGAAAGAACTGCAGATGAGCTAGAAAAACAAGCAAAAGAAAAGAAGCTCAAGAAGAAGATGTCTGAGGCTGAGGTAGCTCAGGCTTTGTTGATGTTTAATGAGATGGTTTCAGCAAACATTCCTGTTCTGAGATCTTTTTCATTGGAATCTCTACCTGAGACTCCAGGAAGAAATTTCGTCACTCCAAAAGAAGCTCTTTCCAAGACTGCTGAGGAAATAGAGCAAGTTGAGCGAGTGGAAGAAGAAGAAGTTGTTTCTGAAGGAAGTGGTGAAACCAGAGATGTGTTGAAACAAGTAGATGATTATAAGGGGACTCCTTCCGAACATTTGTCACTCCAAACCTTAGAAGTTGAGTCTTCTAAGCTAGTCACTCCTGGTAACGATGAGCAGAAAGGAGAAGAAGAACTAGATTATCATGTATAAGAAGAAAAACTTCTACATGATGTTGCTAAAATGGAGAATGTAGAGGTTGGTTCTCAGAAAGTTCCTGATGAGGAAGACCATATTGTTTAAGTTATTGATAGTGAAAAGAAAACTCCAAAACATGATTCTATTCCGAAAAAAGAAAAGGGAAAGAAAATTCTTTCTGATACTCCGAGCTCAGTAGTGGTGAAGAGAAAGGAAGTTGGTAGTTCTTAAAAGAGAAAGCTTCACCTTGTTGAAGAAGAAAATAGTCCAAGAAAAGTATCGGATTCAGATTCATCTTCGTTGTGGCATGATTTTGTTGTTCAGTCTCTAAAGAAGCTGGTAGGTTCTATTCCGACCTTCTCAAGCATTTACTCAATATGTCAGATTCTCCAACATTCTTTGAATCAGAAATCAGACTCTGTATCTATGGTTAGGGACAAGTGTGTTGAAATAGAGGCTCAGTTCAAAACATTCTTTGTCGGATATGAATCCCATAGAAGATCATTCAAGAGGATGATAAATTGGTCGAGGAAAACTGTAGAAGAGATGAGACTCTTTGATGAATTTCAAGACAATGTTAAAGATGCTTTTGAGACTGAGGACAGGAAGATAAATGAGCTAACTTCTTCCTTTGAATAGAAATTGACAAATGAAAAGAATTTCCGGATTCAAGAAGTCAGAGATCTGAATGGGAAGCTGAATTCTGTTTCTCAAAATTGGAAATATGAAAGGAATCATCGGATTGAGTTTCAAGAAAAGTTATTAAAGCAAGAACAAATCATGAAGGCTCAGGAAGAAAAGCTTCAAGCCCAGGAAGAAAATATTGAAGCTCAAAATGCAAGAATTGTTTCGTTAGGAAAGCAAGCCGAGGAAGATCATAAAGACTTGAAGAAGATAAAGACTATTATTAAGGGTCTCATGGCGAAGGAAAAAGTTCCAAAATAGACAGATCCGATCTTTTGTTGTATCTAAATTTCTTTGTTGTTGAGCTTTTCAAAATTAATGAAAATTTGTGCCTTCTCATTTCTTTTGTTGTTACTACTAATTTTTCAGGTACTTTGTTATATTTTCCATTCCCTAGAATTCTTTTTGAAAATCACAAAGGGGGAGAAGGAAAAGAACTCTAATGAAAGGGAAAAATAATCTTAATAAAGGATGAGAAAGAAAACAAACTCTAGTTGAGTCTATCTAAGGGGGAGTTTGTCATCGAAATAAGACTTTCTTATTCTTAATGAAATATCATTCCGGAAATCTAGAATACGATCCCTACTGTTTCAATGCCTAAGGGGGAGTTGGTCGTATTCATCAACATCCATAAGCAAAGGGAGATAAGCTTTAATGTTTTCTTTCTTCCTAGACTTTCCTTTTCATAGGGATGTTTGTGCTTTCCAAAATGGGGGAGATTGTTGATTCAATAAGGTTTTCCTTATGACTTTTCCATTCCTTCTTGTTTTGAAAATCACAAACACCTTATCCTTAAAAAAATTGCTTTTATAAGAAAAATTTCTTTTATAAGAAAAATTTCTTTTATAAGGAAAATTGCTTTTATAAGAAAAATTATACTTATCATTTTTTCTCTCATTCATATTTTTATTAAGTATAAGATTCGGATTCATTTCCATTTTCTCGGAATTGTTTGAAACCTTGATTTGAAGCATTCTATTTTAAACTGTAATAAAGTTCTACTCCGAATTCTGGATAAGAACTGTAATGAAGTTCAACTCCGAATTCCAGATACGAACTCTGATTAAGTTCTACTCGAGATTCAGGATACGAATCCTTATGAAGTTCGATGACGAATTCTCATTACGAATTCTGATGAGGAATTCCCATTATGAATTCTGATGAGGAATTCTCACTACAAATTCTGATGATGATTTCTCATTACGAATTCTGATGAGGAATTCCCATTACGAATTCTGATGAGGAATTCTCACTATGAATTTTGATGACAAATTCTCATTCTGAATTCTCATTCGGAATTCTCATTCTGAATTCACTTATTAAACAGAATATGATCATCTTTGTTTTATACACTCCGAATTTATTTAGACTCCGAAAAAATATTTTTCATTTATACTCCGAACATCCACTCCGAAATTTTTAGTTAAACTTAAAACGATGTCGTACATTCTGTTACACTTGTTTTGTTATAAAACGATGTCGTCTATTCTATTTTGAACTAACCATTGGTTAAGTTACACGTGTACAGGTCCCTCATATTTTTAAGGAAAATATGACCGTTGGAAAGGAGGCCGACCTTACCTATAAATAAGAGCTCATTTGAAAGAGCTCAGTGCTGAAATACTGACTGATCTTCGACTCATGTGATTACATGCTTGAAGTGATTTCTAGAGAGATAGTCTCTTATTAACTCTCAATGTTTCGTGCGACTCTGAATGCTGGTGATTGCATTCGAGGACTTCCGGGGATAGGAAGACAGAGGTGCCGACTACATTGAAGTTCGAGGGCTTCCTTGTTGAGGAAGACAAAGGTTGCCAACTACCTTGAGGTTGAGGGCTTGCAGGGATAGCAAGACATAGACACTCTGATCTTGGTATCGAGGGCTTACCCTGGTGTGGGTAAGACGGACTTTCTTGAAAGTATAAATCAAGGGACCTTTATCCAAGGTTTTTGGATACCCTTCTCTTTGGGTTAAAAGAATTATATCTTGTTACTTGTAGTTCTACTACTTGTTTATTTTCTGATGCATTTTGTATTATAAGGAAAGTATAACTTTCTTATACTTACTTACTTGTACTCTATTTCATTTAGATTCTATACGCTTTAAGGTAGAATCTCATATTGTAATCTTTAGTTAAGATTCAATTTACGGAACCATTTTTCTGGAACCTGTATTCGGAATCCCTCTCCAAGTTTACATTTGGTATTAGAGGTGTTGTGAATTTTTTTAAGTTTAACTTTGTTAAACTTATCCCTTTCCTTTTCTTAAGGAGAACATAGTTAATCGTAACTAACTTTAAAGGTTACAAAGGAATTTTTTAAAGTATACAATTCACCACCCTCTTGTAATTTGAGCATCTACATCATTATTTAGATCCTATCGATCCTACAAATTTTGAAGATTCAATGTGCTTTAGAGGTGTGAGTACATGAGTAGAGGTGGTGTCCTTCTATGAGAGGGAGGAGGGGCACTTTAGGAATGTTTTGAAATATTATTTGATTATACAATTATATTAGAATTGTAATAGTTTAAAATTTATAAATTCATAGTATTATATGATGATGGGTCTAAATCCTCTCAACCAATATATTTTATACAAGTTTATGTTAGAAAATTCAACCCTACCTTTTTTCGGTAACCTTTATTTAAAAACATTAACTCTTACATTGTCTTCCTGTATTTTCATAATATATGGTCACTATAGTTAATATAAAATTTAAAGAGAACCAAAATCCAATAATTAATGACATTATTAAAATTATATACGTCATTTGGAGGAATCTTATATTTTTATGACTAATATATCATTTAATAAAAAAATTATTTGTTATAAAAACTCATTAATATTAATTATGACACTATTTAGTAATTGAATTTTGTTAAAGTCATAAGAACTTCATTCATTTAAAAAATATAAATTAAATCAAATATAACATGAAATAATAGTCCAATTTTTTTTGGATGGAGTCAAAATATTCAAATCACATTTATTTTAATATTTATAATATCATTTATTTGAATCATTCATTAATAAGGTAATCAATGCATCATCATTGTGTCATAAATAAATTTATTTATTTAATTTCTAGAAATTATAAATAAACTACCATGATGTATTAATTAATTTTAGATATCTAATGAATATTTATACTCAAATAAACCAGTTATATAACTATATATTTAAAATGTTATAGTAAATGATACATGGTTATGTTATATTTCTCATTATGTTAATTTATAAATTCTAAAAGGTCATTATCACAACCATGTGTCTCCATAGGGTATTAAAATAGACCCACGAATTCTAAAGGTAATAAATATCTCATATAATAGTATTTGGACACATTTTACGGTGGTTTTATATTACTATAAAATTATTTGTTTACCATTATTTACCAGATTTACCATTTAACCATGGTAAATAAAAATAATTCCTGAAGTTACTATTCATAATGTCCCAAAATAAAGAGTACCTATTTACAAAATTTTGAACCTCTAATTCCAAAGATAGAATCAATTTTTCTAAATTAAAAATATAGAATTTTCATTAATTAATTTAAAATCCATTTCATTTTCTGAATGAGAGAACATGTTTTTAAATGTTAAAACATTGCAAAAGATTGAAATGTTTTTTCATACGAATTCAATGTCAAATTAATAGTAATGGAATGAGTTATATTTATTGATAAAAATATATTTAATTTATAATTTAAAATCATTAAATATTTTAATTTAACCATACAAATTATTTTTATGGAAAAAGTTGTTTTCACTTAAAATTCAATGTGTTTTTACAATTCATAAAAAATGAATGTTATGAAAAAATATCAAAAATTCATTCAAAGTAAATTTTTATATCCCAATATATAATAACATGTTTATGTTATCATCTAAAAATTATTAATGTATCAGAATCATAATTTAAAAGGGGTTCTCCATTCGAAGGAATAAAATTACCCTTCAAAAATAAAGGTTTTTATACAACAAATAGTGTTCATTCACATACTATGATTAAAATATTCATTGGATGAATATAAAAAATTTATTTAAAATTTATATCTCATTAATTTCATTACCAATATTAATTAACCCCAAAAAATAACAAATTTATATTTTTTATAAATAATTGATAGCAAAAGAATTCACAATGCATTTTCATAAGTTAGTTATACTTATTCTCACTAACAAAATAGCTAGGCTATAATGGTAATTTTATACTAAAGGAATCTCACACTTCATTTAAACTAATGATTTTGTGAAACACAAGATACTAAATAAAAAAATTATTTGAATAAAATATTTCATAAAAATATCTGGGTTTTACATTATATAACCCTTCAAATTAATTTATCCCTCAAAATTCACCACTTTGAAAAAAATAGATGAGGATACCTCTCTATTATCATTTCCTCAAGTTTCCATGTAGCATATTCAAATTTGTTATTTCACACTAAATTTTTAACAAAGAGAGTCATCTTGTTTCATAGAACTTTTTCACCATGATCCAGAATCTGTATTGTTTGTTCTTCTAAAGAAATATCATGCTCTGGAGATATAACATTTGAAATTAGGAAATGTGAAGGATCATGTATGTACTTTCTCAGGAGGTATACATGGAACACATCATGAACTTTAGAGATATTTGGTTGAAGTTTCAATTAATAATCTACCTTCCCTGCATGGTCTGGGATTTCAAAAGGACTGATATACATGGGTACCAACTTATACCTATTTCCAAATATCATTACACTCTTCTAGGGAGATATTTTTAGAAACACGTTTTCACCCACTTCAAAATCTTGGTCTTTTATTATGTCGAAATCAAAACTTTTGTGTCGACTCTAAGCTGCTCTTATGTGTTGTTGAATAGAGTGGACATTTTATACCATTCCACCAACAAGAGAAGGTCATAATAGCTCTCTTTCCCCAACTTCATCCCAGCAAGCTAGAGTTTGACACTTCTTTTCATAAAGGGATTAATAAGTATCCAAATTAATATTGTTATTAAAGCAAATATTATAAGAAAATTCCACCAATGGTAGATGCTGATCCCAACCACCTTTGAAATACATAGAGCAAGATCTCAACATGTCTTCTAGGGTTTGAACTATCCTCTCAGACTGACCATCTTTCAGAGGATGATAAGCAGTACTGAAACAAAACTCATTATCTAGAGCATACTGATGACTTCACCAGATCATTGAGGTAAACCTCGGATCCTAATCAGATATAATGGAAAGTGGTACTCCATTAAATCATACCGCATCCTTTACATATATCATAGTAGGCTGGTCAAGAGATAAATCCTCTCTAATCACAATGAAGTGTTCCCACTTCATAAGGTGTTCAACTATCTCCTAGATAAAATTATTTCCTTTGGATTTTCTGGGATGTCTCATAAAAAATTCCATAGTGATGTTTTCCTATTTTCATTTCAGTATGGGTAATGTTTGTAACATCCCATTAGATTTCTATATCTCATCCATAACATACTGACAACCCAAGAATCGGGAGACATATTCAGTGACATCTCTTTTTAGCCCATCCCACTAGAAATACTATTCAGGTCCCTATACATCTTTTTTCTTCTAGGGTGAATAGAGAATGAAGAACTATGAGCCTCATCAAATAGATCCTTATTTATTTATAGTATGGTAGAAATAAAAATCTGGTTCTCAAATCTTATTATTTCCAAATAATCATGGTTTAATTCTAGAACATTTATCGCCATCTTTTGTAGCTCTAAATATTTCATAGTTACCTCCTTAATATTCACTTATATTTATGGTTGAGCATTAATTTGATAAAGATAATATTTTCCCCCTTACTTTTAAATTTCAAGATCTATCCTTTGAAAATCTATAAAAAATTGGATCTTTTATGACCCTAATCATGGATAAGCTAGAATGGTCTTGTCAACTCAATGCATTTTCCACCTTGTTCGCATTCCTAGGGTGGTAATGTATTGATTAGTCATAATATTTAATCAACTTCAACTATCATATTTTGCACAAATTCATCTCTTTCTGTGTGAAAATATACATTAAATATTTATGATAAGTATAAACATCACACCTTTATCCATAAAGATAATTCCTCCTTATCATTAATGTAAATATTACCATAGATAACTCCAAATCATGAGTCGGTTAATTTGGCTCACATACATTCAAATGTCATGAGGCATAAGCTATCACCATATCATTTTTCATGAGAACACTTCTCTACCCCTTCTTGGATGCATCATTATATATCATGAATCATTCTTCACTATATGGAAGTGTGAGTATAGGTGCACTGGATAAACATCTTTTTAGATCTTTTAAATTATCTTCACATTATTTTTTCATACGAAGTTTACAACTTTTCGAGTCAACATGGGGTTTTGATTAGATAGTCGGTATAAATATTTCACAAAACATTGATAATATCTAGCAAAACCAAGAAATCTCTGGATCCCAATTATCGTTTTTGGTCTCGGCCAACAGTCAAAAAATTCCATTTTTGATTGATCCACAGATATCCCATCTCTTGATATTATGTGACCCAAAAATGAATCTTTTAAAGCCATAATTCACACTTGGTAAATTTTTCATAAATATTCTCTTTTCTCAGGGTCTTCAGAACAATTGTAAAGTGATCTTTATTTTTTTCCATTTCTCTTCTAATAAAAAATAATATTGTCTTTAGAGACTACCACAAACTAATCAAGATAGTATGTAAAGACTATGTTCATTAGATCCATGAAGATAGTGGGAGAATTATTAAGACCAAAAGAGATCACTATAAATTCCTAGGGTCCATACATTGTATGGAATGTTTTCTTTAGTATATCCTCCATTTTAAGCCTTAATCGATGATATAATCAACAAAGAACAATCTTGTAAATGTATTAATCTCCACATAGTTTGTTTAATAAGTCCTCAATGAGGGGAATAAGATATTTTTTCCTGATGTATATCTTGTTAATTTCTCAATAATCAATATACAGTCTCATTGATCCATATATCTTATTAACAAATGCCATATGTTCTCCCCAAGGTAATGAACTATTTCATATGAATCCCTTATCATGATTCTCTTGGAGATGATTATTCAATTCTTTCAACTCAATTGGGTCCATTAAATATGTTGACTTTGAAATAGACATATCACCCAGTATGCATTCTATTGAAAACTTAACTTCACAAATTGGTGAAAGACATGGAAATTCCTCTTTAAATACATCATCAAACTTCCATAAACTGGGAGTATTCTTAATCATGAGTTTCTTCCCAACCATTTAAGATAAATAAAATTCATTTATAGCAATAAACACACATATGATGGAAGAAATTTCTATTAGACTATTATATTAATCCTTTCATCGATAGATGATTAGTGATTGATCTTGAATATGACATGTGACTTCCATTACTTGGAAATTAATATGATATCCATATTGGTAAATCTAATACCTTCCAAGAATCACATAAAATTTCACTATTGGAAGGATCAAAAGATTTTCAGGAAGTACATTCCTACAAACTTCAATCGGATAAGAATTATAAATGTTTGATGTGACTATTATTCTGTTAGGATTCATCATAGCTAAATCAACATCAAACTATTGAATTAATATGGTGATACCCTTAGAAAAGTTTTCTGAAATAAAAGAGTCGGTGGATCTAGAATAAAATAATACATTTACTACTTTAGAGTGGATGGTAAGTGTACCTTTCAATACTTCATTATCGTACACCACATCACCAATTGTTATTTAATGTGAATTTACATGTCCTTTGGCCATAAGAGTTTGTTGAAGTCAACAATCATAAATAAATCTTAGATTTGGGTATTGATTGGAATAATTTCCCACTACCTTTCACTTGCATCATTTGAGTGTAGGGGGTCATTCTAGGTAGCCTTTTCTCTGTTATCATCTTTAGACATCTTTTTCTCATCACATCAGTATTCAACTACCTGATGACCTTCTTTTCCACACTTAAAACATTTATAAGACACTTTAAGAAAATTTCCCACATATTTCTTTCCACACTTTGAGGATAAGGGTAAAATCATCTTCTTTTCAGTGTGGTTTAAGATTTTCCACTGAATTCTATTTTTCTCTTCTTATCAGATTGATATTAATGATGGGTTACTCTAATATCTATATTAACCATGAGAGGACATTTAATGATTTACGTGTACTTTAAAGTCCCTTATGGCTAATACCCTTCATAGAAACTAAAGAATTGATCAATTTTACTCTCAAGACTGATAATAATTCCAGAAGTGTACCTTGAATGTCTTGTTAAATTTTCATCGTAGGTACCAACTAATTCATCATCCTTTTTCTTAAGTTCAAGGAACCCCCTTTCCGTTTTTGTTAGAATAATACAAGGAAAATACTTGTTAAAAAATAAGTTCATGAACTAATCCCATTCCATGGACTCAATTTCATATCTTTGCATCATATTCTTGGTATGATTCCACCATTGATCAGCTTCAACTTCCAAATGATAGGATACTAAGGTGGAATTATCATGATCAGAACATTGTAGAACTGAAAATATATTTTCAGTGGTACTAATCCATTTTTCAGTCACTAATGGACCACAAGACCCACTGAATGAAGGTGGATGATGCCTCATGATGGACTAAACAGAATGTTTCTCCCTCTTTTTCTTGTTTGGAAGTCTTATATAATTCATAGCTTGAGAGTTTTTTGTGATCATGGATATATGATTTTTTATTCCATATCCTATAACATTTGTTTTCTCAGGGGGAGAATCATTTTAATGGTCATTGTATATAGCATTGACGTGGTTACTTCGGGTTCTATCCATTGAAAAAAACCTAGAAGAATAGTGTGAGAAACACTAATCATAACAGGATAACCACATAATCAAGAAAAAAATTCAATTTAGGGATCTTTGGGTTTTATCCTTGGTTATTGATGGTCATTGACAAAACTCTAGGATTGTTTCTTATACTTAGACATATCATTATATTTCTTATTAAGGATTTCTCATCATAGTTTCAAAATGTTAACTATACCCTTCCCCGGATACCATATATAGGGACCCATACATTAAAAAAAATTATATTACATCATAATTGAATTATATTAATTACGATATATAATAAATCCATAATAGGGAAATATAGGTATATTGTCATTATAAATTGAGAAACATAAATAACTGGTTCATAAAACATCAATATTTTCTCCCACTTATTTCTTCATCACTTGACTCATTTTTGGGATATCATACTTAATGTCATTCTTTATGGCCTGGGAAAAAGAAACATATTAAAGGGTGAGCTCAAATTCCCTATAAAGGTAAAAAATGGAAAATATAAATCATATCATAATAATAAGAAATAAGAACATAACATTTGGAGATCTTATCTTGTATACGAAGGATCGTGATATCATGTCATGGTAAAAAAGTTCATAAGAAATAATGGACATAATCCCAAAAGTAGAAACATAATACATGAAGTTTTATTGAATACACATAATCATATAAAATCATTTTCATATTAGCTGAGTCTCATATCCAAGGCCATCATAGCGGATAAATTCCATTACTGAACTGGATTACTTATCGTTCCATACCTATTATACTGAACCAAATTTACTTTCCATTCTTGTCATTTCTGTATCATGAGATATAAATCGTTACCCAATTTATAAGAGGGGTGTATAAGTCCCACCCATCTCATAGTGAAATCATTCTTACATTTTCGACAAAATCATAAACCATTCATCATAACATAACCCAAGGAACAAGAAAAGGGTTTCCAAAACATAATTCCATAATAATCCATATAGCATAAATAGATTTCATAAAAATAATTCTATAATATATATAATAAAATCAATTTAATAATAGGGACATAAATATAACCATCCATCATCTTATATGGAAAATAATTTTGAGAAAACACACGAACTTAATTCTTGAGGAAATTATCCTTTCTTTTTAAAATAAAAAATTCTTTTCTCAAATTTTCATGCTATTTTAAGATAAAATAAATTAGTTGAAAAACATGAAATAGTGTAAAGGATTATTCATGGAAATAAGTTGTCATGAAACCTTAAAAATCCATTCATTTTTTATATGTTCAAAAATACATTCTCCTCGTACTTTTTCCAGAAAAGTAAAATAGAACCTCAAATCAAATAATTACGAAATATTCTTTTCACACTGTTTAATAAAAATTCATTAAAGGTTAATGTTAACATTAAAAAATTGTATAATATTAGGAATAATATTACATAATTATGAAACATGGATGTGGATGACAAATATACCCCCACTAAATACTTACGTATAAACAATCTCAGATAAAAATGAGATTGCAAAATTATCCCTTACCATGGGTTTGATATCCCTATTATGTATATGAACCTCTAGTATAATTATTTAAATAATTTTATTGACATGTTCTATAATAATAATAATTTTTATTATATCATATATGATTATATTATCTTAATGTTTTAGTAACATTTCATTGTCACTTGTTTTCCAGATATTAACTACTTTATGTTATTATGCATGTTTTGTTGGGTATGGTCACATTACGCTTCTTAGGTTATAGTAATATCAATTAAAAAATAATATTAGTATAATATATATCATAATTATTCATTACATTCATGTATAGTGTCATGGTTTAATAAATATCATGTAGAATGAATCGCATCATATCGTGGAGATGGTAGGTCGTACGTACGCATGAGAAACAGTATCATTCACTTAATGATTAAATGATATGGAATTGGATGGTATATTAATTATATATAAAAATTATCATATTATATTAATTATTTAAATTCATTATAATCATCATTATAACCATCCTAATAATGAATTGTCAAATAAAAAATTACACCATGGTGTAGAGAAGGTAAGTCGTACGTACGCATGCATAGTGATATTGTTATTCATTGGATATATAAAAGGAGGAACAATGATGTCACATAATTATATTAACATATCATCATGTAGAATATACTGTAATTAATAATTTATTACATATAAATCATAATAAGATGATGTAGAATAAAATAATTTTGAAAGCGGTGATAAAACAATTACCTCGTTTCCAGTATCTCCTTCTGATTTGCACAAAAGGTCTCTTTTATGATGGATTTATGAAAAATGTGTGGCCTATAAGAGGAATGGATGGATTTTAGGATATTTTTTGAGTGGTAGTTGGATGATACATGGATTTAAGTGCTGTCAATAAGTGGGTAAAGGTGGAGACCTTTTATAAGAGGGAGGAGGGGAACTTTAGTAATGTTTTGAAATATTATTTTATTATAAAATAATTTTTAAATTCTTATAGTTTCAAAGTGATACAGTTTGAGGATAAGATGAATATGGGTCAAAATCCTCTCAACCATTATTTTTTAGACAAGTTTAGGTCCCAAAATTAACATTATCTTTTATATTTAACTCTTGGTTAAAAACATTAACTATTACTTTGTCATCTTGTATTTTCATAATATATGGTTGCTTTGGTTACTATGAAATTACATGAGAACCACAAGTGGATAATTAATGACATTTGTAAAATTATATAAGTTATTTTTAAAAATAATTTATTTTTAAGACTATTATATCATTTAATAAAATATTATTTTTTTAAACTCATTTATGTCAATTTTGACACTATGTAGTAATTCATATTTATTAAAGTCATAAAAACATTATTCCTTAAAAAAACTACATTAACTCAAATATAACATGAAATAATCATCTATAAAATTATTTTATGGCATAAAAATGTTCAAATTACAATTATTTTAATGTTTATAATATTATTTATTTTAATATATGAGTAATAAGGTAATCATTGCATCATCATTATGTCAAAATTAAATTTATTTATTTAATTTATGAAAATTATAAAAAAAAATAACATGATATATGAACTGTTTTTATATTTAAAATCAATACTTATAATCAAATACATTAGTTATATAACCCTATATTAAAAACAATTTGTAAAAGATACATGTTTATGTTATATTTCTCTTTACATTAAATTAAAAATTCTAAAAGGTCGTTATTGCACCGAAGTGCCTCCATGGGTTCTTAAAATCTACCCAAGGATGCAAATAGTCGGACATATATCATCCAATAAGATTGGGACATGATTTAGTGTTGTTTTATATTATTATAATATTATTGGTTTACCTTTATTTACCAGATTTACCCTTTTAACATGGTAAATAAGAATAATTACTGAAGTTACAATTCATAAGGTCAAAGAATAAACGGTACTTATTTTCACAATTCAGAACTTCTTATTAAAAATGTGGAATCCATTTTTTTTAAATTCAAAACATAGAATTAGTTGAAATTAATTTAAAATCAATCCTACAATTGGAATGAGAGAACGTGTTTTTAAAAGTTAAAACATTACAAAAGTTTCAAAAGTTTTTTCATATGAATTCAATGTGAAATTAATGATAATGAAATAAATTATATTTAAAGAGGAAAATATTTTCCATTTAAACGTTTCAACCAATAAATATTATAATTTATCCATATAAATTATGTTTATTAAAGAAGTTGTTTTCACATAAAATTTTGTGTGTTTTTACTATTCATCAAATCTTGAATGTTATTAGAAAATATCAGAAATTCATCCAAAGTAAATTTTTATATACCGATTTAAAAAAATGTTTATTTTTTCATATAAAATTTATTAATGTGTCAAAACATTAATTTAAATGGGTTTTACCACTCAAAGGCATAAGATTTCCTTTTAAAAAAATATAGGTTTTTATACAATGAATGGGGTTTATTCACACCCTAGGATTAAAATATCCATTGTAAGAATATAAAAATATTTTATATAATATATATATCTCATTAATATAATTAAAAATAATAATTCACTCAAGAATAAAAATATATAATTTATATTTTTCATGAATAATTGATAGCTGAATAATTCACAATGAATTTTCACAATTTAGTTATATGTACTCCCAAAAACCTACAGACTAAGATATAATTATAATTTTATACTAATGTCAACTTGAGGTTTGTTTAAACTCATGATTGCGTGCAATGAAACCTACTGAAGAAAAAAAATTATTAAAGAAATTATTTCATAAAAACATCTGTGTGTTATAATATACTTTCATGATTTAGGGAGAACCTCACCATTTTTTATTCCCAGATCTGCTTTGCATCTTTCTCCAAAAAAGAAGATGAATTTTTATTTCTTAAAGCACTACCAGATCATGAGATCCATGTTATTCCATCCCAAATATCTTTATTTATCATCAATATAATGTTTTTAGAATATCTTATCCAATGTTCATAAGACCGTAAGTGGGGATAATATAGTTTAATCTCACAAACTCCATATGAAGAGTAACTTAATCATTCCATAAATTATAAACTTTATAACCCTTTCGAATGATGAAAATCTAACACTTTTGAAATAATGACATGAAATCATCTTAACATTAATCCCCTATATATCATATAGTATTTCTTATATGTCACATTCCAAACATGTGAATACCCTAATCATATTTTCTATTAAAACAAGGTAACAAATTGAATTTCCATAAATCCTTTTGAAAATACATGTATGCTTCCCTATTCCAAAGATTACTAGATATATTACAAAATTCTAACAAGTTTTAATCTCTATCCAAGATGACATAGACTACATTAAAAACACATTTATATTTGGTTCTAAAGTCATTTATACTATCCAATTTATTTATCCGATGAAATCATATCATCGTACAAGATAAACACAATTTTATCAATATATTGAAAACATTAAGGGTTACCATACATTAATCCTAATATCACCTTTCCATTGAATCACTTATCTACATCCTCATCACCATTAAACATATCTTTTTCAATCCTTAATGAAAACTATACAAAAAATAATCATATATTTCATGATTAATTTAACATAATCTTTGAATATGAAAACATACAAACTTCATTCATCCAGATTTATTCTTAAACCGTTACTCAAGAATCATCAAATTATTCCTTAATAAAACTTTCCTAGACTATAAAATATGAATCTTTACTTATGGTTCATAAAACTCAATATAATCTTACTTTTAATTTTTAATGTAAGAAATGCTGGAAGAACATCACATACCATTCAAATGTAATTTGGGGTCCATTTATCTTCGGTTTTATAACCAATACACATACCACCTTCTTGATTCTATTTATGATATTTCCACTTGGGAAATCGATTTTCAGAATTCCTGTAGTTTCCAAGTATGAAACATTCAATGATAACCATTTTACTTATAGTTTCTACAATTTAATAAAACCAAAAATCAAAGGGTGAGAATAACTTGTCACAGAAAAAAACAACCTAATCATGAAAAAATAGTTATATGTG
The DNA here is from genome assembly GCA_963277665.1 of Viscum album. NCBI lineage: Eukaryota > Viridiplantae > Streptophyta > Magnoliopsida > Santalales > Viscaceae > Viscum > Viscum album. The sequence continues at coordinate 419,280,247 of OY728139.1, read as the reverse complement.
TCTAAATAATGAAAACTGCTTCTTTAATTTATGAAATTCATGGTTTATCATAGGTTATTGATAATGATGTTCTATTTCTGTAATTCATGATGGTTTGTAAATAGTTTTTGAATTATCAAATCATATCCCATGGTTTGAATTATCAAACCATGTGTGTGGAAAGGTCTATTTTCTTGTACCTAAGTTATGCTAATGCCATACCCAACACACCTAGTCAGAGTTGTTACTCCTATGTAAATTTTTTAGAACTTATTCAACTTGTAGTATCCAAATAGAGATGTAATAATTGTAACCCCCAACTCTATCATTTACCAAAATTCTAGGACATTTTCCCACACATTAACTCATCTATATAATTATATTTAGATACATTAATAGACATATCCTTAGAAATATTCCTAGGGATATCTCTAAAGTTTAATCATCATATATTCGAGAGGTGGAATAAACCTTTTCACTAATACTAACTATAACAACCTATTCTTAATATATATAAACATTACATAATTTTTTCTGAATACATAAAGAAATAAACAAATATACACCTAAAGAAAGTATTTGTTTAGTGCCTTTAGAAATATGAAAATATAAATGATGATACATGGGTGAGCTAGATTATCTCCCACTAGGTTATTGATCACTAGAACCCTTCTTAGAAACACCATTCATAATACATATCTTCATTTCCTAGGGAAATAAATATAAAAAGGGGTGATATAAGATTCTCATTAAGGGTAAAAAGGGGAGATATGTAAGCATAAACATGGTTATAATAGTATTATAACGTGATCATTACATTAAAATATCATACCCTGCACATCAAGTATCATAAACATGAATCATGGAATATAGATTGGTAGTTCAGAATACATGAATCAAAAGGGAAACAAGAGAATAATCATATTATAGGAATAAGAAATTAAATTTTTGTATACACATAAACATGTAATATCATTCATATAAGTCACGATACGTAACTAGAACTTATCTAGGAACTTTATGGGGACTACACATACTGGGCGGGATACACCACCATACCCAGTGATAGTCCTTTTATTGTAATGGATCTGTTTTCCCCATATTCTCAAAGTTTAATGGTATTACCCATATCCACATAGTGGATCATGTTTTCCAATCTTTCATCTTCATGGTGACTACCCCTACTGGGTGTGACACACCACTATCCCTAATCACAGTCCTTTCATAATAAGGGACCGGGTTTCCCCTTATTTCTATAGTAGATTAATCTTGTTGAATTGATTCCCATAATTATAAAATGAGATATAAATATTTAACCAATTAATTATATGAATATATAATTCTAAATTGTCTCACAATAAAATCATTCATACAGGTGATATAATGTAATAAAATATTCACTATATCATGACCCATAAAAGATATGGGTTTAAGAAAAATCATATCCTAACCTATGAAATTAAATGCGTTTTGTATACATGTAATCATATTTTTTCCTATTAAAAAATATATGTTTCATAATAATTTCATTAGAATATAACCCATTAAAAGAATCAGGTTCATATAACCCATTAAATGGAGACATGTTTCATAAATATCATACCATCAAAACATAAACCGTTCAGAAAAAGAATATGAATGGAACCTTTAGATCATTTTATTAAAAGTAATTTGTAACATCAACTAATTTCATCTTATATGGAAAATATTTATTTATATCTTTTAAAAAACTTTTATTGAGGAAATAACCTTTCTTCATTGAAAAAGGTTTTTGAAAACATAAATAATTTCAAAAAATGGTTTTATTGAAAAATAATTTGAAAACTAATAAATATGTCTTGAAATAATTTTGAAAACCATTTTTCATGAAAGATTATAAAATATTATTGAAGCCATTTTGAAACCAATTTTAGTTGAAAACATATAAATTAATCTTAAAGACATTTGGAAAAATGTTTTTCATGAAAACATATAAAGGATTCTTAAAAACATTTTTAAAAATATTTTACATGAAAACATATAGAAGAAGCTTGAAAATGTTTTTAAAAAATTATTTGATGAAAAAATATAAAATAATCTAAATAAAATTGTAAAAAAACGTTTTCATTGAAAACAATTTTAAAACTTATAATGAAATCTAAAAAACTTTTTAAAAACCATTTATTTGAAAATACATTGGAAACATATAGTGAATGTTTGAAAAACAATTTGATAAAATATTATTTGAAAATAATTTGAAAGCTTATAAATAATACTTTTAAACGTTTTTAAAACCATTTAAACATAAAAAATTTAAAAATTTATTATAAAACATGGTTTTTAGGGAACTTAGGTTTCCAACCGAAGATGAAGATAAAGTCAGATTCAATTGAAACCAATTTCTTAATTATTAAAAGTACTAAAGAGTAGAAACATGGTACCAATATATAAATATAACATGAATATACATAGGATAATAATATTCATTATTTCTCTTGATATATTAATCATAATATTTCATCAATGAGATCATAGTCTTAAACAATCTTGATAAATGGTGAGATTGTTTCAATAAACCCTTACCACTTGATAACATTGAATTATACTCACCATATAAGAAAATTAAATTAAACGAATATTACAATATCATGGAAATAATGTGTTTAATTATATAAATAGTCAAATGGAATTATATAAACCTCGTAAATGAATGTTGGTGCATAACATGGCATGTGTCTCAAAGAATGTAAATTGAGAAAAAATTATAATACCGATTTGGTAACATTTCAAACATAAACCATGTGATTAAAAGATAATTAAATGGATATGTAAATACACATAAATTTAAGTATGAAATTATTATAATACTTACATTTTCAGTACAAACTCCTCATATAAAAAATATTGTTTGAACGTGTCTTGCGTCTCATGGAAAATAAAATTAAGATGAGAAAACACATACTAATTTACTAACTATAGAACCATGATACCTATGAGAGAATAACATAATTTAAATAGTCTAATATAATTAATTAAACGAACTTAATGATATAAAATTTCATATGGTAGTATATACACCATAAAAAATAAGTGAGTGTTGAATATGGCTTGAATATCACAAAAATAAAATGTTAGATTGAATTCTCTTACCTTATGTCTTGAATTTATTTTTACACTTTCATAAATACATTATAAAATATGTAGGTTTTTTATAAGTATTTTATATAACTATATTATTATATATATAATATCATATATAACTCCATTACGACTTTATATTACCCATTTCTTAACAATTCCATGTTAATGTAATTTTTCGAGAAATAACTACTTTGTTTATTGTATGTGTCTGGACTTGTTATTCTTGATCATCTTAATTAGATCTTGGTTTACATACTTATAGAAAGTGAAACATTATTTATATATAATATATATTCATTATATAAATATTTAAACTAAATACACTCTTTATGGATATGGAAGGTCGTATATACACATGAACGCTGCTTCCATTTCATTATCTTATTGGAAGAAAAAAATGAATAAAATATATATATAAAAATATATAATATAATTAAATTATTATTATTATGTCATATATATCTTATAAATTTACTAAAATAATATTTAATATATTCCATTTCAAGTGTTAATGAATCAAGTCTTTTTGATGGGGCGGTTGTCCACGCTTCCACGAATAAAGTTATCATATTTACAAAAAATGGAAATCATGGTGGTATAATTTATATAATATTTAAATATATATATATATATCATAAGAATAATATATATATACAATATAAAAATATAGTTTTCATTATAATTCTCAACCATGATATGTGGTAAAGGTAAAATGAAGAACATTGTTTTGTGAGGAGGTAGTCTGTCACACACAAGAATAGTAAGTTCGTTACCCATCAAGTGGATGTGTGTGAAACTGCAGGTCAAACCATTAGAATAAAAAAAATATTATTATATTGAGTATAATTTTTTCTGTATTAATATTTAATAAAAATAATTTAGGTGGTGGAGAAAGAAAATAGAGGGAAGAATCTTAAGAAAGGATATTATCTCTTCTTTGGGTGAATCCTTTTGGTTTGCATGAAAGGGATTCCTTGGATTGATATATGTCCAAAGGTAGATTTTTTGTAGTAAGGGAGGTATGTTTTTATGTGAATTGTTAAGATATTTTCCAACCCTAAGTGGTTTGAGTGGTGTGAATAATGGTGATAGTTCATGACCTTTTATAGAGGATGGAGGGAACATGCTTGGAATTTTGGATAACAAGTTAGGTGTACCCATGTTTTTACCTAAACAAAGACATAAAAAATCAACATTTTATGGTTTACTATTTAAATATTTCCATACAATGGGTTTTTAAAAAGTTTTTAAGTTATTTTGTCCCTTAATTTTAAGGTTTATTTTCTTATTAACTCTAATTTTAGCTTAATAATTATAATTTACCTTAATCTCTTTCACTATTATTTTTTGTCAAAAATTATGTTGATATTATTAGACTATAAATATTATACTAATTACAAATTTTTATGTTAATTTTTCAAAATTCATTTCACAGCGGCAAAAAATTATATTTAATGCTGATCCTGCAAAGGTAGCGAGAAAGAGAAGTTTTAAGGTGATAATGTTCAAATGGTAATTAAGATTATATATATATATATATATATTCAACATAACTATACTTCCAATGAATCAAATTGGATTAATTAATGTATATTTGATCTATTTATACTTTAAAACCATTATAAAATATGATTTAACTATAAAAATAAAATATACAAAGGAGTTTTGAATTAAAATTCAGTATTTTCCCTTATTCATCCAAAAATGATGTTTCTTAATAAAACCAAAAAAACACCCTAAGATAATTTTGGAACTTTTAATTCAAAAATTAGGTTTATTTTATCAAATAAAATTTATAAAATTCTCTAAAATTAGTTTTATAATTGTTTATATAATGACATATAAAGAAGTTTATTTAAGAAAATAGTATTTTCAAACTTATAAAGACTTTACTAATACAATAGTATTTCATATTATAAATTTTATTTATCCATTATAAATAAAATTTAAAATTTAGTTATTATTACTCATATTAATATGTTTAACATAAATTTTATAACTATTCCTTTTAAATAATTATAATAACGAAATAGTATTCCATATATATCTAAAGTTGCGTGTAGTGAAAGATAAACTTGTTATAGAGTATAGATATACTTTTACTATGTGTATCATGCAACACGCGACATTAAAATTTATTTTATTGAAAAAAAGGATAAAAAACATGGGGTGTTATATACATTAATATCCCTTTTTTGTGATAACATCCCCATGAATGAAACTTCATCCAACCAAAAGATACATTTACTATACATATAATATAGTTTATCCTTTTAAAAATTCATTAGCGCGGTATTAAAATTATCCTCGCTCTCCTCCTTTCTCTTGGAGTATATCAGAATATCATCAGTAAACACTTCCAAAAAATTTCAAGATAATCTCTAAGGACACTGTTAATTATTTCTATAAATATTGGTAGTTAATTAGTGTGTAAAAAAGGTAAAACTATGTACTCATAATGTTGAAAACTTGTTCAAAAATTAGGTTTGGGAATATCATCATTCTTAACCTTTAATTGGTGATATCCTGACTGAAGGTCTACCTTAGAAAAAAAACATCCCTATGTAGGTGATCAAACAATTAATCTATCCATGTAACGGTATACCTATTCATTATTATGATTTTGTTGAGATAATGATAATCAATGTAGAGGAGCATTGATTCATCCTTATTTTTAATAAATAGGAATAGCGCACTCCACGGTGAAACGATTGGGTGTGTGGAACAATTATCCATATTGTCATGTAACTTATTATTCATTTCTTCAAACTCAATGGTGGTTATTCATTAATGAGTCTTTGATATGGGGAGATATACAAGTATATGTACAATTGATAACTCAACCTCTCAACCATGAGGAAGATAAGTTAATTAATCTGGGGAATACATCAGTGCAGTCCATAATAATGGGAATATCATCAGAAATGATCCTCTCCTTTTTCTCAATTATCTTATCTGGATATTATTTCTCATAAGGTAATATTATCCACATTTGATATAATTTCATTCAAGGGGATTCATGATCCTGCTTACACTTGTTAAAAATTTGAGGATGCCTTGTGATGTGAATAGTGATATCCCTTTCATGATAGTTGACGTTGGATTTATATAAATATATCGAATCTATTCCCAATATAGTTTCAAACTACCCCAAAAGATGTGTGATGATAATTAGTAGGAGGATTATTACACAAATAATGATTGAGGTGGAGTTATATAAATTAGTTGAAATAATATCCCCCTTTATTATCTTTATATTTAACTCAACTACCAAATTTTGAGGTGGTGTTTGAATGGTACTACTAAACTTAAGAAATATAAATTAATGCATATAACCAAAGTCAAATAGTATGTTTTCTATTCATAAATGAATAATAAGTGTACCTACAACCACATAATTTTCAATATCCACCTCATGATTAGTGACAGTATATTCCATTCCTTGCTTCCATGGAGTTTGATACCATTTATTGTCTACAAAAACACGTGGAATATGGAATTGAAACACATAATTCCTATTAAACTTGAAGTTGAAACACAATAAGTTGAGCAAAGTGATCACCTAAAACATTATTTCTTCTTCCAACTTTTTGGGATTCCATATTGATATTTATCAATTATTAGTCTGATAACCCTTTTTTCCACATTTAAAGTATCTCCTGGTTATCTTTAGATAGTTTCCATGATTCTTATTCCCACACTTTTGATAATATAGATGATAGATTTTTATTACTCTAAGGGATTTATCAATTTAACCTCCCATATTAAACTCTCTTTTTTTTCTTTTTATATCTGATCCCACAAGGCCACAGAGAGTCTCTAAAATCCACCTTCACATTAATGGAGGAATAAAAAATATCCTCATAGATTTCAATGTCTCAAATTTCTATTGGTTTTCATAGAATCATATTTATTCCAATAAATAAGCAATCTGCCTTACTTTCAATATGCACGAAACATCTACATGCATATTGTAAAATCCATGTAAATTTTTCTTTGTATTCCATTGTATACATGTAATCCTTTCTTAGTCTATGTAACTCCCTCTCTATCTAAATAAGGAGATTTCAGGAAAGCTATTTATTTAAAAATATTTTTCTTGAATTCATACCAATCCACTAAATAAATTTCCTATTTAGTATGAATTTTATTTATCAATTTACACCACTAATCATCTTTCCAATTGTAATACTACCATTTCTAATTACTATTATTTTCAGAATTGGATGATTGGGAATTTTTTCTCAAAAGATTAAATCCATTTTTCCGAAATGAGGGGATAGGAAGACCCACTAATGATATAAGGGTTGTTTCACATAAAGTATCATACCTCAAAAATCTCATTCTTTGGATGATGGAGTTTCGCATGATTCACGTTATTATTTATAACTTGATCTAGTTTATCCAATATGGTCATGGAGTTATAAGCTCCCATTCCCATTGTGTTTGTAACCTCATTTGGGAAATAGTAACATTTTTTTATCACATTGGTTGTTAGAATAGATTCTATTATTTCCATACATTAATAAGAAAAAGAAAATTAAAATTAAGGGTATTAAATACATAGATAATGATAATATAAAAGTGAAACTATGAACATTTGAGGTTAAGCATATACGTGAAACTAATATCCTAACATATTATTCCCTAAGATTCAATCTATTTTATCCATGGTTATGGAATTATCTATAGGGATCTTAATAAATATTTCTAGTACTAATCTCCAAAAATAATTGTACTGTTCTATAATTATAACTATAGAAACCCCTGATTTCTATATATATTAGCACCTTATTTTAATAATTTGTATCCATAAAATAATAACCAAGGATAAAAATATTATTGTCTTTAAAGACTAGGTATAAAATTAGAAAAAATGAATCAAAAATAAAAAAAATATTTTTATTTTTCTTCACAATGAGATCCTATCATCCATTACACTCCTACATCTTCATAGGATAATCCAGGGAAGTCATAGATGAAATGGATTACCTAAAAACCATGTAAGGGAATATTTATGGAAAACAATAATAATATATTAATCATAAAGAATAACATGACAAAATATTTGGCATGGATTATGAATGAGAATTTATAATCATATAATATAGAACATGGAATCATATGATCATGGAAATATAAGAATGTTACAAAAACACATAACATGACATAAACATGAGTAAAGGATAAAATCAAATATTATATCACTTTGTGGGCAGAGTCCTGTAATGGAATAGGTTTACTCCCTAATCTCATAAATATAATATCATTAAAAAAACATTAAAAAATGAAATATATCACTATATGTGAACACCCATCATAACATTTTCATGCATATTTATGTCTCAAGAAGAATAAAACAAAAGGAATAACCATATTGGTTACCCATTGAATGAAATGGGTTTTGTAATAATATCATAAGGTAATCCCAAAGGGAATTCCATAATGGTATTCATGAAAATAAGAATTTAAATCATTCTTGTAAATTAATATGTAAAGAATAATAATAGATCATGAATAATTATTCTTAGATGAATTGGTAATATGAGAAATATCATTTTGTTATCTTTATAAATGTGGCACTTTAGTATTGTTGAAGAGAAATGATTAGTGTTCTTAATGAGGTTAAATGAATAATTGTTTTACGAAAATTATAAATGAACTAAAATAGTTTCACATAATAAAATTTTTTATTTCATGAAATGTTTTTTGCTTAATAAAATTATGTAGTTTATAGGAAATTCGATAAGAAATTGAGAAGTTCCATTTAAGTGGGATTTATTATCGAGAATAATTGAGAAGGTAACATTTTAAAACATATATTTCCCCATAAAATGTGGAGGAACATAAATTTATATAGATGTGTGGAACATTGTTAACTAATTTAAGAGAATTATATGATAATAACGAAGAAATAAATTATGTTAAAGAGAGATAAAGTGTAACCCAAAGGAAAAAATGGAGGTTCATAGAGATACCTTACCTTATATCTGAATGTGTTCAGTACTTGCACTTAATGTCATGGATAATAAAATTATATTCATGAATTATATAATTAATAACATTTTTTATATATATATTTTTATTATAATTTCATTAATTTCATTTATGGGCATTTCAATGAGTTATAAACCTTAATTTATTCGTTCTGATAGCATTTGATTTATGATTTCATGGTCTGTTAACAAGTATATATTTATAGATGTGCTTTCCAAATGGTAATATTACTCCAAAAGTGAACTTATATGGTATAAATTCACTTATAAAGGTTTAAATTATCCCATATATCATTTTTCATTAGGTTATGAGGATGATTCCCTTGATATAATATTAATGAAAAACGAATCGTTTATGTTGGTGATTTTTTACGGCTATCCCAAACTAGTATTATTTTATTCAATATTATGTTTATATATTGTTTTTAAAACATAAAATAATTTATAATATATATATTATAATCTTATTTAATCATAATAATTTTTTTTGACTATCCATGAAGGTGTTAATGGAAAATTAAAAGTCGTTGTCCAAGACGGCGGTGAAACGACATATCATAATCGTTGTTTTCATTTTGAAGATATATGGATAAGTGAAGAGATTTTATGACCAATGTTCCATTAACACAATAAAATTTAAGTATATATATGATAAATTATTTAACATTTATCTTTCTATTAGCGTGGTGAGGATAACATAGAAGAAATAAACAATTTAAAAAAGAAAGATTGAGGATTTCATGCCTTCAATGTAGTCTCCTTGAGAAACTCCTTAAGGAACATGGGTTTGGTATTTTGGTGAGACCATCCAAACTGGGATGTGGGGAAGAGGCTTAGAAATGGAATTGGGAATAATATTGGAAATGTCCAAATAATATAATGTGTGAAGAGAAGTGGTGGTTAGTGGTGGTATTTATAAGTGGTGGAGAGGGGTGTTTTTTATTTTTAAATTCACTAGTTTAACATTTCATCTCAGGACTATCAATAGTAATGAATATTTTTGATATATGAAATATATAGGGAATTTTATTTTTAGCTAATTGGTTCTTACACCTTTCATGACTCAAAAATGCCTGTATCTGATTTAAAATGTTAAATTTCGTAAATTATCGTAATTCACAATTCACAAAATATTCAAATATTTTAGAAAAATACCAAAAAATCAACGTAAATATTTTTCAACGTGTATATTTCAAAAGTAAAATTCTTTTTAAAAAAAATATGATAAATTTATTTTTTTAAATTAAATCATTATTTATTCAAAAAATATTACATTTTTTATATTTAAATTTATTTTATAACCCTTTAAAAATTTAAAAATGGTTTCATAAAATTTTATAATCATTATAATACAAAAAAAAATAATTATGTAATAATTTTACGAAGATACATTTTTTTATTAACAAATATATTTATTATAAAATTGAAAATAAACATTTTATGTTTTAAAATATAAAAAATATAAAAAATTATTATTTCGAAAACATTTATTTACTTTTACCATGGTATTAATAAATCATATTTTCATTTATAATATAAATAAATATTATATAAAACATTCATAAGAGAGTTTTGTAACACCCCATTATTTTGTGAAAATATTTTTTTAATTAATTTAATATTTTTTATATTTTTTATTTCACAAAACACTATATATAGATTTTTTTTATATGAAAGCACCATGTTAATATTACACTACGTAGAAAAAAAAGTTAAGATTTCACTACATGCAGCACAAAGTTAATATATCCCAAAAAAATATAAAAAATCAATTTCTCTACATGAGACAAAAATAGTTAATCTTTTTATACAGGAAACAGTTTCTTAGCCTATGTTACAAGAAACACTATGTTTAACTTGAACTATACGCAACACTACGTTTAAATGAAACATGAAATATTTTTAAAATATTATTATCTAAGATGATAATTATCATGTAGAATTTTTAATGTATGTTATGAATTGGATTAATTAAATAATGAAAATATGTTTTACACATGCATATAAGATGAATTCTTTGGTGACCATTTAACACAAAATGAAAATAAAATCCTTTTGAAAATATAAGAAATCATTTACTATAATTTTTTAAAAAAAATTAAAAACAGAGAATGGTTTTAATTAAGTGAATATATAATATCTCAAATATAATATTAAACATTCACCATATGAGTTTCCTATACACTAGATAAGTATAAATCCAAATTTAAGATTTAAAACTATATTTTTTGGAAAAATAGGCTTTGTTACCTTTTTATAGAAGATTCACTTCAAATCTGATCTTGAAACTTTTAGAAAATTATTTAAATAAAATAAAATTAACTTCTTAAAGTGTAATATAAAAATTATTTTAGGGTCAATTATAGGTTTTTTTGGGTAATTTAATTTTTTTTGAATTGTGAAAATACTATATTTTAATTGAAAACTAAATTTTCATCTAATTTATTTATATAGATAAATTATATTTAAAATTATTATTAATGTATAATTATTTCAATAATGCATCAATAAATCCAATTATTTCGTTATAATCAATATCATTTTTAAATTTAATATATAAACATTCCATACTATTGATCATTCTCACATTAAAAACCCTTGTTTTGTCCCATTTGCGGGATTAATTTTAAACTAAGTTCTTCTAATTATATTTTTTTGAATTTTGAAATATTTATTCTATATTTTTAATCATAATTATTTATAATTTCTGATAATAACAACTTAATTTTCAACCAAAATTATTATTGAGAATGGTTAAAATTAATCACAACGATTAAAAGAAAAGTGAGTTTACAAAGGGACTGAACATTAAACATAAGGAAAATATGACCTGTAATCTTTTAAAAAACCTATTAGATGGTTATAATTCGACTATATCCGCTGTTTTATCAAATATAGTTCATTATTGGATGAAAATTATGTAAGGGAGACCACCCAATTGTGTTTACCTTTTTTATTTACTGGAATGTCACTCCTCGTCCACTATAAAAGGGAACCCACCCATTAAATTTATTCAAACATATCAACAAATTATAAACATAAAAACCATGAAAAAATAAACTAAAATATTCCATACTGTCATCTTAGATAAATTCTTTTGGTAAAAATGACATCCAAGTAATTATTTTTGGACAAACCAAAAGAAGATACCTAAAGAAGAGGTAACATTCATCAACAAATGTTTTCATTTTATTTCTTCCTAAAAACCATTAATTTATTTTTATATAATTTATATAATATCCCAAGTAACTTAAATAAACATATATGATGTTATATTAATGTTAATACTTACAAGCTCACACACTTCCATCAAATGGGATACACAATCATTGTTCGTGTATACGGTTGACTACCACCTCGCTAAATGATGTCATTTGTTCTTCCATTGCCACCATTCAAGGTTTATAATAGAGATTTATTTATAAATTATAAAAGATATAAATGATATTTATGTTGTATTTAGAATATAATAATTATTATATAATAAAAATACTCATGAACTTTATTTTGTGAGAAAATAATATTGCCATTCTTGTATATGAAGGACTGTCACCTCACGAAGCTATGTGATTCGTTAATAATTTTCATGGAACATATTAAGTAAAGTTTTAATAGAAATATGTTATATATGTGAAATAAAAAATTATACTTTAATTATAATATATATATATATATCATTTACATTTCATTCATTCAATATGACATGAAATTAGAAAAAATGTTCATGGATACGTACGACATATCATCTCCACGATAAATGTATTTCATTTCCAATATATATTTTTTATATATTTTTATAAATAAATATATAATAAATATATATTATATTCAAATAATGTTTTATATTATATAAATGAGGAAATCATGACCAGGGTAAGAGGACCAAAAATAACAAGTCAAACATATATGAAAAACAAAGCGGTTACTGCCTGAAGAGTAACTTTAACATGGAAAGGTTAATAAATGTGTAATTTAAATTAATAATAAAATAATATATGGTATTATATATATGAATATGTGTTTTTGTTATATTTATAATAAAATTACGTTTTTTATACATGATGTTTGAATGTGTACAGAAGAAATTATGATTTAAGGTAAGCGAATTTCTAGTCTCACTGTTATTTCAACAAGACTTATTCCATATTCACCACTCGTTTCTTTTGTATGGTGCTAATAATTACCTATTAAATTTTATATCATGAATTTAATTTATTTCATGATACTATGTTTTTTAATTTATCTTATCATTTCATGGATCTTATGATTTAAAAGTTACTCATGTAGTAATGGATTTTTGTCTCATATTTTCTTTCTATGAGACACATATCATATTCACTGCCTATTTATTTTATGCGGTGTATTCACTTACCATAAATGTATTTTATGATTATTATAAATAAAATTATTGGTTTTTACATATTAATTTTATGATATCTCTTTTATAGAGTTTACGGTTCAAAAGTAACAAAATCAGTAATGGATTTTTTTGTCTCAAATTTACTTTCTTTGATATGTATGTTATGATATGCACCAATATTTTTTCATGAGTTGTATATACAACCCATTTAAACTATAATATATTGAAAATATATATTCTTAGGATATTTTATGTTCCATTTTATGTAATTTTGTTGTGGGTCTTATGATTCAAGGTTACCAAAGGGGAAATAATGTTATGTTATAATATCTTCATTTATCTGGATTGTTTATGATTATGCTTAATTTTATGAAATTTTATGATTCATATCTCAATAAATATCATTATATTTATTATCATATGGTTATTAATGATAAAATAATGTAATTGTACCAGTTTCCCACTTTTTGGTACTTAAGATAATTAAAAATTATTTTTTAAAAAATCTAACATTATTTCTCATTTCAGTCAAAAATATATTTTCTTTAAAATCCATTTTTTTCTAGAAATGTTCTAAAAAAATATTCTAGTATTAAACATTTATTTTTAAAATAATTCTCATCCCTGTTTTTTTATAAAAATTGTTTTATAATCAATGTTCTTGTCATTTTTTGATCAATTTTCGATTTACATCTATCGAAAATATGAAAGGAAGATATGTTTTTATGTATATGTTATGTATATAATTATCTATCATCATGACCAATCCAATAACTGATTGTTCCTTCATATTTATTAAAGAAAATTTTCAATAAAAAATGTTTTATTAATTATTTTTCAAATATTTTTATTTTATGTTTATTTTCAAACAATGTGACTTTGAAAATTTTTATGTTTTAAAATGTTCTTTAAATTATTTTCAAAGCATAGATTATAATATATCATGGTTATTTTCAAAGTAGAATATTTTCCAATCATTTTATGATTTAGAAATAATATTTTATATTAGAAATGATATTTTCTTCAATATTTTTATTAAATGAATTTTAAATCATAATCTATATGTTTTGAATGTAGTTGGCAAAGAAAATGATTTTGAAAATGTTTTTTTTTTAAAAGTGATTTTCAAAGAAAGGTTATTTTATATAAATAATAATCAAAGTGATATTTCAAAATAACTCTCTGTATAGGATTAAATAAGTTTATATAGTTGATGATGTACTAGGTATATGATACAAGGACATCATTCTTATTCTTTATCTGAATTATTTTTATTTAAGATGAAAATATATTTATGAAACCCTTTTATATTCCTCGGGTTATACCATGAAAAAATACTTATACATCCTCATTCCTTTCATGGGTTACTCAATGATTAAATTATTATTAAATATATTTCTTCTCCACATGTTATGATATGTTTAAATTTTTATGATTCCCATTTAAATTCATGGGTTATTATATGATGGATGTTTATGATCTTAAGGCACACATATGTATGATTTCATTATGGGAAATGTGGTACCTATATCTCCCACCAATGCATTGGTTAATGATAAATTTTATATGATATCATAGGGTAAACTAGTAGTCATCCCAAGCCTATAAATGAGCGTAAATGGGCGGTTAACCCAACCCTGTAAAGGAGGGTACATGTGTGGTCATCCTAAGATTATAAAGGAGGGTATACTAGTGGTCATCCCAATCAAATAGAAGGTATATGGGTGGTTCACCCAAGCCTACCATGACACGATGCTCTTGGTGGATAACCATGAAATAAAATTTTACATCCTTATGTATATACCTCAAATAAATGTATTTTTCTTATTTTATGCTCTCATTATACATTTTATTTTATTACCTTATGATTAATGACTTGTGATCTTCTAAACATTATTTCAAATCGCATACATATGATATTTTATATGAAGGGTATGATTTTTAAAATTGATTATCATTTTCTCATACCCTATTGATCATGTTCTGCTTATAAGTCCCTTTTTACCCTTACTGAAAATCGGAGCTCACCCCTTATTATGCTTCCTTTCCCCAAGTTATGTTGAATTATTTTAAGTATAAGTACTAAATGGGAATAAATTTTTTGGAAACATTTAATGTATTACACCATGATGGAATATTGAATTCCATGTATCCAAATTTACAAAACTATTGTGTTCCTTGCGAATATATTTATCTAATGTAATTAATATTTATCCAAAAAGATATAGTATCCATGTATGTTATGAATGGGTCTATATATTTTGTATTAAATCAAAGATTTATTTAAAAATTGGAAACTCGATTAATAAAATTTTATTGAGATAATTATTGATATTTATATGGATTTGTGATGAGGTGTCCCTAAGGATAAGTATAAGGATCACACGTAAAGTATAGTAATTTTCCTCTAATTTTGGTAAAGGATTGAGAGAAAGGTTTCCAAAACATTTCATCCCTATCCAGATACTACGTGTTTATGTGGATTTAAAACACATGTACATGGGGGTAAATATACAAAAAACACATTATTGAGCTACACTAGATCTGAAATTGGTGCATGATAATGGGTCTTGCTACAAACCTGGTTTGACACTCTAGTGGAATATGCTTTGGGAATTTACAAACTATTTATAAACCATCAGGAAGGATTTAAATAGATTATTACTATGAATAGCCTATAATAAACCTAAGGTTTCATATATTAAATAATTTTTCATAATTTAGACATAATTTAAGTGATTTCCATGATTATCTAGTTCCCCAATATGATTATTGTTTCTTACACGGTGCTTTTTTTGTTATAGTAAATGACTGAAACCTGATGGAACTGTGACAATGCTATGTGCGATGGAAAATGAAATGAATTTCCTCATAAGAATATAAATATTTTGGGGATATAGAATTAAAAACCTCTTTATTATAATTACACAACTTTATCAAGCAATGAATCATACTAAACATCCGAATAAGTAAAGGAGATAACAAAATTCTATTTATTCCTTCATAATAAAATTTCACAAATATTTTTGTGCATCTTCTGATGAACTTATCTCTGAACAATGAATCAATACCACTAATAATATATTCTCTATTTTCTAATGTCTATAACATGAAGAATTCATTTTTATTATTTATCATTTGGAAGGCTAATCAAATCAGTGGTGGACTCTTTTTAAGAAAACTAGGGGAAAAGAATAAATTGAATCTATCAAATTATAATATTTTAAATGGAAAATTTTCATTAATTACTAAAATTTTATTCTATGAACAATAATGCAGAAGGAGTTCCTTGAGATTAAGAAAAATGATTATGAATCTATTGGTATGTATGAAGATAATTTTAAAGTACTTTAAATGTATTCTATTGGATTAATCATCAGCCTAGAAATACAAATTGATCGATTCACTGATGGCATGAAACCATTTCTTCAAAAATACTTATATATAAGAGACTTTGGTATCTATTAAGTGTTTTTATGTTCTATTATGGTAGAAATGGAGGTTGGACTTTCATATCAATATCATGGTTAAAAAAATGTGCAATGGATTTCAATTTAGAATATATGATTCATGGACAATAGAATATGAACCTTCCTTTATACACAAATTGTGGGAAGAAACGTGGAGGAAATTGTCTTAAGGGAACTACTAAATGATTTAGGTTTTTAGGGGAAGTTCATAGAATGAATTAAATCCTATGTAATGGGGTGAAGTTAGATAATGATTCAAATAATGAGAAATCTCCATAAAATGCACCTACAACACTTTAGTGTTTCAATTTCATGTAGTTTGGAAATTATTCAAAAAAGGTCACCAACCATGGAATAATGTCGACGATAAGACACAAAAAAACCCTAAAGACAAAGGACCTAGGTAAATATTATGATATAAAAATGGATGAAAGGAACCATGATAATGATGTAATATTTTTCATACTCTCCTTAGTTGGGAATTTCATGTTTTATTTTCTATGAATAATCTATTTAAAAATATTTTTATTTATCCTTTACTAAAATTTCACGTCGTTATCTACATGGATTCAAGAATAATAAAATCACATATTATATTGGTATAAGGATGAACCTATGTTTCTAATGAATTTTTTTATTATGAGGTAAGATATTATTTAAGGAATAGATGGTGAATTGTATTTTGTAAGGATTATAATGTCAACTATTTATCCAATGGTTGTAGTTGAAATTTTGATGAGTTTTTTGAGACTAAACTATTAATCATCCATATGAATATTTATTCATATTGGATAACCTATTCTAACCATTATCTTTTGAGGATTTTTAATGTTAGATGGAATGAATTATCTGTCTATTTATAGATATTATGATGCATTTGTGCTTCAAGGATAACAAAATCACCTTAATTTCATGGATTAAGAGATGAAGTGTAAATTGATCAAGGAAAAAATAATTGGTGAGATTGTGATTATGAAATGGAATGAAATCAAGTTAATATGTCTCATTATGAAAATTATTCAACATTTGGAAAAGGAAATTGGAACATTAATGTTATCTTAATACCTTAATTTATGATGAATTATATATTCCATTACATCATCATATATTTATTGTTTTTTGATCTCTACTTATGTCTACATCAACCAATTTCTTATAATCATTGATATTTACCTCGCTAAAATTGTTTACAATTTTCTTCCTATCCCAAATCTTCTCCTATGTTCTCATATATGGAAACCTTGTTATGAGTTACTTTTTTTAACTAATATGTTTCCATCATTTCCTTCTTAAAGGATGGTTTAGTAATTATTTCTATGATGTGGGTTTCTCTGAAAGAAACATAGGGTATTAAACCTTTAATGACCTAGAAGAACTATTATGGTGAAAATAGATTTTAGGGGGTAGAATGTAACTTCCCAAGATTTTGTGAAATATTTTCTTTCTAATTAATTTAATCTTTTCAATATGTTTCATTTCCCAAAACACTTAATATATATATTTTGTTATATGAAAGCACAAGGTTAATCTTATTCTACAAAAAACACCATGTTGATATTGAATTACACACAACACAAAGTTATGTTTATGATAATCTAATCAAATAGTTAATCTTGATCTATATGAAACACAAAGTTATGATTTCACTACACACAAAACTAGGTTATCCTGTGTTAGAACCAACACTAAGTTTGTCATGAAGAATAAAGAAAGCTAATTTAAAATGAAACATGACATATTATAAAAATATTATTATCTAATATGATCATCGTAACCTTGCAATTGGAATTTTTTTAATTAGTTGTATTAATTAGATAATGAAAATATGGTTTACACATTTATATAATATGAATTCATTGGTGGAAAATTACATATAAATGAAAATAAAACCCTTTTGAAAATTTAGGAAATCATTTTTTAGAAATCTATTTTTATAAATTAATTAAAACAATTTCAGTGAATTATTTTAATGAAATAGTTATATTATATATTTAATTGGACATTTAAAATTCCCCATATGTGTTTACTAGACATGAGATAATAATATAAATAACATTATCCTTAAGAACTACATTTTTTTAAAGAGCAATTTTGTCACCTTTTTAGGCAAGACACATTTTAAAACTGATTTTTAAAACATTTATAAAAATAAATTGATAAAATAAATTCATTATTCTAATAATAATACCAAAATTTTATTAGGGTGATTTTTTTTATTTTTATTAGAATATTCATTTTTTGATGAATAATGAGGATAATGAATTTTAATTGAAAACTATTTTTTCATATAATTTTTTTATATGGAGAAATTATATTTTAAATTAGGTTTAAAGTATAATAAGTTCCATTATACATCATTAAATATAATTTTTTATATTTTAATAAATTTTACATTTAAATTCGATATAAAAACATTTGAAACAATTGAATATTTTCACTTTAAAAACTCATTTCTTTATTATTTCTATGGGATGAATTTTTAATTAATATCTAAAAAATATGTGATTTAACTTTAGAAAAATGGATTAAATATTTTCAATCAGAATAATTTATAATTACGAATAATTCCAAATTAAATATTTATGAAAATCATTTATGAAAATTATTAAAATAAATCGATGAGGTTAAGAGAAAAATAAGATTACTAAGGGATAAAATTGTCATCACATTTAAAAAAATATTATAAACTAGTAAAAAACATAATAGATGGAAATATATATACAATTAACCATATTTTACCATATATTTTTCATTATAGTGGGTACATGATGTAAGTGATACCTCCCAATAGTGTTTACCTTTTGGTATTTAAAAGAATACCACTCCTCCACTATAACATCGCACTCACCCCTTTACATATTCACAACTCAGAACAAAATTATGTCATCTAGAACCTAAACAAATAGACTCAAAACATACCAAGACTCTCATATTATAAGCCTCCCTTGGTGAAAAAAATTCACCCAAGGATGTCATTTGGTGAAACAAAAAGGAGATACGTGAGGAAGAGGTAATGTTCATCAATGAAATATTTTATCTTATTTCTTTCTAAAACAACTTATTTCAATTTTTATCCTAATTAAATAATATCACCTGTATCTTAAATATATTGATATGATCTTACATTAAGGTTATGACCTCCAAATTTACACATTTTCATCAAATGGGATATGAAATCATCTTTCGTCTGTATAACTAATTACCGCCTCACGAACTGATGTTTTTCATTCTTTCATTTACACCATTCAGGGTTGAGAGTAATTATTGATTTATAATTTATATATAATATATATTATTTCATTATGATTCAAAAATTATTATACAACAGAAACCTTCATTATTTCTATTTTGTGAGAATATGATAATGTCGTTTTTCTGTATGACAGACTACTACCACGTGTGGTGATATGATTCATTCACGCTTTACATAGACATCATTAAAGGTGGTTTTAATAAAAATATATGATATATATGAAATAATAATTATACTATAATGATAATATATATATAATTTATTTTTCTTTCTTTCAATATTGAATTAAAATGGAAACATCATTCAAGCGTAGGTGCGACCTACTGTCTTTGTGAATGGTGTATTTCACATCCTATTTCTATATTTTATAAATTATTATAAATAAATAATTAATTAATATATAAGATATATATCATGATTCATATTCTATAAATGTTTAAATCATGATCAAATTAAGGGACTAAAAATAACAAGTCATGACATATACAGAAACCAAAAACATATTACCCAAAGAGTAACATTAACTTGGAATTGTTAATAAATGGGTAATATAATGTCATAATAAATTAATATATGTTATTTTAAATATTAATATGGTTATATAGTATATTTACAATAAACATTTATTTATTAAACATTATATTTTTGATTTATTAATGAAGTCAATAATTATGGTAAATGGATTTCTATTCTCACTTTTAATTCTGCTAGATATCCACCACTTGTTTCATTTGTGAGGTGTATATACTAACATTTGAAATTTTATATTATGAGTATAATTTAATTAAAAATATTAAATTTTTAGTTGTTTTTATTCTTTCAAAAGTCCCATGATTCAAAATTTATTTAAGTAGTAATGGATTTCTATCTAACTTTTTACTTCTATGAGAACATATAATATTCTAAATATATTTATCCTTTGTGGTGTATATAGTGCCTATGAATGTATTTTATTATTCTTATAAATTATATTATTTTTATTAAAATATTAATTTTAGGATATATCTTTAATAGAGTTTATGTTTTAAAATTACCAAATTGGTAAAGGATTTTTTTGTCCCAAATTTCTTTCTTTGATACGTATTTTATAATTTTCACAAATATTATTTCATGAGGGGTATACACATTCCTAGTGACATGAAATACTATGAATTTATCTATCCTTATGATATTATAAGTTCCATTTTTTTTATTATTTCATGGGTATTATGATTTAAGGTTACCAAATTTTTAACAATTTGTATGTTATAATCTAATTGTTTTTCATGATTCATTATGATTATGATTCCATTGATGAAATATTATAATCTATATCACTAAAACACTTGATATTCATGATATCTTGATGTAATTGTGCCATTTTTCAAATATTTTTTATTTAATATAATTAAAAAAACGTGTTTATCAAAATATGACATTATTTATTTCTTCTGTAGGAAATTTGTTTTGTTCCAAAACCATGTTTTCTGATTCTCTTCAAAAAATTATATACTATTATAAAATGATTTTCAATATAATTTTTAACAAATGATTTATCTTTACTAAAAATTATTTTTAAATGAATATTATTTAGGTTTTCTAAAGAAGGATATTTTTACTTCTACCTAATATGTAAAAGGAACATTTATTTACATATATGTTATATATGAAATTATCTTCAATCATAACCACACCATTTATTGAAGTTTCCTTTATATTTGTTTTATAATATTTTAAAAATAAATGGTTTTATGAAATGTTCTCGAATTATTTTAAAAAAATATATTTTTTAATAAATTAATATTAATTGTTTATTATTTTAATTTTTTTTATGGATTTCCTAACTTTATTTATAAGTACTCAAGGTTATTTTTAAGGATATAGTTTTTCAAAAAAAATTATTATTTAAAAATATTCATCAAAAGTCAAAAGTATATTATCCTTAATATATTTTTTAAATGATTTTTAAATATTACATTATATGTATCAAATGTAATTTTGAAGGAAAATTATATTGAAATGATTTAAGTTTTATAAAGTCATTTCAGAAGAAAAGATATTTTCCTTTAAAAATACTCCTAACAATATTTCAAAATCCCTTTCCATTCAAGAATGAAATTCTATAATATAGCTTATGATTTATTGGGGATATAATCCAAGTTATCTATTCATATTATTTATTTAATGGTTTTTGTTTAAGATGAAATTTTATTATAAAACATATTTCCCTTCTAAAGGATATACCTTTATAAAATTATTATGAAACTTGTTTCCTTTCATTGGTTATTCTACGATTAAATCATTATGAAACCTATATATTTTCTATAACTTATGATATTTTGAAATTATTATTATAACTATTTCATTTAATTGGGTATAATATGAAGAAATGTTATGATATTTTGGTGCTCATATGTATGTTTTCCATTATGTGATCGGTGTGAACTCTATATCCCGTAAATTAATTGGGTAATAATAAATGCTATATGATCTCAAAGGGAATATGGGTGGTCATCCTAACCCTATAATGGATGGTATAAGGGTAGTTAGATAGAATCTATAAAGGATGGTACACTGGTAGTCAACCCATGTCGGTAAAGGAGGGTACACGGGTGATCATCCCAAACCTAAAGAAGGTACACATGTGGGAAACCCAAGCCCAACAAGCTATTAAGGTCTTGGTTTCTATAATTGAAATATGATTTTCTATTCTTGTGTCTATAAAAATTCTATGTATTATGACTATGTTATGATCTCAGGGAACATCTTTTTTTAGTACCATATTCTTTAAGTCTTATGATCTACCAAAAATTATGCCATGAATCATGCATTTGATATTTAATATGTAAGGTATGATATCCAAATAATATTATCATATTCTCGTACTCTTATGATCATGTTATTCTTACATAACTTCTTTTATTACCCTTAATGATATTTGGATCTCACTCTTTATACTTTTTATATTCCTCATGATATGAAGAATGGTTTTATGTTGGAAAAATAAATGGGATGATATTTGGGTGAAAAATTGATGATCTTTCACCAAGTTTGAATATTATGTTCCATGATTCCAAATAAACAAAAATATTACATTGCTTGGGCTTGTGTTTATGTAATGTATTTAATATTATTCTAAAAGGAATAATATCCATGCATGTTAATCCTAGGTTACTATAAGGTTAATGTTCTAACACTCAGACTATTATTCCTAATAGTCACACTACTATTCTAATATCTATGAAACTATTCCAAAAGTCTTATTAATATTTAAATTATTAGATTTATAATGAAAATATGTGTTTAATACATCTGATAAATAAATCACATTCTATTAATTCTTCATTGAATTCTATATTCCCTCAAGTTTATTTATATATTACTATTTAAAGAAGAATATTTTATTATAATTATGTTTCATTCCTACAGCTTTGTTCATGAGTGTTCTTATTCTAGTGGATCAAGTACACTGAAATTTTGATATTCTTATTATCTTTTTTTATTTTCCTCTTATAATATTTGTAATTAGTATTATTTTGTTTGTTGACTAATTTATCAGTCATCATTAATGAGAATAATTTTTTGTTCTCCCTAAGTGATGTATAATCTTTATACTATAAGACATATTTATATGAATAAAAATTCCATTGATAAATATTTTGGTTTGTTATAGTCATGGTTAGTGGATAAGAATGTAATATTTAGTTTGGTGGGATATGACTCATGGGATAATGAGTCGGGTTGTGTTATTGGTCTTATCAGGTATGTAAAACCATTGGAAACAAATTTTATTTAGTTAAATAGTGGTTAATAACCATTTTTGGGCTCTTATAGGTATGTTATTCCATTGGATAAAGATAATAGGGGTTTCAATGACATTTGCTGGAAATATATTAGTGTATGAGGGAGAAAGTGTGATTTTTATGTATAGGGTCTATTTTTTATGTGGATTTTAGTATGGTCATGGACAGACTATAGACTGATGTGATCAGTGAATCTTTTGTTTCAATTTTGGTTTAAATCATGTTGGATGAAGGGAGGTTTTTTACTCTTTAATGAATAGTTAAATCATCGATATATGGTGAATGTGGTTGTCAAGATGTTTAAATGTATTTTAGGAGGAGAGAAACATATGATATTTTATAATTTTACATCTGTTTTACACAAAGAGTATTCTAAGGGAATTAATGTGGTGAGCAGCGCACTATTGGCTATCAGTGGGTTTAACCCTCATTGCAAAATAAGTTTTGTTTGAATTTTATCTTGAATAATCAGTATGAGTTAGACAATAACATATAGTAATTATGTTCACTAAGGGATTGATTATGGTTTGTGTTGTGAAATGTTGTGAATTTATGAGTTTTTTCTTTTAAATATACATACCTTCATTAATATCTTGTGTTACATGGAATAGAAAATTTAAGTGAACCACAATATACTATTTGAGGTATATTTATTAACTACATTATAAATTTTTTGTATAAATATTATTAATTTCATTATGAATTATGTACTCAATCCATACTCAATATAAATACTTAGTAATTAATCACTCAATTTTTAGTAATATCATTTTATTTTCCAAAAATATTTTTTAAAATGAATTCTTAACTCCTTTTGTGAGAAAATATAATAATTAATTTTTATAAATTTTATAAAATTAATTTATAAAAATAAAAATATTTTTGAAATCAACATATCAATATTATAATTTGTTAATATTTTAGTATTTACTGAGAAGGATTATTTTTTAGGGAATAATGATAATTATCAATTTTTATAAAACAGTCATTTTTTATATAAATTGTCATTATGATTTGAATTTGATCAAAAAATAAATAAATATTATTTAACTATATATAATATAATTAAATTCATTTGAATCATAATTATTTTTATTTTGGGTATAATTACATTTTTTTGCTTGAGTACATATTTGTCTACATATACATTTCATTTTATACTATGAATCTATATAAAAATTATTTTCTTCTGCTTCTAGAAAATGAATTTTGAAAAATGAATTACATCTTTATAATTAGTTAAATTTTTTAAATATACCCTATTATTTTTTTGTCAAAATTAATAGTAACCATTGTAAATTGTATCACCTTGGTAAAGGGAAAATCTTGTAATTATTTGTTAAATCTATGTTATAATTCCATAATAATTTGTAATATATGTAAAAGTATGATGGGAATTTTACCATTATCACATTAGGATCTAATTTTAGTTTTTAATGGAAACTTTTCCATGAAAATGACTTATATATTATTTAAACCTTTGGAAGATACAAAATGTCACTCTTTAAGTATTAAATATCATTTATCTATTCACATATGAACATAAATTAGTTGTGAATGTATATTAATAGAAATTTATTCATAATGAAATTTTATTCATGATGAAAACTTATTTATAATATTTAGGAATTATTTAATTACCTCAAATACTTGGATAATAATGATTCAATAATTATTAAATTATTATAAAGATAAAATAAATGATATTAAAAATATTTAACTTATTATAATATGAGATAATTAAGTTAATAAATGAAATTTAAAAATTATCATGAAATGTTGGGGATTTTTAAAAAAATGTTTTTTGAATTATATGTGTGTTCTTGATTAAATTAATTTCACTTCAGAAAAACATTTCCAAAATTCAAAATAATGATATTTTCTAAAAATAATATTTTATTAAATTATTTATAAAACATAAAAAAATTAAATATCTTCCTAGGGTATAATATATTGTTTAAAATTTCATTTCTTATCCATTTATGAATCAATAGTAAAATTATATTAAAAAATTATAACCTTTTAAGAGTGGAAAAATGTTTCCATATTTAATGTTAAAATAAGATAATTAAGGGGTTAAACGAACAGACAATGTTTAAAATAATACTTAAAATTGTAGATATTTATTAGGTTTAATGATACTTCAAAACTATCATAACCTAGATTCAAATTCATGACCAATTGAATGTATTTAGATCATGAATACCCTTATTATATTTTATCTTGAATGAAATATCAAATGTTCCCCTAAAATCAAATATAAATGGACACCACCTCTATTACATAATTACATGACATTGAGACATATAAATAAAAAATATTCAGAAATCATATCTTATAAAAATACTTATACACATTCTATAGGTACAATTATTTCTTAAATATCAACCCAAGATATTTTCAGAGGATATCTAAATAAGTCATTTTGAAGAAGATGTAATCGCTCAAACTTCTCACATTCTATTTCAATTCATTTTTAAATCTGATAAATATGTGATATATATCATAAAATAATAATTTTATTATCCTAAATATGATTAAATTTTATTATGTTTATGAAAACACCATAACATACCCTCTTTCCCATCATATAATATGCGATGGTTTTTCTTGGGCATGTGTATGACTTATTGTCTTCGCATAGAGATACAATTAATTTTTCTTTACCATATTTAATGGATAGTAATTATTAATATATTAATGATTATATATGATATTTATGAATTAATTATACTTCTATAATGATAATATCTTATTTATTTTCTTATCATCCAATCTATTGGGAAATAATAATGTCGCTCGTTCATACATATGGACTACCATTTCCAGGACGCAATGTGATTAATTTTCTATTAATATTTATCATGTATTTAAATATAAATAGATATTATGAATATAAATTATTTATATGATATGTTAATATTTTTTTTAAAAATAATTTTTATTTACAAATCTTTAATATCATCAATCGAGAAATAGAAATAGTGTTCATGCGTATGTACAAATTGTCGTTTCCATGAACTATGTAATTAATTATTAAATATATATTTTTATGAATTAATATAAATATGTTTTTAATTTATGTATATTATTTTTATAACATGATTAAAATTATATAAATTTTGGTCCAATGATAAAAATATTATACATATTGGGAATAATAAACAGAAAAATGCTTGGAAAACGAAGTAGTTATCACTCGGAGTAGTGATTATATTAACAAATTACTAATAAAAAAGTTATATAAAACTATAAATAAATAATAAATTTTATGAAAGATATATTTTTATGTATTAAATTTATAATAAATTCATTTTCCCTATAATTTAGGTTTTAATTTGAACAATGATAGGAAAGACTTGAGGTAAGGGGTCATTTCACAATCTAATCATTATTTGGGATTTTTATGTTTATGTCCTCAATAGGGAATATTTTTCCTCCAAGTACATTTCAAAAAAAATCTAAAAAGGTTATTTATGTTTTATAATATTTTTTAAATTATTTTTTAAACTTTTTGTGATTTTTACAAAACTATTTTAAATGAATGTATTTATGATTTTTCAAATGAGGTTCTTTATAATTTTTTCACAAAAAATATGGATGGAACGTTATTTAACTAATAACCATGTGTTTTTTTCCACCATCATGAACCCTTAATGGTTTTATTATTCCTTTACATGCTTACAAGATTATTTTCAAAAAAAATCATTTAAAAGTGTAAATCCTTTCAAAAAGCAAAGTGATTTTAAAATTTAAATGTTACTTACCTCAATAATTATTTTAAAAATTATTTTTCTATCTAAGTTAACATACTTTGATGATAATAATTTTTTATTAGGGTTTTTATCTAATGATACCAACCATATTCATTTTATTAATGGTTTGTGTTTATGATAACAAGATTTTGATGAATAATGTTCCCTTTTTCACTAGTTATAATTTGATGAGATTCATTTCTTTTCATGAGTTCTGAGATAATTAATGTCTTATGATATTTTTGAACACATATGTATGATTTTATTTATTTTATGGGTGGTACCTATATCTCCCTCTAATTTATTTGGTAAATATATATAACACATGGGGTAAATATGTAAAGAGTGAACCTCATTTCATATTCACAATTTTATGTGTGGTCCTGGATTTCATGTCCATAAGTTTATTTGTGGGCCTTGATTTCATGTCCATATGTTTATGTGTGGACTCTTATGTCATGTCTAATAGATTATATATGGACCTATTTTCCTATTCTAAATTTTATGCGAGGTCCTTATTTAATTTTTTAAACATAATGAGTGTATATATTTCTATTTATACTTGTTCACAAAGTTATTAGTTTTTGTGTTTGACACAACTACATGTCTTATGTCAATGTTACGATATCATGTTTTATGTTCTTTGATTATATTATAATTAGCATTTTTTGAACTTCTAATATTTATCCCATGTATTTGTATTTTGATCTATGATATGCTGGGTTTATATTTGAAATAATAATTACATGTTTTCAAAAAATTATGACCATGTTATGATTATTTTATTAATGATATCTATCTCTTTTAATAATATTAAGAATCTCATATAACCCTTTATTATCATTCCATTCCCTAGATTATGAAAAAATGTTTTTGAAATTATGTGTATATGAAGGTTTCGAGATATGAAGTACTAACTGGGAGATGATATAGATCATTTATGAACCATATTTATATGTGTCCAAATTCCTAATGGAACTAGACATATATGATTATGAAATGGATCATAATTTCATGTAATTAATAAACTTTTATGTAGATGTAATTACATGTGTAATATTTTTGGTTCTTTATAGTTGGTATTAGAGATGGTTTTAGTTAACCTTTGAAAACTTCAATGAAAAAACTTTAGTAATAACCAAAGGTAAAAGTCTACCAAAAGGATATAGTAATAAATATTTTTATCATGGATGACCTATGTTAAACATATTGTTTAATAGATTTAAAATAATGTGTCTTTATATAAACATACAATTTCATATTTTTCATGATTATTTGGTTTTCACTATGACTATCATTTCTCACATATTGTTTTTTATTTTAGTAAATGACAAGAATAAAAAAGAAACATGTGAATAGTGAATATCAAAACCAATGAAATGAATGAAGTCATGTAAAATCAAATGGATTTTGAGTTGGGATGCAATATATTGTGAACAAGATCACTTAACTCTCTCAATTAATTGTTGGAAACATAGATATTATTGAACTTCCAAATTCATAGAGGAGGGAGCAACATGTTTTTAAATATTTTATGAGACAAATTACACCATCCATAAATGGCTCTTATGATCTCATGGTTGCTAGGAAATTGATATATATTATGGAAAATATATTTTCTATTATTTAGTGCTCAGAACATGAAAAATAATTCATATTTTTTCATTTTTAATGTTAAGAAGATGAAAGGTGGAATCTTATTTTGAAAAGGAAAGAAGATGAAAATTTCTCTAAGGGATGTCATATATTTAGGGTAATATGTTTCAGTATGTACTTCACTGGTATTATGCATACAAAAATAGAGAATTAATTTTTTGAGCTTAATCATAAAGATGATTAATCCATTAGTTCATATCAGGAAAAGTTATAAGATATTAAATGTATACAACAGGTTTAATCATCATCTCTAAAAAAATTGATCATTTATTTAGTGTCCTTAAACCATGTATTTGAATAGAATTACCCTTATGGGATGGTGAAATATATATATAAATAATTCAATGTGCATTGAATAAGTAAATAGATGATGTAAACCCTCAATGCTATAGTGATAGTAAAAGGAACAATAGCTTATAAAATAACTTTCCTCATCAGTTTTTAGCCTTTTAATGTTTGTTAATAGGTAACATTATTATAGGATACATTGTAAATTAGTTTTTAATGTTGGTTATTAAAAATAGATATTGTAAATAAATATTTGTGGATGTTTTTAACATTGTTTATTTCATAAACGATGTGTAAAAGCACGTCATTATGTGATTTTTTCATGTTATTTATCAGAAAAAAGACGTGAGATATCAATAATGACATTCTTTTTCACATTGGTCATTTGATAACCGACATTGAAAATTGTTTACCACATAAATTTTTTAAAAAATTATTTAATAAAAGACTATAAATATTGAAATTTCAGATTTTTTATAGGAATAAAAATGTGAGAAAAAAATAATGGCATCCTTTTTCACATTACGTATAAAATGACTGACATCAAAAATCATTTTCCACATATGATTTTTTAAACCTACGTGTTAATGTATAGGAATAATTTTTCAAATCTTCTATTAAATAACACATGTGAAAAATCTATTTTTTTAAAACTAAATTTACCTCAATTCTTCACCTCCCAAGAATAAAATAATAGAAAATAGTTGAAAATAGAAAAACACCAGCATAAAAACAACATAAAAACCCCTTAAAATTTGAAATTTAATGTTCAAAATATATATTACTAATATATTAAAATGTAATAAAACCTGTGAAATAATTCACCCATTCAATTTGTATGTGTCACCATTCTTATCCTATATAAGGAATAGGGTCATAAAAAAGCAAAAAAATAAAAATAAATCATTTAAAATATACTCTGAATAATATAATGAAATATTAATGTAAAATTTTATAAAAATATGACCTCATCCAAATTCATAAACATCCTAGTTGAAATTACTATATACAAAAATCATAAATCATTGTATCCATATTTTTTTAATCATTAATGTTTATGAAACCACTATTTAAAATAATTATTATATTCAAAATATTATTTTTATTAACTACATCAAAAAAATTAGTAATTGTAATAAATTCACCTTTTCTTTTACATATTTTATCTTAAAACTATTCATTCTGGTTGTCTATCTAAATAAATCCCATTCCATTTTTGATATTAATATATATATATATAATAAATTTAAATATCATTGAAATTTAAACAAGTATTAAATATTAAAACAAACACATTTATTATAGTCTCAAAATTATCTCGCACTTCACCGTGGATACATTATATCTAGTAATGTGTCTTATCCCTTTGAAAAAAATACCCAACATCTAATATCCATTGATATATAATAATATTTAATTTTAGTGGTTATTATGTTAAGTGATATATAACACTTTATGATATATATTTTTCATACTCTTGATGATAAATAAATATCTAATGCTAAATAATTGCATTCATGTGAGATATTTTACCAATATAAATCCTTCTATCTACATTAGTCATTTTTGATAATAAACTTAAATGAAGAAAATGGAATTCGGGTTTTGCCTAAATAATATCTAATTAAAATCTAGATGATATCATTTTCAAAAATCCCCCACAGTCATTACATAGTTAAAAAATCCTTCTTCCATTGAAATACTATAAAAATCCAATAAAAATTTGAATATGTTGACAATATATCAGGCCTAGTATAATTTTTATCTGAAGTCATAAAACAATGTATTTTTTTATATATATACAATATCTATTTACATTTAAGATATTACTATCAAAAAATAGCTAATTGTATATAATTTAAATTGTTCAAAAATTGATTTGAAAATGAAAAAAAAGATGTAATATACACATACCTCTATGGTAATATTTAAAACATGTATACTAGGTAAAACAAAAAAAATTAGACACATTTCCCCACATTACTCACCTCATAAGTAAGAATTTGTGTTCTTACTAATTTATCTATAATTTCTGGTACAATGACCTTATGATGATATATCTATTTAGGTTGATAATTAATTTTACCAATAATATAATATATCATTCCATATATTGTAATATGATGTTTTGGATCATCAAGCTATAACTCAAAACAACTGGGAAGTTATGGAGGAGGCCATGTAAAATTAGGATAAGTAAAAGTGGGGTCTGCATGAAGAGGTGTATGAGTATTATAAGTAGGAGGAGTGGGATCAACTAGAAGAGGTATAGGACTGGGATATGTAGTCTAAAAATGAAATTGCATGTCTGAAAACATCAATTGTAATGATGCCAATATCCTATCTTCCATCATCACATAAATATCATAAACTTCATCTTATAAAGAATTTAATTTTTTTTAAAATAATCCACTGAAGTATATCAAAAACATAGAAACACTTTTATACTGATAGTCCTATCGTGTATCTTTTCACATGACTCGAGTGTTCAAGATTTCCCAATGCAATTGATAATATATCCTTCCTACCCCCATCAATGAAGAACCTATGTATGTTCTTTTCCTCAAGATAATCCTGTATAGACTATTTGAAAAAACTATAATGAATCACAATTTATAAATAATTGATGTAACATAAATTAATTAATTATTGAACCATCATACAATCCTCATAGAAACAAGTATCGACTCTTTTTTAATATATAGTCCTTTTTTCATCTGAATCCTTTTTTATTTTTTATGCCCTATTGGGGGGTAAACATCTACAGAACCTGCAAACCCATATCTTAGTTTTTAAAAATTTTCAGTTATCATTTGTTCATAAAAAAATTTATAACCTCCCACAGATTAATTTTGAGGGTATAAATTTCTAGATTGAATGTCCTGAGAAGATCTCCTTGATTTATATAAATTATTAAGAAAAAACATTAATTTTATTATTATTATCAAAAAACATCTAAAAAGTATTGTTGCACTTACCAAAAACACTTCTCATCATCTACATTAAAAAAAATTATTCCAAATAACTTCATCAATAAATAGAGATATATCAAATGGATTTTGATGTTAAATATTCACAAAAATGAAATTCAATTTGAGGGTTGATTTAAAATGGCTCTATCTCCTAGCAGTCAATGATAATCATTTCCTCTTGAATCCTTTATTATTAGTTATATTATATTTCATTTGATAATAAGAGGGAAAAAATAAATTACGATAAAAATTTCAAGATAATTAAAATAATAACAAACAAAAATTCCAAAACAGTCTCCCACAATTTAGGTATTGTCATTTTGTCAACACTTCTCTAATAATCAATCAAAATAATCTCTTTTCATTCAGCATATACTACTATAAATGTCTCAAATATGGACAAATTTCTATATCATTATCATAAAATTATACTAGTATCATATGGTCCTAGCTATGAGAAACCAATAATTTTGGTAAATCTGTGCTGGTATATTTACCAACTATCAATCACTTTTGTCCAATTATGGATGTAAATATCTATTATAAAGAATGATGAGGTATCCCATCAATAGGATAATGTCAACACACCTCCATAGAGGTATGTGTATAATCCTCTCCATAAGTATGTAGTTTAATATATGATTAATATATCATTATCCCATAAATCAAAGAAACAAAAAATTTGTATACGAATATAAAAATCCAACTATTATATAGAAATATAAATAAAAAAAATTTCAAACAAAAAGTAAACTCTTCAAAACACATTGTTATCCATTTGTGTTATAGTTAACTAAAATTTGAAAAACATTAATAATATATGAAATGATATTAATGAATGAAAATAAATCCCAAAATGATCTGTGAATAGTAAATTTCCTCCAATGTATAACAATATTTTTTCCACCAAAAATATTATTATTTTTATATAAGAAAAATTATCCATTAAAAAGTATCCCAAACAGACAACATTTTTTTTCATTTATTATAGTAGTTAACTAAAATTCTAAAAACATTAATGGGAAAAGAAAAGTCATAATATAATGAAAACAAATCCAAAAATAGGGTGTTAATAGTAAAAATTCTCCAACCTAATAAATCATTTTTACACCAAAAAGTATATTTTTGTAATATAATCTTGTAATATCGAGGAATTTCTATATAAGTTTTTTTATTATATATAATTATTTCAATACTGCGAAATCTGTTGGCATGTGATTCCGAGGCCCGAAGTGCCCATAAGGATCTGTTGCAGTTTTGTTAAACATTAAATAGCGCGTGTAAGAAGTTTTCCCAAAAAAGTGGAATAACTCTTGAATGGTTGTCCGGATCAGAAAATCTGAAGGCACTATTGTGCTAATGATGGCGAGTTTACCCTAGGCATTACTTTTGGTTAGTCGGCATAGTCCTCCTGTGAGAAAAAATAAAAATGGAATAACAATAAATAAAATAATAAAATAATGTTATTTAATTTTTCAAATGAATATAACTCACAAACGGTAACTCAGATTAAAAATTTGAGACCACCACTGAACTCTTGAGGGTATGCTCTCTTTAGGAAGATACTATATTTGGACAGCATGGGCCACCAGTGAAAGTTAGTTTTTGGCCGTAAATAAAATAATTCAGTGAATTATTTTATTATAAAATCCATAAATTTTAAATTTTAACTCGGTTTGGAAATTAGAGAATACCGTTGGGATCTATGGGGTGTATTTCACTATGACAAAGCCTAACCTCGACTGACGTGGGTCAACAGTGACTGTCAATAATTTTTTGAACCTTTTTTCAGGTACATTTAGTAAATGCGTGAGCGGCTTTTCCTAACATTTGAACAAGTGATCAGATTAAAAATTTGAGGGCATCGTCGAATCTAAAGCACCGTGATTCGCTTAAGGGAGACATTACTTTTATAGAAGTGGGTTTGGAGGAAAAGTTTTGTTTTGTGACTTTTAAAAGGAAATAAAATAAAATAACATTTTAATTTTATTTTCATTATTATCTAATTAATAAGTGGGGCTTGGGGAAAGTAATGTTTCAAGAAATTAAATGGCTTGACCCTTTAACCTAAGTAACATAATGTTGGGGAAATTAGGAATATTCCTAATTAATGAGCCCCATTAATTCCCAAAATTGTTACATTCCCTCCCCCTCATTTATTAATATGGAGATTGGGGGAGGTGACAGAGAGATTCACCAAGAAGCTAAGTGCTGAAAAAGTGATGAGATGCCAAACCCTTAGAGAACGAAGCCGGTTCTGGTGAGTGATGAAAAAAGTTACCGAAACCCATAATTGGAGAGCAATGATCGAGAGACGTTGTTGGAGGTTAGTTATAGGGGATGGCGAGCATCAACCCACTTCCTCAACAGTGGGCGTTTCTCCATAATGTTTGAGGTAGGGGTTTGATCGTCGTTTTAAATTAAAGTGAACCTGTGAAACCACTTTATCCTCCCTCTTGAATACAAGCTAACGTGGAGGGTGTGGGCCTAACAAAATCACCTCATACCCTCTGCTACCTTTCTACTCCCATTCGTTCTTCGTTCAATACCTATCGGTTCAGCGATACTGGCGATCGACACTGGCAGAGACCAAGTCGGTGGTCGGCACACCAGTTGGCCACGACGGTGGGAGCGGCACAACAACGCTTCGGGAGGAGGCTGCGGCCCGCCGGTTGCAGTGGAAGAGGGTGGTGGCTATCATACTATTCTTCCACGTGGAAGCATGGGCGGCGCGTGTCCACGCTGCCATAGTTGGAGGTCGCAGCCACCCCCTAGAAGGGGATCCGACTGAAACCCTGGCCGACCGCGTCACACCGAGTAGGACCCTCCCCTACGACTCCCGCGTTCCAGTAGGCGACGCCACATGGCACCGCTGGGTTGGTCAAAGCAGAATGGTCCAATAGGACCTTTCATGAATCTTGGGGGCATCTCACCCAGGTAGCGGCTGGGGCGGGCCCCACCACGGAAGACCGCAGCCCGCTGAGCGAGAAGCACCATTCAGACCGTGCCCAGCGGGCCGAACCCTACAAACCGCGCCCAACAGGTCGGGCCGCCACCTTTGCAGGTCAAGCTAGACCATGGCCCAGTGGGTTGTGCCTACCTTGGTCCATCCCATTTGCTCCCTACCCAGACCGGTTCGGGTTGACCGGAACCGGGTCGGGTCGGACTGGGTCGGGTCGGGTCGGAACGCACCCAGACCCATCTGGACCCAGATACACCTTTTTTCCATGTCCTGAGAACTAGAAATCATTTTGACGAACTGTATATGATGCTGGAATCCTTGAATCATGATGGTCTATTTGGTATACTCCACTTGAGGTTTGGATAAATTTGGAGTACAGTTAGGTTGGATTGAACCCAAATCCAACTAGGACCTCAAAATGGAAATTCTAATAACTTACATAATTGGTGTCTGATTTACATGCCATTAATCGTGTTGGGTCCCTTAGGACATAACAGAACTTTGTGTTACTTTTTCATGGGACTTTGTGGAAGTTGAAGTATTGATTGATTTCTTGAAGAGCGGATCCTCCCAGAATCAAGTGTTTTTAGTGCGGGGATCTTATGGCTGGTTGTAATGTAAAGAATGAACATTGATCTTGTGTGGGTCAGTATATATCAGATCCTATGTGGGTCAGCTCTTAGTCAGCACTCAGCAACCCTATGTGGGTTAGTTCATATCGATAATTTGTGGGTCAGATCCTATGTGGGTCAGCGGGGGTTATTTACTTATCGATCTTGTGTGGGTCAGAAGCAGTTATACTTAACAGAATATGATGATCTAGCTTACGACTAATCACCTGTACTTATGTACTTAAGTTATTCTTGGTCTGAGCTAAGTCTTTTACCTTCTTAGTGTTATCTATGCGGTGTTACATGTGTGGTACTTCTATATTCATGGTGTGACTTGTGTGGTACCTCAATATTTGTGGTATAACATGTGTGGTATTTCTATCTTCAGGGTGTTACCTGTGTGGTACTTTTATCTTCATGGTGTTACCTATGTGGTTCTTCTATCTTCGTGGTTTTACCTGTGTGGTAATTCTATCTTCATGGTGTTACCACTGTGTTACTTCTATCTTTATGGTGTTACCTGTGTGGTACGCCAATCTTCATGGTGTTACTTGTGTTGTACTTCTATCTTCAAGGAGTTACCTATGTGTTACATCAATCTTCATGGTGTTACCTATGTGGTACTTATATCTTTGTGGCTTTACGTGAGTGCTACTTCTATCTTCCTGGTGTTACCTGTGTGGTACTTCTACCTTTTTGGTGATACCTGTGTGGTACTTCTACCTTCGTGGTGCCACCTTGGTGGTATTCTTCCCTCATGTATGAGATGATTTTATCTTGATAATTTAGGTATATCTATGGGAATATACCTAAGTATTGTTGATGTATATCGCGTCATTATTTGAGTTTGGGGACTTAATTTCTGGATTTTCCCCTGTGGAACTCTGGGAGACCTATGAGGATCTGGGGGTCCCTACTGAGTATCGTTATACTCACTCCTATATGGGCTATGCTCATACCTTGTTGTGTCTTGTGTAGATGATGTACAATGTTGATCGAGGTTCAGAGAGAAAGGACTATACGGTACTCGGAGGTGGACTATTTGGCATGGCGTAACACAAGGACTACTGATAGTGAGTTGTACCTACACTTCATGTAGGATCCTCGGTGGATGATCCAAGAGTTGTTTTCCCCTTTTCAGTTGTATCGTACTTTTCATTTGTATGTGTACTTTTCCTATTGGGATTGTATTTTGACCCCTTTTTTTACTTTCAACACTCTTTTACTATAGTAGTTTAATTAGTGGTTTCTTCTTGTTGTGTTCTTGGATTGTGAGTCTATACAAGTTAAAAAGAAATTCCTTCCTGTTTTACGAAAATGCCTTTCCAATGCTAGTCGGCAGCCCCTGGCCTATGGAAGGTGGGCATGGGGGTCGTCATGGCATGGGCCCCGAGGGACGGGTCGTGAAAAAGTGGTATCATAGGAGTTTGATTCTAACAAAGAACTAGGACTCTGATATTTTGTGTGTGGAAATAGTGTTAAGTGTTATGAGTGTGGAATTCAGTTTGGGGAATCTAGTATTGGTGCGGCGGCCGAAATATCCATACACGAGGACCCTGAATTCTGATTTCTGACTCGGTGCATGAAAACACTGATTGTATGTTTTTTGAAGAGTTTTTTTTATTTCTTGGGATTCAGCTCATCAAGTATAACTTAATGACCGTGGAACACGTGTTCTTTTTCGGGATGTCACCGCATAGACATCCAACTAGGTTTTTTGAGAGAGTACACAATTTAGGACCACCAAGTTATAAGGCCTCAGTACATAGCCCTCTTATAGTGTTAGCTCCTTTAGGTGGTGCACCAGTAGTGCCACCACCCATTGGGCAGTAGTTACCACCAGCCGCACTAGCAGACTGTACACACCAACTGAGCATGTTTCATGAGTTCCAGTGGCAGAGGCCTATGAGGTTTCTAGGTGAGATCGATTCCCATGTAGCTGAGGACTGGCTGGAGGCTGTGGCTAGAGTTTTCCACCTAGTTGAGACACCAGTAGAAAAGATGGTGATCTTAACTATTAGTCTTTTTCATTGAGTGACCATGAGTATGGTCCCTATAGTGATGAGGCTTTGGTACATGGATCATTTCCTGAGATAGTACCTTTGTCTAGTGTGTCAGCTATATCAGTTCTCATTAGTCAGCAGTTACTACCAGCGGTACCGGTAGAGGACACATGTAGGATTGCTGACTTAAACGTGTTTTAGCATTAGATACCCCTCAGGTTATGAGGTGAGCCCAACTCACAGGAATCTAAGGACAGGCCTGAGGAGGTAGCCGAGTTTCTATCTAGTCAGGGCACCGTTCGATCTAATGGTGGTCCTGGTAGAGAGCCTTCTATGTGGATCTGTAGGATAATGACACGGTTTAGGTCACCCTGATCTTACAAACATGTGAATTTTATATGGAAAATATAGAAAACCTTCCTCAGCTAAGGGGGTATTTCTATAAAGAGATAATGGGTGATAGTTCCCAAGATCTTCTACAGCTTCAGCAGGACGATATGTCGGTAGCTGAGTATTCTCATGGCGTACCGACCATCCTAGGTACTCGACGAATATAGTATTATCAGTGCTTCAGAGATCAAACCTCTGAGAGAGGTGTGTTTGGGGACATCTGAGCCATCACTATTTCTCTATGAATTCCTACTTATGTTAGAGTGATAGAGAGAACCTTTGTGTTTGAATGTTCATTCGCTAAGAGATTGCAGCTAGTGATTGTTAGTAGTACGAAAGCAGGAAACTGACACCAGTATCGGAGATGTGGGCAGGTAAAATGTTTCTGGAAGAGGAATTTATAGGGACAGATGAATTTGTAGGGCTATGGACAGGGAAACAGATCTAGTAGAGAAGCATGAGGTGGTGTACATTTCGACATGTTACAAACCACCCCCCTATGTGGTCCCCATCTAGCTAAGGGGTCTTGAGGATATGGGAAGGGTGTAGCTGCCTGCGGTCAAGGAGTGTGACCCAAGGGCTATAGGAATGATTTGAGTTACGGTCTGTGTTTACTACTAGCTTCCGTATTAATAGACATAGGTACCAATCATTCATTCCTTCCATGAATCGTGTCCAAAACCTAGAGTTTCCGGTTAAACTGTTGACATGACCCTCATGTCTGGAGATACCTTTGGGGGGAGACTCGATAATCACACTTATGTTGATGGTGTGATTAGACCCTTGAGGTGAGAGTTTCTGTAACAACCCGATATTTTATGAGAATTATTCTTTTTAATTTCATTGATGTCTTGTGTTATACGCTACACCAAAATTAGCTTTCACTATACGTAACACTGTATTACCTTGCAGTATAAGCAACACTATTCTTGGCTCTTGTTACACACAATTTCATGTTCGTTTTGTGGAAATTATTTTACGCAACATTAAGTATAGATTTTGTTTAATGTATAAATGAAATATGTTTTGATTATGTTATACACAACACTAAACAGAGCTTTCACTACACGCATCCCTGACTTGGCTTGCATTACACGCAATCAATACCTTCCCCGATAACGTGTGTAGTACGCAATACTGAGTTTCACTAAACAATATATTATTATAATATTATTATGAAATAGATGTTATGAATAGTAATAGCCACTTTTTTAAATTTTAAAAATTATGTTTTTCAAAATGGTCTTTATTTTTGGATTCGAAATATCGAAAATAGCCTAGGGTGATTTTTTGTTATTTTTCTGAAAACATTCAATTTTTGATGAATAATGAAAACACTAGGTTGCTATTTAAAAACAGTCTTTTTATATAAATAATTATTTATTTTATTTAAATTTATTTTAAGTAAAAATTGATACATAATACCTACATAAGTTCAATGTAATTCATTGGAGTCATTTTATAATAATTTTTGACATATAAAAATTTTATTGAACTTTTCACCATCTTTTACCCAACTCCCAAGAGATTTTGAAAATTTCCATAAAACATAATTTTACCGCTTCTGTGAGTGGAATTTCAAAAATACAAGAGAAACAGTTAATATCAAGTAGTACAATGTGGTTAAATAAGATAAAAATAATTTATTTGTTGAATAGTAACTTTTTACTTTTATTTACCACGGTTAAAAGTAAATAGGGTAATTAAGGGTAAAAATGATATTATTATTACCCTAACACATGTCATAATTTTTTTGGATAAATTTAATACATCCAAAAACAAACTTAGGAATAAAATATGACCATTTAGGTCAACTTGGATTAGATTAGGAAATTTATTGTTAATTTATTTAAAGAATGGTTAAAATAGTTAAAATCAAAGTTTAATAACTAAATCATTTTTAATATATGGTTATATATAAGATAAATTCGACAATAAATATTAATTAGAAATATAAAAATATTTCCTACATAATGGTATTTTATTTATAATTTTTAGACATTAAATATGTTAGTTTATTTAGGACACAATGATGATGCAGTAATTACCTTATTAATGTAATATTAACATAATTGATGTTATAAATACACAAATAAATGTAATTTGAGACTTTTTATGAATTCAAAAAAATTTATAGGTTAATATGACATGTTATTATTGATTTAATTAATGTTTTTTGAACTAATCATGCTGTTACGATTTTCACAAAAATCAATTACCAAATAAGGTTAAAAATGGAATAAAATAGTTTTTGAAACAAATATTATATTATTAATGGTTATTATATTCCTAAAAATCTATCGATCAGCCAAGATACTTATATAATGATATGTGTATAATTAATGGACCACTTGGGGATATCTTGGATGTATATGGTATGTTTATTAACTATATAATATAATAATACAAAGTGACATGGTAAATGTCAATCTAATTAACTAAGAGTTAAAACTAAATGATAAGGTTAATATAATGACCCAAACCTATATAAAATATATTTTTTGAGAGGATTTAGACACATCCCTACTTTAGCTTCTAAAGAAATCAATTTTGAGATATTAAAACCGAATATGACTTTATTATAAAATAATATTATAACTTTTTTCTAAGGTTCCCCTCTCCTCCCTTATAAAAAAAACCTCCTCCCTCTTCTCCTCACACCACATTGAGCCTTCAAGCTCGGCCAACCCCTGCCAATTTCTCTTCTCCTCTTCCCTAGTAATATTCTATGGGTCCTAGTCTTCTTCAAAGACCAATTTTAGTGCCCTAAGAGGAGGTTTAAAAGAGGCGTGTTGAAGAAGAGGTAATATCCATTACGAATTCTTTCAAATTTATTTCTTCTTATACATTCTCTTATTTAGTTGTTTCATTATGAAGTAATAACATCAGTATAACTCATATACTGGAATGTTATTATAAATATTAAAAAACCCTATTTCACCTTCTATCTATCCTATATAAAAAACAAAATCACCGCACGTGCGTGCATACAGAATACCGTCTCCATGTCGTGGTGTAATCTGTTTTCGACCACCACCTTACTTGGATGGGTATAATGGTGTAAATAAATAACTATATATGATTATTTTAAAGTGATATTGATTCTGAAATATTATACATACGCTTCAATACAATTCCACGATCATGGGAGTGATATCATTGCTCGTGCGTACGTACGGACTATCGTCTCCACGACGCGATGAGATTCATTCTCCATATTAACCATTCATGAATGATTATATAGTATATATAATGAATAATAATGAGATATATGACATAATAATGATACTGAATTTGTGTATATATATATATATATGTAATCTACTTAATTCCATTCAAGTCAATAAGGAAACGAAAACAGCATTCATCCGTACGTACG
The DNA here is from genome assembly GCA_963277665.1 of Viscum album. Lineage (NCBI taxonomy): Eukaryota > Viridiplantae > Streptophyta > Magnoliopsida > Santalales > Viscaceae > Viscum > Viscum album. The sequence goes on along the minus strand of OY728139.1, from coordinate 419,238,271 downwards.
GCCTACCGTCTCCATGAACGGTGTATTTCATTACATTTATCGATCTATCATATATATATGTATATGCAGAATATATATTATATATAAATCATGTTTTACATTCTGGAATTATGTAAATCAGGATATAAGTAATAATATCAAAAACAACAAGTCGAAACATGTACAATAAATGAAACGATTTTTCCTAAATCACTGCTTTTACATCGAATTTACAAAAGAACTGTGAATATAAATTCATAAGTAAACTATATATGATATCATGACAATGAATATGATTCTATAATAAGTCAATGACATTATTTAAATCATTATACTGGAGGCTCGGATACATATGAAACATATCATACATAAGGTAAGGGATAACTTTTCCAATCTCGTTTTTATCTGAGATTGTTTATTTGTAAGTATTTACTGGGGTTATATTTATCATCAATGTCCTTGTTTTCAAAAAATGGTTTCATGTATGTTCAAAGTCCTTTTTACCCATCTTTTTCGTTTACTACATGGTATGTAAGGAATCTTTCTTTTGTTTACCATATGAGGAACTTTTTGACTTTTCAGGCAAAAGTACGAGAAGAATGTTTTTTTATCTTATACGACATGAACAGATTTTTATGGTTTCATAAAGCCTTATTTTCATGAAGTTTACTTATCAGGGTTTCATTAATATTTTCAACAAAAGCCTTTTATTATAAAATATCTTTTCATTTTGTGAAAAGAAAATTATTTTTAAGAAGAAGGGATATTTTCCTCAAGAATTCATTTCAAGTGTTTTATCAAAACTATTTTCAATCTAAAATGACATTATTTAATAAGTTTGTGTTTCAAGTATAATGTATCCATTATTTACATGGATTGATTCTTCTTATGATAAAATTATATCAATTTTTATGGATTATGTTATGATGGCATGATGTTTAAGAATCTCATTCTATTACATGGGTTATGCTATGATGTATGATTCATGATTTTGTGTCACACGAAAGAATGATTTAATTATGGGATGGGTGGGACCTATATCTCCCTCCAACGCATTGGGTAAATATTTTTATCTCATGAGATAGACCTGACTGGAATTCAAAGTTAATCTGATTCAGTAATACAGGACTGGAACGAGGAGTGAACTCGATTCAGAAAGGGACTTTGTCCACTAAGATGGTCTTGGAAGCAATGCCTTGGCTACTATGGAAATCATATCATGTGCTTAATGGTTGCCTCAATCACATGTTTTATTCCCATTCTATTTTATCATGATTAATGTTTCTTTATGATCTATTCCTTATGTACTGCCATGTTTTATGTCATTGCTCAGGATTTTGATGTTTAAACATTATGTTCATGTTTTTAGGTTCAAATGTATATGATTTTTTTATTTTATCCATGCTTACCCTTACTGAGAATTTTATGTCACCCTTTATATGTTTTATTTTCCCCAGAATTTAAAGAAAGGTTTTAGGTAAGAAAACCAAAAGGGGTAGATCGTTATTGGAGATGTTGAAGAACTTTCACCATGATTAGAAGATTGTGTTCCAAGTTTCCAAAGACACTTAACTATTATGGTCCTTTAGTGTCTGTTTTTTTATGTATTAAGTATTCCGCAAACGTAATGTAATTTCTATGTACGTCATGCTTTGGGTCTCTACAATTGGTATCAGAGGAAAGGTTTAGTTAACCTTTGGAAACTAGGATGCGAAAACTTTAGTGAGATCCCTAGAGATATTTTAAGGTATGTCTAGGAATGTCCCTAAGGATAAGTATACGTATAGGTTATAGTCCTAGAATTACGGAAACGATATTAGAATTAAACCTAAGATGATAGATATCGAAGGTACTCCCCCTTTATTATGTTGTTTTCCCTAGCATGATTTTTGACTCTCACACTATTCTTTTTGGGTTTTAGACGATGGTTGGAACCCAAAGGAACCCTGTTGATCAATGTAATGGACAATGCAGTGATTTTCCTCCTGAGCAAACCAATGTTATGAGAGATGGAGTGTGAAATCTTATTGCTATACTTACACAATCTTTGAATCATTCTGGACTTCCAAATGAGAAAAGAAGGAAACAATATTCTATTGAGTCCTTCATGAGGCAACGTCCACCTTCTCTCAGTGGGTCTTCTGATCCACTTGTTGCTGAACAATGGATTAGTACCATTGAAAAGATATTTTCCACACATTGCTGTTCAGAACATGAAAAATTGATTCTATCTATTTACCATTTAGAAGGTGAGGTGGATGAATGGTGGAATCTAATTAAGAATACGAGGCCCCAAGATGAAATTGAATCCATGGAATGGGATGAGTTCAAGATCTTATTTTCAATAAGTAATTCCCTCGTATTCTTCAAACAAAGAGGGAAAGGATTTCCTTGAGCTTATGAAAAAGGATGATGAATCTGTTGGTATATACGAAGCAAATGTTTCAAGGCGTGCAAGGTATGCATCTGGATTTATCATCCAACCTTAAAGTAAAGTTGATCGATTCTTTAGTGGCTTAAAACCATGTCTTCAAAGGGCATTAGCTATAAGAGACTTTAGTAGCTATGAAGAAATTGTGTGTTGTGCTATCAAGGTAGAAATAGAAGTTGGTGTTACATATCCATCTCATGGTTTGGATAAGAAACGAAATATGGAGTTCAAGGAGAAATCTCAGAATAATGGTGAAAAGAATATGACTGTTTATTTATGCTCAAGGTGTGGAAAGAAGCATGGTGGAGACTGTCTTAAAGGGACTAGAAAATGTATTAAGTGTGGAAAAGAAGGTCATCGAGAAGATGAGTGTCAAAGTAATGGAAAAAGGGTTCCTAATGATGCGAATAAAGAAAATATTATAGAGAACGCACCACCAACACTTCAATAATTCAAGTGCAATAAAATGGGGCATTATTCTAATCAATTCCCTAATCCAAGGGTTAATGATGATCGATATGAGCAACCACTTGAGGAAAATGACAAAGGGAAGTCACATGCGATCACTATTGGCAATATTGAATATGACAACGATGTGGTAGAATGATTAAGTGTTTATGTAATGGGATTCCAAAATAATGTTGTATGTAGTACCGTGGAATGTTGGAATATTTATGTATTGGTCTATTGTGGTTTTCAATAATTGTATGGTACCGGTAACCATGTAAAGTGATTGAGATATTTTTGTAAAGAAGATGATATGTGCATAATGAAGGGATAAAGAGAAAATGAAATGTTTGACAGTATTCATGAGATCATGACTGATATAAGGAAAAGGTTATATCATGGTTTGAGTATATAGAATTTTTGGATTTTAGTATATGGAAAGAGTTAACCTTTGACAGCAATCATGTTCTCACTAAGATTCAATGGGTATTAATTTTTCAAGATAATACATGATTAAGGTATTTACATGTTTGGAATGTGACCAACAAGATATATCTTATATGGGGGATAAATGATGGTATTCACATGCTTGGTAGATGAAATTTCTAGTAATAATTTTCTTTATACTATAAGATCGGACAGAAGTATTTTGGATAAGCCTAAAGATTGGAATGGATAATGTTGCACATAAATTAGTATTGATTAAGGCTATAACATTTTTAATATTATTAATGGAATTTTATAATAATGTAGTTTTAGAAAAAGGACAACCTTTAGGACGGGTGACAACCCGTCGCATCAGACAAGGATGCGGGAATCGAACCCACAACCAAAGTGTGACAGGCCTTTATCCCCTACCACTAGCCTACAAGAAGTCCCTAGTTTGTAGAAACTAGTTTTATTTTATTAATATCTATGATAGCTGAAATAAAAGTCCATTATAGCAACCATATATGATTAATCTCAGCATATATGGACTTGTGTATATTTAATAAATTTTGCTAACACTACTGAAAAACTAATCTATGCCAACAGTTTTGAACCATTGGTATAGGCCTCCAAATCGTTGGTATAGCCTATACCAATGGTTTGGAGAACTGTAGGAAAGTAAGTTGTTGGGATAGGTCTATACCAACGATTTTTGGAAAACCATTGGTATAGACCTATACCAACAGTTTTGAAAACCGTTGGTATACGTAATATGAAAATCTATACCAACGGTTCCATAAAACCGTTGGTATATGTATTTCCAAAAAAAACATCCTCTGGGATTTGATACCAGGACCTCCAGTTTATTAGTGAACGGCCTAACCACTAACCTAACATGACTTTTGTGAACATAATTTCATAAATATATATATATGTATTATCATAATTATTTTAAATTTTGATTTATAGAATGTTCTAGTCAAGAGGATCCGATAAAAAATCAAAGGACATATACCAACGGTTGTCAAAACCGTTGTTATAGGTCCATACCAACGGTTTTGACAACCGTTGGTATAGGTCCTTGGAATATTGGAAGTGATGTTGATATATTGGGGATCATTCCCAATGGTTTGGCCAAACCATTGGGAAAGCCTACCCTTTCCCAACAGTTTGGCCAAACCGTTGGGAAAATTGGCGACAAATTGGACCTTTCCCAATGGTTTGGCCAAACTGTTGGGAAAGGGGGTATAGAAGTGTTGGGAAAGGTCGCATTTCCAATAGTGTAAACTTTTTGTGATATAATTAGATGAAATGACCTATCATTCTATCGCATAATCTGCTAACACTTCACAGAAGACAAATTCAACTTCATTTCTTTAAGAGATGAAGTGGAAATTGTTCGAGGTACGAGCAACGGTGAGATTGTACCAAAATAAAGTAAGTATTTCATTTAATTCAAAAATTATTCAACTTTAGGGAAATGATCTTGAAAACAAAAAATGTTGTCCCAGTGATCTAATATCTGATGAATCGGATGGTACCTTAGATCATCAAAAATTTATGGCTTTGTGATTGTTGGATTTTTCATAGCCATGTCCTCTACCACTCTTTATCAGAATTTGATGGTTATATTTCTCTTACATATCCATATTTTCACATATGTTCTACTATGTGGAAACCCACTGATTAGTTAATTTGGGTACCCGTTACATTTCATACATTAGTTTTTAAAGTCAACTTTTGCTATTCCTTTTTACGATGTGGGTTTCTATTAAAGAAACTTTCAAGTACTAAACCATTTGTAACCCCGACGAATTTTGAGGGAAAATTCATTTTAAGGGGGGTAGAATGTAACAACCTGAGATTTTATGAGAATTATTCTTTTTAATTTCATTGATTTCTTGTGTTGTACGCTACACCAAAATTAGGTTTCACTATACGCAACACTGTATTAGCTTGCAGTATACACAACACTATTCTTGGCTCTTGTTACACACAATTTCAAGTTCGTTTTATGGAAATTATTTTATACAACATTAAGTATTAAATTTTTAATGTATAAATGAAATATGTTTGGGTTATGTTATACACAACACCAAACGGAGAATTCATTACACGCATCCCTGACTTGTCTTGCATTACACGGAATCAAGACCTTCCTTGATAGCATGTGTAGTACGCAATACCGAGTTTCACTAAATGATATATTATTATAATATTATTATAAACTAACCGTTATGAATACTAATTCTCACTTTTTGAAATTTTAGAAGTTTTATTTTTCAAAATGGACTTCATTTTTGGATTTGGAATATCTAAGTTAGCCTATGGTAAATTTTTGGTATTTTTATGAAAACATTATATTTTTTATGAATAGTGAAAAAACAGGGTTACTATTTAAAAACCGACTTTTTATATAAATAATTAATTATTTTATTTAAATTTATTTTAGGTAAAAATTGATATATAATACCTATATAAGTTCAATGTAATTCATTCGAGTCATTTTATAAAAATTTTAGACATATAAAAATTTTATTGAACATTTCACTGTCTTTTACCCACCTCCTATGAGAGTTTGAAAATTTACATAAAACATAATTTTACCGCTTTTGTGAGTGGAATTTTGAAAATCAGAGAGAAAAAATTAATATTAGGGATTAAAATGTGATTCGATAAGATAAAAATAATTTTTTGTGAATAGTAACTTTTTAGTTTTATTTACCACGATTAAAAATAAATATGGTAATTATGGGTAAAAATGATATTATTATTACCCAAAAACCTATCATAATTCTATTGGATAAGTGTTATTCATCCAAAAAACCTTAGAAATAAAATATGACCATTTAGGTCCACCTGTATTAGATTAAGAAATTTATTATTAATTTATTTAACGAAGGGTTAAAATAGATAAAATCAATGTTTAATAACTAAATCATTATTAATATAGGGTTATACATAAGAAAAATTAGACTATAAATATTCATTAGAAATAAAAAAGTATTTCCTACATAATGGTATTTTAGTTATAATTTTTAGACATTAATTAAGTTAATTTATGTATGACACAATGATGATACAGTAATTACCTTATTAATGAAATATTAACATAATTGATTTTATAAATACACAAATAAATATAATTTGAGACTTTTTATGAATTAAAAAATTTTATAGCTTAATATGACATGTTATTATTGATTTAATTAAAATTATTCAAACTAATCATGCTGTTATGATTTTCAAAAAAATCAATTACCAAATAGTGTCAAAATTGACATAAAATATTTTTTAAAACAAATATTACATTATTAATTGTTATTATATTCATAAAAATCTAAGTTTTGACCAAGATACTTATATCATGGTAGTTGTATCATTAATGGACCACTTTGGGGTCTCTTGGATGTATATGGTAAATTTATTAATTATATAATATAAAAATACAAAGTGACATGGTAAATGTCAATCTAATTAACTAAGAGTTAAAACTAAAAGATAAGGTTAATATAATTACCCAAACCTGTCTAAAATGTATTTTCTGAGAGTCTTGCAACCCATCCCAAATTAATCTTCGAAAGAAATCAATTTTGAGCTATTAAAAACTGAATATGATTTTATTTTAAAATAATATTTTAAGTTTTTTCTAAGGTGCCCCTCTCCTCCCTTTTAAAATGCCACCTCCTCCCTCTTCTCCTCACAACACATTGAGCCTTCAAGATCGTCCAACACCTGAACATTTCTATTCTCCACTTCCCTAGTAATATTCTAGAGGTCCTGGTCTTCTTCAATGACCAATTGTAGTTCCTTAAGAGGTGGTTTCAAAGAGGCGTGTCTAAGAAGTGGTAATATCTGTTACCGATTCTTTAAAATTTATTTCTTCTTCTACATACTATTATTTAGTTGTTTTATTATGATGTAATTACATCAGTATCAATCATATAATTCTATATTATTATAAATATGAAACAACCCTATTTCGCCTTCTATCCATCCTATGGAAAACGAAATCATCATGCATGCGTACTTACGGAATATCGTCTCCACGCCGTGGTGTAATCTGTCTTCGACCACCACCTTACATGGATGGGTATAATGGTGTAAATAAATAACTATATATGATTATTGTAAAGTGATATTTATTCTGAAGTATTATACATACGCTTCAATACAATTCCACGATCATGGGAATGATATCATCGCTCATGTGTACGTATGGACTACCGTCTCCACGACGCGATGAGATTCATTCTCCATGTTAACCATTCATGAATGATTATAAAGTATATATAATGAATAATAATGAGATATATGAAATAATAATGATACTGGATATATATATATATATATATATTTCATCTACTTAATTCCATTCAATTCAATAAGGAAACGAAAACAACATTCATGCGTATGTACGGCCTACCGTCTCCACGAATGGTGTATATCATTCCATTTATCAATCTATCATATATATATGTATATGTGGAATATATATTATATATAAATCGTGTTTTAAATTCTGTAATTAATTAAATCAGGATATAGGAGATAATATCAAGAACAACAAGTCGAAACACGTACAATAAATGAAACGATTTTACCCAAATCGCTGCTTTTACATCGAATTTACAAAAGAACTGGTAATATAAAGTCATAAGTAAACTATATATGATATCATAACAATGAATATGATTCCGTAATAATTCAATGACATTATTTAATTCATTATATAGGAGGTTCAGATACATACGAAGCATATCAGACATAAGGTAATGGATAACTTTTCCAATCTCGTTTTTATCATAGATTGTTTATTCGTAAGTATTTACTGGAGTTATATTTATCAACCATGTCACTATATTATAAAAATGGTTTCATGTATGTTTGAAGTCCTTTTTTCACATTTTTTACTTTTACTACATGTTATGTAAGGAATCTTTTTTTTGTTTACCATGCGAGGTACTTTTTGACTTTTCCGGCAAAAGAACGAGAAGAATGTTTTTTTAACATATACGGCATGAACAGATTTTTATTTTTTCATAAAGCCTTATTTTTATGAAGTTTACTTAACAGAATTTTATGAATATTTTCAACAAAATCCTTTTCTTTTAAAATTTCATTTCATTTTGTGAAAAGAAAATGATTTTGAAGAAAAAAATGATATTTTCCTCAAAAATTCATTTCAAGTGTTTTATCAAAACTATTTTCCATCTAAAATGACATTATTTAATATGTTTATATTTCAAGTATAATGTCTCCATTATCTACATGGTTTGATTATTGTTATGATAAAATTATATCCATTTTTATGGATTATGTTATGATGGCATGATGTTTAAGAATCTCATTCTATTACATGGGTTATGCTATGATGTATGATTCATGATTTTGTGGAACATGAAAGAATTATTTCATTATGAGATGTGTGAGACCTATATTTCCCTCCAATGCATTGGGTAAAGATTTATATCTCATGAGATATACATGGTTGGAATGGTAAGTTAATTTGGTTTAGTAATACAGGACTGGAACGAGGAGTGAACTCGATTCAGAAAGGGACTTTGTCCACTAATATGGTCTTGGCAGCAATGTCTCGGCTACTATGGAAATCATATCATGTGCTTAATGGTTTCCACAATCCCATGTTTTATTCCCATGCTATTTTATAATGATTAATGTTTCTTTATGATCTATTCCTTATGTACTGCCATTTTTTATGTCATTGCCCATGATTCTGATGTTTAAACATTATGTTAATGATTCTAAGTTCAAATGTATATGATTTGTTTTATTTTATCCATGCTTACCCTTACTGAGCATTTGATCTCACCTTTATATGTTTTCTTTTCCCCCGGATTTCAAGAAAGGTTTTAGGTAAGAAAACCAAAAGGGGAAGATCTTTATGGGAGATGTTGAAGATCTTTCACCATGATTAGAAGATTACGTTCCGAGTTTCTAAAGACACTAAACAATTACGGTCCATTGGTGTCTGTTTTTGTTATGTATTATGTATTCTGCAATAGTAATGTAATTTCTATGTACATCAAGCTTTGGGTCTCTACAGCTGGTATCAGAGGAAAGTTTTAGTTAACCTTTGAAAACTAGGATGTGAAAACTTTAGTGAGATCCCTAGATATATTTTATGGTATGTCTAGGGATGTCCCTAAGGTTAAGTATACATATATGTTATAGTACTAGAATTATGGAAATGATATTAGAATTAAACCTAAGATGTTAGTTATCGAAGTTACTCCACCTTTATTATGTTGTTTTCCCTCTCATTAATTTTCCCTCTCACACTATTCTTTGTGGGTTTTAGACGATTGCTGCAACCCGAAGGAACAGTGTTGATCAATGTAATGGACAATGCAATGATTTTCCTCCTAAAAAAAAGAATGTTATGGGAGATGGAGTGAAAAATATTATTTCTATACTTACAAAATCTATAAATCATTCTGGACATCCAAATGAGCAGAGAAGGGAACAATATTCTATTGACTCCTTCATGAGGAAACGTCCTCCTTATTTCAGTGGGTCTTTTGATCCACTTGTTTCTGAACAATGGATTAGTACCATTGAAAAGATATTTTTCATACTTCTCTGTTCAGAACATCAAAAATTCATTCTGGATATTTACCGTTTAGAAGGTGATGCAGATCAATGGTGGACTCTAATTAAGAATACCAGGCCTCGAGATGAAATTGAATCCATGGAATGGGATGAGTTCAAGAACTTGTTTTTTAATAAGTACTTCCCTCGTATTCTTCGAATACATATGGAAAAGGATTTCCTTGAGCTTAAGAAAAAGGATGATGAATATGTTGGTATATACGAAGCGAATTTTACAAGGATTACAAGGTATGCATCTGGCTTTATCATCCAACTGGAATGTAAAGTTTATCGATTCTTCAGTGGCTTAAAACAAAGTCTTCGAAGGGAATTAGCTATAAGAGACCTTAGTAGCTATGAAGAAATTTTTAGTTGTGCTATCAAGGTAGAAATGGAAGTTGGTGTTACATATCGATCTCATGGATTGGACAAGAAACTAAAGATGGAGTTCAAGGAGAAATCTTAGAACAATGGTGAAAAGAAGATGAATGTTTCTTTATGCTCAAAGTGTGGAAATAATCATGGTGGAGATTGTCTTAAAGGGAGTAGAAAATGTTTAAAGTGTGGAAAAGAAGGTCATCAAGCAGCTGAGTGTCGAAGTAATGGAAAAAGGGTTGCTAATGATGTGAATAATGAAAAGACTGCAGAGAACGCACCACCAACACTTCAATGCTTCAAGTGCAATGAAATGGGGCATTATACTGATCAATGCCTTAATACAATGGTTAATGATGATCGACATGAGAAACCACTTAAGGAAAAGGACAAAGGGAAGTCACATTAGTTCACTTTTGGCGATTTTGAATATGAAAATGATGTGGTGGAATGATTAAGTGTTCATTTAATGGTATTCCAAAATAATGTTGTATATAGTATCGTGGAATATTGGAATATTTATGTATTGGTCTATTTTTGTTTTCAATAATTTTATGGTACCGGTAACCATGGAAAGTGATTGAGATATTTTTGGAAAGAAGATGATATGCACATAATGAAGGGATAAGAAGAAAATGAAATATTTGATAGTATTCATGAGCTAATGACTAATATAAGGAAAACGTTATATCATGGTTTGAGTATATAGAATTTTTGGATTTTGGTATGTTGAAAAAGTTAACTTTTGACAGAATTCATGTTTTCACTAAGATTCATTGGTTATTAATTTTTCAAGATAATACATGATTAAGGTTTTCACATGTTTGTAATGTGACCAACAGGATATATCGTATATGAGTGATAAATGATGGTATTCGCATTCTCGGTAGATGAAATTTCTAGTAATCGTTTTCTTTATACTGTGAGATTGGACAGACGTATTTTGGATAATCCTAAAGATTGGAATGGATTATGTTGGACATAAGTTAGTATTGATTAAGGATATAACTTTTTTGATATTATTAATATAATTTTATAATAATTTAGTTTTAGAAAAAGGACAACCTGCAGGATGGGCGATAACCCGTCGCGTCGGACAAGGATGCGGGAATCAAACCCACAACCAAAGTGCGACAGACCTTTATCGCCTACCACTAGCCTACAGGAAGTCCCTGGTTAGTAGAAACTAGTTTTATTTTATTAAGTTCTATGATAGATGAAGTATAAGTCCATTTTAGCAACCATATATGATTAGTCTTAGCATAGATGGACTTCTGTATATTTAATAAAGTGTGCTAAACTTTTTGTGATATAAATAGATAGAATGGCCTATCATTCTATTGCATAATCTGCTAACACTTCATAGAAGACAAAGTCAACTTCATTTCTTTAAGAGATGAATTGGAAATTATTCAAAGCATGAGCAACGGTGAGATTATACCAAAATCAAGTAAGTATTTATTTTAATTCAAAAATTATTCAACTTTAGGGAAATGATCTTTAAAACCAAAAATTTTGTCCTAGTGCTCTCATATCTCATGAATCGGATGGTACCTTAGATCATCAAAAATTGATGGCTTTGTGATTGTTAGATTTTTCATAGCCATGTCCTCTGCCACTCTTCATCAGAAGATGATTGTTATATTTCTATTCCATATCCATATTTTCACCTATGTTCTACTATGTGGAAACCCAGTAATTAGTTAATTTGGGTAGCCGTTACGTTTCATACTTTAGTTTTTAAAGTAAAGTTTTGGTATTACTTTTTACGATGTGGGTTTCTATTAAAGAAACTTTAATGTAGTAACCCATTTATAACCCTGACGAATTTTGAGGGAAAATTTCATTTTAAGGGGGGTAGAATGTAACAACCTGAGATTTTATGAGAATTATTCTTTTTAATTTCATTGATGCCTTGTGTTGTACGCTACACCAAAATTATCTTGCACTATACGCAACACCATATTATCTTGCAGTATACACAACACTATTCTTGGCTCTTGTTACACACAATTTCAAGTTCATTTTGTGGAAGTTATTTTACACAACATTAATTATATATTTTGTTTAATGTATAAATGAAATAGCTTTTGATTATGTTATAAGAAACACTAAATGGAGCTTTCACTACACGCATCCTTGACTTGGCTTGCATTACATTCAATAAAGACCTTCCTCGATAGCGTGTGTAGTATGCAATACCTAGTTTCACTGAATGATATATTATTATAATATTATTATGAACTAGCCATTATGAATAGTAATACACACTTTTTAAAATTTTATAAATTATATTTTTCAAAATGGACTTCATTTTTGGATTCGGAATATCAATATTTGACTAGGGTGAATTTTTTGTATTTTTCTGAAAACATTCAATTTTTGATGAATAGTGAAAACACTAGGTTACTTTTTAAAAACCGAACTTTTATAGAAATAAATATTTATTTTAATTTATTTTATTTTAGATCAAAATTGATACATAATACCTATATAAGTTCAAATTAATTCATTGGAATAATTTTATAATAATTTTAGACATATAAAAATTTTATTAAACTTTTCACCGTCTTTTACCCACCTCCTAGGAGAGACTGAAAATTTACATAAAACATAATTTTACCACTTCTTTGAGTATAATTTTGAAAATCAGAGAGACATGGTTAATATCAAGGTGTAATATTTGGTTCTATAAGATAAAAATAATTTTTGTTGAATAGTAACTTTTTACTTTTATTTACCACGGTTAAAAGTAAATAGGGTAATTAAGGGTAAAAATGATATTATTAATACCATAAAACATGTCCTAATTCTATTGGATAAGTGTAATTAGTCTAAAAACAACCTTAGTAATAAAATATTACCATTTAGGTCCACTTTTATTAGATTAGGACATTTATTATTAATTTATTTAAAGAAGGGTTAAAATAGTTAAAATCAATGTTTAATAACTAAATCATTTGTAATATAGGGTTATACATAAGATAAAATCAACTATAAATATTCATTAGAAAGATAAAAATATTTCCTAAATAATGGTTTTTTTTTAAATTTTTAGACACTTAATACGTTAATTTATTTATGACACAATGATGATGCATTAATTACCTTATTAATAACATATTAACATAATTTATGTTATAAATACACAAATAAATGTAATTTGAGACTTTTTATGAATTAAAATAATTTAATAGGTTAATATGACATGTTAGTATTGATTTAATTAACATTTTTTGAACTAATCATGTTGTTATGATTTTGAAAAAAATCAATTACCAAATAGTGTCAAAATTGACATAAAATAGTTTTTAAAACGAATATTATATTATTAATTGTTATTGTATTCCTAAAAATCTACGGTTCGGCCAAGATACTTATATCATGATAGTTGTATCATTAATGGACCACTTGGTCGTCGCATGGATGTATATGGTACGTTTATTAACTATATAATATAAAAATACAAAGTGACATGGTAAATGTCAATCTAATTAACTAAGAGTTAAAACTAAAAGATAAGGTTAATATAATGACCCAAAACTGACTAAAATATATTTTTTGAGAGGATTTAGACCCATCACCACTTTATCTATGAATTAAATCAATTTAAAGCTATTAGAAACCGAATATGACTTTATTATAAAATAATATTTTATGTTTTTGCTAAGGTGCCCCTCTCCTCCCTTATAAAAGGGCACCTCCTCCCTCTTCTCCTCACACCATTTTGAGCCTTCAATCTCGGCCAAACCATTCCAATTTCTCTTCTCAACTTTCCTATTAATATTCTATAGGTCCTGGGCTTCTCCAAAGACCACTTTTAGTTCCCTAAGAGGATGTTTTAAAGAGGCCTGTCGAAGAAGAGGTAATATCTATTACCGATTATTTCAAATTTATTTCTTCTTCTACTTCCTCTTCTTTAGTTGTTTCATTATGACGTAATAAAATTGGTATCAATAATATAATGGTATGTTATTATAAATATGAAACAACCCTATTTCACCTTCTATCCAACCTACGTAAAATGAAATCACCGCCCGTGCGTACGTACGGAATACTGTCACCACGCCGTGGTGTAATCTGTTTTCGACCACCACCTTACATGGATGGGTATAATTGTGTAAATAAATAACTATATATGATTATTGTAAACTGATATTGATTCTGAAATATTATACGTACTCTTCAATACAATTCCACGATCATGGGAATGATATCATCGCTCGTGCGTACGTATGGATTATCGTCTCCACGAAGCGATGAGATTCATTCTCCATGTTAACCATTCATGAATGATTATAAAGTATATATAATGAATAATAATGAGATATAAGACATAATAATGATATTGGATTTATGTATATATATATACATATATCATCTACTTAATTCCATTCAATTCAATAAGGAAACGAAAACAGCGTTCATGCGTACGTACGGCATACCGTCTCCAAGAATGGTGTATTTCATTCCATTTATCGATCTATCATATATATATGTATATGCTGATTATATATTATATATAAATCATGTTTTAAATTCTGGAATTAAGTAAATCATGATATACGTAATAATATCAAGAAAAACAAGTCGAAACATGGACAATAAATGAAACGATTTGACCCAAATCGCTTCTTTTACATCGAATTTACAAAAGAACGGGTAATTTAAAGTCATAAGTAAACTATATATGATACCATATCAATGAATATGATTTTGTAATAATTCAATGATATTATTTAAATCATTATACAAGAGGTTCGGATACATAAGAAGCATATCAATCATAACATAAGGGATAACTTTTCCAATCTCGTTTTTATATGAGATTGTTTATTCATAAGTATTTACTGGGGTTATATTTATCATCCATGTTCCTATTTTCTAAGAATTGTATCATGTATGTTTAAATTCCTCTTTACCCATTTTTTACTTTTACTACATGGTATGTAAGCAATCATTCTTTTGTTTACCATATGAGGTACTTTTTGACTTTTTCGGAAAAAGTACGAGAAGAATATTTTTTTTAACTTATACGGCATGAACATATTTTTACGGTTTCATAATGCCTTACTTTGATGAAGTTTACTTAACAATATTTCATGAATATTTTCAAAAAAATCATTTTCTTTTAAAATTTCATTACATTTTGGGAAAAGAAAATGATTTTGAAGAAGAAAAGATATTTTCCTCAAGAATTCATTTCAAGTGTTTTATCAAAACTATTTTCCAGCTAAAATGACATTATTTAATATGTTTATGTTTCAAGTATAATTTCTCCATTATTTACATGGTTTTATTCTTATTATGATAAAATTATATCCATTTTGATGGATTATGTTATGATGTCATGATGTCTAAGAATCCCATTCTATTACATGGGTTATGCTATGTTGTATGATTCATGATTTTTTGGCACACGAAAGAATGATTTCATTATGAGATGGGTGGGACCTATATCTCCCTCCAATGCATTGGTAAAGATTTATATCTCATGAGATAGACATGGCTAGAATGGTAAGTTAATCTAGTTTAGTAATACAGGACTGAAACAAGGAGTGAACTCAATTCAGAAAGGGACTTTGTCCACTAAGATGGTATTGGCAGCAATACCTTGGCTACTATGGAAATTACATCAAGTGCTTAATGGTTTCCACAATCACATGTTTTATTCCCATGCTATTTTATCATGATTAATGTTTCTTTATGATCTATTCCCTATGTACTTCCATGTTTTATGTCATTGCCCATGATTTTGATGTTTAAACATTATGTTCATGTTTTTAAGTTCAAATGTATATGATTTGTTTTATTGTATCCATTTTTACCCTTACTGAGCATTTGAGCTCACTCTTTATATGTTTTCTTTTTCCCAGGATTTAAAGAAAGGTTTTAGGTAAGAAAACCAAAAGGGGAGATCTTTATGGGAGATGTTGAAGATCTTTCACCATGGTTAGAAGATTACGTCCTAAGTTTCCAAAGACACTAAAATATTATGGTCCTTTGGTGTCTATTTTTGTTATGTATTAAGTATTGCGAAAAAGTAATGTAATGTCTATGTACGTCAAGCTTTGGGTCTCTACAGTTTCGGGTGGAACTTCTTGGTGACAGCATCGAGGCCTTACGACGATATTTTGGGTATGGACTGTATATCCTTAGTTCATATTTAGATTTACTATATTAGGAAAAAGGATGTGTTTTATCTACAACATTTGAATGGGTATTTCATTGGTCAGCGAAAAAGGAATCCCAAACAGCGAATGATAATCACATGCATAGGCGGGTGCAGCCGATCACTCATGAGTCGGCATAATTACCCACGTGGCAGCCGGAGTTTTGGGTTTTCAGTTCCCAACAAGAGTGGAAGAGTGTGGGACATCTTTTCAAAAGATGTATCCAAGGTTACCTCTCTGAAGGGAGAGGGACTTTTTCATTGGCTAGGTACTACTAGAGTTTTGAACCAGACTTATCCAGGGTGGAGGCCCCATTTTCACCTTTGACGAAGAAGGGGGAGCCATTCTTATGGATGGAGATGTGTCAACAGTGCTTTTATGAGCTGAGATATAGACTAATAAGAAGAACTATGCTACCCCTGACCTGGAGTTAGCATATATGGTCTTTGTGCAGAAGATGTGGTGGAATTACTTGATGGGTGAATGTCTTACAGTTTACTCAGATCACAATTGTATTTGGTGTATCTTCTCATAGAAGGACCTAAACCTGATATAGCGACGATGCGTAGAGTTTCTACAGGACTATAACTTTGAGATAGTCTATTCTCTTTGGAAGGGGAACATGATAGCAGACACACTCTGCAGGAGGTATGGTCTACAACCACTGAGTGGGGCATTAGAGAAGCTAGTCACATTGCGAATATCCTTCGTGGATGAATATGGATCATCTACCTTCAGTCTATGTATGTTACTCCCTAAATTCATTGGTAAATTCAGGGGGTACAGCTTGAGAGGTTGACTGAGAGGCCCAAAATGCTTAGATATCCCCAGGACGGTCACCTAAAGGATTTTATGAATTTGGGGAGCATGTCATCCTCTTTAGAGGATTAAACATGGTACCGGTGATTCTTCAGAAGGAGGTGTTGAGGGAGATATATAAAACCCCTTAAACAGTACGTCCTGGTGTGGAGAGGATGTACCAGGACCTCCGACATCAGTACTGATGGCCCTAGATGAATTAAGTAATGGAAATGTTTGTATCAAAATGCCTCACTTCATATCAAGTGAAAACTGCTCAGAGCCGGTAGTAGTTTTATGCCGATAGGAGGAGGGAAACCATGTCCTCCAAAAAAATTTCACCTCGACTAGGTTTGCATAGATTTGGTCGGGGTGGAAGGTTATCTCTAAGGTTCATCGGACCTTCCTAGACTCTCAACAGAGTGGTTGACGTGGTGTGTCGTCTATCCCTTTCCCCACAGATTCACTGGGTGCATAATTATTTCCATGTTTCACCACTAAGGATATGTTTTCATGATCCATCACATGTTATCAACTAGGGTGAGTTGTTTTTTGACGATGGGGTGACTTTTATGGAGTTCCTGGTGGATTTTAAGGATTGAAAGTAGAGGGTCCTTTGAGGGCAGTCGATACCTCAAGTGCACATTTTCTAGCAGCATGGGAACCTACAGGAGAGCACATGGGGGAGGGAGGATCAGATTTGTGCTCAGTACCCCCCACTTGATTCCTTAGTCTGTGTTTTGGCTTTTAGGGATGAAAATACCTAATGTTAGGATAATGTAATGTCCCAAGATTTATGTATAATTTTTTTTATTATATGGAATTATTTTGAGACCACGATATCTAGAGGCACATGATTATGAGGCCCGAAGTGCCTAGAATGATCCGTCAAAGTTTTTTTAAACATTAAATAGCATGCATGAGCAGTTTTTCTGAAAAAGTGGAATAACTCATGAATGGTTGTCTGGATCAAAAAAACTGAGGGCACTGTTGCGCTCAGGATAGTGGGTTTACCCTAGTCGCGACTTAATTTTAGTTGGCGTGGACCTCCTCTAAGAAAACCAAAAAATGGAATAACCCTAAATAAAATAACTAAATAAAGTTATTTTATTTTTCAAATGCTTATAACTTACAAACCTTAACTCGGATTAAAAATATGAGACCACTGCTAAACATGTGATGTTATGCTTTCTTTTGGGAGATACTAACATTAGTCGGCATGAGCCACCAGTGAAAGTTAGTTTTTGGACGTAAATTAAATAATTGTGTGACAACTATTTTAATGGAAAATCCATAACTTCTAACAGGTAACTCAGATTTGGAATCAAATAGTGCTATCAAGTTCTCTGGGGCATGTTTTATATAGGAAGAGCCTAACGTTGATCGAGGTGGGTCGAGGGTGACTTTCAATAATTTTCTAAACTTTTCCTACATACGTTCAGTAAACGCGTGAGTGGAATTTTTGAAACTTTTGAACCAAGGATTAGATCAAAAATTTGATGGAATCTTTCAATCTGTAGCACCAGGATTCACTTAAGGGAAACATTACTTTGACGACATTAGGTCTGGAGAAAAAATTATGTTTTGTGACTTTTTAAAAGAAATAAAATAAAATAACTTTATTATTTTATTTTCATTTTTATCCTCCAATGTAAAAGTAGAGCATGGGACCATATATTTGTCAAACCATTAATTTTCTTGACCCATCAATATATGTAACATCAACATTGGGGAAATTAGGAAGCTTCCTAATTAATGAGCTCCATAAATTCCCTACGTGATTACATACCCCCCCCTCCCTTATTTATATGGAGGTTGGGGGGAGGTGACGGAGGGCTTCACCAAGCATCAAAGTGCTGACAAAGTGTCGAGATTCCAAACCATTGGATAATGGAGTCAGTTCTGGTGAGTGATGACAAATGAAACTGAAACCTTGAACCAAAGATCGATGATCGAGCGACGTCATTGGAGGCTAGTTGTGGGGGATGGCGAGCATCGACCCACTTTCTCAACCATGGTCATTTCTCAAACATTCTAGAGGTAGGGTTTTGATCATTATTTTAAATTCAAGTGAACCTATTTAACACCATTATCCTCCCTCTTGATTACAAGCTGATGTAGAGGGTGTGGGCCTAACAAACCCATATCAGACCCTCCTGTAACTTGATACCCCCTTTCGTTCTCCATGGAAGACCCACCGGAGTTGTGGTTTCGGCAACCGGTGCTAGTAGAGACAAAGGCAGCAGCGCAACCACACCATAGGAGGAGGTTGAGGCCTGTCAGCCTCGGTAGAGGAGGGCGGTGGCTAGAATAGTAGCTGGACGCATGAAAGCAGGGGTGGCGCGCGTTCGCATGAGCGGATTTGAAGGTCGTGGCTGTTGAGCCGCGGTGGTATTCCTGGAGGGTGTGCTGCACCCGGACAACCATATAGGTAACAACGGCGCATGCCGGCGCCACTAGAAGGGGAGCCAGCTAGAACCCCAGTAGACCGCGTCATGCCAAGAAGGACCTGCTCTGGTGGGTCCTACATGCCATCAAGAGGTGCCATGTGGTGCCACTGGGTTGGTCAAACCCAAACGGTCCTACTATACCATTTGGAAATCTTAGGGGGGGGTATCTCCCCTCGGTGGTGGATAGGGAGGGTCCCGCCATGGCAGATCGCACATAACTGAGTGGGCTGCGCTGAGTGGGTCGAACCCTGCAGGCCGCTCCCAGTGGGCTGCCCCCTTTGAGGGTCAGACCAGACCCAATCCGGTTCAGGTCTACCTGAACCCGTTTGGGTCAACCCAGGCGGGGTCGAACCGAGTCGGATAGACTAGGTCGAACTGGACCTAGGCCCATCTAGACACAGATACGCCTTTTTGGCCGTATCTTCAAAATTGGGCGTCCATTTGACGTACTGTCTGTGGCACCAGAATCCTTGAGTTGAGTTGGTCCTTTTTCTATACTGCACTTGAGTTTTGGATATTGTTGGTGTTTGACTAGGTTGGGTCGAACCCAAATCCAACCGGGTCCTCAGAATGGAAATACTAATAACTTATAGATCGGGTGTCCGATTGACACGCCATCAGTCGCATTGGGTCACTTATGATGTAATGGAACTTCTTGTTAATTATTCGAGGGAATTCATGGAATTTGAAGTATCAACTGATGGATTGAGGAGTGGATCCTCCCGGAATCAAGAATTCTTAGTGCAGGGATCCAATGGCTTGCTATAACATGAAGAAAGAACAATGCTCATATGTGGGTCAGCATCAATCGGATCCTGTGTGGGTCAGTGCTCTATGATCCTACATGGGTCAACGCATACCGATCCTTTGTGGGTCAGATCCTATGTGGGTCTGTGGGGGTTACTTACCTATCAATCCATTGTGGGTCAGAAGTAGTGATACTAAACATAATACGATGATCTATCTTACGAATAATCATATGTGCTCATGTACTTCATTTATACCTCATGTGAGTTGTGTCATCTACTTTCACTGCATTATCTTTTTGGTGATACTTGTGTGGTACTTCTATCTTTGTGGTGTTATCTGTGTGGTAATTATATATTCATGGTGTTAGCAGTGTGGTACTTCTATATTCGTGGTGTTATATGTGTGGTACTTATGTCTTCATGGTGTTACCTATCTAGTATCTCTCTCTTCATGGTGTTATATGTGTGGCACTTCTATCTTCCTTGTGTTACCTGTGTGGTACTCCTATCTTCGTGGTGTTACTTGTGTGTTACTTCTATCTTCGTGGTGGTACTTGGGTGGTACTTTTATCTTAGTGGTGTTACCTTTGTGGTACTTCAATCTTCGTGGTCTTACCTATGTTGTACTTATGTCCTCGTGGCCTTACCTAAGTGGTACTTCAATCTTCGTGGTGGTACCTGTGTGGTACCTATATCTTCGTGGTGCTACCTGTGTGGTACTTCTATCTTTGTGGTGATACTTGTGTAGTACTTCTACCATCGTGGTGATACATTTGTTTTATTCTTATCTTATGTTTGAGATGATTTTATCTTGATGAATTAGGTCTGTGTATGAACTTATACCTAAGTAGTGTTGATGTGTATCGCTTCGTGCTTTGAGTTTGAGGTCATCTTGGTGGATTTTACTTTGTGGAACTCTTGGAGACCTATGGGTGTCTTAGGGCCCCTACTAAGTCTCGTTATACTCACCCCTACAGGGGCTACACCTGCACCTTATTGTGTGTTGTGCAGACGCTGTACAACGTTGACCGAGGATAAGGGAGTCGGGACCAGATGGTACTCGGAGGTGGACTATTTGTCATGACATGACGCAGGGACTTCTCATCAGGAGTGGTACCTACCCTTAAGGTTGGATCCTCAGTAGACGATCCAGGAGATGTTTTCCCCTTTTCAGTTGTATCATACATTTCAGTTGTACTTGTACTTTTATAGTTGGGTTTGTATTCTGACCCTTTTTTACATTCAACACTCTTTTACTATAGCAGTTTACTTAGTGGTTGCTTCTGGTTGTGTTATTAGACTGTGTGTCTATACAGGTTAAAAGGCAATGCCTTCCCGTTTTAGGGTTACACCATTCCGGTGCTAGTCTCAAACCCCTGACCTTTGGAAGGTAGGCATGGGTTAGTCACAGCACGGGCCCTGAGGGACGGTTCATGAAAAATATTTTATAAAATATTTTTTTTATTTAACATGTTAAAAATATAGTTTTTCATCAAAATCAATTAATAATTATGATTGGTATTGTTAAACATATTAAAACAAAAAACCTAAAATAATTTTAAAAATTTGACATTTAAGTTATAATATGTGTTTTAATAAAGAAAATAAAAATAAAAAATATAATATTTCATGTAATTTTAAAAAGTAAACCAGAAATAAAAATAGGTTATCTATAATATTAGGAATGCAATAAAGGATCGTTTTCTAAAATTACATTATCATGATCATTATGTATGGTATAAACCATGTCTATGACGTGATCATCAATATTATATGTTAATCATTCCATGGATGTATGGATCTTACATAAATAAGTATCTTCTTTATGTTTATCTTCACAAAAATATTATTATTTTTCCTTTTAAAACAATAGAACACTTAATATCATTTTGATCAGGATCATAGAATTTTTTTCATTTGTTTCAATGATAAAATGATCAACTATGTATTTGAATCAATTCATATTAACTAGTTTCATTCCAAATTCATCATTTCTAACATTGTTGTTACTGTTAAACCTTTAAAAGTTTAACAGTGGAACATTAAATTTAATATAATAAACCTAACATATTTCTTTAATGAATCCATAATATGCACTTGATATGGAAATTGCGTTTTTTCTTTGTAAGTTGAAACATGAAATTATTCTACAAACAACAATACAAAACTATTCTAAACTACACTTCGGTTATCCTGATATTTCATATGAAATGTATATCCATTAAATTTATAAATGGACCATGTTATAAAATTTTAACTTATACTTCCCACTAACTATATCAATATTTCTAATTCATATGATATACCAAGAAGATTCTCTTTAAACCATAATAAAAAAATTATGATTATTCAAAATCCACATATCTTTCTCCTTTGAATAGAATTATTTCAAAAAATTATTAAGTAATTGTATATGTGGTTGAGAATCATCAATGTTATAAATATTTATAAGTGTAACTTGTTTATATGTTCACCTATAAATGATTTTATTTTCAAACCACGGATCCCTTTCCCCCATAATTGACTCATTCATATTTAGATGTAGACAAACTAATGTGCTCCACTGTAGAATATTAGCTTTTACAAAACACTATAACCACATAAAAAATATACTACTCAACAGCATAAGATTCAGATCTATATGGATTCTTAACATGCCCCTTAAATATCGTTATATACCATTCAAAAGGACACATCCAACATTAATATACAGGTCTTAAAAACATTATTTCTTGACCCAAATGAACCATTAAATGCAGAATGATATCAAAAAAACTATATGAAATAAATTTCTCATTAAAAACTATAGAAATAAATTCCTAAATGAAAATTTTCAAAGCCTTTAGATCAGTCACCTTATTAAAAGTTGAATTTAAAAAATAACACACCTTCATGATAGGAATTATAACATAGGCGGAAAATATTCCATGCAATGAAACTGGTATGTGTAACATCAATGTGTAACATCAATGTTTCTTACCCACTCAAAATACTGATATGTGGACAAAGGATTTAGAGAAATATCAAAATCTTGTGATCTATTTAATTCCTTATTTAGTCTTTGATAAGAGTGATCCATATAAACAAACTTTCAGTGTTCCATGTATGATATTTTTGTACCTTGTTATAGTTAATAATATTAATTATATTTTTCAAAAATTCAACACCCTTTATTCCCATTAACACTATATCCATAAAAACATCCATATATCGGGACCTCATTCATAATGAAAATAATAATTACATGCAGATTAAAAAACCATTATATAAGAATCATACACCCTAATACCTTCGTCTCACAATACATTAAAATCATCAATTAATGGTGATCGGAAAGCATCAATATCATTTTCATGATATTTTAGTCCAGATATCATTAACCTCAACCTAAAATATTTTTTGTTCATACAAAATTCAAGAGATAAATTTCAAATTACCAATAAAACAAACCATGAGCTATGTGGGCTACTAAGTACTCAATAAGGATTCATTCCATCTTTTCACAATCCAAGAATGATAATTCTAACTTAATTTTAAAATATAAGAATATGTTGATCACTTTTATTCTATTGTGGACAATCAGACTGATGTCATAATTTTCCATCACATATCTCCTCACCTCCATGCCAACAAAAACTTCTTGTATCTTTTTAATTAGTAAATAAATGTTTCAAATGATAAATTATATAAAGATACCAAAATTACATGGTGGGATTCTCTTTAACTAATCAATCGGTCTATGATTTTTATTTAAACTTATAACATGACATCCAACATTTAGGACACCCTGGTTGAAATTCATATATATTTTCTTATATATCATATAGTCATTTAGATAATAATTTATTTTATTATGCACTAATACGATCAGGTGTATTACTTTCATCACAATATAATGTGAATATATATGTTTTTTGTCTTCAAGAAGAATATATTTCAACATTTTTAGAATATCTGCAAAACTATTTTCACTCAATCCATTATTTACCATCATGTTAATCAATCTCAACATCGTCGATAAAACTATAACTTTTGTACAACCTGGATAAAAATGTTCTTAAAATACATTATATAGATGATCGATTTTAAGTTCTTTCTCAATTTCCTCCACTTCAATATCATGAATCCTTTCATAAATTTTATCAAACATATCCTCTTGCAAAGCATCATCATCAATAGATCCAAAATTTTACCAAGTTTCACCAAGCCAAAACTATGGAATATAACTCAGATTAAAACCTTGAAAAATTAAATGATTTTTTATCTCCATTATTTTTTACTTCTATATATTTAATCACTTCAGGCTTGGAATGAAAAAAATATAATTTTTTGGTGTATTTCATTTAACCTATTCCAAAAAAGCATCAACACCAACCTAATATTAATCACTTATTCAAAGTATAGTAATCCAACTTTGAATCATTATCTATAAAAAATATAAAAAATTGAGAATAATTTATTATAATATCTGTATTAATTACAAATTTACATTTATAAATAACAATAAAAAAATAATTTAAAATATTTCACAAAAAAGAAAGTATTTTTTTTAAAAAAATTTAATTATTTGTGTTAATGGTAATGATATTAATAATGATGCAATAATAATAACAATAAAATTATTATTATAACTATTTGATCAATCCTTTGAACATCATTATTAATATATTCTATAGGGTGTTTATTCATGGAATTTGGTTTTTTAAAATAATATTGTGATGGTAGTAAAAGTTCTAGAAGAATTGTAAATTACCATATTGAGGAAGAAGTAATTGTGTTGATTGTGTATAATTTTATATGTTTTACATTAATATAATTTGCTTATAGACCATCTAGGATGGAAAAACCTGGGAAATAACACATATTGAACAACATGTATACAAATATTTGGCATTTTAAAAAAGGATTGTGTGTGGGATGATGTATGATCATATGAGGATAATTAAAAAAAGTTTTATCTATAATATAAATGCAATGTTAATAATAATTATACGATATTTTGTGTTATATGATATGTGTAATAATTGTAAAGTCATTCCTATATTAGTTTAAAAAAACATTGGTATGTTATTGGATTTTTGAGTGAATCTATATAGAGTGGATTTGTAAGTGGCAATCTAGTATGGGTGTTAACATTAATGAGGGAAGTAATCCAATCCATATAATAACAATTAGGTTTTTATCTTATTTTTATTTTATTTGTATCTTTTTAAATAATAGATTATCATTTTTTAATTAATTGTTTTCTTAAATAAAAAATAAACTAAAAATTGGTTTTGTTGAGTTTTGTGGTGAGAAGTTGTGAATAGGATGGGTTTGTGTTATAGTTTATACTATGTGTCAGGGGTATATAGATTAATTGAGGTGAATTTGTTACTTATATTTGTAAATAAAAAATAAAAATGGACATTAGAGTGGTTTAGAAGTGTATTGAAGTTGAAAAAATTACTGAAGGAATATCCTATATTTATATAAATGTTTAAATATTTAAAACTATATAAATGAAATACAATAGTTGATGTGGTTTGGTTACCAAGTGTGTTCCCCATGGTTTTTTCCTGAGAGGGGTATCGGGGTTCATTGCTCAATTTTTTTAGAAAAAATTAAATGAAAATAATTTGTAATTAGTAATAAAATTCAATCATTACTCATTTAACATATTGGATATTTCTTCCCCACTTCTATAGAAATAACACATCATTTTTATTTCAAGTTATCTCTGCACAAAAAAAATTTTCTTTATCAAAAATATATTTTTTGAAATATTGTAATTAATTCCTTAAATTTGATATAGGCATTTTAGAAATTTTTGTTAAATTATTGTATTGGTTTTTTATGTTATTAATTCATTAAATTATTTTAATAATGTTTGGATTTAAGAATATTAATGTTCCATTTGATTAAATATAAGGATAATTGAATTATAAATTTTTTTTTGTACATGTTTTCTATCATGTTTTCATTTGAATTATAATTATATTTTTGGAAATGATATTATTTCAAGAATAATTAATATTAATTCAAATATTTTCTTCATAAAAACTAATAATTTTATATAGATCGTGAGGGACATTGTAAAAATAAATAGAAGGTATATTTTAATTAAAACATAGTTTAATGGTCAATGTGTTTTACATAATCAATTAAAATTTAAATATAAAATTAAATAGGTTGACTATGAAAGACAAGAACATTGGGATTTTGTACATCTTGGTTCATGATATATTGAAGCATAAAAAACAAAAACCGTTACTTGATATCAGATCCACGATTACTAAGATATTGAAACGAGTGAATATAAGTGGCTAATGATTAATGATGGTGTAAATTACAACTCATAGATAAAGAGAAATAAAAATCATGAAAGAGAAAATAAAAATATCAAGAATTCATGGAAAAAGGAAAAAAAACTAACCAATATGAAAAATGTGTCATCAAAAATATATTTTTGTTAAAGTGGAAGATAATGATTCATGGAAACTCCAGTACTTTTCCACAAATAGGCGTAAAAATGTGTCACCATCCTACTTGAAAAAAATGTGGGAAAAAGAACTCAGTTAAATTTATGAATGTAACATGAAAATGTTTTAGGTATATAAAGCATGGCCATAAATAAAAATAATGTTTAAGTGATGTATATATTCCAATCAATGAAATGAATAGAGAGAGACCTAAATATAATATGAACCTAACCATTTAGATTAATAAATGAAAATAGTTTGGGAACTATGAAAATCAAATCCATAATCCAAGGTATATTTATAACAGTAATTCATAACAACATATGAAGTCAAATAAAAAAGGGAAATCTTATGAAATTACAAAAAATAATGATAATCATGGTAGTTAAGGAACAACAATACTCCACTATTTAATAGTGGATTCCATGTTGAAATTTTATGAATAAAAATTATTAATAAATAATCCTTAAGATAATTTTTATGTGATTATGATTATTTATTATCCCTCTACATAGATTATATATTTATTTCTAGAATAAAGATATCATATTCTTATTTTTAATAAACCTATGATTATCTATTAGTGGAGGGATGAAACTAAACCTCTAATATAAATATTTTTGGAATATATATGATGTCATTTAAATAATAGATGGTTAGTTATTATTTATAAGTATATATGATTGATGCTATTTGATAAATTTTTATTACTCCATGAGGAATATAAGATCAACAAATATATATTTTTGTATCATACATTTTGAGTAACTGAAATTATTATTATGTTGATCATAGATGGATATGAGATTTAATTTTTTTTTATTTTGAAGATCTTCAGTAATATTTCATAGGATTTTTATGGATAAATACATGTGTGATTGATCATTTTGAAAATGTGTATATTCTTTCTTCAATTTAATGTATGATTTATCATATCTTATACTAACTATTTTGGTTTTTATAAGTATTTAAGGGATGATGAAATTTGTTAAGTGAGTTATGATTAAATTAGAATTTATTCTTGCATGAAAAATTCATCTCTAATATCTATTTCCTAGAGTAATAGAGCAGGTGAGAAATATATCAAACCCTAACTAAAGGATGATATTATGAAATTTTTCTTTCATATGTATTAATTTCTTCGATAGATTCTGTTATAGGAAACAAATTTTTAAGAAAACCATGATATACTGTTTGAAATATTGTTATCACATAGGATTTAAATTGTTTGGTGTTTATTGTATTAAATATATTTTAATTTATATACCAATTTCTTACTCAATTTAAATACATAATAATTAAACACCCAAATTTTAGTAATGTCATTTTATTTTTCAAACATGTATTTCAATAATTTTTTAAAAGAAAATATCATAAATTATTTTTGAAAATTTTTTAAAATATATTTGATAAAATATAATTTATTTTTTAATGGAATATATTAATATTATATTTGGGTGAAATTTTTGTATTTTTATGAAAATTTTGATTGCTTAATGAATATTGAAAAATAATAAATTATATAAAATCATCTTTTCTATTTTCACTAAAAGTATCATTGTGATTTTAATTTAACATAAATATTAAATAACTACTATTTAATTATATATAATCTAATTAAACTAATTTGAATCATCATTATACATGACTTTTGTATATGTACATTTTTATGCTAATACATATTTTTTGAACAACTATTTTCATTTCATTTTAGGCATTTAAATAAAAAGTAATTTCTAAAACTTATAGAAATTTCATATTAAAAAATATATTAAACAATTATAATTAAGATGTTAAATTTGTTTCAATAGAAAACTTTTATTTTTTCAAAATGAATAGTAACTATGGTAAAATTTATACCTTGGTAGAGGGTAAATCAGGTAAATACTGGTTAAAACTAAGAGATAAGGCCCTCATTATTTATCTTAATTCTAATTATTTGTTGGAAATTATAACTTTATCACCATTGTATATAATTTTATTTTATTAACAATCAATTTTCAAGGAAAATGAATTATATATTATTTAAACCAACTGAAGTGACAAAATATTTCTCTCCAATTTTTAAATATCATTTATGTGTTTACATATGGACAATAATTAGTTATTAATGAATATATGTATTATTTTTCTTAATAATTAATTTTTATTCATGGTGGTAGTTTATTTTTAATTTTTAGAAATAAAAATTTTCTTTAAACACTTACACAAAGCGGAGTCATTAATTCTTTAATTTATGGAAAAAACAAACAAATGAAATAAAAATAATAAAAGTTATATTATTTGAAATAATTAATGTGATCCAATTTATTTAGATGAAGGTGAAATTTATTGAATTATTAAAAATAATAGTTCAAATTCTACGTGTTTTAATTATGTTATTAAAATAAATGAAATGACTAGTGTTAAAGTCGAAATTAATGATAGTCTAGGAAATATTATTTCATTAAATTATTTAAAAATAATAAATATTTAATGAAGGAGAATTGGGGATAATATATGGTATCCAATACAAACCATATCCATTTATGATTCAATAGTTACATTATATATAAAATTATAACCTTTTATGAGTGAAAAATATGTTTCCACCTTTAATGTTAAAATAGGATAACTATTTGGTTAAAAAAAGATAAGGTTTAAAATTTCACATAAAAAGTGACATTTTTGTTGGTTGATACAATTTCAACCATATTCTATCTATTATTTAATTCATGACCTTTTTTATGTAATTTTCTTATATAATAGTCTTATAAGTTATTTTATGAAATTCTAAAAGATCCCATAAACACATTTATAAAAGGAAGCCTCCTACTTCACTTTATTACACTACATTAATCCTTATAGATCAACAATAATTTGAAAAACATTCTTAACAAATTATCATAAAACATTATATAGGTTTTGTCTTCCTAAAATATTAACCTTAGTTCCATTTATAAGATATATAATGGATTCATTTAGAAGAAGAGGTAACCGCTCTAACCGACCAGTTTATATTTCAACTCTTCATCTCCTCTTCTAAATATATTATATTTTTTATATAATTTTATATTTAGTATTATCAATATCGTAAAAAAATTTATGATTGTGAAAACACCATAATACACTATATTTCTTATAAATTAATATTTTAATGTATAGATCATGTGTGCATACAACTTACTTACTCCCCATAATGATACAATTCATTTTTCATCCCTATATTATATGGATGGTAATTATAATGGGTTTAATATATATATATACATATATATACACATATACATAAATATATATATATATATATATTTGGATACTTATGACATAATTGAACTTCTAGAATTATAATGTCAGGTCTAACTTCTTATCATCCAAATTGTTGGGAAATTATAACATCCCTTGTAAATACGTATGCACTGCTATCTCTATTACGTAATGAGATTAATTTTTTATTTACATTCCACAAGGATGGTAATTATGATGAATTTTATTAATATATATGTTATATAGGAAATAATAATAATTTTATAAAGGTGATTTATTTTTACATTTCTTTTATTTCATCAGTTAAAAAATGGAAACAATATCCATGGGTACATATGGCTTATTATCTCTATGAATGGTGTTATACTTTTTATATTTATCTATTTTTTATGATTGAATATAAATATTTATATAATTAATATATATTATTATTATACCATGATTAATATTTTGAAAATAATGGTACAATGATCAAAGAATATGTATTGGGACTACAGAAGAAAAACATGCTTGGAAAACAAAGCATTTTACCCAGAACACTAATTTTAGTAAAAATTTATTAATAAAAGAGTAATAAGATTTTATAAATAAATAATAGATGGTATTATAGATATATTTTTGTAGAATAAATGTATAAAAAATCCATATTTATTGTACAAGTGGTTTGATGTGAATGGGTAAAGTTGATACTTGAGGTAACAATTTTTTGATACCCTGATCTTTTTTCAGGATGGTTTATGTTTATGTCTACACTAGTAAATATTTCTCTTCCATGTCCAAGTTTTTAAAAAATGTTTTCTCAAAGGTTTTTACAATTTTAATACAATTTTAAAATCATTTTTAACAACGATTAACTTTTTACAAAACATTTTGAATGGAATATTTTATTCATTTCCCAAATGAGATACTAGGTGACATTTAGGACAATAATATAGAAGGAATGTTTTTTATATTATATAGAATGATCATATTTTTAATATATTTTTACCACATATCTTTTATATTATTTATGTGATGGGTGGAACTTGAATCTTTATTCAATGCATTGGTTAAGGATGAATAACTCAAGAGGTAAATATGTTATAAGAAAACCTAAATTCTTTTTCAAAATTTAATATAGGGTCATGGATTTCATATACATAATTTTATATGTGAACCTTCATATTATGTCTTTATACATATGTGTGGACATGGAATTCATTTCCATAGGATTATGTGTGGACCTGGTTTCAGGTTCGTTATTTTATAAGAGGGTGTGATTTCATGTCCTTAACTTAATGTGTGAACCTGTTTTTATTTATACATTTTCACAAATTTATATGTTTTTCTGTATTATAAAAATGCATTTTTTATGTCAATTTTATGATATCATGAATTTTATCATTTTATCCCTTTATGATACTTGTATTTTACAAAAAAAAGTTAATTCCATGACCAAATATTATGACCTATGAAATGTAGGGTGTTCATTTCATATATTAACTTCAAGTTCTCACGCGTTTATGCTCATGTTATGCTCATGTTATTATTTATATATGGATTTTTTATCCATACTGATCATTTGATCTCCCACTTTATTATATATACTTTTCCCAAGTTATGAAGAAAGGTATTATAAATAATGTCTGTAAGATGGTTTCTAGTAATGAATAAAATAGTGTGAGGTGATATATATCATCTATAAACTAATTGGTTGGGTGTCCCAGATTCCAAAGGATCTAGACTTATATGATTCTAGAATAGATTCAAATTTCATGTAATAAATGTCCATATACATAGATGTGATAACTTTTTATGAAATTTTTGTCTCTTTATCATTGTTATAATTGAAGAGGTTAGTTATCCTTTGGAAACTAGATTGAGAAAATAGTAGTTTAAACCCTAAGGATAGGTCTAGTAATAAGATAAAATCATAAAAGTTTTAGTAATGGATGAACTAGGTTAATCCTAATGTGTCATAGATTAAAAATAATATATCCTAATTTAAACATCCAATTAATGATGTTTCATGATTATGTTGGTTTTACTATGATAATCATTTCTCAAACTATGTTTTTTGGTTTTAGTCAATGGATATAATAAGAAGAAATCATGTGAACAACGAATGTTAAATCCAATGCAATGACTATCGTTGTCAGAAATAAAATGGATTAAGAACATGGATATAATATCCCATTAATATGATCACTCAAATATCTTAAGATATTTGTGGAAACAAATACCCTATTGAACTTATTAATTCTCCAAAGAGTGAGTATCATGTTATTTAATAATATATTAAAAATGAACACCATCCTTATATGGGTCCTCTGATCCAATTATTTCTAAATAATGGATCAATTCGATTGAAAAGATATTTTCTATTATTTTGTTCTGATAAAATGAAAAAAATATCTAATATATTTATCTTTTTGAAGGAGAATAAGATCAATGGTGGAATATTTATTATAATATGAGTGAATATTATGAAACTACCTTCATGGGATTGAATGAGGTTAAGGGAATATTTTCTAGTAAATACTTACCTCGTATTCTATATAAAAGATGGAGAAGAAATTTATTGATCTATGGTAGAATGTGGATTAATCCATTGGTACCTATGGGGAAACATTTACAATACATTGAAGTTATTCGTTAGGTTTCATAGTCAACACAAAAATAAAAATTGATTTATTAATTAGTGTCTTGAAACCATGTATTCAACAGTAATTATCAATGAGAGACTTCGCAATATATAAAGAAGTAGTTTTATGTATAGTAAAATTTGAAATAAAAGTAGGAAATATTAATGGTTATATTGATATGAAATGTATGATGGGGATTTACAAAAACTGTAGTGGTTTTTTATATAGAGGGAAGAAATGTTTTTAAACTCATACATGAAAAAATGATGGAATGTGCACTCGGGTGAATTTCTAAAAGGAACAAGATACATTTTCAAGTATTAGAAGCATGGACATCGATAACATGAATATCAAAGTTATTTAAAGTGTTAATTAAATGACATAAATAGAAGGATAACTCCACAAAATTCACCACCCACACTTCAATTTTATATATATAATTATTTTGTGCACTATGTGATTCATTTCCTTGATATAAGGGATATTGATGATTGTAAGCCAGAAAAAACATTGAATTTTAATGAAAAATGGAAATCATATGAAATTACAACATTGGAAGATAATCAAGATACTTAGGGAACACTTATCCTCCACTCTATAATAATGGATCCCATATTGGAATTTTTTTTGAATAAACCCTCTTAAAATATTATCATTTAGTAATGTTTTATGTGGATCTAAGGATTTATTACATCTCCCAACATATATTACATATATATTTCTATAATAAAGATGAAACATTTTATTTTTAATTCTCTTATGATTATCTATTAGTGAAAGGTTGAACCCAAAACTCCAAATGAAATAATTTTTGATAAGATAATATCTTATATAAATAATAAATGATGAATTTTATTTTAGGAGCATGTATATTTCTGATATTATGGGAGATGATTAGTACACCTTAGAAAATATAATATCATGGTATATAAAAGATTTTATAACACTTTATGAGTAATTAAAATTATTATTATTATGATCATGGAAGGATGTGAGATCAATTTATTTTTTGGGTTTTGAATATGTTCATTAATAATGTGGATGAGTCTTAAAACTAATTACTTGTAGAATTGATTATGTTGAAAATTTTGATATTTTTTCTGGAGAATAATGTCTTATTTATGATATATTGTTCCAAAAATTTTGGTTTTGTTTAATATTTATAGGCCAAAAATATAAATTATTATTTTAATGATTCAATTAAAAGTTCTTCTGGCATGAAAATTTCATCTCAAATGTCCATTTCATGGAGTAAGAGATCTAGTAGAAATAGATAAAATAAAAAACAAAGGATGTGATTATTCTTATAAAATAGAAATAAATTAATTAATTATATTTTCATGAGTGTTTTATCATGACTTTAAAGAATCCCTCAACTTTGGTAAGATGACATATAAATATAAATGTTATTTGATTCAATTTCTTAACAATAAACCAATGACCTTTTAATCCAAAAATTATTTATTATTTTTGGATGCTTAGATTTCTCTTATCCATAATCCCTATAAATCTCTATCATTCCTTAGGAGTTAGGTTATCTTCCAAAACTATGTTTTTATATCCCAACAATTTTACCCAAATTAGAAACCGAGTTATATGTTATTCCAGATGACTTTCATACTTCCCAACCTCTCTTTTGAAGAGGGTATTTTATTAAACTTTGCTATGATGTAGGTTTCCATAAATGAATTTTCAAATGAAAAAAAATATTTGTTAACAATAATAAATTATTTGGATGAAATTTATTATGTGGGGTAGGAAGAAACACACTGATATTTTACGAAATTTCCCATTCAAATATATTTTACTTCATTGATATGTTTCCATACACGCATCTTTGATTCTAAGAAAACCATGATATAATATTTTAAATATTAATATTTTTTGGATATTAAATTGTTGGTAATGAATAATATTAACTACATTTCCGATTGTATAAAATTTATTTAATCAATATAAATACAAATTAATTAATCACTTAAATTTTAGCAATGTGATTTTATGTTTCTAAAAAACAGAAAATTAATTTTTATAGCTTTTTGTGAGAAAATATTATAATTAATTTTTGGAACATATTTAAACTATATTTTATCAAGTTGAATTCATTTTATAAATCAACATATCATAATTATATTTGGGGGAAATGTTGATATTTTAATAGAAAGGCTAGTTGTTAAGTGAATAGTTTAAATTATAAATTTTTATAAAAAGGCCTTTCTATTTTTATATATAGTGTCATTTAGATTTTAATTTTATATTGAAATTACATAAATATTTTTTAATTATATATAATCTAATTTAATTCATTTTAATCATCATAATAAAAGATTTTGGTATAAGTACATGTTTTTTCTTAATAATACATTTTTCTAAAAACTGTATTTTTATGGGGATTAGATATTTATATTAAAAGTGACTTCAATCACTTACAGAAATTGAATCTTGAAAAATATACTAAATATTTATAATAAATAGGTTAGAACTTGAAAAATATCTTTTCTTTATGTTTCTTATAAAAATGAATGGAAACCATGGTAAAATTTATCCCCTCGGTAAAAGAGTAAATCTGATGAATCTAGGTTTAAATGAATTTATAAGGCCAATATTGTTCATATGAATTATTATTGAATGAAATAAATTAAAAAATTGTCAACATAATATCTAATTTGAGTTATTTAATGGAATATTTTCCATGAAAATGAATTATATTATTTAAACCATAGGAAGTGATAATTTATAGATCTCATAGTTTTAAATAATATTTATTTGTTAACATAATGAGAAAAATTACTTATTAGTGAATTGAAATATTAATTTTTTTTAAAGATGTTATATTAATTATGGTAATTTTTTTATAATTTTTATGATTTAAATAGTTATATTTAATACTTACACAACACTGATGCAATAATTATTAAATTTTTGGAAAAATCAAATAATTAATATTAAAAATAATAAAGGTATTATAATTTTCGATAATTAATTTGATCCATGAATTTTATGGGTTACCATAACACTTTTGGGATGTTTTAAAATATTTTTTTTAAATTATATGTTTTTTTCCTGTTTTTATTAAGGTCAATGTAATGAATACTATCAAAAATGATAATAATGATATTTTATAAAAATAATATTTTATTAAATTATTTTAAAATAATTCAAAAAATAAATAACATAATATTGGATAATATATGATCATTAAATGTCATTAATTATCCATTTATTATTGAATATATACCTTATCTGATAAATTTTAACATTTTATGTGTGCAAACTATGTTATCATGATTAATGTTGAAATATATGAATTAAGGGATTACACCCAATGATAAGGCTTAAAATAGCACATAAACCTATAAAACATTAATTGGTTGATTGTATTTTAACGATATCATAACCAAGTTTATAACTAATAATCATTTGGTAGAATTTTACTCTAGAAAATATGTATTATATTTTATATTTTTAAGATATTACTAAAGTTCCTCCCACCTCAATTATAAATAGAAACATCATCCCTTACTTCATTACACAACTTTTAGAATTCTAGATTGAACATAATATAAAATATTCTCATATCAAATTTTCTAGTTACATTCAAGTGGTTTTTTTATTCCCAAAAGACCAGTCCTATATCCCATTACATGAGATATAAATGAGTCATTTTAAAGAATAGATAATTTCTCTAACAGATCAAATTTTGTTTATAATATTATTTAACTCATATAAATCTGTGAAATTTATCATAAAACATTATATTTAATATCTTAAATATTTTCATATTTTATTATTATTATAAAAAAATCAATTATAAACCCTTATTCTTATCAAATAAGAACTGAAAGTATTGCTTATACATATACATCACCACATAGAAATATAAATCATAATTGATAACTATATTTTATGGACCTATATTATTATGGTTGAACAATTTATATAGTATATTTATGAAATAATTATTCTTATGGAATGATGATATCATTTTTACCTTCTTATCATCCAATATTTTGGGAAACAATGGTGTCACTTGTGTATACATATGGACTACCATCTCCACAATGAGATGTGTTTCATTTTTCATTTATATTACACAAGTATGGTAATAAGGAGAAAATTTATAATTATATATGATAAATATGATATAATAATAATTCTGTAATGTTGAGTTATTATTTACCTTTCTTTTATTCCATTAGTAGAGAAATTGAAACAGTGCTCATGCGTTTATATGACCTAGAATCTCCAAGGATGGTGTCATTCATTTTTATATCAATAATTTTTTTGAATGATAAACAATATTTATAAAATTAATATATATGATTTTTATACTATTATTCACATTCTAGAAATTATGTGACCATGATCAATGTTCAAGGATCGGGACTACTGAACCAATATTTGCTTCCAAAATGAATTAGTTATCATCCAAAATAGTCGATTTAAAAACAATTTATTAATAAAGAGGACAAATTAAATTATAAATAACTAATAAATGGTATGATAAATATATTTTTATAAAACAAATTTCTAATAAATAAATTTTTATTCTATAGTTGCTGTGAATGTGAATTAAGAATGAAGATACTTGAGGTAAGTGGTAATTTCATAATTTCATCACTATTCAGGATTGTTTATATTTATATCCTCATTAGAGAATATTTATATTCCATGAACATTTTTTCTAAAAATGTTTCCAAAAAATTTTAAATATTCCCCTAAAATTTTTAAATTAATTTTAACCCATAATTTACTTTAGATAAATGGATTCAATGTAATATTTTTTTTTGTTTTCCAGATGAGTTATTTTGTGACTTTTATAAAACAATATGAAAGGGTTGTTTTTATAACTTATACAGAAAGATATTCTTTTCACTATTCCATGAAATCATAATTATTTAAATATTTATTTAAATTTTTAAATTTATATTTTCAAATAAATTTTTTTATAATTGAACAACTTTTAAGAAAACAATATATTTTAAAATGGAAATGTTATTCACTACAAGAATTATTCCATGAGATCATTTGAAAAACAATTTCCATATACGATAACGTAATGTTTTGATAAATAATTTTTACTAGGGATATTATTCCAGGATACTATCCTTATTCATTTTCTATATTATATATGTGAGTATAGGATGTAAATGAGACTCATTCCCTTGTTTACGGGTTATAATTTGATACAATTCATTTTTTTCATGAGAATAAGATGATGAATGTTTTATGATCTTGTGGATTAATCTTTTATGATTTTAGTTATATGATGGGTGGGACCTATATCTCCCTCTAATGAATTTGGTAAATATGGAAAAATCATGATGTAAATATGCAATGTGTGAACTTGATTTCATGTTCACAATTTTATGTATGGACTAATCTTTCACATCTATATGTTTATGTGTTCATGTATCTTTAATGAATATAATTTTATTTATAGTATTTCCTTTCATGTAAATACTATTATATGTGTGAATAGTTTCATGTTAATAAGTTTATGTGAGGGCCTAATTTCATGACCTTAACATAGTGAGTGAACCTATTTCAGTTTATTCAAGTTCACCAAGTTATAATTTTATGTGTATGTCATAAATCCATGTGTTATGTCAATTTTATGCTCTCATAGATTATGTTCTTATATTCAATAATGATTCATTTATTATGAACTACCAATAATTTTTCTATGACCAAAAATTATTATCCATGATATATTGACTGTAGATATCAAATGTTATGTTCATGTTATCACACCGTTATTCTCAGATTATGCTTATGTGATTATTAATAACTCTCTTTATTACCCTTACTAAGAATCTGATCTCACTCATTATTATGTTTTCTTTATTTAATTTATAAAGAATGGATTCAGAAAATAATGTGTCTAAGATGGGTTCTAGTTATTAAGAACATAGTGGGAGATGATATTTATCATTTATTAACAAGTTGTTTATGTGTCCAAGTTTCCAAACGCACTAGGCATATACGTTTTTGGCATGGATCAGGATGTTATGTAATTAATATTGAAATACATTGATTTAATAAGTATTTAAGAAAACTCAATGTACAAATATTTGGAGATAAGATTATTTTTCTTAGTATATACATGATAAGAATACTACCATTCTTTGGGGAAATTAATTATTCAATGGGATATAACCCTTATGTTGGTTTGGTAGTTGTTGTGTAAAACCATTTGGTTGATCGTTGAGATAATACTAGGATATTGGAATTTATGTAGATATAATTGTATCTGGTTCATTGTAAAATAAAAAAATTTCCATTAATATGTGTTTTTTGGTGGTGCCAAATGATATAATCATGCTCAATATAGCAGTTTTCATAATATGAGGGTGACATGAATTAAGGGTGAACTTGTGAATGATTTTAGATAATGATGGTTATTTATCGAGGTTAGAGATACAACTATGGATATATACTATGTGTGTGATTTAGATTTTATTTTGGGTGTTTAAGTGATCCCAATATGTCTTAAGGAGTTCAGACTATGTGATCAAGAAATGTGAGGATGTGTTGGTGGTGCGACGATGGATTTTCCTGAGATGATGGTAGAGGTGGGAAAATATTTTTTAATTAATTTTAGAGTGGTGATGATATAATTACATTTATTTGGTATATATACCCTAGAAGATCATTTTATATAAGAAATTCTTATATTGGGGTGAACCGTCATTCAGAATCATTTTTTTTGAGTGGAGGCCTATAGAGGGGAGCATGATAAACTAAAGGATGATCCAGTTGAAAAAACCATGGTTCCATATGATAGACTGATGTGGTTAACCATTATCTTAGTGTCTATGATAATGAATAGTTGGTATCTCATCTTTTTTTATTAATCCCGTTTATTGTTAATAGTTCCGTAGATGAACCTCATTCCACATGGAGTAAGGGAATACTATGATTCAATGGTGAATTGATGACTGATGTATGTCTTGAGATTAAGATAGATCCCTAGTGTAGTATTTGAGGGATGAGAATCATTGTGTTGTGGAATGGGTAATAATCTTATGACATACCATGATTTTATGATTTATTTATTTTTATATATTTCAAATCTCTTAAATATCTTTTGATTCACACAACCCAAGTCAAAATGAAGGATAATATAACATTCCATTATATCTTACCCATTAAATTGTTGGTATTAATATAAATAACAACATTTTAGAAATATCTATAAATATTTAAGAAAAGGAAAATATATTTTTTATTAATGTATTTATATGTTTCATAATGACAATCGTTCATTAAAATTGTATTTAATTATATTTTGTAAGAAAAACAAAGTTATTTTTTTACTGTTTAGAAAATTTTATGTAGAAAATAGATTTCTATTTTTAAATTAATATGTAAAAATTATCTTAGAGTGATTTAATAATAATTTTTTGAAAGGATCGCTCTTTTCAATGAATAGAGAAAAATATTAATTTTTATTAAAAATTATCCTTTCGTTTAGATCATTTAAAAATCTACCTTTTTTAAATAGTTTTAAAATTAAAATTATTTCAATTGTATTATAATTAATTGACCTTTTTCATTGGATAGAATTTTATATTGAATTTTTATATTAAAAAACATTATACATAGGAAACCTCTATCATTGGAAAACTGATTCTCATTAAGTGTGAGGGTATAATTTTAAATTATATTTATCCATTTTTTTGAATTTAATTTGATAAAATGGATTCCATATTTGACATAGAATAATTAATATTATGTAATATT
This sequence comes from Viscum album, assembly GCA_963277665.1. NCBI lineage: Eukaryota > Viridiplantae > Streptophyta > Magnoliopsida > Santalales > Viscaceae > Viscum > Viscum album. The sequence continues at coordinate 419,197,751 of OY728139.1, read as the reverse complement.
CTAAACTCAATATTTGGTAATAATAAATATTAAATAAATTTTGGTTATAATTTTTATAGTTAAAATTTGTTTATTAGCGGTCAAAATAATGATATAAGGGTTAAAATGACATAAAATCATGCCTAAATTATAATTTTTGGACATATTTATAATATATAATATCTATGATTCATTACTTATTCATTTTGGATCCATTTTGTCTAAATAAGGCATTAATATATTTTATTCTTTTCAAAAATATGTTGTGTTTCATCTCTCTAAATAAACTCCCAAAAATTTCAGGAATATTTCTAATCATTTTGGATTATTACGAGTCTGAAAAATTGATGGTGGGTGAATCTGAGGCCTAGTGTTCCCAAAATGTAATTTTAATCCTTTTTAATGTACGTTCAGTAAACGTTTTGGCAGGGTTTTCTATCTTTTTAACTAATTCTTGGAATTAAAATATGAGGACATCGTTGAATCCATAGTGCCGATATTCTCTTAAGGGAGGCTTTACATCAACAGTAGTAGTTTGGGAGAAAAAGATAAATTTTGGACATCCCAAAAATAAAAATAAAATAACTTTAAAAAGTTATTTTATTTATTTTTTGTAATTTTTGAGTAGTGGTGATGGGAATGATGACTTTTCCAGCCATTTAATAGCTTGAATCTTCTATTTTGTAACCACGACGTTGTAAAATTAAATACAGATCCTAAATGAAGTGCATTAATGTCATGCAACATGTTTGGATCCTCCGTCTATTTAATAGAAGCTTGGGCGTGGGATTTTGGCACGAAGGTGAGGAACCAACGATGAAGAGTTGTGTAGAATTCCATAGAGGAACGGAACCTTGGATGGAAACATCGGAGGAAACTAATCATAAATGACGAACGTTGATGGCTTCATCAAGCACATATTCTCTTTCCACCACTACGATGTCTCTAACAAAATTTGAGGTAAGTGGTTTATTTATTAAACATTAAACTTTATAAATTGAAAAATATTTCACTGGTTATAATGTTAATTTGGAGGTTGCAGGCCAAAAAAACAAGGTCGAACCCTCTTCCTCTTCGTTCATGTTGCGTTCTTTAGGGGAAGAATTTATAACTCGACAGAAAGAAGGAACAAGGAGGCACGCAATGATGGAAGCATCTCAGGAGGCCCGTAGGAATGTCCGAAAGGAAGAACATACCAAAAGAGCTCACCCAGTGGTTTGTGGATGCCCCGCCGGCCTGGAACCATGGGGCGGTGCCGGCAGGCGAAGGTGGCGGTCGGCGCCCGCCGGCTGCAGAAGGAGGCGGTGACCCTCGGCGCCACGGCGGACGGACAGGCGACTGAATCTCAGCCGTCCGTGGAGGCGTTAGGAGGCACACCATCACCTTATGTGTTGAATAGGTCACATCTATGAAACCTTAGAGAACAAGGGGACTCTATCTGTGTGGTTCACGCTGGTGATTAGGTGGCTACACAGTTTAAGGAGTCGAAAGTCTCTTTGAGCCATTCGGGAGGCAGACTGTGGGACCCCTGTGTGAGCCGCGCCTGCCGGCGGGCCGACACACCGTGGCTCAGACCATCCGGGGCATGCTGAGCTAGTCCACAGCACAGAAGGCTAACTTCGCCGTAGCCCAACCTAACCGGCTCGGCCCATGCTAGTTCGGGACGGACCCGGACCAGACTCGAACCTATTTGGGCCCAGTTTTCCTTAAAGAGATATATCTTGCGAACCCAACATCTGTTTTAGGAATAGTATATGGTGTTGGGATCCTTGGAGAGAGATGATTATTTTTAGATAATCAACCTATGTTTTGGATAACGGTGGAGAATGGACAGGATAGATCGTGCCTGAATCCAACCGGGACCTCGACACTAAAATGCCAATAACTCACAGTCTGGGTGTCTGGTTGATGTTTTGTCTATCTCATTGGAACCCTTACGACATAAAGGTACTTTGGGTCACACCATTGTGGAATGTTGTAGAAGTTAAGGCATGACCGATATCCATAGGAGTAGATACTTCGGAACTCAAGCACACCCAGTTCGGGGGATCCTGTGGTTAGTTGTAATCTGTGTAGTGACCCTCTGGGGATAAGCATATAGTGACCCTATGTGGATCAGCATCATAGTTACCCTATGTGGATCATCATCTAAGAGACCCTATGTGGATCATAATCTTACTGACCTTATGTGTATCAGCATCTTAGATACCCTGTGTGGTTCAACATTTAGTGACCTTATGTGGATCAGTATAATATTGACCCTATGTGGATCAGCATTCTATAAACCTTGTGTGGATCAGAAGTGTGCGACCCGACGGGGACCATCCTTAGAGAGGCCTATCGTAGATCAGTTCTATATGACACTGTGTGAATCGATAATGAAAAAACTCACTCATGTATCAGTTGTGGAACATTATAATGGAATAAAATGATTTTGCTTAAGACTAATCATCTTTTTTCATGATATATGAGTTGTATACCTGGTTTGAGATGAGTCTTTGATTTGTGCATTGTAATTGTGATCATTCTTTTTGGTTTTCCTTTATGGAATTCTGAGAGACTGTCAGTGGTATTAGGGTCCCTGATGGGTATTTTTATACTCACCCCTGCATGGGATTCTCCCTCACCATGTTGTGACTTGTGAAGAAGACAGACATCCTTGATTGAGACTCTGGGAGCTAGGACCTGACGGTGGATGGCAGTGATGGTTGACATGGAAATTTTTGGAGACGATATGTACCTACCATTCAGGTAGGAACCTTTGTGGACTATTCTAGTATTTTTTACTATTTTCCTTTATAGTTGGATCTTCTAGTTGTGCTTGTATTCGGGCCTCTTTACTTTTAGTACAAACTTTTACTACTGCTGTTTTACTTCAGGGTTACATCTTATTGTGTTCTTGGGTTGTGTGTTATTACAGGTTTAAAGGAAATTCCATCCTTTATAGAGATATGTCTTTCCTATTCTAGTCACCAACACATGTCCTATGGAATACGGGCTTGGGGTAGTCACTACATGAGCCCTGGGGGACGGGTCATGACAATGTGGTAACAAAGGAGTCGGTTCTACTGAAGAACTTGAGTTTCGATCTTTCTAATCGAGAAAGTGTTAAGTGTTTTGAATGTGTTTTTTAGTTCATGTATTCCAGTGTTGGTGTGGCAGTAAAAGTATCCGTACACCAAGACATTGAATTCTGATTTTCGACTCAGTGCATGAAAAAACTAATTGTGTGTGTTTAGGAAATGTTTTACTTTTGATCTCTTTTGAGTCATCACACTATGTATAATTTATTGACTAGGTTCACTTGTTTCTTTTCAGGATTCCATCACATAGATAACTAGCCATGATTCCAAATAGAGTTCATGATGACGGTCCACCGAGAGAAGAGGCTTTGGTGTAGCACCCTCTTACTATGCTAACACCTTCGGGTGGTGCCCCAACAGCACCACCATTCATTGGGCAGTACTTTCGATCAGCCCCACTGGCGAACGGTGCACGCCAATTGAGTGTGTTTCTTGAGTTCCAAAGACAGAGGCCTCCAAGGTTTCGAGGAGATATAGATCCCCAGATAGCTGAGAGCTGGCTGGAAGCTATGGCCAGAGTTTTCCGCCTAGTTGGGACACCAGTAGAGAAAATAGTCATCCTAACTGCTAGTATTTTATAGGGAACTATAGGAATATGGTGAAGCCTAACTCTCTAGTCTCATGAGGAGGAAATGTTTTCTTAGTTGGACTTCGAGTCCCTCTTTAGGGTGGAGTTCATATCAGCGAATTTACATTTAGTTCATATCCAGAAGAAGATGTACTTACAGTAGGGCATCCAATCAGTATCCCAATACTCATAAAGATATACTAACCTCTTTCACTACTCCACCGACATGGTACAAGACCCATTATTTAGGGCCTAGACCTTTGATAAGGGTCTATGGTGGGAGATCAGAACATCTTTGATATCACTGAATATCCTTGACACATGCTAGAGTGCTCGAGCGAGCATTGTCGATGGAGATCTTCTCAACTGAGCAGGCATCAACGGTGAGAACAATCACCAGGCAACATGTAGTCTAGTCATTTGTAGCTGGAATACAGTAGATGACATAGACGCCCAAGTGGGAAAGACCTTCTAGAGGATGACCCCAGGACACATGGTCGGAGGTGTGGAGCTTGCGAGGTAGAGGGGGTCAGCTGGTAAGCAGACTGTGCTTCATGTGCGGCGGGTAGGGTCACATGGCATGCGACTACCCAACCCTCCATACTAATGATCAAAAGATGTTCTTGGTACCACTGAGGCAGAGGCAGAGATTCAAGCGAGGAGGTCTATAGGTCAGTGAACGTGGCAGAGGATTAGGGCATGTAGCATGTGGTGGAAAATGGTTTGAGGCTCTACCACCACCACTACCCATAGGTGGTCCACCCTGACAATAAAGAGCAAGTGGACAGGGGCGAGCACAGCTATAGGTAGCAGAGCCCTATGACCACGGTTCCCTATAGATGATTAGTGGTATGATCTATGTCTATTCCACCATAGTTGTAGTAATTATTGAGATAGGTTCTAGTCACTCTTTTATTTCCACAACACTCTTTCAGAGCTTAGAGATTCTGATGGAGCTGTTGGCTCGATCCTTATGAATATAGACTCCTACGATTGAAGATTTGAAGATTACACACTGGTGCAAACAGTGTGACCTCACTCTAGGAGGCGATATCTTTGGCTGGGATCTCCTACTAGCAACATCGATGCCTTACAATGTCATCTTGGGTTTGGATTGGCTATCCATAGTCCATGCTCATATAGACTATTTTAGTTGTAATGTGTGGTGTGTCCATGGAGATGGGATCAGGTTTTCCTTTACTGGTGAGAAGGAAACCATTGTAGCATAGGATAAAATTTCATGGATTATGGTGCATGAGATCACTCATCAGTTTGATAGCCTTACCCTCAGAGTAGTTTACGTGGGGAGTCCGAGTTATCCTATAGTGGTGGCCCATTATGTTGATATCTTTCATGATTATGTACTGGGACTACCTCCTCGTAGAGATGTAGTCTTATACATCCACATGTACCCTGGGACAGCAATGATATATGCTCTAGAATATCTGATGGCTCCCACATAGCATCACGAGTGGAAGGTACAGTTGGATGACTTACAAAAGAAGGGCTTCATAAGGCCCAGTGTTTCTCTATGGGCATCCCTGATTTTTTTTTCTAGGAAGGAAGATGGGAGTATGAGGCTTTGTGTGGACTATCAGTGCCTAAACTAGGTGACCGTGAAGAACAAGTATCATTTTTCAAGGATCGATGATCTCCTCGACTAGCGTAAGGGAGCTCGTTGGTTTTAAAAGATAGACCTCAGATCAGGCTATCCCCAGCAAAGGTTATAGGATGAGGATCTACCAAAGACATCCTTCAGATCTTGTTGTATCCATTACGAGTTCTTGGTGATGCCTTTTGGTGTGACTAATGCTCCACCAGTGTTCATGGGGCTCCTGAACAGGATCTTCTAGAAATACCTCGATCGCTTCATGGTGGTTTTCATTGAAGACATCTTGATATATTTGGTGTTGATAGAGGATAATGCCACACACTAGCAGATAGTTATGGATACACTCGGAGGGAACCAGATTTATAAAAATTTGTCAAAGTGCATGTTCTGGATACGTGAAGTCCACTTCCTGGGGCACTTTATCTCAGAGGCTGGAGTTTCTATGGATCTGGTGAAGATAAAGGCAGTTCTTTCTTATCAGACACCCAAGAGTGTGACTGAGGTGCGGAGTTTTCTGGGATTGGTTGGGTATTACCAGAGATTTGAACTAGGCTTCTCTATGGTAGTATCACCCTTGTCATCCCTAACAAATAAGGGGAAGCCTTTCTTGGGGACAGAGAAATTCAAACAAAGTTTTTAGGAGATGAGGCAGAGATAGAAAAGTTCCCCCATCTTGAAGAAACTAGAAAAGGGCATTGGGTATGTAGTCTACTATGACACATTCGAGACCAAACTATGATTTTTCTTAATGCAAGAGAAATAATTGATCACCTAAATCTCATGGAATTTGAGACAGTATGAGAAAAACTATTCTACCTATTAACTATAGTTAGTAGAAGTGGACTTTTCACAGAAGATGTAGAGAAACTACATGATGGGTGAACAATTTACTTTTTACTCTAATCATAAGAGTATTAGGTATATCTTCTCACATAAGGACCTGATCCTGACACAACGATGATGGTTGGATTTTCTCTAGGACTACGGCTTCGAGATAGTCTACATACCTTGGAAGGGAAACATAGTTGTAGATTCAATCAACAGGAGGTACGGTCTATAGTTGCTGAGTGATGTGATAAAGAAGCTAGTTGTGTTGCAGTTATCCTTCATGGATAGAGATGGAGAAGCTTACCTTCAGTCTATGATAGTTACTCATCAACTTCTTTAGAGTGTCTTGGAGGCACAACTTGGAGACGTAGACTGTGAGGCCTGACATGCTCATATATCCTCAGGAAAAATTCCTGAGGGATTTTCCTAAGGTGGGGAGCACATCGTTCTCTTCAGAGGATGCACCATGGTACCAGTGATGCAATGGAATGAGGTGTTGAGGGAGTTCCATATAACCCCTATGGTGGTACATCCTAGAGTATCAAAGATGTTCCAGGACCTCCAACATCAGTACTAGTGGCCAGGATTGAAGAAAGTAGAGGTGAAGTTTTTATCTCAATGTCCCACTTTCTAGAAAGTGAAGGTATAACATCAGGTACCAGCTGGCTTAGCGCAACCACTTGAGGTACCAGAGTGGAATCAAGATGGTATCCCCATGGACTTCGTAAAATGGATACCACATTCGTCCAGGTGCCATGATTCTATCTGGGTGATTGTTGACCGACTCACCAAGTCGGCCCACTTCTTACCCATCTAAGAGCAGGGATCAGTATAGAGGTTGTAACATCTCTAATACAGGTGATTTTATGACTTCACGGGGTGACATCGATGATCGTCTCAGATCATGATGCTTGTTTTACATCTCATTTTTGGAATGTTTTATAGGAGAAGTTCGTGACTCAACTACGCTTGAGCACCTCCTTTCACCCTCAGACATATGGTCAGATGGAACAGACTGTATAGACACTCGAGGACATGATTCATGCTTGTGTCCTCAATTTTTGATGTTGTTGGGAGGACCACCATCCCGTGGTGGGTTTCTCATACGACAATAGTTACCACTCCACCATCAGTATAGATCCATTTGAGGCCTTATACGGGTGACCATGCAAATAACCCCTTTGCTGGACAGACCTAGGGGAGTCAGTACTTATGGGTCTAGAGTTGGTACAGGCTACCACAGAGAAGTTGAAAATCATCTAGGATTGGATGAAAACTACACAGATCATGCAGAAGTCATATTCTGATAGGAGATGGAGACCCTTTGAGTTTGAGGAGGGAGACTATGTATTTCTATGGGTCTCATCGTGATGAGGATTATGGAGGTCTAGTCGGGGAGGCAAGCTATCTCCGATGTTCATCGGACCCTTCTAAATCCTCAACAGAGGAGGCGAGGTGGTATACTATCTAGATCTCCCCACACAGATTCTCCAGGTGGATAATGCTTTCTATGTGTTACAGCTAAGGAGGTACGTGCATGACCCATCACACTTTATCAACTGGGGTGAGCTAGACATCGACAATGGGGAGACATTTATGGAGTTTCTGATAGAGATACAGGATCAACAAGATTGGTTCCTCTGATTGTGGTCAATTCAATTGGTGGAAGTTCATTGGCAGCACAGGAATCTCTAAGAGAAAACATGGGAGAGGGAGACCCAAATACTTGCTCAGAACCCTCATTTGTTTCCCTAGTTTTGTTGTTTCTTTTGGGGATGAAAATCCACTAGGTGGGGATAATGTAAAGACCAATAAATTACATGATTTTTTTTTAATTATTGGGGATTATTACAAGTCTGAGAAAATTCACAGCACGTGATTATGAGTCCCGGTGTGCCCGGAATTGAGTTTTTAACTTTTTTAATGTATGTTTAGTAAACGTGCTGATGGCATTTTCTATCTTTTGAACTGGTGTTTGAAATTGAAATCTAAGGACACCATTGAATCTGCAGTTCCGATATTCACTTAATGGATGCTTCACTTCAAATGTAGTAGGTCGGAATAAAAAGATAAATTTTGGACTTTTCAAAATAAAATAATAAAATAACATAACAAAGTTGTTTTATTTCTTTTCTGTAACTCTTGAGCGGTGGTGGAGAGACTGATGACTTTTCAAGACATTTAATGGGTTGACTCTTCTGTTTTGTAACCAAGAAATTGTAATAATAAATGAGGTTTACAAATAAATCATCTTAATGTCATGCAACACGTTTGGATCCTCTGTCTATTTAGTAGAAGCTCAGGCGTGGGCTTTTGGAATGAAGGTGAGGAACATCTGATGAAGTCTTGTAGTAACTTCCACCGAGGAATGGAAGCTTGGATAGAAAAGTTAGAGGAAAAAAATCGGAAATGATGAATTTCGGGGGCTTCGTCAAGCACGGATTCTCCTTCCACTACCGTGATGCCTCCCATGAAATCCAAGGTAGGGGGTTTATTTATAAATATTATCTTTGATGAATTTAATAATCTCATGCTTGTTATAATGCTAACATTGAGGGCGTGGGCCAAATGAAAAAGGTCAGACCCTCTACCCTTCGTTCATGTTGCGTTCTTTAGGGGAAAAATTTCAAACTCAACAGAATGTAGAAACTGGGAGGCATGCAATGACAGCAGCATCTCTGGAGGGCCGTAGGCACATCTGGAAGGAAGAACGGACCACCAGAACTCGCCTAGTGGCCTGTGGAAGTCCCACAGGTGCGACACCAACGTGGTGGCGCTAGAGACTAGTGTTGGTAGGCGAAGGTGGTGGTCGGTGCTCACCGGCCATGGAAGGAGCTGGCGTTGTGTCAGACAAATGTTCAGTCAGCTATCGGCAAACCACAGAGGTGGGAGGGAGTGCGCTGTCACACGCCGCGATAAACAGGTAGTGGCCACAAAACTACAGTGAAGGAAAGGACCCGCTCCCTACGCATCCCACTGGTGAAGAGGAATCAACACCTAGTGCCTCCATTTAAAGAGATTAATGGCTCTTCGAGCCATTTGGGAGGCAGACTGTGTGCCCCCCGGGTGGGTCGCTCCTTTCGGCGGGCTGAGCCACCGCAGCCCTGCCCTGCCGGGGCGGTCCGAGCTAGTCTGCGGCCCAGTAGGCCGATCCCGCCATAGCCCAGCTTAACTGGGCCAGGGCATACCTATTCGGACTGGGCCGAGTCATACCCAAACTGGATCAAGTCAGGTCGGGTCGGTTCGGGCCGGGTCATACCGGGATCGGACCCATTCGGGCCCAATTACTCTTAAAGAGCATAATATTGTGAACCAGACATCCGTTTGATGACCGTATGTGGCACTGGGATCTTTGGAGTGAGATGGTCCTTTGGGAATTCTCCACCAGTGTTTTGGACAATGTTGTAGTATGATCGTGATGGATCATAACCAAATACAACCAGGCCCTCAGCACTAAAATTCCAATTACTCACATACCGGGTGTCTGGTTGATGCGCCATCTGTTGTGTTGGAACCCTTACGACATGACAGTCTATTGGGTTAATGCTTTATGGAACTTTTTAGAAGTTTATTCATGACTAATATCCATTGTAGAATATTCTTTAGAACTCAAGCGCACCTAGTGCGGGGAATTTTGTGGTTGGCTATCTTCGGAGTAGAGACCCTATGTGGATAAGCTTCTAGTGAGCCTGTGTGGATCAGCATCATAGAAACCCTATGTATATTAGAATATTAGCGACCCTGTGTGGATAAGAATATTAGGGACCCTATGTGGATCAGCATCTTAGTGACCCTATGTGGATCAGCATCTAGCGACCCTGTGTGGATCAACATAATAGCAACCCAGTGTGGATCATCATTCTAGAGACTCTGTGTAGATCAAAAGTGTGGGACCCGACAAGGACCATCCTTAGAGCGGCCCTTTGTGGATCAACACTATAAAACCCTATTTGGATCAACAATAGAACAAATCCTTCTAGAATCAATTTGGGAACTTCATAATGCAATAAAATGATATAGCTTCAGACAAATCATCTTTATTCATGATCTCTGAGTTGTATACATGGTTTGAGCTGAGTCTTTGCATTGTGCATTGTGATTGAGATCATGCCTTTTGGATTTCCTTTTTGGAATTTTGAGAGGAATTCGGAGGTCTTGGGGTACCTAATAGGTATTTTTATACTCACCCCTACATGGGCTTCGCCCGCACCTTGTTGTGAATTGTGCAGACGATGATCATCCTTGATTGAGACTCCGGGATCTTGGACCTGATGGTTGATGGCAGTGACGATTGGCATGGAGAGCTATGGAGGAGATTTGTACCAATAAATCTAGTTGTATCCTTGGTGGATTATTCTTGTATATATTTATTATTTTCTATTGTAGTTTTATCTTCCAGTTGGGCTTGAATTCCAACCCCTTTACTTTCAGTACGCACTTTTACTACTATAGTTTTAATTTGTAGTTACATCTTTTTGTGTTCATGGGTTGTGTGTTTGTACAAGAATAAAGGAAATGCCTTCCCATTTTATGGATACGCCTTTTTGATGCTGGTCGCCAACCCCTGGCCTATGGAAGCCGGGCTAGGGGTAGTCATGGCATAGGCCCCAGGGGATGGGTCATGACACCCCCACATATACAGGTACACCCCATCTATTCTACTCACCATATTTCACAAGACTTTTTTATCATCCAATCCCAACCAAATTCACTTATGTACATCTATATCCATGACCTAGGGTCCTTTTTTATCAGAATACAGTCTTATAAATACCTTTACCGTATAACAAATGTGGTTGTCCGAAGAAGAGATATCATTATTAACCATGCATTTTCATTTTATTTCTTCTTCTAACTCAAACAAATGATCTTAAATCATGAAAAAATAATCAAAATAGTATATTTAATTATGTTAATTTAATATCCTATATCTTTATCCACATCCATAAAATGGTAAATGAAATCATCGATCAAGTGTACATCAAACTCCCCCCACATGAACTGATGCATTTCATTTTTCATTGTTGCCTCTCAAATATTTGTAAAATTATAGATTTAATATATATATATATATATTTGTGTGTGTGTGTGTGTGTGTGTTTAATGATATAATTATTTTTTCTTAATTATATTATCACATCATCATTCTTTTTTTCAAATTTGTTTGAAACTGATAACAGTTCTCATGCATACATGTCGATTATAATAACCGCAAAGAGATGTGATTCATTATTTATTTTATTTTATCATAGATTGTAATAAATATGGTTTTAATAAATATATATTATTTTATAAAATATATTTAATGGTGAATTATTATTTACTTTTTTCAGCCTTTAGAAAATAAAAACAGCATTCATTCGTTTGTACGACATATCATCTTCATGAACGACATAATTAATTTTTCAATATTTATATTTATTGATGTCTATAAATATGTATATAATGAATATATATGAATTTTATAAAATTAATTTAATTAAATAGATTATTTAACTAGCATCTATGTATAAGGAGAAAATTTACCGATCAAAATAATACCTAAAAAGCGAAGTAGCCTTCACATAGAACACTGCTTTTAATAAAGAATTTCTAATAAATTGGAAAAATGATATAATTAATATATATATGGTAATAAATATATAAATATGGGTTTTTAATATATTTATAATAATTATATTCTTATTATAAAATATTTTCAAACAAATACGAAGGATTTCGGATTTGAGGTAAGGGAGTGTTGTCTCAAATCATCTTTTTTAAGACATATGTTATGTTATGAACCAATACTATTTTATGAGTGGTATGTAGTGTCCTTTTAAAGTTTATATAATGAATTTATTTATTTTTATGATATTTAAATAATCATTTTATGTTATTCTTTCATGGTAATGATGATTCATAAGTTACCAAAGCAGTACGATTTTTATGTTATAATGTAATTGTTTTTCAGGATTTTTTTATTGAAGAAATTTCATTATCTACCTCTTGATAATATCATAAATTATCTTATAATCAAGTGATTTATACATAATAAATGATTTTTTTCACATTCCTAACTTTATATACATTGTTTTCCGAAAACTAATTTGTAATGAAAATCTATTTTATTTCTCACTTCTTTCAGAAATCCTTTCACTATAATGTCAATGTTTTCCAAAAATTTGTACAAGAATGTTTTTAATATTCTTCAATGGTTTTATAATTTATTTTTATAACATTTTTATTTTTCCATATTTCTTATATGCAATATTATTTCACTATTTTTTTTTTGAAAAAAGTTACTTTACAAGTTTTATCCAAAATGTTAAAGGAACCATTTCTTAATGTTTAAGGCATAAACCAAATATTCTGACATCATGACCTGTAAATTATATAAATATTGCATTGCATGTTTCTAAATTTTATTTTAAAATAAAATATTTTCTTTAATATGTGTTCATTTTTTTAAAATAACTAGTTTCAGTGTGAAATTGTTATTTTATCCATAGAGTATTCCAATTAAATTTTTAATATCATTTTCCATCTAAGATAATTTCTTTTGATGATCATTAATCCTTACTAGGGATATGAACCAATGATATCATCCTTATTATTTCTCTATATGGTTTATTTTTAGGATGAAAGTATTTTTATGAAATGAATTTCATTTCCATGGGTTATGATAAATGATGAATTGATGAATGTTTTATGAAATCTGTTTCTTTTCCACATGTAATACTATGATGAAATATTTATGAAACGTGATTAGTATTAATGGGTTATTATTTGATGAATGATTTATGGTATTTTGGAACAAATATATATGATTTTCATTATTTTATTACTAGGATCAAAATTATATAGCCCTCAAATTAATTGGGTAATGATGGATATCTCCCGAGATAAAAAAGACTTGAATGTAGAGTGATTCGAGTTCATTAAGTGGATCTATCTACAATGATAGTATTTATAGTAATACTGGAATGCTAAAATGGTTTCGGTTGTCATCCCAATCCACTACTATTTTCCTTTAAATTATCCTTGACTTCTAATAATATGAATTTTTATGCTTATTTGTATGCCAAAAATTTATTTCTTATTACAATGTCATACTCACATGGCTTATGTTTATTGATTCATTTATGATTCATATCTTATAAAATGATAATAATTATTTCATGAATTAATATTATGATATATTATATGATATTTATAGTTTTAAATTGTTATAATCATGTTATTATATTCTTATTCTCATGTTATATTTTAGTAATCATTGATATCTCTAGGTTTTCCCTTACTTATCATTTGATCTCACCCTTTAAAAATTTCCCTTTCCCTAGATCATGAATAAAGGTACTATGTTTGAAATTAATAATAAGGGATATAGTTATTAAAAACATCATGGGATACAATTTAGATATCTTATGAAATCGTTTCATATGTTTCGATGTTTCCAAAGATACTAGACCTATACGATTTTGGCATGGATCACTGTGTTTTGTAAAGAATTTTAATCTAATAAAATTTAATATCTATATATGAAATTTATCAACCATTATAGTTGGTATTATATTGAGGTTTAGTTAACCATTTGAAACTAAGATTATAAAATATTATTAAAAACCCTTAGGATAATCCATTGTATATTAGAGTTCCCTAAATTAAGGCAATGAAGGGAGTGTGGTTTTACTGGTAAAACATCACAATATGAATACTATTTGTTTATATGGTTTTCAAAATGTACCCATATAGGGGTAGTAACCACATAATTATTTGGTCTAGAATATCAAATCTATCATTCTTGTGAACAATGAGGGTTCCCTTATTATACACATGGTTTGACACTTTCTAGGGATTTTCTTAGGTTAATTGACTTTATTTACAACCCACCATAATGGTTTTGAATAGATAATGATCATTAATGTCCTATTTCAAACTGAAGGTTTCATATATAAAAATAAAGGTTTCATTATTTATACAATATATAATTGAATTTTCACGAGTATATGTGTTTCCACTATGATTATTATTGTTCACACAATGATTTTTGGATTTAGTAAATTCATAGAACCAAGAGAAATCGTTTTAATGCTGAATGTGATAGACAATGAAATAATTTTCCTCGTAAAAACCCAAATTTTATGTGATCTATCATGAAAACATTTTTAGGCTAATAATACTTTCTCAGGAGATGAATCATGTTAAGCATTCAAATAAGAAATAACATGAAAATTGTTATGTTGTTACCTTCATGAGGAAATGTCCACCATAATTTAGTGGGTCTATTGATCCACTAATTTTTTAAGAATGGATCAGTATCATTAGAAAGATATTTTCCATACTATTGTGTTATATTCATAAAATATAATTTTGTATTTCAATCACCTGGAAGGTTAAGAACATCTATGGTGGTCAATAATAAATAATATGAGGCAAAATTGACCTCATGGAGTTGGATCAGTTGAAGATATTTTTTTCAATAACTACTTTCCCAATATTTATCATATGAAAATGGAGTAGGAATTCCTTGAGCTAATATATAAGGACGATGAATCCGTTGGTACCTATGATAAAAAATATACAAGTCTTGTGAGGTATATTTATCAAATTATTATCGAACCTGAAATTAGTGTTGACCAATACTTCATTGGCATAAAAAGAAGTCTATGAAGGGTGTTAGACCTATGAGAAATTGGTATTTATAAAAAATAATTCAATGAGATTTCATGGTTGAAATGGATATTGGACATACCCATAAATCCCATGGGTTTTTACAAGAAATTAAATATGGGACTTAATAGAAAATCTAAAAACTATGTAGAGTTAAATATGGTCATTTATTTTTTCTCAAAGTGTTTAAGAAATCATAAAGAAAATTGAAATAAAGTTATTGGTAAATTTTATATCTCTTTAATGTAAGGTCATCAGAAAATATAAGGCTAAATTGATGGGAAGAAGTTAAAAAACTATGTGAACAGATATGAAGTTCTATATAATTAACCACCCACACTCTAATTCTTCGAATTAAATAAATATGAGAATCTTTCTAATAAGTACACAAATTAGAAGGTTAATGAAGATTATATATATAAGAATACTCTTAAAGATATAGAAAAATGTAAATATTAGTGGATAAATATATCTAGTAAGGTTTATAACCATGATGTGGTGAAAGGTACACTTACCATCAACTTTATAACTGATAATGAATTATTTGACTATATATATTTCCACTATATTATATATAAAGGGTTTATGAGGGTATTATAATTCCACCCCAATGATTTGATTTTTAATTAGTAGTAGAAACCCATCTTGGTATAATAATTGTATCTCAATTAAAATGTTCACATAAGGTTGAATTTTATGGTAATATTCTTCTATAAAATCTATTTATTCTCCCATTGGTTGAATTTGATTTTATCTTTATAGTGGAATAATTTTATCTGCTAAAATCTCACATAATTTTTCAAGGAATGGAATCCACATTTGATTTTCTAAACCACCATATGATCATAAATTAGTGCACTGATAAATATTAACTTTTGACAGAAATAAAATCCATCTTATATGTCTTAGTTAAAATTCAAATGGGGTGTCTATCTCAGATGGTTTTTGAGAAACTCATCATCGATAATATGCATTTTTAAGTCTTGTTTGATGCCTTCTAGAAGAGTTTCATAATATTACATGGAATTATGATGTTTATTTCTCAATAGAATTTTCATTTGTTGTTAGACCTATTTCAAATAATCTATATAGAATGGACCTGATTTAGTTACAGGAATTAAATATGAAACTCTAACATGATCTTGAGAAGGGATTTTAACTGCCATGTGTGTCACATTTGGAAATAAAAGTTCTTAGTTTTAAGATGAATCATAGATTAATGTGACTCTGTATTGAATATTAGGAACTTAACACGATCCAAATGAAGAATATGTATCATCTACATCATAATAATTGCATGTTTGATCTATAATGTGAATCCCAATACTTTTCTAAGATTAATATTCATTTAAGATATAATAAATTGATGGTAAATATGAAGGATAAACCCATGACTACATTATGTATATGTTATTGATAATAATAATTTATATCACTTACATTTGGTCTTACTAATTCCCCTATTATATTAATGGATTTAATGAATAGATTCTGTAGATATTACCATGATCAGTTTGTGGTTTCCTCTATAGATAATAGTATTATATATTTGAATATAAAGGAAGATAAATTAAATGACATAAGGATTGAACCAAATATACTAAGGAAGGAAAATTTATATGAATAATTAAAAATGTGTGAATTTTAGTGATTTTTTAAGTTTTGGGTAATATAATCACATTATAGGGAATATTTATTGATCTATCAAATACATAAGTTATTGATCATTGACCCAAACTAACTATAGTGATAGAAATCCATTGTTGTCTTGGTTTGGTGGATATTCATGATTCTATTGGTAATTTTTATCATGGATATAAAATCCAATCACTAAGTGAACATGGAAGGGAGCAATGTTCCAATTAACCGATAAATGTGAGGGAAATTTCATGTGATTGAAGAGAAGGTTAGTTAATGAACCTATTATTACATTTCCTTATAGTGTAGAAGGGTTTGTAATCTATATTGATGCATCGATGAAGGGGTGGGATGAAAACTCATGAATAATTTTATGGTTATAACTTAGTTCACATGAAACATTAATATTCATGAGAAAAATTACTCAAATCACGATTTAGAGTTAACTGTAATATTTTTGGAAATTAAGATAGGGAATAATTATATTTTTTTGAAGAGTGTGATATATATATATATATAATGATCATAAAACATGAATGTATATTTTAACATAGAATGATTTGAATATGGAGTATTGATTATGGCTATAATTGATCAACGATTATGACTGCTAATATATTACAAACAAGGGAAAGAGAAAAAGGTACAAGATTCTCTAAGTCGAAATGATCAAGCTATGATATTTATGATGAGGATCAGAAAAGTTACAATATTTCTTGATTTGAAAATGAGTGACCTCAAAATATTAATGGAAGGTGAGAAAATTTTTCTTTCTCAAATAACTATTCAACCATTTATATAAGTGAATATTAAAAATTCACTGAAAGAAGTTGTGGAACTATAAATGAAGGTGAGAAATACCTATGAGTTTAAACATGATTGTGGTTGAATTATGAGGTTTAGGAACAAATTATATCTGTTTTTAATAAAAATTTTAGCATAAAGGTATTATATTAAGCTCATCGTTTATCATTATCTATACATACTTGGTTTTTGACGATTTATAGAGATGATATGATATATTTCTAGTATGATGCAATGTAGAGAGATATTTCATAGTTTGTTTTTTAATTTTTTTTATGTTTCAAAGTAATGGTTGAGAGATATAATTCTAATGAGATTTTATAACCATTACCTATACCAAAGCAGAAATTGGAAAACATAACCAATGATTTTGTCTTCAGAATCCCCAAAATATATAAGAGACTTAATTATATTTGAGTTTTAGTCAATAAACATAAAATTTAAACACACATCATTTCCATTTGATAATATTTATCTCTTGATAAAATTTATATAATATTAATTAATAATGTTGTATGTTTCATGGAGTATGAAAAATATATTATATCTAATTAGGATCTGAGGATTTCCATGATGTTTTGGAGATTCCTTATGTAGCCTATGGATATAGAGTTCTATTTTAGTCCTATGTATCATACTTACAAAGTTAGTGAGAATCAGATAACATTTCAAACCATAGATGATATTTTGAGATCATGTTCTATGGATTTCAATGGTGGTTGGGATCAAATTTTTAAACTAGTAATTTTTTAATATAACTATAACTTTTATATTGGAATTTATATGGTTCTTTATAACACCCTATACGGATAAAAGTGTATAACTACAATGTGATGAGGTGATGTTTTTTTAAATAAATCTATTTAGGGTAGATATTTTTAAGAAAATGTGAAAGAAATTCAGTGTAATTCAATTACACATCAAGGAAGGCGAGAGTCAAAAAAAGTATGTAGATAATCGTCAGTGATATCTAGAGATCGGGTTTGTTAGAAGGTGTTTATATCAATTTATCCATGGATGAAGGTTATGAGATTTTGGATGAAATGAAATATAATCCCTTGGTATATTGAACTGTTAATGATTATTTATTGAGTAGGTATGGTAGATTATAACTTTGAGATCCCATCAAACCTCTCTCATGATGTGATCCAGGTATCTATCATGAATAATTACATATATAATACTTAACATATACTGAAGTCAAAAGTCATAGATCTAGAGAATGATCTTTCCTATCACAAACTACCAATACAAATATTGGATTTTATAAAACATGCTCTAGGAAACAAGACATGACATCTAGTTAAAGTTCTTCAAAGGAGTCAAGTATTTAAATATTCCACTTATAAACTCTTGTGGGATAAATTCATTCTAAGGGTTATAGAATGTGACACCAAATGATTTTATTATATATTTATTTTTTATTAAATTTAATCTCTTCGATAGCATGTGATACATACAACCCCGAGTCGAAATGAATCATTATATAATATAGAATTATCTCCTAGACATTAAATTGGTGGTATAAATATTAATAAAAACATTTTATAATATGTATAATATTTTTATATTTTGAAAATATTTTTTTAATGTCATTATATGTTTCAAAATCATAAAATTTCATTAATTTTTTTATTTCTTTTCCTAAGTAAATAATTTAAATAATTTTTTATAATTTTAGAAAATATATTTGAAAAATGGTTATTTTTTTGAAGACAACAGTTAAAAAAATATAGAATTTCTGTAATTTTTTTGGAATTGTTTTTCAATTAATCTTGAAAAAGATGGATTAATATTTAAAATTATATTTTCATATAAATTTTTTAAAACATTTATTTTGTTTTGAAATTTTATTAAAAGGAAATTTAGTTAAATTTTATTTTAATTAATTTAGTTTATTATATTATAATCAATTTTATTTTTGAGTTTTTATACAAAAACATTTTATACTTAGGAAACATTTTTATTTAGAAAATAATTTTTTGTTATCTTTACAGGTATAATATTAAATTAAATTCTTCCACTTTTTTGAATTGAAATATATATATGGGTTACATATTTGGAATAATAATAGTTTATATTATTTAATAAGTTTAACATAATTTTCTGTTATACTGAATATTTAAAACAGTAAAAATCTGTTAATAGGGTTAGGGTTAAAATTGGTTTATTGAGGGGATTAAATAAAGAGATAATTGTTAAAATGACATGAAAAATTCCTAGATTAAATTATATGGAAATATTTTGTCCTTATATAATTTAATCATCTATAAATAACTATTTTGTATCCATTTTGTGTTAATGTGACATCAATATATTTTATTCTTTTAAAACATTCCAACTATGTCATCTCCCCCACTTTTAAAAGGATACCCCATATCCACTCTTATTCAAACATATAGAGACTTTTTATTTAAAAAATAACTACATAAATAAATTATTTGAATCACTCCCCATGACCTCTCATTATTGTTTAGGCATAAAAACATCATTGGAACGGTTTATGTTTAAACCAATAGAGGTTGTCTGAAGAAGATGTATAGTTCTTAACCATGAATTTCTGTTTAATTTTTTCATGGACCACATTAAAATATTATTATTACATGATAAACTAATTTAAAAATATCTTAAATATAATTAAATTTTATTTTGTTAATTTAATGACCTATATCCATCTCCTCTTCCATCAAACGGGAAACAAAACTGTCGATTGGGTGTACAATGAACTACCACCACACAGATCGTTGTAATGTTTTTCAATAACCAGCTCTCATAGATGTATATGATGATTTATTTTATGTATAAATATATTATATTTATGAAATAAATATATATATATATATGTAATTATAATGTCACATATATATTCTTAACCTTAAATCTGTTTGAAAATGATATTGTCGCTCAGGTGTATGTGTGGATTACCACCTCCACAAAGTAATGTGAATCATTTTTTGTTTAATTTTTTCATGGATGTTAATAAGGATATTTAAAATAATATATATGATATATATGACATAATATTTATTTCATAATGGTGAATTGTTATATACCTTACTTTTATTCCATGCATTGAGAAATGAAATCCAGGCTCATGCATACGTAAGTCATTCTATCATTATGAAAAGTGTAATTAATATTTCTATATACAATAGTTATGGATGACAATAAATATATATATTATAAATATATATTATATTTATATAATTATTAACAATCTGGATATTATGTAACCATGATTAATTCATAATAACCAAAACTACCAAACAAAAACATTAATGAAATATGAAGCAATTATCACCAAGAATAGTGACTTTATTAATGAATTTTTAATAAAAATGTGATTGAAGGTTGTAGTTAACTAATATATTGTATTGTATATATGATTATGTTTTTAAAATATATGTATAATTAGTCTATTTTTATTATATAGTATGTTCAAAAATATATAAAGGAAGTCTGACCAGAGGTAATGTTTTATAGGCTCAAACTGTATTATTTGATACATATGTTATGTTATGAACCTATCCTATCTTATGAGTTTTATATAATTAAAATTTAAATTTTATATCATTATTTTCTTTATTTTAATGATTATTAAATATCCATTTGATTTTATAATTTCATGGATCTTGTGATTAAAATGTTTTCATTATGGTAAGGGTTTTATGTTTCAATTCCATTATTTATTATGATTTTTTATGACGATTTATGATGATATACCTCTAGAAAGTATGAATAATTTTTATTTTATAAGAATATTTATGTACAGTAAAATATTTCTTTAATATTTCTATATATATTCAATCATCATATAAAAGTAATATTTTATGGAAAATTGACATTATTTTCTTCTTAGGTATAAAACATTTTCCCTTCAACGTCCATGTTTTCTAAAAATTCATTCAAGAATGAATTTAATATTATCCAATAATTTTTAAAAAATATTTACCCTATTATTAATTTTTTAAAGAAATCAAATAAATCCAATTTATGTATTGTGAATGATGTAATTTGGACTCTATTATCGAAATTATTAAAGAAATATTTGAATTAACATATATGAAGTGAATGAAATTTCCCACCCTAATTAACCATAAATTCTTAAAATCATAAATTTCATATATATAAATTTATTATCAAAAAAAATATTTTCTATAATAAAAAATAATGTTTTCTATTTATAATAAGTTAATTAAAAATAATAAAAGGTATTTTTCTTAATAAAATATCCTTGTCAACTTTAAAATGTATTTTTCATTGCATATATAATACTTTGGAGTTTCATAATATTAAATGGGGATATGATTCAATAATAATATCCTTATTATTTCCCAATATGGTTTTTCAGGATTATATTCTGTATATAAAACATATCCCTTTTCTGGAGGATATTTTATGATGAAATATTGAAATGTTCATGAAACCCATTTATTTTCTATGGGTTATGATATGATGAAATGTTTAATAAACCTATATCATTTTCATAGGTTATGATATGAATAATGATATGATCTTGTGCAACATGTGTGTATGATTTTCAATATCTAAAGGGTGGGACTAGAATTATATAGTCCTCCAATGCATTTTGTAATATTGGATATATAATGATATAAATAAGAAATAAATTATGAGTGAAGCCTATTTTGTGTGGGACTCCATCAACTCATATTCTATTGGTAGTGAAAATTGACAACTAGGTTGATTTTGGGAGTAAAAAATCCAAACTGTTAGTTTTGGAAATTATTATAAACAAATAAGGAACATATTTTTATACTTATCTGTATGCCATAAATCAATATCTTATTACATTTTTATTCTCTCATGGATTATGTTCTTTTACTCTATTAGGATTCATATATAATGAAATGAAAAGATTTATGTCATGAATCTATGTTATTATGTATTACATGAAAGGTAAGGTTTTCTCATTTTATTCTCATGTACACATACCCTTCTGATCATAAATATTTATGTGATCTATGATATCTCCCTTGTGGACACTTAATAAGTATCTGAGATCACCCTTTCTTATTTTCCCTCTAACTAGGTTATGAAAAATGGTATTGAGTATGATATATCTAATAAGGGTGATAGTAATTCAGAATTTAGTGGTAAATGATATAAATATCTCTTGAATAAGTTTCTTATGTGTCAAATTTTATAAACATGGTATATATATATGATTATGTAAAGGTTAATTAAATAATGAGATGAATATTCATCTAATAATATGTAATATAAATGTTTAAAAAGTATTGGATTTTATAGATATATTTTATTACTAGTAGTGAAAATCAAAATAAATTTTGTTGTTTAGTCCAATATTTGGTATTTTTGGAGAATTAGGGTGTAGATTGACATTCAGTGTTTAGAAAAATATCAAAGGGATGTTTATAGATGTGGATCTTTGAATGGTGGACACCAAATGTGACCATCATATTCATCTCACGACAAATTTCTCTTGTTTTATTTATTTATAATTGAAAAAATATAATTTAATGATTGGACGCTTCGGTTTTAGGTCACAAGAGTATTAGTAGAGGGTTAATTTAGTATTCTTATCCCCCTCTCATTCCCCTGTTCATTTTATCTTCAATGGGATGGGTGTTTTTAAAAAATCCTTAGTAGTTTAAATTTTGGGTTTTTCTCAACCTCCATGTGTTGTTCCTATTATATAAACTATAATATGTTTTCAGTTTTAGATGAGTTTCTATAATGATATCCATAAAACATGATGAAATATTCTGGATTCAAATTTGATTTTTCTTATAATGGATTTTTGTATTCTTGTAATGATAATCACATGAGGCTTTATAAGTACTCAACCATAAAAATTACGTAATCTAGTTAATTCAACTAGAATACACTTACTACATTACATAAGATCTTTTCTGTTCAGAGTTTTAGAGAATTAGAAAATAATTCATACATATAAACCCAAAATCATACAATGTGGGTACTAATAAAACAATATCCACTTCTTACAAAATACAAAATTTCTTAATAAGATATGAAATATTATTAGGAAAAATATACACAATATTATACTTGGATTAATTTTTTTTCTTACCTATCCTTAAAAACTTGTGAAAAAATTTTAAATAATGGGATGAGAAAAAAACTCATTAAGGAAGATAGAAAATGAAAGGAACCATTAGTACATGAATACTTATAAAAATATGAAATCATTTTCACAGAGACATACTTCTCACCCACAATGTATCATATACTTACTTTATGATAAGAATATATTTCCATAAAATATAGAAAACATAAATATACCATTTAGTTAACTTGGGGAATTAAGTAATTTAGATTAAAACCCTCATGGATACCATATGATTTGTAACTCACAAAACTACCATAAAATGTAACCATCATGGCTACCTTATGATGTAACCCTCACAGATACCTTATGATGTGAACATCGTAGTTACACTTGAAATAACCATTATTGTCAAATTCTAACATAAACATACCCAAGGAATTATAGGGAGACATAGGTCACACCATAAATCATAAAAAATTACCATGAACACTTAAAAATTTATAAAAAATTAATACTCAAATTTAAAAAATATTCCTTTTGAGTTTTGTAAAAATATAAATTTATAAGAAGATTTTTTAAATAAAATCCCTTAACTTAGGTTCCTTTTACATCAAACATCTTAAAAATCATATATAATTTTATAAATAAAGTTATTAATATACTATAGATCCATATTCATATTTAAAATACCTTATATGATCTTTTTTAACATTTTTCCATGAATTTATTGATAATAGTATGTCATTTGAATTATATTGGGTGCGTTTATTTTAGGTTTCCATGATAGGTTCATTATGTATTATTTTATATTGGAAAGAAAAAAGAAAAAGTGTAAAAGAATGGTATTAATATCTTTTCCTAATTTTAAATGATTCCATAATCATTATTTTATATGAGTGTGATTCCTTATACGAAACATTAATTAAAATGATTTAGTTTATTTTGGTGGTTTTTATGACCGTCATGAAATTATATCATTTTATAAATATCCTGTTTTTATATTGGATCCAAAAAATTATATAAATTATAATATTCATAAAAAAATATTTTTTAGCCATAAAAATATTTTATGGCCATCCTTGAATGTGGTAATGTAAAATGAAAACACAATGTCCTTGATAATGGTAAATCATCACATCGTGGATGATGTTTTCATTAATCTGAATAAGAAGAGAATAGGAGAGATTTGATGATGGATATTTTCATTAGCATAATAAAATTATAGTATATTTATGATACTTTATTTATCATGTCACTTGTATGTGGGTATGTGAGGAGATAATAACAAAATAAAATAAATCAAAAGGAAAATAAAAGAACATGGAAGAGGATTTTATCTCTAGAATTCTTCTGCTTGAAAACAGTATTAAGGAACTTGGTTTTAGCCTTTTTGTGAGACTAGTAGTTCATTTACATCAGGTAGAGTCTTTTTAAGGGAATTGGGAATAAATTAAAAAATCTACATGGATTTTAGGTGCGAGGATAAGAGGTGAAGGGTGGTATTTACAATGGGTCATTGGGGTGTTTTATGGTTATTGTATTCATTATTTTATTATTTTGAAAAAAATACTATGAATGTTTTTGAATTATCAATAAATATATTAAAATAATGAATAATTGTTCAATATTTTGAGATTAAATCTACAATACATTATCTATGACCCAATAATTCATGTATTTTGTTTATACAGTAAATTACCATATTTCACTATTCACATAAAAAATTAACTATATCAAAAACATACCAAAAATTAACCCCAACCTTTTTTCAACATGTAGAATACAAAAATGGAATCCTTTTTTTGAAAATAATTTTCTAAATTTTGGAAATTTAATTATTAATTAAAATTATCCTTATTTGAAAAATAAAAATTTTAAAAATTTTAATTCTTTTATGACACATTGAAAAATTATTTAAGGCCTCATAAAATTTCATTATAATAATAAGATAGAAAAATATTAATTTATTAATTCATTTTAGAAACATTATTTTTCTTAAAAAACATTATATTAATTATAAAATGGTAAATAAAAATTTATGTGTCCCAAAAATAGCAACACTTAATTTATCATTTTCCGAACTACTATTTACTTATTCCATGATATAAATATATTATACATTCACTTATATGATACATAAATCTTATTTATACAGTTATAGATCATATTAGAATTCTATTAGTATAGATTCCTTATTTTTAATAAATACCAATTTTTATTACACATTTATAATGAATATTAACTATTTAAAAACCAATTATTATATAAGTACATGTGTTATTACATTCTCCCCACCTTCCTAAAATATATTCATTTTAATTTTTATTTACTTTATACAAAATTGAGGATACTTTTCCCTCATTTCATTTTTATATTCCCATGTTTCTTATTTAACCATGTGGTTTCTCCAAAAAACCATAACATGGTGAATTAAGATATTCTGCAACACATCCTTTCTACGATCAAGAATATAAATCTATTTATCTTCATAAGAAAGGTATTCTTCTAGTTGAACTACTTTTGGGATAAAAAAATTATATGAATATTTCACATACTTTCTTAACATCAAAACATGAAAAAATTATGTGGCTGGGGTAAATATGGAGGCAAATCTAATCGATATGTAACTAATCTATCTTTTTCAAGGATTTTATAAGGTACAATGAACAATAGACTTATCTTTCCATTATTCCCAAAATGAAACAAAATTTTCCTTGTAGAAACTTTGAGAAAGACATGATCACCTCCCTTGAAAGAAGGATCCTTCCTCCTATTATCTGCATAATGTTTCTACTTTCTTTCATTAGTATTTATGTTTCTGTGGATAATATTTACATTCTCAGCCACCTCTTCTAATAATTATAGTCTCATTAACATCCTTTCCCCAACTTCTTCTAAAAATGATAGAGTTTGACACTGCTACCCATATAGTACCTAAAACTGTCCCATCTATATACTTGAATGAAAACTATTATTATATTAAAACAAAACTAAAGAATGATTATTATTCCAACTTTACTATAAATACATTGAAGAAACTCGAGAATATCCTCGAATGTCTGAATAGATCTCTCTTAATTTCCATTATATTGGGGATGAAAGGTTGTGATGAAATTTAATTCAGTTCCCATTAACATCTAAAGGCCATTACAAAATATATATAAGTGAACTTGGGATTGTGGTCTGATACAATGGAGAGAGGAACTCCATGTAACCTAACAATATCTTTAAATAAAGCATCAATGTAGTAAAAAAATCACCATTTCATGAAGGTTGGCTGAAAACTAGATAATTCATCAATCCTACTTTCACTTCCTAAAAGAAAACATCACAATATTTTATCCAAATAAATTTAACTCATTTTCATGTTAACTTTGATATAATTCTAGATAACCATTCATATTTTTTAACAAAATATCAGTAATAACCATCTAATCCATGAAAACTACGAATCTCAGTAAAAATTTTAGGTATTGTCCATTAATCAGCAACACTTTTTAAGTGATCAACTAGGGTAAAATCCTTAATTAAAATGTTACCAAGAAAATAAATTTGTTACAACCAAAAAACACATATTCTTAATTTTCCATATAACTTCTTTTATTTTATATTTTGAAGGACAGTACAAAAATGTTTTTTATGATCATATTAAATTTTTGATGACACCAAAATATCATTAAAAAAACAACAAAAAACTTATCCAAATATCCATGTAATATTCTATAAATAAGATCCATAAATACAAAATAGTAATTTATCAATACAAAGGGCATAACAAAAAACTCATAATTCTCATATCTAGTTCAAATGTGGTTTTATTAATTTCATCCCCCTTCATCTTCAGCCGATGGTACCGAAATCTAATTTTAATCTAGGAAAATACTGATCTCACTAAAGCTAATAAAACAATTTATCAATATGAGGAAATAAATACATATTCTTAATGGTAATGTTATTAAAAAACCAATAGTTAATTAAAAGACTCATGGAACCATCTTTATTTTTAACAAAAAAATAGGATAATCCCTTAATGAAGTTCTAAGATGAATGAAACCTTTATCAATTATCTCTTATAACTACTTTTTCAATTATAAAATATCCACTTGAGCCTTTATATAAGGGAGTTTGAAATTGGTTTGGCATATACAAATAATTAAATGGTAAATTCAACTTCTCAATCAAGTATAATACTTGGAAACTCACTAGGAAAAAATCCATTTAGTCATTTAACACTTGCACATCATTAATAAAAACGCTTCCCTTTTTTAGCGATTTGTGAAAGGTAACATTCATTTCCATATTTTAATTTTTTCTCAACTTATTAATATATTCTCAATGGTATGGTTTCATTCTTGTGTACAATTTGAAACTCTATCTAAAAATATCTTTATCTCTACAATCAATTTTAGCATGATAGACATAAATCCATTTTATACCAAAAATAACATCAAAATATACTATGGGAAGAACAATAAGGTTTGAATATAATGTCTTTCCCTGGAAAACTATAGGTTGGTTCTTATAATTCCATTTTTCCTTAAAATTTCCCCTGTGTGTTTTAACAATAAGTTGAAATTTCATATCATGATTTGAAATTTCCAATTTATAAGAATTTGTTTGAGAAATAAACGAAATGTGTAGACCACGTATCAAAAAAAATTATAAAAATTTGAGTAAACATAAAAAGTACCTAATACCACTACATTGGATGGCCTGATATATATTGAAGTAGTCACAAATAAGTTTAACTATAAATTTCTTTTTATAATCTTGATACATCCCACCATTTATATATTTCACGGTGTAGGTATATTCAAAATGACACATCTCAACACAATTAAAAAACTTTATAGTTGTCTTGTGATAATTTAACATACTGTCACTAAAATATTTTTCATGGAAATATTAGGCCATATATATACAATTAACACATTAGAAACACTTACCTTCTTTGTTAATGCATTCCCCATGATGATGGTCACCACACCTCCCACAAAGAAGAAACTAAATTTTCATTCCTTTATATTTATTTGATTGACAGTTATCCATTTCTTTCCATTTGGACCTCTACTTATGCATGTTTTAAAAATAAACATGATCATTAGAAAACTCCATTTATACCTCTTAGCACATCAAAAAAATTTCTCACAAATTTTTAATTCATACTAGTCCAAATCCATTCGTTATCTTGGCTTTAATCCTGAGTAAAAATGATTGGTTCTACTATCATGATTCTAAATACAATTTATAGCATACCTTGTCAATATAGTGAGGTTTTCCTATTAAATGTCCACTAAATCTTCTTCATTTTGTTTAAATTAAATGAATTTATGTTCCATACTAATTCAATCCACCCTTGGAAAACATCTTTCAAGGAAAAGATTCCTAAATTCATCCCATTTCAAAGCATAAATCATCTGGTTATCTCAGATATTCTTGACCATTGACCACCACTCCTCAAATTCACATTAAAAGTGATAAATTAAAAGAATAAACTTTTTATTATCTTAACACCCAACGAAATTAAATATATTTTCATGGGATTTAATCCACCCTTCATCCACCACTTGGTCAGAATATCCATTAAAATAATGAGGGGTTTTCCTTGTGAAATGTTTCACTATCATATTAATTTGTGGAACCTCTAGAAGATCTCTTGAATGGATACCAAAACTATTTATAGAATTAATCAAATAATCGATTTTCATCACAAACTTTTCAGTTCCAATTTAATCCCTTTCAGGTTACGGATTTAGAGAGATATCATCCTCTCGGTGCCTTCCTAATTCAGCTTCCTTATTTCTTCTGTGCAAAACTGTTATGAGTAAACATATATTATATGATATGACATGGTAATAATTAAATGATATATAATTTATAAATATCCATAATGTAAATATAATTTATGGTATTATATTAACATTACCCTAACCCCTAGAGTTATCTAAACCATGCTCTAATACCAACTATTAGAACCCATCCTTAAACATTACATAATCTAGTTAATTTAACTAGAATTCACTTATTACATTCCCAATATCATTTCATATTAGAGTTTTAGAGAATTAAGACATAATTCATACATATAAACCCACAATAATATATAGTGGGTACTAAAAAATAGTATCTACTACTTCCATAATACAATTATTTTAATAAAACATGATATCTTTTCATGAAAAAGATTCATAATATTTATCTTGGTTTATTATTTTCTTTTAAAATTCCATAAAATACTTTGAAACCCATTTTAATAAATGTGATGAACACAAAAAATCAATAAGAGAGATATAAAAGTAAAGGAACTATTAGTCCGTGAATACTTATAAACATGTGAAATCATTCTCCCAAAGACAAACATCTCACACATAAAGTATCATCTACTTACATTGTGAAAATAATAATTTTTCATAAATATGAAAACATAAATAAACAACATAGGTAACTTGGTGAATTACTTAATTTGGATTGTAACCCTAATAGATAATATATTATTTGAAACCAACATGGATAACTAACAATGTAACCATCAAAACTACCTTATGATGTAACCCACACAACTACCTTCTGATATAACCATCGCGGTTACAATTGGAATAACCATTATGGTCAAAATCAAACATAAACATAGAAAATTAATTTGACAATGATATAGGTCCCATATTTCATCGTAAAAATTATCCAAGAACCATAAAAAATAATAAAAATTTAATACTTAAATAAAAAACATTCTTTTTGAGTTTTTTAGAAATAGAAAATTAAAGGAGGGTTTTTAAATAATGTCCCTTAACTCTTGTTCATTTTATATAAAACATATTCAAAACTCATGTATAATGTTTAAAATAATGTTACTAATATATTTAATATCTGAATTTATATTTATAATAACTTATATGATCTCTTTATAACATCTTTCCACCTATTTATTGATAATATTTTGTTATTTGAATTCCATTGGGTTCGTTTATTTCATGGTTTCCATGGTTGATTCATTATGGATTTATTGTCTAATATAAGGAAAATAAAATAATTGGAACGAAATAGTATTGATATTTTTCCATAATTTTAAATGAATCTATATATAATTTTATTTGATATGAGGATTATTTTTAGATAAAAAATTATTGAAAATGATTTATTTTATTTTGGAGGTTCTTATGACCATCATAAACTTATATCATTTTATTTAATTTCATGTTTATATATTGGATCCATAACATTATAAAAATTATAATATTTATAATGAAATTTTATTTAACCATGATAATGGTTTTATGACCAGTCTTGAAGGTGGTAATATAAAATTAAAACTCATTGTCCATGATGAAGGTAAATTGACGCATCACAGATGATGTTTTAATTCATTAGAATAATATGAGAAGTTGAGAGGTTTGAAGATGAATATTCCATTAACAAAATAAAATTATATTATATTTAAGATAATGTAATTATAATGTCACTTGGATGAGTGGAGTAGAGGAGATAAGAAATGAAATTGAAAAGAAAAGAAAAGAGGGTTTTACCTCTTTAATTATTTTCCTTGAGAACATCCTTCAAGAACTTGGATTTGGAATTTCAGTGAGACTAGTAGGTCATTGAATTGTGCAAGAGTCTTGAGAAGTTAATTGGGTTGAAATTAAAAAAGATACAAGGTTTTTATGTGTGAGGAGAAGAGGTGGTATTTATAGTGGATGAGAGTGGTGTTTTCTCAATATTTTTTTCATCGGTTTATTATTTTGTCCCAATAATATTAAGATTTTGAGAATTCACAGTAAATATACTAAAATAATGAATAATATTTCTAGATTAGGGTATTTCATCATCTATACCTTATATAAGACTTAATAGTTCATGTTTGTTGCTTATTCTATAATTTACTATATTTCATCATTCACTAAAAACTTAACTATTTTGTAAAAATACTAAACATTAACACAAAATATTTTTCAATTTGTAGAATAAAAAAGTGGACTCCATTTTAAAAAAATATATTGAAGAAAATTTTAATTTTCAACTAAAATCTCCTTTTTTTCAAAAGATAGTGATTTTATAATTATAATAGATTTTATAACATATTAAAAAATTAATTACGGTCTCATAAAATTTGATTATAATCATAAGAAAACAAATTTTTAATTTATGGATTCATTTTAGGAAAATAAAATTTCTTTTAAAACATTATATTAGTAATAAAATTGTAAATAAAAACTTTTGTGTCACAAAAATAGCAACACATCATTTATCATTTTCAAAAAAGATATTTAATTCCAACATTATATAAATATATCATATTTTCCATTATAAGTTACATAAATTTTAATTATATATTCATAAATTATTTTGACTATTCTATAAGAATAGATTCCTTAATTTCAATAATAAAACTTTTTTCATAAATTTTTTTAAATAAATTTTTATTATTTAATTTTAGAATGAAAATAAATTAGTTTATATGTACCCGGGTTGGTAAATTCTACCCACCTTCCGAAAATTACTTCATAGAAATTTTTATTTACTTATTAAATATGTGAGGATACATTTCCCTCATAAAATTTCTTGATTCCCATGTTTTTCTAAACTATGTTGTTTCTCCAAAAAACCTTAACCTAGTGAATTAAGTTATTATTTAATACTTCTTCTTTATAATCATGAATCTGAATAGGTTTCTCATCATAATAAAGGTTCTATTATAGATGAACTACTTCTGGGATCAAAACATTACATGAATCTGGCACATACTTTCTTAACATTAAAACATGAAAAACATTATGTACCTATGAAAAAATAAAAGGAAAATCTAATTGGTATGTAACTAGTCCAAATTTCACTTAAATTTCACAAGGTTCAATGAAGCATATAATTTTATTTCATTTCATTCCAAAATTAATCACAATTTTACATAGAGAAACTTTGAGAAAGTCTTTATCACCTACCTTAAAAGAAAGATATTTCCTCCTATTATCTGCATAACTTTTCTACCAGATCTGATCTATCCTCATTTTTTTCTGGATCATATTTAATTTATCAACCACCTTCTCTACTAATTCTGATCCCATCAACATCCTTTCGCCAACTTCATCCAAATTGATGGAGTTCGACACTACTTCCCATATATTTCCTCAAAATATTTCATCTATATACTTGAATGAAAACAATTTTTATAAGAAAACTCAACTAATAAAATATGTTTATCCCAACATCCCATGTAATCTATTGAACAAGGATGAATAATATCCTCTAATTTCTGAATATTTCTCTCCAACTTCCTATCTATTAGGGATTGGTGGTTGTTTTGAAATTCAATTTAGTTCCAAGTTACTTTTGAAGGCATTTCAAAATGTTAGAAGTGAAAATAGGATCACGGTCTGATAAAATAGAGAGAGGAACTCCTTGTAACCTGAAATATATTTACGATACGGTAAAGAAAACTGATCTAGAGAAAGAGTATCTCGAAAATGAATTAAATGTGCAGATTTATTAAATTTATCAACAAAATCCCAAATCACATTGTTACCTTGATAAGTCTTTGGTAGTACCACAACAAAGTCTATGAATATTTTTCCCATTTATACTCTATCATTGGAAGAGGCCGAAGCATCCCCTTCGGAAGTTGTTACTATGATTTAACTGGTTTACATGTCAAACATTTCATGGTAAAAGTTTCAATATCTCTTTTAATTTCTTCCAACATAAATACTCTTGAAGGTCACTATACATCTTAGTGCCATCTAGATGAACTAAAAATAGGTAACTGTAAGCTTCACTTAACATTTCTTTCTTAAGTTGGTAATCACAAGGCACAAATAATCACTTTCCAAATCTCAATATACAATATTTATAAACATTAAATTCATAAAACGTAACTTCCTTAATCAATTATACCTTTTTTTTAACTCATGGTATTCCTTCTGTTTATGCATAATTCTGGATGAGAGAGATGACAACACTAACATCTAAAAAAATAGGGTAATTTCTTATACTGAAAACATCTTAGACAAAATTCATCAAATCATTAACTAGGAGGTCATGTTCCAAAAGTAACAGGGTTAATAAATGATGATATTTATTACTCAAGGAATCTTTCACATTGTTTTCTTTTTATATAATGGTAATTTATAATGTAATCATAATCTTTTATTAGTTCCATCCATCTTATCCTCCTCATGTTCATTTTCTTCTGATTAAATATATACATAAAACTTTTATGGGCGGTATATATTTCATATTTGGATCTATATAAATTATTCCTCAAATTTTTTAAAGTGAAAAACCTAGATGATAATTATAAATATTGTTTGGGATAATTTAACTCATGGGGTTTTAGTTGTATTGGATAATAATAAATTACCAGATCATTACGTATCATAACACAATAATGTCCTTTAAATGAAGCATCATTATAGTTAACAAAATCACTATTTCTTGAAGGCAAGGAGAAAACGACATAATTCACCAATATTCTTCTCAGTTCCTGAAAACAATCACTATAGTGTTCAATCAAAATAAATTTAACCACTTCTCATGTTAACTTAGTCATCGGGATGATAACCATCAATGATTTTAAAAACCATTGGTATTAACCTGCTAATATAAGAAAATCATGAATATTAGTAACATTTTTAGGTCTTGTCCATTCATTAGCCATTTTTATTTTCGAGGGATCAACTATTAAACCATCATAATTTACAATGTTCCCAAGAAAATAGATATTTTTCAACCAATAGTAACATTTTCTAAATTTCTATTTTAACAAAGTTTCATAAAGAGTTTTCAAGACAATACATATATTTTTCTCATGATATTCATAATGTTTTAAAAACACCAAAATATAATTAATAAAAAGATAAAAAAACTTATCTCAATATCCATGGATGATTATATTCATAGGATCCATAAATACAATAAGGGAATTTTTCAAACCATGTTCCATAAAAACAAACTCATAATTCCCATATCTAGTTAACACTGTCATTATCAGAATTGCATCCTCCTTCATCTTCAACTGATGGAACCTGGATCTCAATTTCGTCTTGGAAAAATATTGATCTCCTTGGAGCTGATCAAACAAGTCATAAATATGAGGCCATGGATAATGTGTCTTAAAATTAATTTTATTCAAAGATATATAATAAATGTAAAGTCTCATGGAACCATATTATTTTTTAATGAAAAATATAGGATAATCCCATGGTGAAGTTCTAGGAATAATGAAATCTAATCAATTAATTCATGTAACTGATTTTTTAAATATAAAAGTTCCACTAGATCCATTTAATAAGGGGATTTTGAAATTGTCTTAGAATCATGAATTAATTAAATAGTAAATTAAACTTCATGATCATGTATAGCATCAAAAAACTCATCAATAAAAACATCAAGTATTCTTTTACCACTAGCACATCATTAATCTAAATAATTACCTTATTTTCAATGATATGTGTAATATAACATTAATTTCCATCTTTGAATAGTTTAATATATTCTTCAAATGTTATCAATGGTATGGGTTCATTCATAAACAAAATTTGAAACTATTTTAGAAAATAAACTTCTTTATCTCTACAATCAATCTTAGCTTGATAAAAATAAACTCATTCCATACATAAAATAACATAAAACTCTAATAAGGGAAGAATTGCATAGTTTTAAGGTCTTTTATTTTCACAAAAAACAAAAGTTTGATTCTTATAATTAGAATTTTCCTTAATATTTTCCACTTGACTATTAACCATAAGTTCTAATTTCATTTATTGAAGTGAAATTTCCAATTTACTAGAAAATTTCTCAAAAATAATGGAATGTGTAGACCCCATAAATAACAAAACATTAGAAAAATATGAGCAAATAAACAATGTACCAAATATCACTACATTGGATAGACCAACGTCTACTAAAATAGCTACAAATGATTTCACATAACATTTATACTTATAGTTTTTCTCCTTTAAATCATTCTGATTTTTCTTTGGGTAGGTATTTCTAAAATTAATCATCTCACCACATTTAAAACACCTTACAATCTTCTTAACAGAATTGAACATTCTATCACTATGATATTATTCATTGAAATATAAGGTCATATGACTAAACATACCTCATCAAAAACACTTCTTGGATTTGGTAAGTCATTATTCATGATGCTTTTTACCACACTACCCACAATTTGGAAACAAAATTTTCTTACCATCAGATTTCTTTTATTGACTATTACCCATTTCTGTCTATTTGGACCTCTTTTTATACTTTTTGAAAATATAAACATGATCATTAGAAAACTCTACTTCTACACTCTTAGAATATTAAAATAGTTTCTCATAAATTTTGAATTCATGGGAGGTGAAATCCATTTGTTTTCTTTTCTTAAATCATGAGTTTAAATGATTGATTTTACTTTCAATATCTCAAATAGGATTTCTAGCATACCTATCCAATATGATGAAGTATTCTTCACAAAATGCCACTAAATATTTATCCTTTTATTTCAATTCATGGAATTGTTTTTATCCTAAGTTGATCCACCCTAGGAAAAAAACTCTAGGAAAATATTCCTAAATTCATTCTCGTTCAAAATCATCAATCTTTATTCAATCCCTAATATTCTTGAACATTTACCACCAATGGTCAGCTTCACATTAAAAACAATAAATAGAATGACTAATGTTTTATTTATATAAACATCTCATTGAATTGAATATCATTTAAAGGGATTTTGTCCACCCTTCATCCACCACTATGTCAAAAGATCCACTAAAATTAGGAGGGTGTTTCCTTGTAAAATGTTCCACTATCATCATATTTATTTTTGGTAGATAAGGTTTCTCTATTTCATAGATGCCACCACCATTTAAAGAATATATAAATAGATAAATTACTAAAAAAACTGATCATTCCAATTCTCATCATTTCGAGTTGCATATTCATAAAGATATTATCCTCTCGGTGCCTTCCAACTTCAACATCTTGGTTTCTTCTACATAAAAACATTCTGAACGGACATACCTTATATGAAGCAACATGGTAATCATTAAATGATATATAATTTCTTAATATCCATAAGGTAAAATTAATTTATGGTATTATATGATCATCACCCTAACCCATAATATCATATAAACCATGCTCTGATACAAAATATAAGGACTCTTCCTTAAACATTACCTAATCTAGTTAATTCAAATTGAATGCACTTATTACATTACCAAAGTTCTTTTCATTTTATATTTTTTGGGATTATGAAATAATTCATTCATATCCACCCATAATAATAAAAAGTGGGTACTACTAAAATAGTATCCACTTTTTCCATAACATAAATGTTTTTAAAAAACATGAAATTTTTCATGAAAATTATTCACAACATTCAACTTGGCTTCTTATTTTATCCTACCCATCCTTACAACCTAGTAAAAATTTTTAATATTAGATGAGAAAAAAACTCAATATGGGAAATAGAAAAGTAGATTAACCATTAGTCTATTAATAATTAAAAAACATATGAAATGATTTTCAAAAATCTATACTTCTCACCCATAAAGTATCATATACTTTGTGAGAAGAAGAAATTTCTATAAAACAAAGAAAATATAAATAAACCATTTATTAACTTAGGTAATTACTTAAATAAGATTTTAACCCTAAAAAATACCATATGATTTGTAACCCTCATGGATACCAGGAAATGTAACCCTCACGACTACCTTATGATGTAACCCTTATGGCTTCTTTATGATGTAACCATCATTGTTTCACTTGAAATAACTTTTATGGTAAAATTCCAACATAAACATGAACAATGAATGGGATAGAGATATAGGAACAAAAATTCACCATAAAAAATCCCCATGAACCATAAAAAATCAAAAAAAATTAATAATTTAATAAAAACATTCCTTTTGAGTTTTGTAAAAATAGAAATTTGAAAGAGGGTTTTTAAATAAAGTCCTTTATCTCGGAATTATTTTTACATAAAAATCATTAAAATCATATATAAGGGTTTATAGAGTGTTATTAATATATTAATGAACCATTTTAATATTTATAATACGTTATATGATCTTTTTATAACATATTTCCACTCTTTTATTGATAATATTTTGTTATTTGAATTATTTTAGTTGTGTTTATTTCATGGATTCCATGGTTGGTTCATTGTGGATTTTTTTAATGGAAGAAAATATCCAAAAGTGGAATGATATGGTATTAATATATTTTCAGAATTTTAAATGATTACATATATAATTGTTTTTATATTATGATAATTTATTTGATAAAACATTGATGAAAATGTTTTAGTTTATTTTGGTTGTTTTAACGACCATCACAATCTTATACCATTTTATTTAATATAATGTTTATATATTGGATATAAAAATTATATAACTTATAATATGTATAATAAAATTTTGTTTTAAAATAACAATTATTTTATGACTAGACTTGATACCAGTAAAAGAAAATGAAAAGACGGTGTCCATGTTGACCGTAAATCGACACATGACGGACGATGTTTTCATTTTTTAGAATCAGAGGAGAAGAAAAGAGGTTTGATGATAGTTATTACATTAAAAATAAAATTATAGTATATATAAGATAATACAGTTATCATATCAATTGTATGAGGGGATGTGTGGAGAGAATAATAAAATAA
This sequence comes from Viscum album, assembly GCA_963277665.1. Taxonomy (NCBI): domain Eukaryota; kingdom Viridiplantae; phylum Streptophyta; class Magnoliopsida; order Santalales; family Viscaceae; genus Viscum; species Viscum album. The sequence continues at coordinate 419,159,885 of OY728139.1, read as the reverse complement.
GATAAATTAAAAATAAAAATAAAAGGAAGTGAAAGAGGATTTTCCCTCTTAAAATCTTCCCCTTGCGAACCTCTTTAAGCCACATGGTTTTGGAATTTTTGTGAGACCAATAGGACTAGGATTTAGATAAGTTTCTTGGTAAGTAATTGGGTATAAATTAAACAAGCTAAATGTTTTTTAGGTGTGAGGAAAAAATGTGGGGTGTGGTGGTGTTTATAATGGAGGTGAGAGGTGTTTTCTCATTATTTTATTCACTAGTTTTTTATTTTATCTCAAGAGTATCAATCATGCCAATATTGTCATTAAATATATTAAAATAATTAATTTCAAATCTATATTGTGGTCTTACATCATACATACATCATTTATGTCTCAATAATTCATGTATTTAGCTTACACTATAAATTACCGTATTTCACTATTCACAAAAAAATTAACTATTTTAGAAAAATCACTAAACCTCACCCCAACCATTTTTACATGTGTAGAATTAAAAAATAGAATCCATTTTTTTAAATATTATTTTTAATATTATAAATTTAATTTTTAAATAAAATCATCATTTATTAAAAAAATACTGATTTTAAAATTATAACTGATTCAATGAAACTTTAAAAAATTAAATAAGGTCACATAAAATGATCTTATAATCACAAGACAAAAAATAATAATTGATAATAAAAAATTATGAAAATAATTTTTTTTAAACATTATATTAATTATAAAATTGCAAATTAAAATTTTTGTGTCACAGAAATACAAATAAATAATTTATCATTTTAAAAAAATTTATTTACTTATTCCATGATATAAATATATAATATTTTCACTTATAATATTCATAAATTTTATTTATAATTTAATAGATGAGTTTACTATTCTATTATTATAGATCTCTTAATTTTAATAAATACCAATTTTTCAATATACAATTATAATGAATGTTAACTGTTTAATTATAGAATAAAAACAAGTTCTTTTATAAGTGCCTAGGTTTTTATAGGTTTCATGTGGTTCCAAAACTATATCAGAACCAATGTGTTTTTAAGAGATTATACCTATTTGAATTAAATTTAATATATTGTTATAAATATATATAATTTGGTTTATTGGTGTTATTAATGATATATGAGCTTCTCCAGTAGTATAAGAATTGATGATCCATGGATGGGATTCACATATGTTGAGAAGAGAATTGAGATTTATAAATAATATCCCACTTATTTTCTCAAAATCAGAAAACTTATTTTAAATATCATACAATATACTGTTCTTCATTACCCGTGGAAAGGAAACATTGAAAAGGGTGAGATCATATTCTTAGTTAGGGTAAACATGGAAGATATCAATGATCACTTAATCAAAACATGAGATAAATAGTATGAGAACATGAATATAAAATTTTAAAACCATTACCTACAAATCATATATCATAATCTTGAGTCATGGAATAATTCTTGTTTGTTCATAAGAATTTTTCAGAAAGTATTAAAAATAATAATCCATCATAATATAACAATTGAAAAGCATATATTTCTGGAATACACAAAAAAAATAGAATATCGTTTTCTTTATAGTAAAGGATTACTACCAATCCTATGATATTGGAATATGTTCACTCCCCAAATCATCATAGTAGTCAAGGATCACTCCTAAGTCTATTAGAGTGTATAATATCTTTTACAAATATGGGCTCACTCCCCATTCCATTTCTATTTATCTCATGGGATATCAATCATTAACCAATTCATTTGAGGGAGATATAGGTCTCATCCATCACATAATTAAAATAACACAATTCTCTTCCACAAGATCCTATAACATTCATTTTATCCGAACCAATGAAATTAAATGAGTTTCGTAAACATTTTATCTTATCATAACCCATTAAAAATAAAAAGGTTTCATAAACATATTTTCATAATAAACATAACCATATAGAGAAAAAATACATATTGTATCATTGGATAATATATTCAATAATACATTATATAAATCAATGGTTTTTGACTTTAATGGGTATAAAATAAATGAAATTATCACTAAAATATTCTTGATGAAAAATATCCTTTCTATTTTTAAATATCATATTTAAAATCTAAAAAAATTCCAAAAATTAAAGAGATAAATTTCATTTAAAATAAAATATAAAACATGTAAATAAATATTTAAATAATTTATTTTTCATTAATACTAGAAATATCATTCATGTTATAAATATTAAAATAATAATCCCTTTCACATTTTTTGTAAAATAAAAAGAAGATTTGTTTGGAAATTGAAAAGAAGATTCTTTTATAAAACAATTTTAAAATGAAAAAGGGATAAATGTCTGTAAAAATCATTGGATAATATTTAAAACTTTCCCCAAAACGTTTTTATTAATCCTAGATATGGAATAAAAATTACTTTTGACTATAGAGAGAAATAAAGTGGTTTTTTCTTAAAAATAATGTTTTTGTATTATTAATACTATATGTGTGTAAAATGAATGGAAAACATGTACTCTATAGAAATAAAAATATTATAATAAAATAAATAAGTTTCTTGGGATTTATCATGTATTATTTCATCATTGTAAACTTCATAGTAAACAATCATGATAAAAAGAGAGATTGTAATATAAAAATCTTACGACATGGGTGTCTTATAAATCACTAGCCCCAAGAAAAAATAACATTTAATTAATAATTAAATGTAATTATAGTTACTAAATATATGATATAAAATTTAAATGGTTCTATATATACACCTCATATAATAAGATTGGTACATAAGAAAACGTATGTCCCAATGAAGGCATTTTGAGAAATAATTCCCTTATATGGTCTGGTAACTTTTGAATTGTAAGAACAATATAAGAATAAAAATAAACGGAACACTAAATATAATGATAAAAATCAATTCATGATATATCATGTCAAATTATATGTATATACACCTCATAAAAGAAGACAGGTTCCTAGTATAACTTATATCCAAAAGAATATAATTTGGGATGAATTTCAATTACTTTAACTCTCAAAATCCTTCAGAACCCTTTGAAACACTTATATAACAAATTTAATTTTATTGTAAATCTACTAATAATCCATATTCAGATGTATAATACCATATATTATTTACTTATGACCTTTTATTAAGAGTTTATTTACAATTATTTGATAAAGTCACATTTCAGATAACAATTGTTTTTTCATCATGTATGTTTCGGTTCCACATTTTTTGTCCTTCTACTTTGTTCATGGTTCCATTATATCCAGAATATATAAAATGATATAAATATCATTTATATTAATTATATATGTTTTTATAGTAAATCATTAATGATATATATAGAAAATTAATTACACCATTCATGGAGACGGTAGGCCATACGTAAGCATAAACACTATTTAAATTTTCCTAAATTTTTAAATAAAATAAAGGTAAAAAATATATTACCTATAAGGCTCCAGCATTAAACATTAATTAATCTTGAGTTACTTCAAGACTAAACATTGAGGATCTTTTCAGGTTTAGAGTTTTAGAGAATTATATCATAAATCATGCATTACATTCCACATTTAAACAAAGTGGTTACATAAAAGATATTAGTTATTTTTCCCATCAACGGACACATATTTAAAATAAAACATGGATTATTTTTTGACACTTCCTTGACACTATCATCACATCATGTACCTTTCCTTTTACCTGTGAAAAACATTTCAAAAACATGGGATGATCATAAAAAGGTCAGTAAGGGATATAAAAGTACGAAATGAAAACATTAGTCCATGTATGAAATCATACATTACTCATAAAACATAATCATTTTAACATACCTCATCAAATCACGAATAAATCATAGAAATCATAATACATAAAGGTAACATTAGGCATTCATAACATTCTTACGTAGGGAGTAACCCTCATGGTTACGTTTGGAATACCCATCACAGTATATTCTCTAAATCTCTTCAGAAAAACCTTAACATTTAACCCCTTCACGTTACCCAATGCATTGGAGAGGTATATCGGGCTCACCCACCCTTAGTTTATCATGGAACCACTCGTCATCATATACAATTCCCAAGAACCATAACATAATCGTATCAAATAAATCATGCATAAAGGAAACATAACATTTCCACATTTAAATCACATGATATAAATAACACATTGATATAATAAAAACATTATCAATACCATTTTCAATACGAAAATAAAAGAAAAGTAAAGCATGGTATTTATTTTTCTTTTAAGAAAAGTTATGGCTTGTAGAGGAAGACGGAACTCAAATAATGGTCACGGCGGCCGAGAAGTCATTATCGCCACATACGTTAGATAAAAACATTCCATTTTGTCTTTTAGTAAACACTTCATATAAAAAATATTCCTTTTGAATAAACGTAAAATTCAAAGGGGTTTATACACCGTATAAAAGAAAGTTGTGTATAAAACAAAATATGCCTCAATAAAAGGAGATTGAGACGAATTCCCTTACCTCATATCCGACATGACTCGATCATTATTTAATCTCCTGAATAATAAACATGAGTTAATTTCTAATTGATTAAGAACCTTTTTCAAGGTCATTATTCCTTTTGTATCACTTATTACCATGTCATGAACACTATATAATTATTTAAGTTAATAACGGTCGTTTTAACGATCATTGGTACTTGAGTCAAAAATAAACTCTTTATAATTACAAGTTGTTCATGTATCCATTATATCCAGAGTTATATTCATGATTTAGATATCATATATATCATATATATCCAGTATATACAAGCATTTATAATATTACATAACATTTAGAGGTAAGAAATGAAATGCACCGTCCGTGGAGACGGTAAGTCGTACGTACGCATGAACGCTACTTTCATTTCTATTTAGTATTTTATGGAGTGGAATAATAATGATATAAAGATATATTATAATTATAGTATAATATAATATATAATATCATTAACTCCATCCTTTATATGTCCCACATATGGCATTAATGAATCAAATCACTTTGAAGGGGCGGTAGTCCGCACTTCCTAAAATGAAGATATCACGTTTACCCATAATGGAAACCATAAAGGTATGCCAAAAATGAAAAATACAGAAGCTTAAAGAAACCATAAACATATTATATATCATATATTAATATATTTACATCCTAATGGCCACCTTTGAGGGTGTTAGAATAATATTGAACAATCATCGTTTCGTGAGGTAGAAACTCGCCATCCACAGAAACAGTATTCTCTTTAACCATTATTTGATGGTTTGTGTACATGTAGCTCTAATAATTATTATAACAACATCCTAGTATATGTAAGATACTGTTTTTGTTACAAAAGAAATTAATAAAAAGAGTTTAGGGGGTTGGAGATGCAAAATAAAACAAAAGAACATTAGAGAAGACTTTACCTTTAAATCGGGTAACTCTTCTTGGTTTGAACCAAAATGGTTTATTGAAGAACTTTCTGCCTAAGGTAAGAATTATAGGATGAATATAGGGATGTGGAGAGATAAAATGAGCAGGTATTGGCCGAGAAAAATGCATGAGATGTTTGGGTAAGGAGGTAGAGGTGGTGGCCTTTTATAAGAGGAGAGGAGGGCACTCTTGGAACGGTATAAAATGTTACTTTATTTTCAAATGAGTTTCGGATTTTAAATGTCCCGCATTGATGTATTTAGAGGATAAGGTGATAAGTTTTAGAAATATACACATCCAATAAGTCTTTGAGAATTATAAGTCTCATATATTACATTATCTTTTAATTTTATTTAAATCATTCTTTAATGAGGTAATCGCTACATCATCATGATGTCATAAATAATTTAATTTATTTAATGTCTAAAAAATATAAAAAAAAAATACTATGATGTAGGAAATATTTTCATATTTACAATGATTATTTATATTCCAATATATAATTTATGTAGACAAAATTAAAAATGTTTTACTCAGGTGATAAATTCTTTAGTGATATTCTATTTTCTTTAAAAATAAAAAGATAAAGCGTCACATTCACCCAAAAGTGATTCCATGGGGTCCCTAAGTTTGTCACAAGGCATCTCATGGTCGTCCATGACACAAATAGTAGCATTATGACACATTTTTGGGACATTTTTTATTATTATGATGTTATGTTATTATCCTTAACTACCCGATTACTAATTAATCAAGATAATTAAAGATAATTACCATCGTTACTATTCATAATTTCCAAAAACAAAAGAGTCTTGATTACATAATTTGGACCTTCTGATTCCAAATATTTAATCCATTTTACCAAATTCCAAACACAGAAAATTAAAATAAATAATTTAAAAATAATTCCCATTGTCAAAACAAATAGCGGGTTTTTTTAGAAACAATATCTCTGAAAAGTTTGGCACTTGTTTATTCCCAATTCCAAAGTGAAATCAATACTAATTACCACCATTGGATTTAACGGTAAAAATATATTCTAATTACACTTTAAGACTAATTAAAAATATAATCTAGACATATAATTATATTAGATGAAAAAATAGTTTTGATGTAAAATGCAGTATTTTTCACTATTCATTAAAAAATGAACATTGTCAGAAAAATACCAAAAATTAACCCAAGGTAAATTTCAATGTACCAATCATATAAAATATTTTTATTTTGAAAAATAGAGCTTATAAAATTTTCAAAATGTTGATTTATAAATGTTTTTCCATCAAAAGTCAGTAAACCAATCTTTTAAAAATATTAGTGTATTCCATGCTTAAGATTGGATTTATTCTCATTTTAAGCCACAAAAACACTATATAATTCATAAATAAACATATATAAGAATATCTATTATTCATTACTTACTTGGGATGTTACATCCTTCCCCCATTTAGAAAATTGTATCCCCGAAATTTTTTTACTTATCGAATAAGTGGGGGTATTTAGCCCTCATTGCATTTTCAGATTCCCATGTTGCATGTTCACTCATATGGTTTTTCCACAAAACCTTTACTTGATGAATCACCTTATTATACAACCTTTCTCACTATGGTCAAGAATCTAAACCGGTTGTTCCCCATAAGATAGATTCTCTTCCAGCTGAACTACCTGTGGACTCAAAACATGAGATGGATCTGGCATGTACTTCCTTAACATTGAAACATGAAAAACATTGTGTACCAGAGATAAACTCATAGGTAAAGCCACATTGTATGAAACTGATCCAACTCTCTTCAAAATTTCATATGGTCCAATGAACCTTGGACTTAACTTTCCTTTCTTAACAAATCACATCACACTTTTCCATGTTAAGACTTTGAGGAAGACAGGATCACCTACCTCAAAAGAGAGATTCTTCCTCCTGTTGTCTACATAACTCATCTGCCTGCTCTGAGCTGTTCTCATGTGTCTCTGTATCAGCTGAACATTTTCTGCCAACTCTTCTACCAATTCTGGTCCCGTCAAATTCCTTTCACCCACTTCATCCCAGAAATCTGGAGTTCGACACAGCTTCACATATAATGCCTCAAATGGTGCCATCTGTATACTGGAATGAAAACTGTTGTTATAAGAAAACTCAACCAATGAAAGATGTTGGTCCCAACTTCCCTGATAATCTATCAAATAAGAATGTAGAATATCCTCCAAAGTCTTAATTGTTCATTTTAACTACCCATCTGATTGAGGATGAAAAGCTGTACTAGAATTTAATTCAGTACCCAATGACTTTTGAAGGCCTTTCCAAAAGTTAAAAGTAAACCTGTGATCACGGTCAGATACAATGGAGAGAGTAACTCCATGTAATCTGACTATCTCTTTAAGATACAAACGGGAAAGTTGATCTAGGAAAAAATTATATCATATAGCAAGGAAGTGAGTAGATTTCATTAAGAGATCAACAATAACCCAGATTTCATTATTACCTTGAGGTGTCTTCGACAATCCCACAAAGAAGTCCATGGATATATTCTCCCATTTCCACTCTGGTACTGGTAAAGGATGAAGCATCCCTTTTGGTAACTTCTGCTCTGCTTTAACCTGTTGACAAGTCAAAAAATTCATAGTAAAATCAGCAATATCTCTTTTCATTCTATCTCACCAGTAATACTCTCGAAGATCTCTTTACATCTTAGTACTGCCTGGATGAACTGAAAACGGAGAACTATGAGCTTCACGTAACAACTATCTCTTAAACTGTGAATCACAAGGCACACACAATCTCCTCCCAAATCTCAAAACACAATCATTGTCAATGTTGAATTTAGGCAACTTACCCATCTGAACCAGCTCTACCTTTTTTTGCAACTTTTTGTCTTGCTTCTGTGCTTGCTTAATTCTGTCTGATAGAGAAGATTTCACTGATACCTAAAACAAAACAGAAGGACATCCTGCACCAACAACTTCTATGCCAAAGTTCATCAAATCCTTAACCAAAGTATCACATTCCAAACGCAACATTGTTAATGAAGCATTACTTTTTTTACTCAAAGCATCATCCACTTTATTTGATTTTCCTGGATGGTAATGAATTGTTAAATCATAATCCTTGATTAATTCCATCCATCTCCTCTGTCTCATGTTCAGTTTTTTCTGAGTGAATATATACTTTAAACTTTTGTGATTTGTATATATTTCACACTTTAATCCATATAAAATGATTCCTTCAAATTTTTAAAGTGAAAACAACAGCAGATAATTCCAAATCATGTGTATGGTAATTTACCTCATGAGTTTTCAACTGATGTGAATCATAAGAAATTACATGATCATTCTGCTTTAGGACACAACAAAGTCCTTTAAATGAAGCATTACTATAGATAACAAACTCACCATTCCTGGAAGGTATGTCCAAAACTGGAGCATTCACCAATCTTCTTTTCGATTCCTGAAAACAATCATCACATTCTTTTGTCCAGATAAACTTAACACCCTTCCTAGTTAGCTTAGTCATTAGACTAGATAACCGTGAAAAATTTCTAACAATCCTTTGGTAATATCCTGCCAAACCAAGGAATCTATGAATCTCAATTACATTTGTGGGTCTTGGACATTCTTCAACAAACATTGTTTTTGCAGGATCAATAGTTATCCCATCTTTAGAAACAACGTGACCAATGAAAGAAATTTGTTGCAACCAAAACTCACACTTGCTGAATTTCCCATACAATTTCTTTTCTTTTAAGGTTTTCAAAATAACCCTTAAATGTATTTCATTATCCTCTTTACTTTTAGAAAACAAGAAAATATCATCAATGAAAATAACCACAAACTTATACAAGAACTCATGGAAAATTTTATTCATAAGGTCCATGAATAGAGCAGGTGCATTGGTTACCTCAAAAGGCATAACTAAAAATTTATAATGGCCATATCTTGTACGAAACACAGTCTTCGGAACATCTTATTCCTTTACCTTCAACAGATGGTACCCTGAACTCAGGTCAATCTTTGAAGAATATTGATCACCCTGGAGCTGATCAAACAAATCATCGATACGAGGCAAAGGATATTTGTTCTTAATAGTGATGTTATTCCAGGCTCTATAATCAATGCAAAGTCTCATTGACCATCATTCTTTTTAACAAATAAAACAGTGGCACCCCATGGTTATGTGCTAGGTCGAATGAAACCTTTCTCTAGTAAATATTGAAATTTCTCCTTCAACTCTAAATGTTCAATTTGAGCCATTCGATAAGGGGGTTTTGAAATTGGCTTAGCATCAGGAACTAAGTCAACAGTAAATTCAACTTCTCGATCTAGTATTATTCCAGGCAACTCATCAGGAAAAACATTAGGTTACACATTTACCACTGGCACATCATTAATCAAAACAGTTCCCTTGTTTTCAACGATATGTTCAAGGTAAAATTCATTTCCATCTTTTACAAGTATCTCTGCCTCTTGATATGTTATCAACAGTAGGGGTTCATTCTTGTACACAAACTGAATGTCTTTTTGAATAGAAACTTCTTTATCTCTACAGTCAATCTTGGCATGGTAAATAGAGAGCCAATACATACCCAGGATAACATCAAACTCTACTAGAGGTAAAAAAAATAAGGTTTGCAAGTAGGTTCATTCCACAGATAAGGATATGAAGATTCTTATAAATTATTTTTGCCTCAAAATTCCCCCCAGGTGTTTTTACCACAAGTTCAGGAGTCATTTCTTGAGATGGCATTTCCATTTTACTAGAAAATTTTTCAGAGATGAAAGAATGTGTAGACCCTGAATCAAACAACACAGTGGCATAATCTGAAAAAACCAACAAAGTACTTGATACCACTTCATTTGATGGCCCGACATCTGCTGAAGTAGTTACAAAGGATTTCACCACCCTTTCTTCTTGTATTCTAACTATTTCCCATCACTCAAGCTCTTTTTCGTACACTTGTTTGCATAGTGACCCATCTCATTGCACTTGAAACATTTCACTAACTGTAATTCAAATTTGTTTCTTACAATCTCCCTGATCTTTTTCAATGCAATCACGAGCCTTATATCCCATCTTACCACATCGGTAGCACTTTCCAGAATTCAAAAGACATTCCCCAGCATGCCTTTTACCACATTTATCACAAACTGGAAACATAGTTTTCTTACCGTCAGACCTTTTTTAAGAATTCTTTCCTTTTTCCTGCCACCTCGGTCCCTTCTACTGCTGGTTGTTATAGAACACTTGATCATTGGAAAACTCCATTTCCACCTTCTTAGCACATCGAACAAGCTCTTCATAACTCTTGAACTCGCGAGATGCTAAATCCCTTTTATATTTTGGCTTTAATACTAAGTAAAAACGATTGATTTTACTATCAAGGTATCCGATAAAATTTGGAGCATACCTTGACAATCGAGTGAACCTCTCTTCATAAGCAGCCACTGAATCATCCTCTTGCCTCAATTCCAAGAATTTTTTTTATATCCTAAGTGGAACGGTCTTAGAAAAATACTTCCCAAGAAACATACCTTTGAATCCATCCCTGTCAAGAGCATCAATCTCATCAGCATCCCTAATATTTTTAACCATCGACCACCACTGATCTGCTTCACCCTCCAAACGGTAAATAGCAAGACTAACCTTTTGATTGTATGAACACCACATGACATCGAAAATCTTCTCCAATGCTTTAATCCACCCCTCAGCTAGCACAGGGTCAGATGATCCTTTAAATGATGGGGGATGTTTCCTCATGAAATCTTCCAACACTGACATATTCCTCTGTGGTTGATCTAGCTGATCTCATGCATGGATACCACCTCCATTTATCGCTTGAGTCAACTGCATCATTACTACAACAAACTTTTCAGTTCCAATTCCGACCATCTCAGGATTCTAATTAGGAAGGTCATTTCCTTCTGTATTCCTTCCAAGCACTGCTTCCTTGTTTCCTCTGCGGAAAACCCTTCTGAACAAACATGTCTTAGATGAAGCAACATAGTAATCTTCAAATACTATATCATTCCAATTTGACCATAAAAAAATATTTTTGGATAATCATTTAATATAATTATAACTCCTAAAGTTATCTAAACCGACCTCTGTTACAAACTATAAGGTCCAAACCATAAACATTACTTAATCTTGAGTTACTTCATGACTACACGTTGAGGATATTTTCAGGTTTAGAGTTTTAGAGAATTAGATCATAAATCATGCATTACATTCCATATTTAAACAACATGGTTACATAAAATATATTACTCATTTTTTCCATTAACAGAAACATATTTAAAATAAAACATGGATTCTTTCTTGACAATTCCTTGACACTATCATCACTTCATGTACCTTTCCCTTGACATGTGAAAAACATTTCCAAAAAATGGGATGAGCATAAAAATCTCAGTAAGGGATATAAAAGTACAAAATGAAAACATTAATCTATGTATGAAATCATACTTTACTCATAAAACATAATCATTTTAACATACCTCATCAAATCGTGAATAAATCATAGAAATCATAAGATATAAAGGTAACCTGAGGCATTCGTAAAATTCTTACGTAGGGAGTAACCCTCATGATTACGTTTGGAATACCCATCACAGTATATTCCTTAAATATCTTTAGAGAAACCTTAACATTTAACCCCTTCACGTTACCCAATGAATTGGAGAGCTATATCGAGCTCACCCGCCCTTAGTTTATCATGGAACCACCTGTCTTCATAAACAATGGCCAAAAACCATAACATAATCGTATCACATAAAACATGCATAAAGGAAACATAACATTTCCACATTTCAATCACAAGATATCAATAACACATTGATATAATAAAAAAATTATCAAAACCATTTTCAATACCAAAATAAAATAAAAGTAAAACATGGTATTTATTTTTCTTTTAAAAAAAGTTATGGCTTGTAGAGGAAGCCGAAACTCAAATAATGGTCACGACGGAAGAGAAGTCGTTGTCGCCGCATACGTCAGACAAAAACATTCCCTTTTGAATTTTAGTAAATGCGTCATATAAAAAAGATTCCTTTTGAATAAATGTAAAATTCAAAGTGGTTTATACACAGTATAAAAGAAAATTGGGTATAAAAGAAAATATGCCTCAATGAAAGGAGATTGAGACAAAGTCCCTTACCTCATATCCGACTTGACTCGATCGTTCTTTAATCACCTGAATAATAAACTTGAGTTAATTTATACTTTCTTAAGAACCTTTTTCAATTTAATTATTACTTTTATATCACTTATTACAATGTCATGAACACTATGTAATTATTTATGTTAATAACGGTCATTTTAACGATCATTGGTACTTGAGTCAAAAATAAACTCTTTATAATTACAATTTTTCATGTATCCATTATATCCAGAGTTATATTCATGATTTAGATATCATATATATAATATATATCCAGTATATACATGCATTTATAATATTACATAACATTTAGAGGTAAGAAATGAAATGCACCGTTCATGGAGACGTTAAGTCGTACGTATGCATGAACGCTACTTTCATTTCTATTTCTTATTTTATGGAATGGAATCATAATGATATAAAGTTATATTATAATTACAGTATAATTTCATATATAATATCATTAACTCCATCCTTTATACGTCCCACATATGGCATTAACGAATCAAATCCCATAGAGGTGGTGGTAGTCTGCACTTCCTAAAATGATGATATCGCATTTACCCATAATGGAAACCATAAAGGTATGCCAAAAATGAAAAATAAAGAAGCTTAAGGAAAACATAAACATATTATATATCATATATAAATATAGTTTCATCTTAATGGCCTCCTTTGAGGGTGTTAGAAAAATATTGAACAACCATCGTTTTGTGAGGCAGAAATTCGCCGTCCACGGAAATAGTATGCTCTTTAACCATTAGATGAAGGTGTGTGTAAGTGTAGCTAGAATAATTCTTATAAAAACATACTAGTATATGGAAGATACTGTTTTTGTTACAAAATAAATGAATAAAAAGAGTTTAGGGGGTTTGAGAAGAAAAATAAAACAAAAGAACATTAGAGAAAACTTTACCTTTAAATCGGGTAACTCTTCTTGGTTTGAACCAAAATGGTTTCTTGAAGAGATTTCTGACTAAAGTAAGGAATTTAGGATGAAGAGAGGGATTTGGAGAGATAAAATGAGAAGGTATTGGCCGATCCAAAGGCTTGAGAAGTGAGGGTAAGGAGGTAGAGGTTGGAGCCTTTTATTAGAGGAGAGGAGGGCACTTTTGGAAAGGTATAAAATGTTACTTTATTTTCAAATGGGTTTCAGATTTTAAAGGTCCCAAATTGATGTATTTCTAGGATAAGGTGATACGGGTTTCCAATATACTCATCAAATAGGTCTTTGAAAAGTGTAAGTATTATATTTTACATTACCCTTTCATTTTATTTAAATCGCTCATTAATGAGGTAATTGCTGCATCATCATGATGTCATACATAATTTAATTTATTTAATGTCTAAAAATTATTAAAAAAACCACTATGATGTAGGAAATCTTTTTATATTTCCAATGACTATTTATAGTCCAATAGACCATTTATGTAGACAAAATTAAAAAAAAATTACTCAGGTGATACATTCTTTAGTGATATTCTCCTTTCTTTAAAAATAAAAAGATAAATTGTCACATTCACCCAAAAGTGATTCCACGGGGTCCCTAAGTTTAGCACAAGGAATCCCATGGTTTTCCATGACACAACCAGTAGAAGTATGACACATTTTGGGGTTATTTGTTATTATTATGATATTATTTTATTATCCTTAACTACCTGATTACTAATTAATCAAGATAATTAAAGATAATTACCGTTGTTACTATTCATAATATCAAAAAAAAGACTTGATTACATAATTTGGACCTTCTGATTCCAAATATGTAATCCATTTTACCAAATTCCAAACACAGAAATTGAAATAATTAATTTAAAAATAATTTCTTTTGTCAAAACAAATAGCCGGTTTTTTTAGAAACAATATATATGAAATGTTTGGCACTTGTTTATCCCCAATTACAAAGTGAAATTAATACTAATTACCACCATTGGATTAAATGTTAAAATTATATTCTAATTAAACTTTAATACCAATTAAAAATATAATCTAACCATATAATTATATTAGATGAAAAAACATTTTTGATGTAAAATGCAGTATTTTTCACTATTCATTAAAAAATGAACATTATCAGAAAAATAACAAAAATTAACTCAAGGTAAATTTCAATGTCCCAATCATAAAGAATATGTTTATTTTGAAAAATAGAGCTTATAAAAATGTCAAAAGTTTGATTTAAAAATGGTTTGCCATCAAAATGCAGTAAAACAATCTTTTAAAAATATTAGTGTATTTCATGCTTATTATTGGATTTATTCTCGTTTTAAGCCTCTAAAACACTATATAATTCATAAATAGACATAGATAAGAATATCTATTATTCATTAATTACTTTGGATGTTACATTACCATTATTAAATAATATATTTCATATATATTAAATTTTTTCATTAAAAATATCCATATTAACTTTCCTTTAAATAGAAAGTAAAGAATGAATCGCATCACTTTTTGAGGTAGTATTTTTTTTATACACACAAAAGACATTATCATATTCACATAAAATAAATATTAATAAGTTAAATGAAATATTATAATTAAAAAATTTAATAATGTCATAAATATTGTATATTTATGGTAAATACATCATTATATCCATCTTTTAGAGGTTTTTATGAAAAAATAATTACATTTGTCCACAAGGTGGTAATCTCTTGTACACAGGATAGACAATTTTGTTACCCCCTTGAAAAAGAATAATATATAAGTTGGAAATTTCATTAATATAATATCATAAATTTATATGGGATATATTGAAGTTATTATATCATCATGGTTAAATAATACTACAATTATTTAAAAGAATAAATAAAATGAAAAATGCATTGATAAGGACTATACATTTTCCTCACATATCCCATTTAAGTTTACACCTAAAGAAATAATAGGAGGATTAATTATTAAATATAATACCTCTAGGTTGTGGAGATGGAATTAATGATCTTATCAGTTTATTTGATGGAAATATAATGTTTATTAGATGTGTGAAGAGAAAAGGAGAGGGTGGCCTTTTATAAGTTTGGCAGAGGACACACATGGAATATTTCAAAATAAAAACGTGTACCCGCATTATAAACATTCCAATAGAATATGAAATTTCTCATTATGGAATATTATAAATTATAATGTTTAAATATTTCAATTAAATGGAATTTTTTAAAATTTATAGTTAGATTTTTCATTTATATTTTTAGTTTAAGACCCTAATAAACCCATTTTATCCTTAACCACACTAAGTATTTTTACTGTTCTAAATATTAATTCTGACAAAAAAATATATTTCATTTATTATATAATATAAATTATTTTGATAAAAAATATTTAATACTTTTTTAAAAATTCTATTCATATATTTTTTTTAAATTTAATTTAAAATTAAATTTGTAGAAATGATGGAAAAGCATTTTTAAAAGGGAAAATTTTCTATATTATATAATATTTTAGTATCAAAATTAATTATTAAATTGATTCCAATGAACTAATTTAGAATAAATAATATATATTAAAACTAATTTTACTTATAAAACCATCTTAAAAAATGGATCTTGTAAACTCATTGAATGAAAAGTTAGTTTTTAATTAAAACGGTATTTTTTTACTTTTCATTGAAAAACTAATATTTTTAGATAATTCACCAAATTTCACTAAAATATAATTTTTACATGTATATTTGAAAAATAATAGTTATTCTTTAAAATAATTTTTCTTAAATTGAAATAATTATCATTATTATTTGTCCAAAAAAAATAAATAAAAATAAATTTTTAGACGAAATGTATTTTTGAAGTTTATAGTTCTTATACTAAAGTTCAAGAATTATTTTAGGGGAATGGTTAATTTATATTAAATTAATATGATTAATTTTCAGAATGTATTTACTCTTATTAATACCACCAAGTATAAAAAATAAGTTATAATTATTATTTTTTAAAAATATTATAAATAGTTTGTCATGGTTTATTAAAACTTTTTGTTGTGTGTAACGCAAGCTATCAAAGATGTTAAACTTATTTGAGAGAAAACAATTCATAAAATCTATGGGTTTACATAGTGGATGAATAGTTTATGAATTATTTATTCATGTTAAATTCATTATAGGATAAAAGTTTTATATATTATTCATTATATGATTGATATGGGATTATTTCAACTTGATTAACTTTGATTCAGTCAAATAGTCTTCCCATTATATGATTTAGTACCTCATTGCTAGTCGACAACATTAGGGTTTTGGGAGGTGAGATTGAGAACTCATAACCCTATATCCTATACATTTGATCTATACTAGTCTGTCAAAATAGAATTATATTAGAAGGAATACCATGATAAATTATAATAACAAAAGACTCATGAAAACAAAATAATTTATACTTACGAAAGGTAAATTTTCAATGGTCAGATCCCATATAGTATACAAGTTGATGAAAATAAATAAATGATATTTAAATTTCATTGGATATGAATTTTACTTTCTTTATATCCCTATTAAAATATTTTTACTCAACCTACATCCACAAATTTTCCCCATTAATGAATGTCCATCATAATTTCAACACGCCTAACAAGGTGTATGTATAGGGTTTCATAACCAATTTTTTATACAACCACAAATATTGTACCTTACAATAATCTGTATATATGTGTTTTAATGTATTTCATAAAGTGAATGATTTAATAATTTTATTCATGAAACTCATATTACCATCAGGTTCTCAAGAATCCACTTTAATAGTTGACCCATAACTAAATAATCTAGAGAAAAAAATAGATAGAGTGATCCAAAATAATTTCAAATTAATAAGGATGGGTTACCATTCAATTTTTATACCTTTAGGTGCGATAAAATCTCATAATGGGGAAAAAGGGAACTGAATAAAGTGGTGATTGATATATCACCATTCAATAGAATGAGTCACTTTAAAACTTATTAGTATTATATCGATCCTTGATATGTAAAACACTCTATAAAATTTTATTAGGTCAATAATGAGAAAGAAAAACATCAATTCCTATATAGTATATCAATTAATAATGGGAAACAATATCTAACTTAAAAGTGGTATCTCGTTCATAGCAAATCAACATGTCACATTATATATTATATATCATTCATAGATTTATATAACTCTCCATCATGAAATGAGTTTCTCAATAATTATATTTAATATTATAGAACTCATATATATAATATAAAACAATGTAATATTAATGCAACAACTATTTGATAATAACATTTCGAACCACATGATGGAATCATTACCTATACATATAATCCATTCTTCATCGTCATAAAGAATCTATTTACCCATCTTGGTAAAATGAATCCTAAAATATATTATTGTAATTATAACCAATCCCTCATACCAATAACTTACCATTCTAATATAAAATTTTGCGAATGATCCTCATAATCACAGTCATGGGTGATGATTTTCCTAATCATAGCCTTCAATAACAAATTGCCTCACCTCCAGTGGAATACTTCATGAAACTATATTAATATAGTTCACATATATATTCATTGTAAGTGGATGAATATATAAATAAATTTTACTAATATTTAAACTAAGACTTTACTTTATCATTAGTTAGGATGAAGAAAAAACAAGTTTTCTTCAAAAAAAATTCATAAACATGAATTTCTTAATCTTAATTAATTTAATTAATTATATTCATGTAAAAATTTAAATTAAAAAATTAAACAAAATGATGTATATAGAGAATCATTAAATATTAATGTATTTGTTATTATTATGGAATGGTGTAAAACATTTCCCTAAGATTCACTAATATCTTCTAGTGGTTATAATGAATAGGGATTATCCTTAAACTTATTTTAATAAAATTGACTCCAAAAATGATGAAGGTGCTCCCACACAAATAAAAGAAAATTCATTAAAAGATAATAAAAATTAGAGTATATATTCTCTAATAAAACTTTAAAAATATATCATCATGTTATCATTTATTCTTCATATCTTTAATCACTAAAAATATAATAATTTAGTGAACAAACTCTTATCTTTGATCACAACCATCCATTTTTTATTTCAGTAATATATATAAATTTGTAAATGAGCCTTTCATCATCAATAAATAAGAAGTTTCGCAATATAATACATCACAAAAAATCCATTTTCAATATTAATATCATATTTTCATATTGTTTAATATCTACCAACATATCACAAAAAATATTTTCATTAAATAGCCTATTTATCACAACAACCATTTGATCTTTATATTCAATACACCCTTACATAACAACATAATACATGGTAATAATTTTAAATAATAAATAATGGTAACCAATCATGTTGTAGTATTTATCTTTAAAAGAATAGTTCAAAAACATTTAAATCGTATCATATTGATTAAGGTATGAATACAATGTGATAAATACAAGTGTAAGAAAAGTCACCTAAAATTGAAAATCATGGACTAATATTTCCTCATTATGGTATGATATTTTTTCTAATATTTTTATATAAATAATTAGTACATGTTATAGAGAAATGAAATTTATTGTGGCTTCATTTATTGTGTATAAAAAACACTACACAAAACAACCCTCAATTAAAATATAAATTACCAAACATTTATTAGAAAACATCAACAAGGTATTAAATAATTATTAAGTCCAAAAATATCATAAATCATTTCAGTTATGGATTTGTATAAATATAAAACACAAGAAATTCAAATACCACTTGATGAATATACAAACAAATTTCAAAAAATCAAAATCAACTGATTTTTTTATGAATGGATATAAATATTTAAAATAAAAAAATGAAAAGAAATATATTTTAATCATAGTATCATCAACTTTATAAAATAATAATATACCCATATTACATAATAATAATAATTAAGGTAATTAAGTATTCCTAATAATCAATTACCTTTGGAAATAATAATGATCCCATAGACATTTACCTTTAGAAATGATTGCATAAAATTCATTAACAAAATTAACACACTTGATAAGGATTTTCTATCCTGGTATTAGTCTATTAATCTCAAATAAAACCTCTCTAATGTCGTAGACACCTTATAATTAATCCATAATTACCACTACATTGGTCATGGAGTAGGCCTGTCATTAACTAAATATATAAAACACCATCCTTAGTAAGATATTACTCAAAATTAGTTTTGATCGTTGTGGTTTTATAACATAAATCTCATTTATATATCCCAAGTAAACACTTGAAGGATTAAACAATCATAATTCTTATTACTAAATCGTTATATACCTTATCCATCAATTATTAAAAAATATCATGTAGTTAGTTTATTATACAAACTATTTTGAAACACTATTAAAATTCATTTTTTTCTCCTTCAAGTACATTTTCAATTATCATGGTTTATAATCATATTTTATCCATTCATGTAAACACATAAGCAATATATCTATTCTAGAAAATTTTTATGCGACTCCCCCTTAACCAATAAATCTTTGTGGGATGTTATAATCCCCAAAAAGGGACCACAGTAGGTTACTCAGCCCATGAACAAGGTTGATCACCCTTTATGTATTGAACTCACGGGGTGTTGAGTTTTATTTGAAGTCAATAATCTTAAAACCAATAAACATAATATTAATTTGTGCTAAATAAGTGAAAAATTAATGTATTGTTGACTTTACAAGAATTCTAATGAAAATAATGTGTGAAATACCAAAGAAATATGTCATTATATGTTTCATTATGAAAATTTAATGAGTGTTGCACAAAAAACATAAATTTTCAATGTGATATTTTTGTATTATTTTCATGGAAAATATAGATGTATGATTTTCAAGGAAGATGATTTAGATGATTAATACTATTAATATTATTCTCTTGAATTTATTATTAGAGATCCATTAACATGCACTAAATATCAAATGTTATGGATTATATAATGGTTACAATCAAGTCTGAAGATATTTATATTATATGGAAATAAAATTGGATAATGTAATACAAATATATTTAAAGCTGAAAACTGTGGTGGATTAAATAGAAAATGGTAAGAAAGACAAAAATAAATAATTGAAAATCATTGTATATTTTATTGAGTTTGAAATTTTATTGAAATTGAGTTGAAAGTATTCATGAATGTTTGATAAATTCCAATAGTCAATTGATGTATTTTGAGAACAATAGAACTCCATTAAAATGTCAGTTGTGATGTAGATAATCCTATATTTGAGATTATAGGTTATATGATTATTTTTATAATTTTGGGAATTTATATATGAAATAACACCAACCAAATATGTGAAATAAAAATGAGGGGTTTAATCAGAGATTTTTAATTATTTTTTGTTTGTCCCCTTCAACATCCTTCATTTCTAGTTAGATCTATATAACTGTTATATTGAACTCCCACAAGAACACACAATTCAAGGGACATAGTAGATGTATTGGCTTCAATACTAAGAAACACTATCCAATATATAAAATGGTCTCATATAAACCAAAGATCATGCAATCCACAGTAAAACCAAATGAATAACAATATGAAATTTGTATCCATGATTTAGTATTATACATTAGTATCTCAATCTTTCATATGTATCCCGCATTTTTATATTGATAAGAAAATATATTTAAAGAATAATATATCCCTTCAATAACTAATTTAATATGTTTCCACTATGATTCTATGACTCTCTCCACATGTACTTATGCCTTTATATTGTTTTATTCCTCAATTTATTACACATAATACATCAAGAAAAATTAATTATCCTTTATTATTCTCTTCTCTCTCCCATTTATAAAACACCATTTCCCCATGTAGTGTATTATTTCTTCACAAAAATCTCTAACCCCTTAATTAATCAATATTTTCAATAATAATATTCACAGTATAAATGTAAATATTATCCCCATAAATTAATTGTAAAAATTCCATGATCTTCAACCTTCATCGTAAACATAGTCAATAGTTATGAGCTTATATATAGCTTTCCCATGTTAATAAATTTAAAATAATATTATTTAAAATACTCCCTGTTATTTTAACAAGATCTCCTCTTTAAACATCGCATGAAGACACTTAGATATAATTTCCTTTATTACACCCCATATGTATACATGGAAGCTTTTAGAAAAAAATTTGGAACTCCCTTTATAGTGGTGAACCTGGAAACATCAGGTTGAATCATGAACCCAGTTTTTTTATTTCTTATCCATAATAAAACTACATTTTAATTTCCTGATATAATATTTTCTTTAGAATAATTTATAATTGACGCCATTATTTTAATAAAATAGGATACCCATAAATTTAATAATTTTAGGTACATATGAAAATCATAAATAATATTTGGATCAAAACAAATTCGTACAGCCATAAAATATTCTATGTTGGAAGTCTCATAGGGAATAAATCTCATACACCACAAAAATAATGTCTTATCAGACATGTCATATGGTTCTTTAATATTTGATGTGTTTAAATGAAAAATTATGATGTTGGATAAAATTAATATGTGATTTTATATAGTCATTATTCATTCCACAACCATTTAACTTCGTAAAAATACCTCTTAAAATTTTATTCATAACATTATAAACAAAAAATACTCATCACATAAATAAACATCATATCATTTAAGTTTTAACATGATTAGTGAATTGAAAATAAACCCAACACATTAATCATACACTGTTAATTTTATCATTACCAAAAACCTAATCTAAAAAATCAAAAATTTCCCAACAATACATCTTGTGCTCAACAATCCCTCTCTTCAAATTTTAATGGAGTCCAAGAAAAATATATCACTATTAAACTCACTCTCATTGTAAATGAATCATAATTAAATAATTATAATGTCAATAAGAGAATACATAGTGTAAGAAACAATATAATTGAAATTTCATGTCATGATTTCTATAATATTGACATTTACTTCCATATCTTATTCAAAATTTATCTTCTTGATTCAACAATATGGAATGATGAGACTTGAAAACTAATCTAAGAAAATATCACCCTTTTTTTTAATAAATACATTATCATCACATCATATTTTCCATCAGCATGGTAAATATGTTGATTGAATATGTAATACAAAAATTCATTTATAGACATAAAAAATATGTGAAAATTTTTGGAACAACTCAAAAACACAAACAATGTTATAAAAACCTATATAACCCCTTATAAAAACTCCCCTAAATGAATTTCTTCCCTAAATATGAGAAACATATACCATTAGAACCTCACCCTATAATTTCTATCCCCCATTGTTAATATGTAAATTTATTAAACATAAAGATATTTTAATTTTAATTTCCTTCCCCTTTGACTACAATATATAAAAAATAGGATTTGAGAGGGTAAAATTAATAACCACTCCATATCCTTATGAAGAGTGAGGTTAAACTCCCATCTCCAATCCTAATATTTTGAAATCATTCTTCAGAAATTATTTAGTAAACACATTATTAATTTTATCCATTGTTGGAATCAATTATATATATAATTAATTCCATACAATAAATTCATTGGTGAGGTTATATTTCATATCCAGTTTATTATACCATGAATATTTAAGGATTTGTTGAAAATTTAATATCACTTTGATTATAATAGCCTAAGAGGAGTGGTAACATCATTTCCACTTTATGATATTATAATTGAGTTCTCATACACATTAGTTGAGATCTGGCTTGACTGGATTCCATATATTATGTTTTGAAATTACTCTAAGTTATATAATTTTTCTTCATTATATGTTAACATACACATCTCTCTCTATAAAGTAAAAATACACCAAATGTATATATTATTTTATTAACAAAAACATCCAAATATACATATATATTGTTGAATAAAGAAATATTAACTTTACTTTTTGAGTTATTATAATCTGAAAATAGTTATAAATCTAATGTACCTAACAATCCTACATCTATATCAAAAATGGGAACCCTCTAGGGAACATTAATACTTATAACCATGTGTAACAACACAAACTATATACACTTTCAAAAAATTCATTTATAGATCACCCCAAATAAATATATTAAACTCTATTATATCGACATCAATTAATTCTATATTTCTAAAAAAAATATTTCTAACTAATTTGGGTTTGTAAAATAACCTTAAATCCTCTATATCAAACTAATTTAGAATTTTATGAGCATACTTCTCTTGATATATGAAAATGTGGTATCTCTCTTGAATATTTTTTATCCAAAAAAATATATTAACTGGCCAATCTTGGGTACTAAAAATATATTAGGCATCTCCCTAAAGAAATAATTACAAATCCTTTCTTAATTTTTAGTAAAGATGATACCATTTATATAATCAATGACAATGACAAGTACCTACTTTTAATCATTAATTTATTGGTTGTTTTCCACTCTTCCAATCATAAATTTATACTTCATTAAATATTCATCCAACTAAAAATAAAATTCTATTGGATTCTTGATCAACCAATATAGATACTTATTCAATATAAAGAAATAACACCCTTTTTTATAAATAATATAACCAAAAGGTTGCTATTTGTAACCATATTATTTCAGCACCCCACTATGGATGGAAAACATAAAACCCTTTGATATTATTTTTTATTTAATTTTCAATATAGTAGTAAGAAATTTTGTAATGGTTTTAATAATTTTATTAGTTGTAAAGTTATCAACAATATCATTAACATTTATATGAGAATAACCCTTACACTCTAATCATACATTATTTTTCTCAAATTCTCCCTCTACATCAAACATATATAAAAATACCAATTTTGTTCCAAAAATGTTCTTCTCTTTAGGTTTGGGTATGAAATATAAAGTTTCAATCTTCTATATCTTGTAAAATTATTTATTTATGTCATCAACCAACTATTTATGCTCTAAATATTTCGCAATAAATATTGGTTTAATTTTGAAATAGTAAGGAGTTATGGATATTTGTCCTTATATTTCTCTTAGTTTAATAGAATTTTCCATGTTCTAAAATTATTTTATGGATCTACACTTGTATATTTAGGCTTGGATTATGTGGGATAGGTTTATATACATCTCTATAGTTAGTTCAATCATCTCATTAAAACTATAATACAATAAAATAAACCACTATGTTTGAGACTTCATCATATTTTTTAAGACAAATATAATCATCTTTATCATTTCTGGGAAATTTAATTACATGTGTGTTTTATTTTACGAAACATTATCACTATTTTAAATAAATAATAAAAAAGAATCAATTTATAGTTATTGTAACATTGAATCCCCCTTCCATTTAGTTATCATAGAAGGAATATACCTTTCTCATGCTTTTTTAATATTAACATACATTACTCATTGAAGTTGATAATGAAGGGGATACTAAAAACTCTAAGATAATTAATAATTGATAATATTTTATAATACATATCATATGGTGTCATATCTAAATTTTCCCAATATAAACCATGATTTTTTATAAGAACGAATAATCTTGTATATTGTCACCAAATATATCAATATTTCACGTGATTAATATATATAGTTCAAGGAAACTGTACTAAACTTATATTCTTGGGTTAAGAAAACCCATTCTCTTGTGGTGTGTTATCTTCATTGATTTCACCAAGGATTTCTCAATTTTAATGATATTCCATAAATATTCTACATGTATATTCAACACCGTTATCTATTTGGAGATTCTTTAAAGGGTAACTACACTCGTTTTTAGATCTTCTCCAAATACTCATAAACATATTATGATACCTTTATTAATATTTCATAAACATAATTCATGAAATGAAATTGATTTCATATGTAATGGTAATGAAGATCTGATTTGTATTTTTTGATTCATTTCTCATGGACCCATATATGTTATAATAAAAAATTTATAGGGGATGCGATGTGTCAAAAAATGACCCAGCAAGGCCCAAATGGCTTTTGAAATGGTGATCCAAAAGTACCCCAAGACTATATTAATAGGATTGGAGATAGATACAAATGCCAAAAAGAATAAATAAAACTATAGGAATTTTCCAAAAGTAATTGTAAACACACACTAAACAATATATATGAAGTAGTGAAAAGGAATAATACAAAAAGATAATGAAATCTTGAGTAAAATAAATCATGTTATCAACCATATAGAATAAAAAAGTGTTTGAAAAATTAATTAAAATTCAAAAGGGTGAAATACATGACCACCCATAAATATGTACAATTCGGACAATAATTGAAAATTAAATTAAAAGAGAGTCTATCTCTAGATCTCCAATCCCTTACTACCATACGTAATAAAATGAACACAAGTATCCATATTCTTCTATAAAATCACCATTTACCTATCTATTATCTTCAAAATACATGAAACATGATGGAAAAAATCATGTAGGGTGACTATATACATACCCATTATGATACCCCAAAAACTGGAGGGGTGAAGTAGGTGATATGAAAGAAGTAACCAGATCAGCATAAAGAAAGAGGGGGAAAACCAAAAAACAAGGATATATATCTTCTCATATAATAAACCTAGATGATAGAGAAAGGGGATATCCATTTTAGGACCTATCCTAGGAAATGATTCTTCTAACTGTTCAAAAAGTTTCATCAATGATGTCTACTATCTCACATGTCCTGTCAACAAAGTGATTACAGAGAGTATCCACACCTTGCCACTATGACACATAGTATATGGGAAGCAATATCCAAGTATAGGACCAACTCCCTAGTGTTTAAATTGTGTACCACATAGTGTATAGTGGACCCATTTCTAAATATAATAGTATGGAAGCACATAATAGTTAGAATACGCATGCCCTGATACAATAGGATGGTACCACATAGTAGGTTGAGGATCCACACCATTTTTCGTAATGGGGAATAAATCAGTAGGAGGAGAACCCATTTCCTTATAAAATTAGAGGGTACCACATAGTAGGTGGAGGGCCTATGACCTAGTCTTTAAGGGGGTACCAATTTATAGGTAGAGGACCCATCCTCTAATATAATAGGAGGGTAACATTTAGTAGGAAAAGTACCAATTTTGTTTTCTATATTGGGGGTACCATTTAGTAGGTAGGAGACCCATGCCCTAATAAAAGAGGAGCGAACTGGTCAGTTTGTAGGGGACCAAAACCCTAGTCCATAATGAGGGTTCAACTAAGTAGGTAGACGAATATGATGGATATATAACCCTGGTCTCTCTATAATGATCCTTCTAGATCACTACTATCCCCAAGAATCACCTAAAGATGTTTCAGGATAATAAAATTTTATATAGTACCTAAAATTACACTATGATTTCCATGATCACATTCTATGTGAAAAATACCTTTTGTATTAGCTACTCATGATCCATATTTCAAGTGAATATAAAAAGATAAAAGATAGGTAGAAGTTTCATAATGAAGTACATGACATATAAGTGGGGTAACACATTGTGTGACCTCACCTTTCCTCATAGAATTTTTCTCACTATCACAGAGCTTTTATTTGCATGTAGTAGTAAATAGTGTGTAGTTATGTCATACAGTGTGTCTTACCTGTCTGTGGGCTCCCTTAACTCTCTAAGTTATGCATATGTCTTTTAGGGAATGATCATGTACTTTATTGTGTAACAGACTATGTCCTAGTCCTTTTAATCATTCTATGTCTATGTAAAGGGATATATTATTAGACGTTTATGGGTATTGATACATGAACATGTACCTTTCTATGTCTGTGTGTTTGACCATGTACCTGGTAATGCATGGGTACTAGTATATTCATATGTACCTGGTAGTGTCTTCATGTATGGTTGTGTCACTACTCATGTAATCTTGGAGTACATGATGGTATTCCAATATTGGGTTACATGTCATTTTGGGTACTGATGAGGCGTGGGATATTTATCTTCACCCTGAAACCCTAGCCCCCACATTTATGGGAAAACACAACATCTATTCTTCTGAACTACATACCTTGTAGTTAGTTTTTTATAGAATATTAGGTTTCCTTAAATGAAATCACCAAATATCCACCACCACTATTTTTTTGTTTGACCGAAAAATGGAAGAAATTAACATTTCAAGCCAATTTTGTCCCTCAGTTGGCCATAAAAAAATCTGATCTTTCATAGTGATCTGTCGCGCATCTTGTATGCCTTACATCACTATTGGTCAGTTTTATTTCTCAAATACAAATAAATAATCACTCGTATCCCAAAAAAATATTTAATCCATCATCAAATCACTATCACAATCATTGTTTTCTCATCCTATGTGAATTTGAGGGTCTCATCACATATAGACCATCTTAGAAATTATAAACCATGGCCCCATGGGCCCATAGTGAGAGCATGAAGTACTATCGGTGAAAAGTATAGGAACAAAGATGAAACAATAATTAGACAAAAAATTTTGCCCAAAAATTTATAATCATTCATAATTTATGTGAGACCATGAAATTTAAATATAAAAATCAAATAAAAAGTTTTACATCAATCAGTTTCATGTGATGGGTGTGAAAATACAGAATAAAAAGGGGATTACAATCCATGATTCAATGATTTAATAAAAAGGGGGATAAAACTATGATTTATGAGACCAACCTCATGATTGACTCATTCATTGGTTAATAATATGTTTTCCTATGATGGGGAAGATCCATTGCATTCCTTGTCTATGAAACCAGCAAGATCTGATCACTGGTCATCATCTGATCTTGATATCTCTTAAAAGGATCTTTTATTTACTTCATACCATATGTATTTCACACCCTTTTTAGTTAATCTTATAATAGGTTCTTTAAGAAATTATAAATATTCAATGAAGTACCTTTAATAGATAGATATCTCTAACATACTTCATATACCAAATTATTTCAAGGAATTATCCTATGAAATAATGGACCTCACTTTCTTTATGTCAACTGATACTCCTATATTTGAGATTATGTGACATAGGAGGTTGAATTTGTTGATAAAAAAGTAAATTTTGGTTAGATTAACATAAAAATGGTTCTCTTTTAGTGTTCTAAAAATGATACCAAGATGTTGGGAATGTTCTTTTCAAGTATATGAGTACACTAAGACTTATTTCACAAAGACCACCAAAATTGAATCTAGATACAAGTGGAATTATTAATTCATCAAAGCAATAAATACTACAATTGGGTTCACAATAATAACCAAGATGACCAAATACTCTTATAATACATACGTATAATGAAATTTTATATGAGGTATATCTAATGGTATAAAATTCACCTGATGGTACCCTGAACTCAAATAGATATTGTAGAAAACCCTCTCTCTTTAGAGCTTGTTGAAGAGGTAGACTATATTTGGATATGAATGCTAGTACTTGACTAAAAACTTTTTAAACTGATGTTATTCCAAAAAGAATCATGAGGGTGTTGTCCTCTTTCATATAGAAAAAGACTAGTAAACCCCAAAGGGATGTAATGGTCCATATAAGACCTTGGTCTTCAAGATACTCTTCCTACCTCTTAATCTCTTCGAACTCAGTAGTAGTCATGATGAATGGAGGAATAGATATAATTCAATCTTCTTAACATATCCTAATAGTAAACTCTAATTCTATCTATGGAGGTAGTCTATAAAATTATTCAGGTAAGGGTTCACTGAAATGATATACTATAGGACAAAAATCATCCATGTGTGTTCCTTGGTCAACTATATAAAGGATTACAACATGGGTTATCACTCTACCTTGCCCACAATTCTCAAGTCTAACTTGACTTTTCTAGACATCCCATTCACCCTTATAAATATACCAAACTTCCTCTGAGGATATAAAGGGTGACAACTGGGGCCCTCCCACCAGTTTCCCCATAGACACATGGTCCCCACCATGGGGCCCACCCACGTGCCCGAACGGGTCATCTGACTAATAACATTCCCTACAGGACAACACATGTCCTTTCTAGTGTGCTTTGTCCTCACTCACACACACCCTGGGAAACATCCCAAAAGGACACCCATCCTGATCACTACTCCAGGCCAAGCATGCTTAATTGTGGAATTCTAATCAGATAGGCTTTTGAAAAGGAAGGTTCACCTTGTTGACATGATTCATATCATTTAGCCATTTAACCCTTTATCATTGGGGGGTGTTACAATCACCCCCCCTAGATTACAACGTCCTCATTGTGGGCTCTACATCTCAACCCAGGCAGTGTACCGCACTTAAAGCTGGGAACCACCTCTGATACCAATTGTAACAACTGGGCCGCACCCACCAGTTTCCCCGCAGACACGTGGTCCCCACCCTGGGGCCCACCCACGTGCCCAAATGGGTTATCTGACTAATGATAGTCCCCACATGCCAACACATGTCCTTTCCAGTGTGTTTTTTCCTCACTCACACACACCTAGGGAAACATCCCAGAAGGTCACCCATCCTGATCACTACTCCAGGCCAAGCATTCTTAACTGTGGAGTTCTAATCAGACAGGCTCCTGAAAAGGAAGGTGCACCTTGTTGAAATGAGTCATATCATTTAGGACCAGCTAAGCTGTCGGATCCATACAGGATATAGGACCAGCTATTCTATCGGACCCACACAGGACATAGGAACAGAAGTCATAACTGTCAAACCCATGGAGGATTCTGGTACAGAAGTCATCATTGTCGAACCTACAGATGATTTCAGTACTGAAGTCATCATTGTCGAACCCACAGAGTATTCTGGTACCGAGGTCATCACTATCGAACCCCCGAAGGATTCTGGTACATCTCAGACGCAACCAGCCCTGGGGTTCCCGCACACAGTACGGTCGATTTCGGGAGGGTCCGCTCGTCGATCCAAGTTTCTATACATCTATAACGCCCCGACCCTAGTTACCCAGAGTCGGTGCATTATTACATAACATTGGCATGATCACAATAAAGATCAAATCTCGAAAGACCGATTGGTTTAGTAGCCTTGGAAACACTAGATATATTCATAAGTTTTACATTACATCATAAAATGAAAAACTACTAAAACAACATAATGTTTCCACAATCCACACTATTAACCCCTCATAAAATCCCTGCAGGTCATTCATAACTTACTTCTTCACATCCTGGGAAAAATAAAACATAGAAAAGGGGTGAGCTCAAATGCCCAGTAAGGATAACAATATAGCGGAAACTTTCATAAATAAGAATAAACATTTAAGGCAATGTATAACTAAAACAAAAGCCTTTTAAATATGAACTTTCAACATGGTATGGCATAAATAAAATGAAATAATGCCATTTACTTATTCACATGGATATTCTACTAATCGAATAATCACATGCAAAAATCAATAACCACTTTCATAATGTTGGAATGCATAATTCCAGACTATCATAACCGCATAGCCAAGGCCTCGTGCCAAGACTACAAATAAGATTTTGTCAAGGCCTTGTGCCAAGACACTAGTTTGTCTCATGAGACCTACCGATGCATCGAGGAGCTATAGCGGGATCCACCCGTCACTTACTAAGTCCAATGCATTCCCATATGAAAAGGTTTAAACATAACATAAACATTCGTATTAAAACTAGCATACGAAATGTCAATACTTTCACCATAAACTATGAATGGTATAAAAATAGCACATCCACAGTAAAACATATCACAAAACCTTCAATACAATATAGAAGTTTTGTATCATAATAAATCAACTTCAAATAATCTTAAAATCCATCAAAGGATGTTGACATAGATGAAATCAAAATTCTTTTAAAAGAAATATCTCCTTTTATTTTGAAATCATTTAAGATCCATATAAAATAAAACATTTTCTTTGAAATATTCCTATAAGCTTATAAGGGAAACTTTGAATATTTTATAACGGCGGAAAATAGCCGCACCCGCCGTATAAGTTAAAAAAAACATTCTTACCTTAATTCTGTTGAAAAGGTTAAAAAGGACCTTGTTTTGAAAACGACCGAAAGATTCCTTTATAAACCACTTATAAAAGTCAAAAAGGGTATAAATGACTTTAACTCATATTCTAGTAAATAGTAAAAATGTTTTGAAATGCATTTTTAAGAAACATGGATGTGGATGATAAAGAGATCCCAGTAGATTATTACGTATAAACAACCTCGGATAATGAAGAGATTGTGAAATAACCCTTACATTGTACTTTTATTTGGTTGGGGTAGGTTAACCTTCTGTATAATGGTGAAATAATTGTTATTAAATTATACAAGAATCATATATATTAATATGTTATCATATATGATCTTTTAACATTGATTTGTTAATAATATCTTAGAATTATCGTCGTTTCGGGTGTTAACTTACTCATTTTCTTTTATATGTTTTGTTACATAAGCCATGTTTGTTGTATCTTATTCATATCCAGAATGATATCAAGTCCTTAAACATCATTTTTAAATCATCAAATGATAATTATACTTGAATGGATACGATGGAGAATGAATCTCATCGCGTTCGTGGAGACGGTAGTCCGTACGTACGCACGAGCGACAATATCATTCTTTTGATATTAAAATAATATATAAATGGATGGTATATCATATATAAAGAATAATTAACATGTTATATTTATTATTTACATGAGTTACACATCATTATTATACCCATCCAAATAATAATATATTGAATAACAATTACACCACGACGTGGAGACGGTAAGCCGTACGTACACACGTATGGTGACATGTTATTCAAAGGGTGGATAGAATACTGAATATGGTTTTACCATATTTATAATAACATCACAGTATATGTAAGATACTGGAGTTATTATTTTAGAATGGTAAGAACAAAGAAAGAGGAAGTGGAAGAAGAAAGGAACTTGGAGAAGGGTGGTGAAATCATTACCTCTTCTTCGGGTTCTTCCTTTTGATTTGATCAAAAGGGCTCCTTAGGTTGACTTTCTGATCAAACTAAGGCCTCTAGGTTGTAGTGAGGGATGTTGGGAGAGTATTTGGGCAGATTTTGGCCGAACCAAAAGGCTTTGAAGGTGTGAAGAAATGAGAAGGAGGAGTGCCCTTTTATAAGAGGGGTGCGGGGAACCTTTGGAAAAGCTAGAAATATTAATTTATAATAAATTCATATTCGGTTTAAAATGGCTCCAAAGTTGACTATTCAAAGTCTAAGGTGGGGATAGGTCGAAAACAACTCAACCAATATAATTTAGACAGGTTTGGGTACTTATATTAACCTTATCTTTAAGTATTAACTCTAAGTTAATTAGTTTCACTTTTATAATGTCTCTTTGTATTTTTATATAATATGGTTAATAAACTTACTATATACATCCAAGCGACCCCCAAGTGGTCCATTAATGATGAACCTATCCTGATATAAGTCTCTTGGCCGAACCTTAGATTTTTAGGAATTTAATATCAATTAATAATATAATATTTGTTTTAAGAACTCTTTTATGTCAATTTTGACACTATTCAATAGTTGATTTTTTTGAAACTCATAACAGATTTATTATTTCTAAAAAAGTCAATTAAATCAATCCTAATATATCATGATATCCTAGAAAATTATTTTAATTCATTAAAAGTTTCATATTATATTTATTTGGGTATTTATAATATCAATTATTTTAATTTTTCACTATTATAGTAATTACTGCATCATCATTGTGTCATAAATAAAATAAATTATATAATGTCTAAAAATTATAAATAAAATATCATTATGTAGGAAATCGTTTTCTCTTTCTAATGAATATTTATAATCTAAAATCCAACATATATAACCCTATGTAACAATTGTTTTTCTAAAAGATATATGCTTGTGTCATTTTTGTATTCATTTTAACTTAATTAAAATAAAGTGTCATTATCACTTACAAGTGGATCCATGGGGTCCCAAAATAGACCCAAAGATTCCCATGGTCGACCATGTATCAACCAATAGGGTTAAGACACGTTTTAGGGTAATTTAGTATTATTATAATATTATTTTTTAACCCCTATTTACCGGACTTACCCTTAACCATGGTAAATAAAATATTTACCGCAGTAATTATTCAAAATGTCTAAAAATAAAAGTTACCTATTTACAAAATTTGATCATCCTGATTCCAAATATGGAATCCATTTTCCTAAATTCAAAACACATAAGTGGCAGAAATTAATTTAAAATTAATTCCCGCTGTCAAAACAAAAAGCGTGTTTTTAAGAGATAATAACTATCAAAAGATTGACACTCGTTTATGTTCGGTTTAATTGTAAAATTATGTCCAATGACCAACATTATATTAAATGGTAAAAATATATTCTAAATATACTTTAAAACCACTCAAATTCATAATTTATCACTATTAATTATTTTGATTAAAAAAGTTGTTTTTAATTAAAATTTAGTAATTTTCACTATTCATCAAAATATGAAAGTTATCCGAAATGTACCAAAATTTCACCTTAGGATAAATTCGATATTCCGAATCCAAAAATGAAGTCCATTTTCAAATATAAAATATATATAATTTCAAAAAGTAGGTATTACTATTCATAACGGCTAGTTTGATTAGTTATGGTGTGTTAGAACTCGGTGTTGCGTACAACACACGCTATCACATTATTCAAAGGAAAGTGTACCGTGGAAGCTTGGGATGTTTCATTTTAAATTTTTTGAAGTCTCCATTTAGTCAAAAAGTTTAAAATATTGTATTTAAAAACGGTTCACTATTAAAGTTGATAAAAGTGCAATACTGAAAATGAATTTGTTCTTGCATTATATCTAAGAAACTCATAATATGGATTCTAAAATTATAAGGATTATATAAACATTAAAATTTATCTAATACTATTCATAACCTCTTTTGAACGGCTTGTTTGGTAAGTCATGGTGTGCTTGAACTTGGTGTTGCATGTAGTGAAAGTTATTGAATTATTTTGAAGAAGTAACACACTATGAAATCTTGGGGTGTTACATTCTCCCCTCCTTCAATAAATTGCGTCCTCGCAATTTGAAATTGTTCTTCGAAAATAAAAGTTTGAAAATAGATAATATATTTGTGGGAAAACACACATCGGAAATTGTTTTACTAAAATTTAGTCTTAATATGAGGAAAAGAGAAATGAAAGGGTCACCACCAAATTAAGATCTCGATTAGGAGAACATTGGTGGAAATTTGAGACATATAATTGGAGGAAAAACGTAAATATTTTTAGGTAGTGATTGAGGTCATCAATCACAAACAAGTATAAAATTGAGGTCCTTAAATTCATCAATCTATGATGATTTGAAATACCATCGGTTCAACAAAACATAGGATATTAGGATAACACATTTTTGACGTTTCAAAATATCTTAGTTGAAATCCCACATCGAAAAATGAATTAATGAGGCCTCTATTTAAAATAAAGAGTCGAAAGTATGAAGATTACCGAAAATAACTCATACTAGGGTTCCATGTAGGAAAATATGGATATGGAAGAAAAATCTAACCATCAATTATCTGATGGAGAGTGGTAGAGAACATGGCTATGAAAAGGCCAACAATCCCAAATCCATAAATTAGTGATGATTTAAGGTACCATCTAGGAAAACATTTTTTTTCTAAGTTGCTTTTCTTAATATTGAGGAATTTATTTATGAGATTGGCTAAGATCATAAGGAGATATACTTACTTTATAATTAGAGTTTTATCCATTAATAAATTTCTACCACAAACTCATCTTTCACTCTAAAAGATAATAGAATGTAAAAAAATTCTATTTACACTATTTGTATAGGGTTCCAAAATAAAGGAATTTATAATTCATCTACAAGATCTTTTAATAAAAACTACATTATTTAATCCAGGACATCTCGTGGGCCAGTGGTAGGTGATACACCCTTGTCGCCCTTTGGTTGCGGGTTCAAGTCTCGCAGCCTTGCCGGACGCGACGGGTTGCCGCCTGACCTCCGGGTTGTCCTTTTATGGAAATCCAAAATAATCCAAACTAGAACTATCCAAAATACTTCTATCCAAACTCACAGTCCAACATTTATAAGGAAGGTAAACATAATATTGATCCTTTTTACCCCGTAATAGCATATGAATACCTTCATCATGTATTACCATATTCCTTATTGATTACATTCATGTTCCCTTATTCCATATAGAATGCTGGATATACTTCATTAATCCAAAAATGTTTTAAACCCCAACAATGATGGAATATACAAATCATTAATCAGCTTCAAGGTAGTCAATAATATCCATTATAATTTATCCAAATCAATCATGTATTATTCTAAAATCACCACCTCGGTATCTGAACCATATTATGGTTTATCTTTCTCTCAACAATATATTTTCCAAACATTTAACCTGCTACTGAGTCACTTTTCTTTGTTCCACACTATCTCAAGTCCTTAATGAAATAGTACTGCAGTACAATCCATATATACTCCATAATTATTATAACAAGTACATTGTTGATACAACACTCAATTGATATAATCAACATAATAACTCTAATCATTCCTCTTCATCTGTGGTAGTATCAAACTTGATTATTATCCAATAGCATCATTTGCGGCATAGTCTGATGACTGGGACATAGGTTCGCGTAGTTTCCAAACTCCTTGCAAATGAAGCATTGTACATTTGAAACCATTTTCTTACCCTTGCAGTCATGTACTTTGTGCCCTTTTCCTCCACACTTATAACAAACCCCCATTCCTTTCAGGCAAGTTCCAGGGTGTTTCTTTCCATAGTTACCACATATGGGAAAATTCTTCTTTTCCCTCTTCCCTTTATCTATCTTTCTCTCTTCTATCCTTTTCTTCTCTTGCTTCCCTTCAAAGCCATAGGACTCAGTAAACTCTTTACTTATCTTATCAACACATGATATTATTTCTTCATATGATGATAATACATGGGAGACTATTTCTCTTATAAATTCTAGCTT
This sequence comes from Viscum album, assembly GCA_963277665.1. Lineage (NCBI taxonomy): Eukaryota > Viridiplantae > Streptophyta > Magnoliopsida > Santalales > Viscaceae > Viscum > Viscum album. Next base: position 419,123,468 of record OY728139.1, on the reverse strand, counting down.
AAGACCATGAAAGATATGATCCTTCCTTCTCTTTGGATCATGTGCATTTCTGGAGTTCTCATTCCTTCTACTGTGCGCCATTTCTAAACAATGGCATACACTAGATCAGTTTATGAATCAAAATACATAATCCCATACTTATAAAACACTTAACATAAATTGAACTATTTATGGATATAATCCATAATCATAAAAATGTTTTCTTTGAGGAAGTATATACTCATAAACCCTTCATAATGATTTGTAAAGAAAATGAGAGTTATCCTAAGCATATCCCCCGGGAGTGTCGTAACCAAGAGTGCAGCAAGGCCCGTTGTTGTGCACCAGTTCCCGTTCGAGTCTAGCTCAAAGTGGTGTTTTCGGGTTTTACCCCTAGGTACATCTGTGCCAGAGCCGCCTCTACCTGCTCGTATCCAGACAGGGATGTATTGCTCGGAAAACTCACAAAATCTCTACAATACCAAAATTCTAGGAAGTTCTTCTATACTAATCCTCAAAGTTCATCTTAGGTCTACGTGCTCTAATCAGAGTTTATCTAAATCTAGCTTCCAAGGTTTGTACTAAACTTCCTCTGATACCAACTGTAACGCCCCGACCCTAGTTACCCAGAGTCGGTGCATTATTACATAACATTGGCATGATCACAAGAAAGATCAAATCTCGAAAGACCGATTGGTTTAGTAGCCTTGGAAACACTAGATATATTCATAAGTTTTACATTACATCATAAAATGAAAAACTACTACAACAACATAATGTTTCCACAATCCACACTATTAACCCCTCATAAAATCCCTGCAGGTCATTCATAACTTACTTCTTCACATCCTGGGAAAAATAAAACATAGAAAAGGGGTGAGCTCAAATGCCCAGTAAGGATAACAATATAGCGGAAACTTTCATAAATAAGAATAAATATTTAAGGCAATGTATAACTAAAACAAAAGCCTTTTAAATATGAACTTTCAGCATGGTATAAGATAAATAAAATGAAATAATTCCATTTACTTATTCACATGGATATTCTACTAATCGAATAATCACATGCAAAAATCAATAACCACTTTCATAATGTTGGAATGCATAATGCCAGACTATCATAACCACATATCCAAGGCCTTGTGCCAAGACTACAAATAAGATTTTGTCAAGGCCTTGTGCCAAGACACTAGTTTGTCTCATGAGACCTACCGATGCATCGAGGAGCTATAGCGGGCTCCACCCGTCACTTACTAAGTCCAATGAATTCCCATATGAAAAGGTTTAAACATAACATAAACATTCGTATTAAAACTAGCATACGAAATGTCAATACTTTCACCATAAACTATTAATGGTATAAAAATAGCACATCCACAGTAAACCATATCACAAAACCTTCAATGCAATATAGAAGTTTTGTATCATAATAAATCAACTTCAAATAATCTTAAAATCCATCAAAGGATGTTGACATAGATGAAATCAAAATTCTTTTAAAAGAAATATCTCCTTTTATTTTGAAATAATTTAAGATCCATATAAAATAAAACATTTTCTTTGAAATATTCCTATAAGCTTGTAAGGGAAACTTTGAATATTTTATAACGCCGGAAAATAGCCACACCCGCCGTATAAGTTAAAAAAACATTCTTACCTTAATTCTGTTGAAAAGGTTAAAAAGGACCTTGTTTTGAAAACGACCGAAATATTACTTTATAAACCACTTATAAAAGTCAAAAAGGGTATAAATGACTTTAACTCATATTCTAGTATATAGTAAAAATGTTTTGAATTGCATTTTTAAGAAACATGGATGTGGATGATAAAGAGATTCCAGTAGATTATTACGTATAAACAACCTCGGATAATGAAGAGATTGTGAAATAACCCTTACCTTGTACTTTTATTTGGTTGGGGTAGGTTAACCTCCTGTATAATGGTGAAATAATTGTTATTAAATTATACAAGAATCATATATATTAATATGATATCATATATGATCTTTTAACATTGATTTGTTAATAATATCTTAGAATTATCATCGTTTCGGGTGTTAACTTACTCATTTTCTTTTATATGTTTTGTTACATAAGCCATGTTTGTTGTATCTTATTCATATCCATAATGATATCAAGTCCTTAAACATCATTTTTAAATCATCAAATGATAATTATACTTGAATGGATACGATGGAGAATGAATCTCATCGCGTTCGTGGAGACTGTAGTCCGTACGTACGCACGAGCGACAATATAATTCTTTTGATATTAAAATAATATATAAATGGATGGTATATCATATATACAGAATCATTAACATGTTATATTTATTATTTACATGAGTTACACATCATTATTATACCCATCCAAATAATAATATATTGAATAACAATTACACCACGACGTGGAGACGGTAAGCCGTACGTACACACGTATGGTGACATGTTATTCAAAGGGTGGATAGAATACTGAATATGGTTGTACCATATTTATAATAACATCACAGTATATGTAAGATACTGGAGTTATTATTTTAGAATGGTAAGAACAAAGAAAGAGGAAGTGGAAGAAGAAAGGAACTTGGAGAAGGGTGGTGAAATCATTACCTCTTCTTCGGGTTCTTCCTTTTGATTTGATCAAAAGGGCTCCTTAGGTTGGCTTTCTGATCAAACTAAGGCCTCTAGGTTGTAGTGAGGGATGTTGGGAGAGTATTTGGGCAGATTTTGGCCGAACAAAAAGGCTTTGAAGGTGTTAGGAAATGAGAAGGAGGAGTGCCCTTTTATAAGAGGGGTGAGGGGCACCTTTGGAAAAGCTAGAAATATTAATTTATAATAAATTCATATTCGGTTTAAAATGGCTCCAAAGTTGACTATTCAAAGGATAAGGTGGGGATAGGTCGAAAACCACTCATCCAATAGAATTTAGACAAGTTTGGGTACTTATATTAACCTTATCTTTAAGTATTAACTCCAAGTTAATTAGTTTCACTTTTACAATGTCTCTTTTTATTTTTATATAATATGGTTAATAAACTTACTATATACATCCAAGTGACCCCCAAGTGGTCCATTAATGATTAACCTATCCTGATATAAGTCTCTTGGCCGAACCTTATATTTTTAGGAATTTAATATCAATTAATAATATAATATTTGTTTTAAGAACTCTTTTATGTCAATTTTGACACTATTCAATAGTTGATTTTTGTGAAACTCATAACAGATTGATTACTTCGAACAAAGTAAATTAAATCAATCCTAATATATCATGTTATCCTAGAAAATTAGTTTAATTCATTAAAAGTTTCATATTATATTTATTTCGGTATTTATAATATCAATTATTTTAATTTTTCACTATTATAGTAATTACTGCATCATCATTGTGTCATAAATAAAATAAATTATATAATGTCTAAAAATTATAAATAAAATATCATTATGTAGTAAATCTTTTTAGATTTCTAATTAATATTTATAATCTAAAATCCAACATATATAACACTATGTAACAATTGTTTTTCTAAAAGATATATGCTTGTGTCATTTTTGTATTCATTTTAACTTAATTAAAATAAAGTGTCATTATCACTTAAAAGTGGATCCATGGGGCCCCAAAATAGACCCAAAGATTCCCATGGTCGACCATGTATCAACCAATAGGGTTAAGACACGTTTTAGGGTAATTTAGTATTATTATAATATTATTTTTAACCCTTATTTACCGGATTTACCCTTAACCATGGAAAATAAAATATTTACCGCAGTAATTATTCAAAATGTCTAAAAATAAAAGTTACCTATTTACAAAATTTGAACATCCTGATTCCAAATATGGAATCCATTTTCCTAAATTCAAAACACAGAAGTGGCAGAAATTAATTTAAAATTAATTCCCGCTGTCAAAACAAAAAGCGTGTTTTTAAGAGATAATAACTATAAAAAGATTGACACTCGTTTATGTTCGGTTTAATTGTAAAATTATGTCCAATGACCAACATTATATTAAATGGTAAAAATATATTCTAAATATACTTTAAAACCACTCAAATTCATAATTTATCACTATTAATTATTTTGATTAAAAAAGTTGTTTTTAATTAAAATGTAGTAATTTTCACTATTCATCAAAATATGAAAGTTATCCGAAATGTACCAAAATTTCACCTTAGTCTAAATTCGATATTCCGAATCCAAAAATGAAGTGCATTTTCAAATATAAAATATATATAATTTCAAAAAGTAGGTATTACTATTTATAACGGCTAGTTTGATTAGTTATGGTGTGTTAGAACTCGGTGTTGCGTACAACACACGCTATCACATTATTCAAAGGAATGCGTACCGTGGAAGCTTGGGATGTTTCATTTTAAATTTTTTGACGTCTCCATTTAGTCAAAAAGTTTAAAATATTGTATTTAAAAAGGGTTCACTATTAATGTTGATAAAAGTGTAATACTGAAAATGAATTTGTTCTTGCATTATATCTAAGAAACTCATAATATGGATTCTAAAATTATAAGGATTATATAAACATTAAAATTTATCTAATACTATTCATAACCTCTTTTGAACGTCTTGTTTGGTAAGTCATGGTGTGCTTGAACTTGGTGTTGCATGTAGTGAAAGTTATTGAATTATTTTGAAGAAGTAACACACTATGAAATCTTGGGGTGTTACAACATAAACTATCATGAAGTCTCTATTTCGTGTATCTCATAGTTCTGTCTCATCATAAGGAGCCCAACACGACAGACAGCGTGTCAATCGGACGCACGGTCTGAGTGTTATTGGTATTTCCGTTCCAGGGGCCCAGTTGGATTCACGCTCGATCCAAACCCGGTCATTTTCCAAGTTTTTCCAAAACTCACTTGGAGTATCCCAAAAGGACTTCCTCATTTCAAGGGTCCTAGTGCCACAGACGACACGTCGATCGGACATGCGGTCTGGGAGATATTCGCATTTAAGAAAAGATGGGCATGACCCGTTAAGCCCAGTGGGCTAGTGGGTCGGCCCGACCCAGATCGGCTGGTCCGACCCAGCTGGGGGTCATCCTAGCCTAGCTCGGCCGTTCCAACCCGGCTAGGGGTCAGCCCGTCCCGGTGGGGCACAGACCACCTACGGACCCGTCCCACGCTGCGGGTCGGTCCGGTTCGCCCGGTGGCACTGAACGACGCTGCCCCTCCTCTGCCCGATCGGCTATCATCGGCTGGTTCGGTCTCGTGCACATGGCCTACATAGAGGGTCATGGTTCTTCCCACACGGCACCTGCGGGCACCGCTGTTCTTTAGCCCGGCCGGCACGCGGCCGGCCGGTTCGCCCAGCCGAGCGGCTCGTGGATGCGGGTCGCAGTCCTCCTCCACGCGGTGCTTACGGGCGTCGTGTTTCTTCAGCCCAGCCGGCAAGCGGCTGACCAGTTCCTCCAGCAGAGCAGCCCACAGATGTGGTCCATGGTCTCCCTCCATGCGGCCCATGCGGGTGTCGCGGTCTTCCAGTAGGCCAACTGGTCGGCCTGCAGTCCAACTCCACGGCGGCCGGCTCGGCCCGCCGCCTCCACACCACCACTGCGGTGCGACGGTGTTGTGGTCCTGCTTCCCTCCATGCGGCGCAAGGGCACCGCGCTTCTTCATCTGTCGTGGCCCTCCCAGCAACAGTTCATCTTTCATCCTCCTTGGTTCTTCTCCGATGTGGTGCGTCGGCACCACGCCCTTTCGGCTCCGCCTCTGACGTCAACCAAAAAGACTCAACGGAGGGACGTTGGGCCATGTTTGTTCAGACTGCGCCCTCTGTGTTAGGTGATATCAATTGGTAGACATTGAACCCTGGTAAAGGTCTAAGAATGAGGATATAATTCATACGTAGAAATAATCCAAATTCCCCCTACCTTGAAATCAGTGCTCGCTTGACGGAGTCGTGGGAAGGTGGATGTTGTTCTGTCAACATTTTATGGGATGACATTGTTGTTGGCAACTTTCTTCACGGGCATCATCTTCCCTTTCTTTCCCTGGTTGTAAAAAAGGAGACGCGTCGTCGTTCTTCAGTGGAAACAGTGTTCTTCGTCGAGGGAATAGTTTTCTTCCAAGCCAACTCTCCAATGATTATTCCAACCCAAAATAAAATATGCTCATCCCTTATTTTAATGGATTGCATAAGTTCAAAAGAATTAAAACACTCAAATTAATTAATTAAGTTGGTTCACTTAATTAAATGCAAGGAGTTGGAAAGAATTCCAAGGGATTCAAATATTTAATACAAGGGTGTGTCGTCATATTAATGGGAAGTCTAAGAGTTCAAAGGGTGTTTAATGGGAGTTGAGGGGTTTGAGATCATGTGGGCCCCACCACATAATATCCTCCCATGGGAGGTTATGTGGAGGTGTGTCCCACCTCCAACTTCACTTTGGAGGATTAAACCACATTTTAAATAAAAATATGTCACACATGTTTTTATTATTTTTCTAAAAACCCCAATTAAAGACATCCATTCACATTGAAATGAAACTGCGTTAAATGCCTACTTAAGAGAATACCGGAATTGCGAGTTCAACGGTGCCCTCAGATTTCAATTATGAGAACCGGTTCAAAAGATATAAAATTTTTCACGTACGTTTACTGAACATACCTTAACAAAACTTTAGAAATTGATTCCGGGCACACCGGGCCTTAGAATCAAGTTCCGTCAGAAACTGCAGACTCGTAAAATTCCCGTGTATTTATTAAAAAAAATTCCACAGGATTTTCGGTTCTTTAAATTCTCCCAACCTCTGGGATTTATGTCCCTGTAAGATACTACACACACTAGGGAAACAATTGGGGGTACTGATCATGCATCTGAGCCTCCCTCTCCCATGTGCTATTCTGGAGGTTCCCATGCTGCCAGCAAACGCGCACCAGAGGAATCTACCGTCCACGCAGGACCCAATCCTGTTGATCCACAATCTCCACTGGAACCTATTTGAATGTCTCCCCATCATCAATGTCTAGTTCCCCATGGTCGATGATGTTGGACAGGTCCTACATATATCTCCTCATCTGAGATACGTGGAAGATGTCATGCACCCGATGCAACTGATGTGGAAGGGCCAGGCGGTAAGCCACCTCGCCTACTCCACCGAGGACCCAAAAGGTTCCAATGAATTGTGAAGATAACTTGACACCTCATCAAAATCACGGTAGAACTCATCTAGGTGAGACCCGTAAAAATATTTTGGCGCCATCCTCGAACTCCAGTGGTCTCCATCTCCTATCAGCATTGGACTTCTGTCTGCTCTGTGTAGTCTTTATCTACTCCTGGATGATCTACACCTTCTCCGTCGTAGCCTGTACCATCTCTCGTCCTACAAGTGCTGACTCCCCAGGGTCAATCCAGCACAGTGGTGATCTGCAAGGTCGGTCGTACAGTGCCTCTAAAGGTGTCATCCCGATGGTAGAGCGGTATCTATTGTTATATGCAAACTCTACCAAGGGTAAGTGATCCTCCCATCTACGACCAAAGTCGAGGACACATGCACGGAGCATGTCCTCGAGATTCAGAATGGTCCTCTTAGTCTAGCCACCGGTCTGAGGATGGAAGGCGGTGCTCAAGTGAAGTTTCATCCCAAAAGCCTCTTGTAATCCCTTCCATAGCCGGGAAGTGAAACGAGCATCTCGATCGGAGATGATAGCCGATGGCACACCATAAATCCGTACGATCTCCCAAATGCTGTCGTATGAGGTCCTGATACATCTTCGCCACTCCTGGATGTACCGCTAGAAGGGAAGTGTGGAACTCCCTTAGTACCTCCTCTTGTAGGGAAACTGGTACCATGGTACCTCCCATAAAGAGGATGACATGCTCCCCACCTTCTGAAAATCCTTCGGGTGCCTACCCTGAGGATATCGATGCACGTCGTGTCTCGCAGTCAGCATCCCCATGATTTGCCTCTTTGACTCACTAAATAAGTGGGGGAGTGACTGTGAGAGACTACAGAAAGGCTACTTCATCTATATCCACAAAGGATATCTGCAACGCGGCTAGCTTGTCGCCTCTCCTAGCAGCTGAATACCTGATCTCCTGCTGAGAGCATCTGCTACAATGTTCCTCTTCCCAAGAGTATAGACTATCTAAAAGTTATAGTCCTGGAGGAACTCGAGCCATCGTCACTGTCTCCGGTTCAGGTCCTTCTGGGAGAAGATATACCTGAGACTCTAGTGGTCAGAGTAGACTGTAAAGCGCTCTCCCCTCAGATAGTGTCACCACATCATCAAGGCGAATACCACTACTACTAACTCCAGGTCATGGGTAGCTTAGTTCTTCTCGTGTTGTCTCAATTGACAAGAACCATAAGCGATCACTACTCGCTCCTACATCAGGACACACCTGAGACTTTTGAGATTAGAGTAAATCATAAACTGTTCGCTCAACGAACTATGGGTGTGACTGTCCATTTGTAAAGGACTCGACTACACCCTTCTTCGCTTACGTCGTACAAGAGTTTCTATGATTTTCCTTTTCCGAAAAGAGAAATCTGGTATCATCCCCTGGATGAACCACGTTATTTTCCTAATACATTAAATTCTAACATGAACGGTATTTCATGCCATAGACGACGTCATAAGGCCTCGACGCTACTACCAATAGATCCAACTGTTACTCTCACCTCCAAAGGTCGAGTCACACTGTCGGCATCAGTGTGTGGTCATTGGGTCTCCTCCAGTAGGAATCACAAATGTGAGGGTCAAGTTAACGGTTTTAACCAGAATCTCTCAGTATCAACCATACAAAAAGGTAGGAAAGAAAACATCACATGGACAAGTGTCTTTTATTACTGCATCTCAAAGTAAAAAAGACACAAAGCAACCACAAACAACAATATCAATAAAGCTAGAAGCATTATGAATAAAAGTCTCTAGGACTGGAGCTAGTCCCAGTCATGTCCATCTGCTCCCGGAGCACTATGGTCATAGGCCTCAGCTACCTAAAGGTGAGCTCTCCCATGTCCACTTGTACCCTGCAGTTGGGGTGGACCTCCTGGTGGTGGTGGTGGTAGGGCCTCGAAATGTCATCCACCACCTACTGCTCGGCCATCTCCTCTGCCACGTCCTCCTACTCCTGTTGGATCGCCATGGTCAAACATACGTCTCTACCTTTGTGGTTCCTCAACTGTTTGTTGATCGTCTGTATGGAGGGTCGGACAGTCACATGCCATGCGACCCTGCCCACCGCATGCATAGCACTACCTGCTCCTCGTATGGATGGCTCTGTCTCGTATGGCTGGATCTGTCTCGTCTACCCTGCACAATCGAGCCGATATTTTGGGGTCGCCAACCTGATGACCTGGTCCTCTTGGACCTCGGCTACATCTGTCTACTACCGACTGCAGAAGACTCCGCTACGTGTCGCCCTGTGGTGGGTCTCGCTGCTGGTGTCTGCTCAACAAGAAAACTCTCCACTAGAAGGGATCTCTCCAGTACCCCCACCTATGTCTTAATATTGAGAGATATCATTGATGCCTTGATCTCATGCCTGAGTCCTTGCTCGAATGTACGGGCCCTGAAGAACGGGTCATGCACCATGTATGTGGAGTAGCGTGAGAGGTCAGTGAACGTCGCTAAGTACTGAGCTACTATCATGTTTCCCTACTGTATATGAAGTAACTCCTGAATCTGCACCGCACGAAGGGTGGATGGTACAAACTCTACCCGAAATAGGCTCTTGAAGTCTGTCCAGAGTAGTGATGCCTCGTCATGCATCTGGAGCATCAAACTCCACCATCTGCCAGCCACTGCATGCAGGAGACTCGTGGAAAAGATCACCATGTGGTTGGCTGGTGTCCCTACCAATATGAAAACTCTAATGATAGCCTCCATCCAATCCTCAGCTGCCTGGGGGTCCATCTCTCCTCGGAACCTGGGAACCCTCTGTCGCTGGAACTCGTGCAATGCACTCAGGAGGCATGCACTGTCTACTTCTGGAGCTAGGGGTATCAGTTTCCCAACGGTTAGTGGTACTGCTGGTTCCTCCACTGTGATGGGGCCCTACACCGAGGCATCATCGCTCGGTGGGCTACCATCTCATATGTAATTAGGAACCCTAGATGGCTGCCTTCATGGGGCCATCCTAAAAAGGAATAAGTGTTCCACAGTTAAAATAGTATTCTAGGTGAACTGATACAAAGGAACCACAAAGGAAACTCTTTTTCAAAGGAAACAGACACGCAATCAGTGTTTTCATGCACTGAGTCAGAGATGAAAAGTCAGGGTCCTGGTGTATGGTTACATTGGTCACCGCACCAACACCAGTTTCCCTAAACTGATAAACACACCCAAAACACTTAAATCTATTGCCATTAAAAGAATAATAGTCCAAGTTATGCGGTATAACTAACTCCTCCGATACCAATTTGTCATGACCCGTCCTCTAGGACCATGTCGTGACTACCACAAGCCCGCCTTCCATAGGTAAGGGGCTAGTGACTAGCACCAAAGGCGTAATCCCGATAAAACGGGAAGACATTTCCTATAAAAAGTAAACAAAAACAACATAGAACGCAACTAGAAGTAAACACTAAGTAAAACTATATACAAAAAAACGTGCTAAAGGAAAGGGACCAGAAATACAAGCCCAACAGTAAAGTACAAACAACTATAAAACTAGTAAAACTACAGAAAGGTAAAACAAAAACTACAGAGTCATCCTCTAGGAATCCCACCTAATGGGTGGGTATAGATGGCCTCCTCAGCACCCCAGGTCCATCCGTCCGCTCCGTGTACGTCTCGCCAAGTGGTCCACCTCCGTGTACTGCCTAACTCTACAACTCTCTACCTCGATCATTGTTGTTTGTTGTCTACAACTAACACAACGAAGTACAAGCATAGATAGTGCAGGGGTGAGTATAATGGTACTTAGTAGGGTCCCCGAGACCCCCGAAGGTCTCCCAAAATCCACGAAGAATAAACCATAGAAGAAAGATACAATCACAAAGTATCAACCAACCCTAATTAGGTATATACCCATACATATACCTATGTTATCAATCCCAATTTGGCTCCAACTCTTGAGCCCAAGAACAACCTAGTCCACATAGGAAGTAAAGTCAATCACCTCAAAGATAAATGATTGAAATTCAAGACTCAGCTCATACAGGTATACATCTTTCGTAGAGTGATAGAGATGATTATATGTAGTCACTGGTTCATCTAAGCTGTCAGACCCACATAGGATACAGGACCAGCTAGGTTGTTGGGCCCACACAGGATACAGGACAAGCTATTCTGTCAGACCCACATAGGATATAGGAACAGAGGTCAGAACTTTCGAACCCACAGAGGATTCCGGTATAGAAGTCATCACTGTCGAACCCAAGGAGTATTTTGGTACATAAGTCATCACTTTCGAACCCACTAAGGATTATAGTACATAGGTCATCACTGTCGAACCTACAGAGGATTCTGTACATCTCACACCTATCCAGACCTAGGGTTCCCGCACACAATATGCTTGTTTTCAGGAGGGTTTGCTCCTCGAGTCAAGTCTTAATACATCAACTATCACAAATTCTCGATTTTATGTATCATGTAGTTCTTTCTCATCATAAGGAACCCAACACAACAGACAATGCGTCAATCAGATGCACGGTCTGAGTGTTATTGGCATTTCCATTCCAGGGGCAAGGTTGGATTCACGCTCGATCCAAACCCGGTCATTTTCCAAATTTTTTCAAAACTCACTTAGAGTATCCCAAAAGTACCTCATCATTGTGAGGGTCCCATTTCCATAGACTTTTCATCGATCAGATGCGCAGTCTAAGAGATATTCGCATTTAAGCGAAGACGGGCCTGGCCCGTCAAGCCCAGTGGGCTGGTGGGTCGGCCCAACCCGGGTCGGCCCGACCCAGCTCGACAGGTCCGACCCGGATGGGGTACGGCCCATCCCGGCTTTTCGGGTCTGGCCCGGCTGCGGGTTGGCCTAGCTCGACGGGTCCGACCCGGCTGCGGGTCGGCCCTGCCCGGTGGGGCGCGGCCCACTTATAGACCCGGACCACGCTACGGGCCGGCCCGGTTCGCCCGGCAGTGCCGAGTGATGCCACCCCTCCTATGCCTACCTGGCCATAGCAGGCCGGTTCGACATCATGCATGCGGCGTGCACAGCGGGACGTGGTTCTCCAGCCCGGCCGGCATGCGGCCAGACGGTTGGTCCAGTTGAGCGGCCTGTGGATTCGGGCTGTCGTCCTCCTTCGTGTGGCGCCTATGAGATCCCTGTTTCTTCAGCCCATCCGGAAAATCATCCGTCTAGTTCCTCCAGCTGAGCGGCCCAATGACGCGGGCCATAGTCTCCCTCCATGCGGCCCCTGCGGGCGATGCGGTCCTCTAGAGGGCCGGCTGGTCATCCCACAGTCCGGCTCCATGGAGGCCGGCTCGGCCAGCCGCCTCTGCACCCCCATCGCAGCGTGACAGCATCGTGGTCCTACTACCCTCCACGCAGTGCGATGGTGCCGCACTTCTTCATACATTACGGCCCTCTCATCCGCGGTTCCTCTTGTGCCTGTCGTGGTTCTTCTCCAGCCCGGTGCGACGACATCGTGCCCTTTCGTCTCTGCCTCCGACATCAACCAAAAAGACTCAACGGAGGGAAATCGGGTCGTGTTTGTTTGGCCTGTGCCCTCCGCATTAGGTGATATCAATTGGCCACCGTTGAACCATGGTAAACAACGAAGAAAGAGGATATAATTCATATGTAGAAATAATCCAAATTCCCCCAACCTCGAAATCGGTGATCGCTTGACAGAGTCGCAGGAAGGCGGATGTCGTTTCTTCAACGTTTTAGGGGATGACATTGTTGTGGGAAACAATCTTCTCGTGTGACGTTCTTCCCTTTATTTCCACGGTTGGAAAGGAAGTACACACGTCGTCGTTCTTCAGTGGAAACGATGCTCTTCATCGAGAAAATAGTGTTCTTCCAAGCCAACTCTCCAACGATTATTCCAACCCAAAATAAAATAAGATCATCCATTATTTTGATGGTTGGAATGAGTTCAAAAGAATTTAAACACTCAAATTAATTAATTAAGTTGGTTCACTTAATTAAATTCATGGATTTGGCAAAAATTCCAAAGGATTAAAATTTTTAATCCAAGGGTGTGTTGTCATATTAATGGGAAGTCCAAGAGTTCAAAGGGGTTTAAGGGGAGTTGAGGGGTTTCAGCTCATGTGGGCCCCACCACATAATATCCTCCAATGAGAGGTTATGTGGAGGTGGGTCCCATATCGAACGTCCCTTTGGAGGATTAAACAACCTTTAGAATAAAAATATGTAACACATGTTTTTATTATTTTTTTAGAAACCCCAATTAAAAACTTCCATTCACGTTGAAAATATATAAAATTCTGCATGTACATTTACTTAACGTACCTGAACAAAACTTCAGAAATTGATTCCAGGCACACTGGGCCTCGGAATCAAGTGTCCTCAGAAACTGAGGACTCGTAAAACTCCCATATATTTAAGAAAAAAAATTCCACAGGATTTCTGGGTATTTACATTCCCAAAGTTACAGTTTTGGATTCAAGAGGTTCATTTCTAGGGACACGTCATCTCGGAGGCTAGAGTTACAGTGGATCCAGCAAAGATTGAGGTAGTACATGCTTAGGTGCCACCCAGGAGCGTGACAGAGGTGTGGAGTTTCCTGGGTCTGGCTGGGTACTATCAGAGATTTCTTCCAGAATTCTCGAGAGTTGCTGCACCACTTCCATCTTTGACAAAGAAAGGGAAACCCTTCCTGTGGTTAGATAGATGCCAGCAGAGCTTTCAGAATATGAGACAGAGATTGACCAGTGCGCCCATCTTGAGGCTACCGGAGGAGGGTGTTGGGTATGTAGTTTACTGCAATACATCCGGGACCGGACTCAGGTGTGTCCTAATGTAGGAGCCAGCGGTGATCGCATATGGTTTGCGGTAGTTGATACAACTCGAGTAGAACTATTATACACATGACCTGGAGTTAATAGCAGTGGTATTCTCCTTAAAGATGTGGTGGCACTATATGATGGGCGAGTGCTTTACAGTCTACTCTGACCACCTGAGTCTTAGGTACATCTTCTCGTAGAAATATCAGAACCTGAGACAGTGGCGATGGCTCGAGTTCCACCAGGACTATGACTTTGAGATTTTCTATACTCATGGGAAGGGGAATGTTGTAGCTGATGCTCTCAGCAGGAGATCATACATTCATCTGCTAGGAGAGGCGACGGATTAGCTATCCGCGTTGTAGATATCCTTTGTGGATATAGATGGGGCACCATTTCTCCAGTCTCTCACAGTCACTCCTCCACTTCTTCAGCGAGTCAAGGAGGCACAGTGTGGAGACGTTGACTGTGAGATGAGACGTGCTCAGATATCCATAGGGCAGACGCCTGATGGATTTTCTGAAGGAGGGGAGCACGTCATCCTCTTCAAGGGATGTACAACGGTACTAGTTGCACTATAGGAGGAAGTGCTGAGAGAGTTTCACACTTCCCCTCTATCGGTACATCCAGGAGTGGTGATGATGTATCAGGACCTCAGACGACAGCACTGGTGGCCAGGTATGAAGAAGGTTGTAGCAGAGTTTGTATCACGATGCCTCACTTGTCAGCAAGTGAAGGAAGAGCACTAGGTACCAGTAGGCTTGGTAAAGCCTTTAGAGGTCCCAGAGTGGAAGTGGGATGGGATATTCATGTATTTGTTGACGCGTCTTCCACGTACATCAAGAGGACATGACTCTCTCTGGGTGATCGTAGACCGACTCACCAAGTCAGCCCACTTCCTAACAATCATAGAGCAAGGCTCATGAGAGAGCTTGGGACACATCTATATTCAGGAGATCATATGGCTTCATGTTGTACCATCATCTATCATTTCCGATCGAGATGCTGGATTCACTTCCCGGCTATAGAAGGGGTTACAGGAGGCTTTTGGGACGCAACTACGTCTGAGAACCTCCTTCCATCCCCAGACAGATGACCAATAAAAGGTGACCATTCAGACTCTCGAGAACATGCTCAGTGCATGTGTCCTCGACTTTGGTCATCGCTGGGAGGATCACTTACCCTTGGTGGAGTTTTCGTACAACAAAAGTTACACTCCATTATCGGGATGGCCCCTTACGTGGCACTGTACGACCGACCATGTAGATCACCTCTGTGCTGGACTGACCCAGGGGAGTCATCACTTGTTGGACCATAGATGGTTCAGGCTACGACGGAGAAGGTGCAGATCATCTAGGAGTAGATGAAGACTACACAGACCAGACAGAAGTCATATGCTGATATTATAAGGAGACCACTGGAGTTCGAGGATGGCGACCACGTCTTCCTATGGTTCTCACCTCGACGAGGTCTGCGGAGATTTGGCTGAGGTGGCAGGTTATCTCTTTGATTCATCGGACCTTTCCAGGTCCTTAGCAGAGTAGGCGAGGTGTCTTACCGCCTGGCCCTTCCACCTCGGTTGCATCGGGTGCACGACATCTTCCACGTATCTCAGCTGAGGACATACGTGCAAGACCCGACCCACATCAGCGATCACGGGGAGCTGGACATCTATGACGGGGTGATATTCATGGAGGTCCTAGTGGAGATCGAGGGTTGACAGGAGCGGGTCCTACATGGACGGTTGATTCCTCTGGTGCACGCTCGTTGGCAGCACGGGAACCTCCAGGAGAGAAAATGGGAGCGGGAGGCTCAGATGCATGCTCAGTACCCTCATTTGTTTCCCTAGTGTGTGTTTTAGATTTATGAGGATGTAAAGTCCTTAGGTGGTGGTAATGTAAACACCTGGAAATTTTAATGAATTTTTTTTCTTAAATACTTTGGAATTTTACGAGTCTGTGGTTTCTGACGGCACCTGATTCCGAGGCCCAGTGTGCCTAGAATAAATTTCTAAAGTTTTGTTCGGGTACATTCAATAAATGTACGTGTGGGTTTTTATATCTTTTAAACTAGTGCTCGGAATTGAAATCCGAGGCCACCGATGAACTCGCAACAACGGTATTCTCTTAAGGGGACCTTTACCACAGTTTCATTTTATGCGGGTTGGAAGTTGTAATTTGAAGATTTATCTTAAATTAATAAAATTGTGGTGATACACAATTTTATATTTAGAGGTGGTTATTTCCTCCAAGAGGAAGTTAGGGGTGGGGCCCACACCCCACATAACCTCCCATGTGAGGATTTAGTGTGGTGGGGCCCATACTAACCCAAACCATTTCACCTCCCCTCAACTCCATTAAATTCTCTATTAACACCCCACTTTATTTATTTTGAAAACACCCCTTATTTATTTTAGCGGAGCCTCTCCACCTCCCATTCATTAAGAATGTCAACACAATTAATTATTGACTTCATTAATTAATTTGTGGTATCAACAATTCATTTGAATTGTTCTGAATTGCATGGAAATTCTATTATATTGGGGTAGCCTTTCTACTATGTTGGTTGGAAAATATTTGGTTGTGGAGTCGTTGTAGAATTAGAGGAGAGCTTCATCCCTCACCAACGAAGAACACAAGGAATGATATCCTCTCGACGACCGAGGAAAGAACGTGAGGCGACGCTCACGAGGAATGTCTTCATTCTTCTTCTTCCTCCACATCAATGTAGGAGACGTTTTCCGTGAGGAAACATCAACTACGCTTCCTCATCGGATGCATCCCAAAGTCAACGAATTGACGTCATCTTCGAAACCTCTTTCCGCGACACAGACAAATGAGCATCGGAATCAAGGTAGGGGTTTTTAAAATTTTAAGTGAATATTTTGTACCCCATTCTTCGTTGAATTTATGGTTTTTTGGTTGCACACAAATTTACCCTACTGGTAAAAGCGGTCTATGTAGTACATGTAGGGGTCGAATCCACAGGGACTGAAGAAGTAACCTTGAGACGCTATGATTTGGTGAAGGATGGGCTATGAAGTAGCCAACTATGGGTTTGATTTTTGATGGTTTAAAGAAAAATAAGAAACCTAAGTGAATTCAATTCAAATAAAATGGGTTGATCTTAGGATTATGCTCGGGGTGGATTGAATGAATTTTACTTTTTTAGACAATTTTGGTTTTATTAATTCTTGATGAATACATTCTTGAAAAATAACACTACCTTCGTCATTTTCTGGTCTATACACTTATAGAACAAAATTCATGATCTCTCCAAGGTATATGGTCATTTAGTAATTTACTTTAGTTTTCTCAAACACAGTAAAGATGAAGAGTAGAAATTACTGAAGAATGGATGTCTTAAATTAATTATCCAATTAATAACAATTCGTTCATAAAATAACATTCAATCCAGAATTTTCATCCACCTAAGATCAACCCATTAAAGGGTTATCCCTCTATTGATGGTATACTCTCAATGGTGGGTGGAAGATGGCTAACAAGAATTGGATTGAAAAAATTAAAATCGCGGAAATAACGAGCACTCCTCTATGTGTGTGAATAAAATTCACACCTATGTGTGAACTAATTCACAACAACATAGAGATATCATTGTGCTTTGTGATAATAAAGTTTTAATAAATTAAATTGAAAATATAGAAAAGAAATAAGTTGATTAAGAACATAAATATACAAAGAAGAAACTTACATGGAAATGGAAAACATTACAAAGGAAATTTGGAAGCATAAACTTACAATGAAACAAGCAACAAAAGATGATAATAAAATTATCCACCCCCTATTCCCTTCACCACTAGCTCCTTATATAGGCATATTAGGATACTTAGGTCCATCTCCCAACAATTAATTCACCCCCCCCAACAATTAATAGAGTCAAATGGAGGGTGAATAATCAAAAGGAAATTGATGTTTCGAATTTGACCTGGAAAATTATCTAGATTCTTCCACCATATTGAAGTGTGAATTCGCAATTGAACAAGGCCGAATCCGGAGGGGTTGTAGAAGAGAAATATCTTAGCCCATCTTTCCTCTATGTGCTGTAAACATTTCAGGAAATTTGGATTAGAAGTTTGTATGTTATGGTCGCAATGGTGGGACGGATTTCGGTGCATTAATGTCGGGTCCACCATTTAAATCTCAACTTCAGATCCCTTTATCATCATGAAAACATCAGAATTAGCTCTGGCCACAGTTGAATAAAATAATCCTCATGTTTGTATATTTATACTGTATAAATTTGAGCTTCATTGGGCTTGCTTTCTGGGCCCCACATTTGTTTGATGGGCCTTAGGCCCATTATGCTTTTTCCAGCAAGTTTTTGCCTTCAGGTACAAAATTCTCCATCTTCATTTGGAATTTATCCATCAGACCTAAAAGATAAAATGATCCAAATAAAGTGATCAATAATATCCCATAATTTAAAATTCAAAAAATGAATATATTGTTGTCTACAAACAAATGAATGTTTGGACCCAAATTTTCATTTTAAACATGAATTGCATTTTTGATGAGAAATGAAGTTCTATTTATGTAATGCACTAAAAAATGTGTATGGAATTTGGAACAATGAATATAAAGATATTAAAAATTAATATTAGCCACTTTCAGTGACTAATCACACCCCCCAACATGAGTTTTGCTAGTCCCGAGCAAAATAAATTACAAATATGAAATTCAAATCCCCTTTTCCAAAAACATTTTAATACAAATTGCTCACCCAAATATATAATACCAAAAAAATTATGAAAACCCATCAAAATCATTAAAAACAAGCTAGGTCTGTAAGCATATCCCAAGCCCAAGCCCATTCCTTTGTTCAAATTCATCACCACATTTCATCCAATTCCAATTAAGCATGATAATGTTTTGTGCATCATAAAAGGCATGGGGCCCATTTTATAGTTCAAGGGGAAAAAATGGAAGCGCTAGGTGGGAATCAGATTAAACCTTAAGATGAGTATCCATTTTTTTTGATTTTTTTTATTTTATTTTATTTAACCACAATAGATATGAAAAGACTAACTCTGGGCAAGAAAAATATGGAGTCACGATCCCCAAGTGTCGAATGCCACAAATATTGTCAATTTCATGCTCTACAATAGAGATATAAAGCCAAACTCTGGGCAAGACAACTATGGAGTCGCAATCCCCAAGTTTCGGATGCCACACATTTGGAAAAAACATTTCTCTATGTGGTCATTATTTTTTCAATTTTTTTTTGTTTTTTTGTTTTTTTTGGATACTCAAATTAAACTAAAAGTGACCCCAGAACCCTATGCTATAATGAAAGGGACCCGAGAACTCAAATTTACACCCACAATCCAGTAGCCGTGCATTATGGCATTTTTATTAAGAGGATGAAAATGTAAACTTTGAAAAATCACATCGGACAACTACACTTTCCAAAAACTATGCTCATGAAATTAAACTTGAATTAAAATCAGAATCAAGGAATACAAAATTATTTGATATCCAATTTTAGAGTTTGCAATGTGTGTTATCATGTTCAAGGTTAATGGAATTTTTCTTTTCATGAATGTTTTTATTCACAAAAAAATCATTTTTTATCTCCCCCCAACTTAGAATAACACTATCCCCATTGTTTAAAGAAAAGAAAAGTTAGAAGGGGGTAGGATAAGAGTTAAAAGATGAAATTGAGAATGATAAACATGGAAAAAAATCATCTGGTTTTTGATGTTTAAGTTCATGATGCTCCAGATTACTCCTTTGATTTCTTGGGGGATGTAGGCACCTCCTTGATTGAACATGTATCACCCAAAATAGTTCATGAACCATAAAAAGAAGGAAAAATCAGGCAAAAAAACAACACATTGATTTATTTAATTCCAAGTATCATCATTTTTATGGGTTTTCATGTTTTTTTAATCAAACTAATGATACATTGTCTTCTTTTAAATTTCTGGGTAATGTATTACTCAGGGATCACACCGCGTGACATGGATGAATACAGTGCTCCCCTTTCATACCCATCCATACTCACAAAAGAATAATAGGTCAAGAGTCTAAATTTTTTTTAACCTAAAAAAACATAAATAAAATAAACTGATGATACATCATATTCTTTATATTTTCTGGGTAAGGTATTACTCAGGGATCACACCGCGTGACACAGATGAATACGGTGCTCTCCTTTCATACCCATCCATACTCATAAAAGAAGAACCAGTCAACAGTCTATATAAATAAAATAACAAAATTAAGCTGAAGGAAACAAAATATGATTCACAGTGATTGGAAACATGAAAACCACGGGTTGCCTCCCGTGCAGTGCATTTTCTTAACATCATTTTCCCGACTTGTACCCTAAATCTATCAATTTTTCTCTGGTTCATATGTTGGATCAGTTAACTCCTCCTTGGTTTCTTGTTTATTGAATGATTCAATGAATGGTTTTAACCTATGAACATTGACTTTGAATACATGACCACTTGTGGGATCCTGAATCTCTATTTCCCCATGAGGGTACACATGATGCACTAGGTATGGACCAGAGCATCTGTACCTTAGCTTTCCTGGGTGTAGATGAATTTTTAAACTATACAAGAGCACAAATTTTCCCAGTTCAAAGTGATTGACCTTGATATTCCCAGATTGGTAGGCTTGACCTTTAAATTTATTGTTCCTTGAATTTTCATAAGACTCCATCCTAATTTCCTCAAGTTCATTGAGATCTAATTCCCTTTTTCTTTCAGCCAATGAAATGTCAAAGTTCATTTTTTAATGCCCAAAAGGCCTTATGCTCGATTTCAAAAGGTAAATGACATGCTTTTCCATAAACCAATCTATATGGTGACATGCCTAGGATAGTTTTGAAAGTAGTTCGATATGCGCAAAGGTCATATAAGAGTTTCTCAGACCAATCTTTCCTAGAGGGATTGAAAGTTTTTTCAAGAATTTGCTTAATTTCTCTATTTTCCAACTCAGCTTGACCATTGGTTTGAGGATGGTATGCAGTGGAAACTTTATGAGTAATACTATACTTAGACATGAGTGAAGAGAATGAGAGGTTACAGAAATGGGTTCCACAATCACTGATTATAGCCCTAGGAATTCCAAATCGAGAAAATATATGCTCTTTCAGAAATCGGATCACAACATGGTGGTCATTGGACTTGGTGGGAATGGATTCAACCCATTTTGAGACATAATCAATAGCTAAGAGGATGTAGAGGATTCCCTTAGAGTTTTGAAAGGGTATCATGAAATCAATTCCCCAACAATCAAAGATTTCAATGTCCAGAATGGGAGTGAGGGGAATTTGATTCCTTTTGGTAATGGATCCTATTTGCTGACACTGAGGACAACTTTTGCAAAATTGGAAGGAATCCTTAGTGAGATTCATCCAGTAGGAACCACTTTGGAGGAACTTTTCAGTGGGTTTTTTTGTAAAAAAGTGGCCTCAACATGCCTCTCCATGACAAAATTTTAGAATGGACTCTTTCTCAGACTTGGGAATACATCTCCTGATGATTTGATCAGGACAGAACTTGAAGAGGTAAGGATCATCAAACACATAGTGTTTGACATCAGAAAGGAATTTCCTCTTAGCTTGGGTCCCCATGAATTTTGGAATGTCACTCGTCACCAAATGTTTTGTTATTTCAGCATACCAAAGGAAATCACTCATTGAATAGAGGTGATCATCGGGAAATGAATCAGACACAGATAGGTGGTGTGAGTTGTCTTTGAATTACATCCTAGAGAGGTGATCAGCTATAATATTTTAAACACCCTTTTATCCTTAATTTTTAAATCTAACTCTTGAAGAAGAAGGACCCACCTAATCAATCTAGCCTTGGCATCTTGTTTTTTGAATAGGTATTTTAGGGCTGAATGGTCAGTGAAGACAATGATGGGTGATCCTAAGAGATAAGACCTGAATTTCTCTAAGGAAAAGACAACAGCAAGAAACCCATTCTTAGGGGTGGTGTAGTTTATTTGTGTATCATTTAAATAATTTCTTGCATAAGCAATGACATGTGGAGTTTTCTCACACTGTTGTCCTAAGACTGCTCCTACAACGAAATCACTTGCATCACACATGAGCTCGAAAGTATGTTTCCAATTTGGAGGTTGCATGATAGGTGGAGATATAAGAGTTGACTTGAGTGTAGAGAATGATTCCTCACATCTTTTTGTCCATAAAAATGGAGCATCTTTTATCAATAGAGCACAAAGTGGTCCAGAAATAGAGCTGAAATTCCTAATGAACCTTCTATAAAAACCAGCATGTCCTAAGAAGGACCTCACTTCCTTAACAGTTTTAGGAGAGTGAAGGTGACGAATGATGTCAACCTTAGCTTTATCAAATTCAATCCCTCTACCAGATACCAGATGACCTAGAGCACGTCCTTTCTATACCATGAAATGGCATTTTTTCCAATTTAGTATGAGATTCTTATCCTCACACCTTGACACAACCTTTTCAACATTTATAATTCATCCCTCAAAAGTATCCCGAAAAATGGAGAAGTCATCCATGAAGACCTCTAAAAAATCCCCACCATATCCGAGAATATTCCCATCATGCACCGCTGGAAGGTACCAGGGGCATTACATAACCCAAAGGGCATGCGCTTGAAGGAAAAAGTGTCGAATAGACAAGTGAAGGTTGTTTTTCCTTGATCCTCTAAGGAGAATTCTATTTGACTATACCCTGAGAATACATCTAGGAAGCAATAGAATTGATAACCCTCCACTCTCTCGAGGAATTGATCAATAAAGGGTAAGGGGAAATGGTCTTTCTTGGTACAAGAGTTGAGATTCCTATAGTCAATACAAGCTCTCCATCCACTACTAACCCCTGTTGTAAGCATCTCTCCATCCTTGTTGGTTATTACTGTGATTCCAGCCTTCTTTGGAACCACATAAATTGGGCTAACCCACTCACTCTCAGCTATAGGATAGATGATACCAGCTTTTAACAATTTCAAAAGTTCTTTTCTCACTACTTTCATGAGATTAGGATTGAGTCTCCTCTGAGGTTGATGACATGGATTTGACTCAGATTCAAGAATAATTCTCTGAGTCCTGATAAGTGGGCTAATCCCAGGAATATCAGATAGGGTCCATACAATGGCTTTCTTGTGTCTCCTAAGAACATCTAGAAGCATCCTCTCATGATTGGATTCAAGAGAGGAAGAAATGACAACATGAAAGGATTGATTGTCCCCTAAGAACTCATAATTTAGTGATGAAGGTAAGACTTTAAATTCAAGATCAGACTGGTCATGACTTCCCAAGAAAGGATGAGACTTTGTATTGAACTCGGTTTTTTTGTTCAGATTTCTTGACAAAATTTGTTCATTGTGAACATAATTTTTATCCACTAAATTTTCCAGAGTAGTGTCATGAATAGATATGGACTCAATTTTATTTATGTCAACCATGGTATCATTGATTGGTGATTCTAGAAATTCATTAATAGAGCTATCTGAAAGAGATTCAATCCAAGGAGACAAATTTCCCTCATGTGAATAAATAAAATCAATCTCTTCTTGACTTAACCATCCTTCGATAATTCCTTGATGTTAATTGAGTTCATTATCAACACTACCAATCCAATTAACCTCATGGATCTCTTCATCATCCCCAATTTGAGAGTTTTCATTGTAGATATTCAAGTCTAGACTCATGTTCCCAAAGGTGATGGTCATGTTCCCATTTCAGACTCGGATAACAGAGTTGATTATTGCAAGGAAGGGACAACCAAGTATGATTGGGGTTTGATCCCTAGGACTTAATCTTGGGTGATTGTCCAGAACAATGAAGTCAGCTGGGTAAATGAAATTTTCAACTTTCACCAAAACATATTTTATGATCCCCTTTGGAACTCGAACACTACGATCAGCAAGTTGAAGACTGACAGATGTGGGTTGGAGTTCTTCGATCCCTAACTAACAATAAATGGCATAAGGAATTAGGTTCACACTAGCACCTAGATCGCACAAGGCTTTGAAAAAAAATTTCTCTCCTAGTTCAACATTTATGTAAGGGCATCCTGGGTCTTTCAACTTAGGAGGAATGGTCCCTTGAATGGTGGTACTCACATTAGCATCCAAAAGTACTTGGTTTTTATGTGAAAATTTTATTTTAAAAGTGCACAATTTCTTAAGGTAATTTGAGTAGGAAGGTATGGTGTTAATGGCATCGAGAAGGGGAATGTTCAACTTTACATGTGAGAAGATTTCCTTCAATGTGTCACTCAATTCAGGCTTAGTTTTCCCCCTCATGCATTGAGGAAATGGTGCAGGTTGTTGAGTTGTTTGTTGGAGTGTTGTTTCATTCACATTGTTATCATTTTCTTCAGTTTGAGCTTGTGGTTCATTTGAATTTTCATTAGATTTTGAAGCTTCACATGGTTTCTGAATTATTTGTTCAGGTTTTTCAACTGATTTCCCACTTCTTAAAACTGTCACAACCTTTAGTTTTTCATGAGTTTTTTGAGTGAAACTCGTCTCTCCCCTTGATGTTTGTTGTGGAATGGCCTTTGTGGGCATGGGTGCCTTTAAAGTTTTGATGTTTTGAAGTTCTTGTTTAATGGATGAGAATTATGAGTTCATTTTGTCCATTTGTTTGCACAGTTGTTCTAGTAGGCTTTGTGGAACATTTTGGGTTGGTGCTTGAGCTTGTGGGTTTATCCCAGGTGGATACTTTGGTTGTTCGATAGGTTGTTGAATGGGTTATTGGATAGGTTGTTGATATTGGAAATGAGTATGTTGGAATTGGACCGGTTGTGGTTGGAACTGATTATGAGGTTGGAAGTTTTGTTGAGGGTATGGGTTGATACATTGTTGTTGTGTTGGTTGTTGATTTTCCTTCCAACGAAAGCCTGGATGGTCAATATACCTTGGATTCAAAGTGTTCGTGAATTGTGGATTTTGAAAGTTCATTACATTAACATCTTCTGGTGGTCCTCCTAAAATAAAATCCTTGATGGAAGGAATGGTTGGTCAATTATCAATCTTGTGGTCATTCTTGTCGCAAATTGTACAAACAAGCTCAACAGTTTGGGTTTTGTGGACCTTCCTAACATCAATCTCCTCAACTTTCCTCGTGAGTGCAGCAAGTTTTTCTCTAAGGTTTTCTTCTTCTCCAAGTTTGTACATTCCACCAGATTTGGGTGGCTTCTCATAGTTTGGTGATGTTCCCCATGTTTGGTTTTGTTCAGCAAGATTTTCTCGATACTCGTAAGCATAATTTGGGGCTTTGTTTTTGAAGGTTCCATTACACATCATATCAATGAATTGTTTGTTTCCAGAACCCAACCCTTCATAGAAAATTCTCACTTGTTCTGGGATTAAGAAACCATGGTGTGGTACCATGTTTAATGTGTCCATGAACCTTTCCCATGTTTCATACAATGTTTCTCCCTCTCTTTCAAAAAAGTTTTGTATTCTCTTTTTAAGTGCAATTGTTTTGTGATGGGGGAAGTATTTTTTATGAAATTATCATTGAAGTTGGTCCCAAGAGTGAATGGATGCTGGTCTCAAATTTTTTAACCAATTCTTTGCTCAGTTCTTAAGAGAAAAAGCAAAAAGTCTCATTTTATAAGATTCAATTTGATTTGGTGGTCACATGGTTTCGACAATGTCATTAAATTCTTTAACATGAAGGTAAGGCATCTCAGACTCCATCCCATGAATGGTTGGAAGGTGGTTCAGGACATGAGGTTTGAAAACATATTGGGAATATCCTATGTTATCATGCCTAATGCATGAGGGTGCATTGGTCTAGGTTGGTGTGAGGGATTCATTCATGGTTGGGTCTGCCAAAATTCCCAAGTTAGGGTCTTGCCCGTTATTTTGGTTCCCTCCCCGTTTTATGATTTAGTTTTGTAGGAAATTCTCCATTGTATCGAACTCAACATCTGAATTTGGAGTATTATGAAGATTTGGATCTAAAGGAAATAGACCACTTTTAGTGCTTGACTCCCCATCCCAAGGAGTATCCACCCTAACTAATCTATTTGAGTTGTCTCGGGTGTAGGCGGACATGCGCCAAAAGAAAAAAAAAGTGAGAAAGGGAAAAGATAAGAGAATTGGGATGAGAATAGAAGAATGGGGGTAAGAAAATAATGTTTTTTGTCTAAGGAACTTACTTGGTCCCCGGCAACGGCGTCAAAATTTGGTTGCGCCCAAATTTACCCTACTGGTAAAAGCGGTCGATGTAGTACATGTAGGGGTCGAATCCACAGGGACGGAAGAAGTAACCTTGAGACACTATGATTTGGTGAAGGATGGGCTATGAAGTATCAAACTTTGGGATTGATTTTGTATGGTTTAAAGAACACTAAGAAACCTAAGTGAATTCAATTCAAAGAAAATGGGTTGATCTTAGGATTATGCTCGGGGTGGATTGAATAAATATTACTTATTTAGACAATTTTGGTTTTATTAATTCTTGATGAATCCATTCTTCAAAAATAACACTACCTTCATCATTTTCTGGTTTGGTGCTTACTAAACACAATTTGTAATCCCCTACACACTTAGAGAACCAAATTCATGATCTCTCAGAGGTATATGGTCATTTAGTAATTGAATTTAGTTTTCTCAAACACAGTAAATAGGAATAGTATAAATTACTGAAGAATGGATGTCTTAAATTAATTGTCCAACTAATAACAATTCATTCATAAAATAACATTCAATCCGGCCTTTACATCCTCCTAAGATCAACCCATTAAAGTTTTATCCCTCCATTGATGGTATACTCTCAATGTTGGGAGGAAGATGACTAACAAGAATTGGATTGAAGAAATTAAAATCGTGGAAATAACGAGCACTCCTCTGTGTGTGTGAATGAAATTCACACCTATGTGTGAACTAATTCACAACAAAATATAGATATCATTGTGCTTTGTGATAATAAAGTTTTAATAAATTAAATGGAAAATATATAAAAGAAATAAGTTGATTAAGAACATAAAGATACAAAAAAACACTTACATCGAAATGGAAAACATTACAAAGGAAATTTGGAAGCATAAACTTACAATGAAACAAGAAACAAAAGATGATAATAAAAATATCCACCCCCTATTACCTTCACCACTAGATCATTATATAGGAATATTAAGATCCTTAGTTCCAAATACCAACAATTAATTCACCCCCAAACAATTAATAGAGTCAAATGGAGGGTGAATAATCAAAAGGAAATTGATGTTTCGAATTTGACTCGGAAAACTGTCCAAATTCTTCCACCATATTGACGTGTGAATTAGAAATTTAAGAAGGCCAAATCCAGAGGGGTTTTAGAAGATAAATATTATCTTACATCTTTCCTCTATGAGCTTTAAAAATTTCAGGAAATTTGGCTCAGCCGTTTGGATGTTATGGTCAAAATGGTGGGATGAATTTTTGTGCATTAATGCCAGGTCCACCATTTAAATCTCAACTTCAGATCCCTTTATCATCATGAAAAAAATCAGAATTCGCTCTGGACAGAGTTTAATAAAATGATACTCATATTATTATCTTTCTAATATATAAATTCTAGCTTCATTGGGCTTGCTTTCAGGGCCCCACATTTGTTTGATGGGCCTTAGGCCCATTATGCTTTTTCCAGCAAGTTTCTGTCTTCACATGAAAAACTCTCCATATTCCTTTGGGATTCATCCATCGGACCTAAAATATAAAATTTTCCAAATAAAGTGATCAATCATATACCAAAATTTAAAATTCATAAATTTAATATAATGTTGTCCACAAACAAATGAATGATTGGGCCCAAATTTGCATTTTAAACATGAATTGCATTTTTGATGAGAAATGAAGTTCTATTTATGTAATGCAATAAAACAATGTTTATGGACTTTGAAACAATGAATATAAAGATATTAACAATTAATATTAGCCACTTTCAGTGACTAATAATTTGTCTTCGAAATTATGTTATCGCCTAATGCGGAGGGCACGGGCCGAACAAACACGGCCCGATGACCCTCCAATGGTTCTTGACTTTTTGGCAGCAGCGATCGGAGGTGATGGAGACCGGAGGAAGCGGAGGCTGTGTGCCGACCGCATAGAGAAGAATCGCAGCCCGAAACTGCGGGTCGCTCTACCAAAGATGAACCGGTTGGAAAAAGTCGGCCGGGCCGAAAGAACCGCGACGCCACTAGGGGAGTCGTGCTGTGGAAAAACCGTGCCCCACAATCCGCAGGCCGCTAGGCCGAAGAAGAACTAGATGGTCGTAGCCAGATGGACAAGGAGACCGCTACGCCACAAGGGGCTTCGTGCTATGGAGGACCACGGCACGCGCTCCGTAGGCCGCTTCGATGGCGAACCAGTCGGCCGCATGCCGACCGGATTGAAGGCCGAGGCACCCCCAGCTGCTGCGCGGGAGAACCACGGCCCGCTCGTGTGGGCCACTCCCACCGGGACGATCGGCCGAACAGGAGGGGCGGTGCTGCTAGTTCCGGATACCGAAGCCCCCCCCCCCCACTGCTCAGCCAGTTGCGGGTCGGGCTGCGCCACGTCGGGCTGGGCCACACCACGCCGGACCACGCCGGGCCGCGCCGCGCCACGCCGGGCCGAGCTGAACCCTTGCACGGGTTGGGCCTCCTGCCACCGGGTCGGGTCATACCCCACCGAGCCGGGCCGTGCCCCACTGGGCCGGGCTGACCCCCCAGCTAGTTCGGACCCGCAGAACTAGGTCGGGCCGACCCGCCAGCCCACTGGCCTTGATGGGCTGGGCCCGTTTCAGATAAATGTGAATAACAATAACACCACGCGTTTGATTGACGCGCCGTATGTGGCATTGGGACCCTCGCGATGAAGTGGTCCTTTTTCAATACTTTAAGTGAGTTCTGGATTACTTTGGAAAATGGCTGGGTTTGGAACGAGCATAATTCCAACTAGGCCCCTGGAATAGAAAAGCCAATAACTCTCAGACCAGGCATCTGATTGACGCGCCATCTGTCGCGTTGGGTTCCTTTTGACGAGACAGAACATTAGGATACATCAACTCTAGACTTCGTGATAGTTTATGTATCGACCCCCTTATCTCGAGGAGTGAACCCTCCTGGAATCGAGCATGCTGTGTGCGGGAACCCTAGAGCTGGCTGTGACTACGACGACTACCGTACTAGAATCCTTCGTGGGTTCGATGACGACGAAAACTGTACTGGAATCCTCCGTGGGTTTGACAGCGATGACTATTGTACTTGTATCCTAAGTGGGTCAGATATTTTGACTTCTGTACTAGTATCCTGAGTGGGTCCGACAGAGTAGCTGGTCTAGTTTCCTATGTGGGTCCGACAGCTTAGCTGGTCTAGTATCCTACGTGGGTCCGACAGATTAGATGAATTAGTAACTACATCTAATTTTCTCTATCGCTATACAAAAGATGTATACCTGTGTGAGCTGAGTCTTAACTTTCAATCATTATCATCGATGTGATTTACTTGCTTTCCTTTGTGGACTAGGTTGTGTTTGGGCTTGAGAGTTGGAGTCAAACTGAGATCGATAACTTGGGTATATGTATGGGCATATACCTAAGTAGAGTTGGTTGATACTCCAAGATTGTATCATTCATCTGTGGTTTGTACTTCATGGATTCTAGGAGACCCTATGGGGTCTAGGGGTCCCTAATGAGTATCGTTATACTCACCCTTTCACAGGCTATGCCCGCACCTTTTTGTGTTGGATGCAGACGACGGACAGCGTTCACAGAAGTAGAGAGCGAGCCAGGATTGGACGGTACTCAGAGGTAGACCACGTGGCGAGAAGGTACACAGAGTGGACCATAGACGTGGATTGATGAGGTGGACATCTGTACCTACCCTTCAGGTAGGATACTCGACAGACGTTCCAGGAGCTTCACTTTTTAGCTGTTGTCCCTTTTCAGGTGTACTTGCCTTCCATTGTACCTGTACTTTACTATTGCGCTTGTATTTCCGGACCCCTTTACTTTCAGCACTACTTTTTGTATACAGTTTTCACATAATTATTACTTCATGTTGCATACACGGTTGTGATTTTTTACTTTCATAAAGGCAATTCCTTCCCAGTTTAGGGATTTACGCCTTTGGTGCTAGTCGCCAGCCCCTGGCCTATAGAAGATGGGCTTGGGGTAGTCACGGCACGGGCCGCAAGGAAGGGTCATGACATAAAGGATATCTTTCATTTATATAAATCAAAAAGATCATGATATTACACTAACCATTCCATCACTAGTAGGATTTTTAAGCCTATCCTCTCAATGAAAAAATGGTTCCCTAGAAACAGATACCCACCTATCTTAATGGAGAACACCACACCTAGATGTACACTCTATGATCAAATTACCAATGGAGTATCGAGCGTTATCATGCCAAAAAAATTCCTATAACATGAGTCTAAGACACTCAATACTCACTACATATATAAAGGAGTGAGAAACACTTATATGAAATAGAGAAAAAATAGAGTATAGTAAACTAAAATTATACCACTAACTGTAGGTGTAATGGAACTATTATCCTTATAGATCAGGTACACATTATATTTCTGGAATTATACATGTCCTTAAGATATATTCTAACTACCCTTAGCAAGCTCGTTATATTGGAACTATAAATCTTGTATCTAGCTCTCCCATCCACGACCACCTCCCAAGCCAGCATGTCCAAAAATGATCATTCTCACTGGCTTAAGTGGTTCTATTAATCCTTCTTCTCACATTAGTTTCAATGTGGATCCTCTAACACTATATATAGGTGTAAATGTTCTAATTTTTTTTTCATATGGCCCATCCTAGTATATTATCTACAATAAACTATAGCTCTATCCAAACAAAGCTTCATATGACCCATCTTACCATGTTAGTGAAAGATCACATTGTTACCTAGGAAAATGATCTGACTATTTCTTACTCTAAAAGTAAACTACATGGGATTGTTCTTACTAATGCTAAATATAGTTCTAGTACTATGAGATGAACTTCCTTAGCTCATACCAAAAACCAATCTTTTGTTATGCTCATTAATCAAGGTCTAGTTTACTTTATTGGTTATGATGGTCCAACAAAACATGTTTACCCATGATCAGATATCACGATCAAGACTATCCTTGATTTAAATAGCCTTGGATAACATATCACCTAGAAATATTGGAATTAAACATTTGGGTTTCATGAAATAAGTAAAAAAATTCAATAACTAATAAATCATTCTACTCCTAGAGCATAAAATCTCTTGTTCTGTTACTCCTCATTGTCTGATGATTGGAGTAGTTATAAAAGGAAATATAGAAGTCACTCTATACCATAGTATTTTTTATGATCAGCCTCAGTCAATAAATTCCATTATCTTTTGAATGAATCACATAGTATGTAATATGTGATATTTTCATCCTCTCGGGAGGAATATATTGATGATAGAAAATAAATAGCATGGCCTCCAACCATAACTCTGCAACTTCTGGACCACCATCCCTATAAAATGTTGGTGGATTCTCCAGTTAAAACTATTATGTAAGCACTAACACAATAGAGGTAGTTTTTGGGGATTCATTTATATTTTTCATGAGATATAATAATTTCTATTGAAACTAGGAAATAGTGTTCTGGTTGGGTATAATGGGAGGCACCACAAGTGGCACTACATGAGGTAATTTTATTCCCTCAATGTCCACCACCTTTATAGCATGGTTATCGCCACCCTCCTGGAGCATGACTCGGGGATGTATTTGTGGAGTAGATATAAAATTTCCAAGATATATTTGATAATGATTTAAATCGTCGAAATATGAATATTAAAAGTATAATACTTCATATATAATATTCACACTTCCCTTCCTTCTTCTAATTACAGTTCTGGGTGGTAGATAAAACCACAAGTTTAACAAGATACACTCTCTACTACCCACTATTATGATCAGTTCAAAGACTAGTTATATACTTTACATCAAGGATTCAGGAATATGGTGGGTAAATTTCATGCTATAGAGGAAAACACCCTTTATGTTGCAATTAGAATCTCCATTTGATGAAAATTGTATCATTTAATTTCCAATGAATCAGGAGTTCGTATGTTTATTTTTTTATGTATAATCATCAAGGTACATCTAGATATATTACCAATCCCAATTTAGAGTGTACTTTATAAATTAAGATTCTCATTTCATGGAATGGAAACCATCCTCATCAATTATTAATTTAGATAGATCATTATTTCTAATTTATAAATTGAGAGACACTATTAAAATTACAATTGGAGACAATGTAATTACAACCAACTAAAATTTCATCCCATGTGATGAATGTCCCATAATAACAAAAATATGATAATTTGTTAAATTATGGTTCTGCCATTAAAATATTAGTAAAACACCATTTATATTGATGTAGAGACTTTAATTAAAGAATTATTTATCATATTTGACCTGCAAAAATCTTATTCCAATAACATATATAACATTCAAGACATTAAAAATGATACATACAATGAATGTAATAAAATTGTCATAGCTTGGCATATTCATGATATTTAAATCCTCAAGTTGCTATAATGATGCTTGAAATGATATCACCTTCCCATACCATCCCAAGTGTAAATAAAAACTCACAATGATAGTAAATATCATAACTCATTTGTGTTTCCCAATAGTGAAATAAATAAAATTTTAATAGGCATAATCTAGAATAGTAATATCCCATCCCAAGTAATTTTTCTCTTATTTGTACATGGAATAGATTCTACAAGATATACTCTTATATCTAAATGCTGAAACATTCCTAGTCACCTATATCATAACCCAAATACTAAGAAAAAATGAAAAGGAAGCTCTAATGCTGCTTTGTAATGTCTTGACTTGTCTCACTCAATAACATTTAGCAAACGAGTTGGTCACAGGGCCTCAAATGTGCCTCCCTATATTCCAAAGGCTACCAAAAAATAAAGAGATTTTATAATACCATAGGAGAGCGACTATACCCTAATAATCAATGTGTGGAATAAATGAATCATAATAGTAATAAAAATAAGAATCAAATTAAAGAAACAGTAGTGTAAAATTAAATCATTCATATATCATAAATAAAAAGGAAGAAACCATAACTAATTTCAAAAAAAATTATTTGGATCATGTCATGCTGATGTAAAAAAGGGGATTGTTCTTGGGAACATGGAATAAGGTATACATTATATGCTATAAAAATTTAAAAAAAATTACAAAATATATCACTAATAATATCACAAGTATAAACTCATCCCTCTTCTCTCATACTTAATCCAAGCATAAAAAACTATGAATCAAGAACCTTACCCTTCCCTTCCTCACGATATGAAATCATGGGGTTTTTCTTAGTACTAATCAACGGCAATAACTGGGTGTGAGATAAACTATATAGGCCACCACTAATGGGGTCAATAAAAAATATATTCCTTGCTTATATATTCAAGTAGTGTGTTTGTATAACATGAATTAACTATAAATGAATAATATAAACAAATATCCCATTAGCACATGATTTGAAAAAAAACAGATTATAAATAAAGAAAAAATGCGCATAATAATAATGCATCATCTATGACTTATACTAAAATATCATGTATAAAGAATATACAACATATGTTAATTATTCATATATCAAACCAATGAGAGACATGAGATATGGGTGATGACCAAGGTATCCTCTTTGAGTCCATAAAACTCATCTATAGTGTACTCATTATAATATATACCTATATAGTCTAGGACCCAAAGCTCATAGTTTAACGCACCGTATTTTATCCCACAAATCTCATCAATTAAAAATTTTGTAATGGGTTTTTTGGAGCATAAAGAGTATATATGTGGTGGTTCAACCTAGCTGGATCCCGGGTAACATTCCAAGTCATTAAATATATTATATGTAAGTGGTTCATTGGTGCTATATCATATCATCCTTTATAAATGTAATATATATGATGATTCAAGGTACAATGTTAGTGTCCATGACATTTTTAACTATTTAATTTATCATAATATTTTAATTAACCATTTCAAATTCATGTCAAAATATAGGAAGAAATGTTAGTTTCCATTCCTCTAACCATTTCCATTCTCAGAATTCTATAAGGGATCAACGAGACATGTTAGTGTCTATGAAATATTTTTCAATTGAATTTATCACATTAAATTCTTAAATTAATTCACATACAAAAGATAATGAGGTGGGACATTTTAGTGAACATTCCACTTCACTGATCAATTATATATTTATATATAAGCCAAAGAGATTTCAAATTCAACGCACAACTCACATTTATCCCTTTCCACTACTCATTTCATTTAAAAATGAAATAGTGTAATATGTGGTATTTAACTTTAATAATTCATTTAATTTTTGTACTTGGCCCATTAATAAATAGGGAGGTAAACATGCATAAAGCATGTAATAATAATAAAAATATAGTGAACCCACCTTAAAGGTGGGTTTGGGATACGTTTTTCAACCTATAACATGGTTTAAGGGTGTGATAACATGTTTAGCTCATCATTTAAACAATAAATATAAGGATTTATTATTTTAAGGAGAAACACCCAGAAAGTCCAACATGCGGCATAAAAAAGACTAAGTATACACACCCAAATATTGGTGAAAAGATATATACCACCTACATTAGATAAGTATTACATTAAATATAATTTCATTTTTTAACTTAGTCTATAATGGTTATAATCATAGAAATATATGAATACCTTGAAAATAGGGAATATTAGCACACATGGATTTATCATTTCATACGAAAAGATAATAAAATAAATGAACAAAGAGGATTGAATATATTACAAGTAATAATCCAACATGACAAAATATTCTCGAATTAGAGACCGAAAAATGAATTTATCACAAAACAGAGGAGGATAGGAGATGTGAGCTCTAACATATTGATTGTTGTGCAAAATACGATGAGAAATGTAACATCCCAGTTAAATAATGAATAAAATATATTTCATATTTATTAATATTATGTAATTAAATATTAATTTTACATTAAAAGGGTTGCTATGTTCGATAGCGTACTCGATACGCATCAACAAGTTTCTTTGAAATATTATGTTGCACACTAATAATATAATATTATTATTTTAAATGGTGGTCAACTCCTAGCTGTTGTATTGGCAGGAATGAACAAAAGTAAATACAATATGATTATACATATTTTTTTAATGTATTTACATTTATCCAATAAAAGTTAGAGGCTTAAAATGTGAATGAATATAATTTTAAGCATAATTTACATTAAAAGGCCGATTTATCACCTTTTAATGGCGAACCCTTTTCAAATCTAGTTTTGGTCACATTAATACATTATATATGAAAAAATAAAATCCTTCTTTAGAATGAGGACATAAAAATTTACTTTGTGTAAATTCTTGAAATTTTTTCCGATAAAGTTCATTTTTTTCACGAATAGTGAAAAATATTGTATTTTAATTCAAAAGTGCCTTTTAATCTAATTTATTTATATGGTTAGATCATATTTTTAATTTGTTTTTAAAGTTAAATTAAAATATATTTTTACCATTTAATCTAATGTGGGTCATTGGAATTAATTTTACTTTGAAATTCGACATAAACAAGTATCAATCTTTTGATAGATATTATTTCTTAAAAACACGGTATTTTTTTTATAAAGGAAATTATTTTTAAAGTTAATTAATTACACTTATATGTTTTGAATTTTTCATAATAGAGATCATTTTTTAATTATGAATATCAAATATATCTTAGGCTGAATTTTTGGTATTTTTCTGAAAAACTTCAATTTTTGATGAATAGTGAAACCACTTAGTGGTAGTTAAAAAAACTGACTTTTTAATTTAAATGAATTTTTACCACTTTTTTGAATTTAATTTAAAAAATATTACATACATGGTTATCATCAAGAAGTAATATTTGGTTCACTAAGATGAAAATAATTTTTGGTGAATAGTAATTTTTGACTTTTATTTACCGCGGTTAAAGGTAAATAAGGTAATTCAAGGTTAAAAGACTATTATAATAATTACAAATTACCTTAACACTTGTCAAAACCTTATTGGTTGAGTCATTAACTACCATGGTCATATTTGGGTCGATTTCGGGACCCCATTGATCCACTTGGGAGTGATAATGACAATTTATATTAATTAATATAATGTAAAGACAAAATTGACATTAACAAAAATCCTTCAGTAATAAATTTTTATATGTTTCTATATAAGTTATATTTATAATATAAATATTCATTGGAAATATAAAATGATTTCCTACATCATGGTATTTTTTTATAATTTTTAGACATTAAATAATATAAATTATTAATGACACAATAATGATGCAGTATTTACCTGATTAATAATTGATTTAAATAAATAAGATTATAATGATTAAAATATTATCCAAAACATGTCCAATTCTGATTGGATGATTTTATTTCGACAATAAATCATCTTATTTTAATCATTAATTATTGTTCGACCTTTTTAAACCGAATATCATTATATAATAAAATAATATTTTCACACTTTCCTAAAGAGCCCCTCCTATTCCTTATAAAAGGAGACCATTTCTATCCAATTCCTCACACATCCTATGCCATTTGGCTCGCCCTATCTCTGCCCAATTAATCTCCATAAATCCCTCTCCTCCCCTTAGAATCCTTACCTTAGGAATAAGGCACTTCAAGAAGTCCTTTGGTTCAAACCAAAGGGAGTTACCCAAATTAAAGGCAACGATTTCTATTAAATTGTTTTCTTTTATTTTACTTCTCCAACCCCTAAACTCTTTTAATTATTTTATTTTGTAACAACACCAGTATCCAATATATACTAGGATGTTGTTATGAGACGGATTTGAACTACACTTACACCCTCCTCCATCTAATGGATGAAGAACATAATGTTTTTGTGGATGGAAAACTGACACCTCACAAAACGATGATTGTTCAAATATCTCCAACCACCTCTCATGGTGGCCATAATGATGGCACTGTATTTATATATGATATATATTAAGTTTATTTTTTCTTTATGCTTCTGTATTTTCCATTTATAGCATGCCTTTATTGCTTCCTTAGTGGGTAATTACGATAATCTCATTTGAGGAAGTGCGGACTACCGCCCCCTCAAAGTGATGTGACTCGTTAATGCATTATGTGGGATGTATAAAGGATAGAGTTAATGATATTATATATGATATTATACTGGAATTATAATATACCTATTTATCATTATTTTTAATTCCATTAAAATAAGAAATAGAATTGAAAGTAGCGTTCAGGCGTACGTACGGCTTACCGTCTCCATAAACGGTATATATCATTTCTTATCACTAAATGTTATGTACAATTATAAATACTTTTATATGCTGGATATATATGAGGTATATGATATCCAAATAATTAATATAATTTTGGATATAATGAACCTTTGACCGAATGAACCACATGTAATTATAAGAAGTCTATTTTTGACTCAAGTACCAAATATTGACAAAACGAACATTATTAACATAAATGATTACATAATGTTTATAACATGGTAATAATTGATAAAAAAATGAATAATAAACTTTAAAAAGGTTCTTAATAAAGTATAAATTAACTTTAGTTTATTATTCAGGAGATTAAATAATGATCGAGTCAAGTCTGACACGAGGTAAGGGATCTGACCTCTCTCTTTCTTTTCACGTACGCTATTTAATGTAATTTCTTTTATGCTCCTTGTTCATATGTTGGATGATGTTATTTTATATTTAACATACTGTAATTTGTATTTTAATATTATTAGATATCCCCTCTTACTCTCATAAATTCATTTTAATAATATTTAAGTGGCGTTGTTAGGCTGCCGTATTTTTGTAAGTGATTTTCTTATCTCACTTTTAATTCTGTGGGATTTCTATTGTTCTCCACTTATATATTGCATGTGGTTTATTATGTAATTCCATTTGATATATATTATCATTATTATATTTATATTCATGTTATTATATGATTCATTTGATGGTTATAAACTTTTAGTCATACGACTCAGTTGATTACAACGTGGTGAAGGGTTTCATATCACTTTTTATTCCTGTGAGATTCATGCTATATTAACCATTATTTCCTTTTGTGTGGCATATGTACAATCCATGATTGTACTCTTTGTGTAATATAATTTCATTTATGAGTATTTACATCTTCATTTTATGATCCTTATTTCATGTGGCGTATGTTTTGTAAGGTACCAAATCAGTAAGGGAACCTTTCACCCTCCTCTTTTTAAAAGACTTCTTTTTGTTATGTATTTTAATTTACATATTATTATCTTGGGATATGTTATTCTATATCCTTATTGATGTAAAATTTATGTAAAAGTGTTGAGGTACCCTTCTTATCTCATCAACTCATTTTCTTAATTTTAAAGAGACGTCGTTAGGCTATCGAATTTTTATAGGGGAACTTCTTAACCCAATTTCAATTATTTGGGTTCAACTTGTACTTATTGAATATGTCATCCTATGAATATGTTTGAATGAACTCTGATTTTTTTTACACTTAATATCTACTTATATTAGGTGTATTTATATATTTCACACATAATTATGAGATTGATTTATCCTTAATCAAAGGATGCCATCTTTATAAGGGATTTCATCTCAATTTACATTGCCATTGAGAATTCATTGTTGTTATGCACCAATTCAAGCTGATATAGTGTATATAATGTATTTTTTCATATTATATCATGAATCCCTTTATTCTCATGATATTATAATGTTACGATTAAATATTATTCCTCAATTATTTGTATTCAAGAATTTCTCATTTTGTTAAAAAAATCTTTAACTAAAATATCATTTTAATTGTTTTAAAGATTTATTCTTCTAAATAGTTATCATTAATGTCCATGTTTTAAAAATAGTTTTAAGGATTTATTTATATGTACATTATTGTTTTAAAATTTTAATTCCTTTAAAATCCTCAAAGTGGTATGGGACACTTTGATTCAAAAAAAATATCTTTATTAAATGGTTTTGAAAATGGTTTGATAAAGCATTGATTTTGTCAATATTTTTAAATAATATATTGTGATTGAAAATGAAATTTTAATAGTGAAATTTTTATATTTTCAATATTTTATGTGCTATGATTTTATAATGGTACTTAGACATTTGACAGGTGGTTACGTGATTAACCAAATGACAAGTTGTGTCATGAATACCAGGACGAGTGGTTACGTTATAACCTCCAATGCATTGGGTATGGAAGTCAGCCGTATGGCTATTCCATTTAGTGATATGTGTGGAGTTCGACTGTATGGTTATTCCATTTAAGTATGTTTATGTCCCAAGTTAACTTTATATGTTATGTGTTCTTTATATGGGTTCATTGAAATATTTTGTTTACAAAAGGGTAAGTAATGATCATTTATTCAGTGAAGAGTATTTACTACTTCATAAAGGTGAAAAGTTTTACTTATGATAATGTATTCATGGTTTACCTATTGTTTTGAAAAACTAACAGTTTTCCTTCTTTTTATATCCCTTACTAATATTTTTATGCTCATCCCAAGTTTTTTAAATGTTTTTCACAGGGAATAATGTGAAATTACGTCAAGGATGA
Organism: Viscum album; assembly: GCA_963277665.1. Taxonomy (NCBI): domain Eukaryota; kingdom Viridiplantae; phylum Streptophyta; class Magnoliopsida; order Santalales; family Viscaceae; genus Viscum; species Viscum album. The sequence goes on along the minus strand of OY728139.1, from coordinate 419,083,997 downwards.
GACAAAGAAAAATTCAAGTTGTCTTAAACATGGAACTAGACATGAATCTATTTTTTTAAGAGTTCATGTTTTGTAAAAAAACTGAAAAATGTGTAGAGGTGTCTACTTTGTATTTTTGAGATGTAATAGTTATGGTCTAATTATCTAAAACTCTAAACCTGAAAAGATCCTAAATGTGAATTATTAATTTAATTCAATATTATTTAATGTTTAAGTCTGGTTCCTTATAGTTGGTATCAAAGGTAGGTTTAGATAACATTAGAGGTTAGGGTGTTATCTAAGAATAAGTTACATAACCATAATGGTTAGCATATTAGAAAGATTTGTGTTTATTTTGAATGAGTTTAAGATAACATGAATAAGTATTTACCCTCCTCATAAGATATTAAATGATGATTTTCCTGATATACTCACACTGACTATTTTGGTTTTAGTAAATGGCTGGATCTAGCAGGCACCAAAGTAGCAGTGGATGTGAAGAAAATTGTGATGGTTTTCTGATCGAGAAAATGAATGATATGGGATCTGCAATGAGAACACTTGTGGTTATTCTTAACCAACTATCTGGAGTCATGATTGACCACCTGAACCTTAGTGATCTTTATAAGGCATCGTATATGCGAGAAACAAATCCTTACAGAATTTCAGGTAATAATCATAAAGGTAAGTATGTTAAAAAATATATGTGTCAAAGATGTGGAAAGAAACACCTAGGAAAATGTTTAAAAGGTATAGAAAGATGATATAGATGTGGAAATGAAGTTCATAAATCAAGAACCTGCCCTGGAAAAAGGAAGCATCTAGTTGACTCTAGGAAAGGGATAGAAGTCCTTTCCGAGGGATCAATTGAATGTTTTAAATGTGGTGTGTGTGGTCATTATGAAAACACATGTCCTACTAAGAGGTTTTGGGAATGGTATCACTTGGATCATACAAATATATGTTTAGAAACACCTAATTCCATTTTAATTGAGGATGAAGAAACTGACAATGAAGAATGGAAGGTATGGATTAATTCTTAACATATGTTTTGATATTATTGAATCTTAGGATATGATTCATGATTTTTGTAGGTAGGAAAGAAGTATTTCATAATAAGTTGGTAAATAATGGTTAATAGATCATGAAGAACATTGAATGAGTAAGAGGTCAACATATAAGGAATTCAAGAGTTATGGTAGATTTTAGGATGGTGAAATTCTTAAAAGTATTAAGGCTCTTTTGATGATGGGATTACATTAGAAGACTTTTTATAGTATGTGTAACCCTAAATTTTTATATATGAAAATTTTATTCAAGGAATAAGTATCTTTTCTTTTGTGTATATATTTATAAAGAACCATTTGGGTTTATATGATCCTTGAATTTGAGGTAATTAACAGTTAATACATTTTGGGATGAAAAATAAAATTTATTAGATATCCTTTGTGGTTAAAATATGTTATGGTTATTTTTAATGAATTTATCTCTTTTGGGAATGTTATAAAATTATGTAGTTTTTGAAAAGGGACAACATGCAAACCATGTGACAACCCATCACGTCCGACGAAGCTGTCAGAATCGAAACCCACAACCAATGTGCGAATGGTATTTATCGCCTACCACTTGACTACGTGAAGTACCTGGTTAGTATGACTAATTCCTTTTTAGTTAAATGATATTATGAATCAGGAATAAGTTGATTTTGGGTTATCTATGGAAATGATTAACCTATCATTAAGGTTATGTGATTAGGTTAATTAATTTTCAGTATGAGATGTTAAGAGTAACTGATGTTATTTGGAGATAAATGTAAATATTTTCCTTTGAAGTCTATGTGATGAAATCCTTTAGAGATTTGGGTGTCAATATTAGTTTGCATTAATTTGACGAATTTTAAGGATGACTATTTACTTAATGGTCTTTCTTGAACCTTGGGTCTTTTTGTTGAATTTTGGAGATTAAGAGTAGTATTTCTTTTTATAAAGGATTATCCTTTTGGTCATTATCTTATCTTATACTAAACGTATTGGTTTTAGTTAATATATAAAGACATGGGGAATATATAGTTCATCTTTTGTGGATTATGTGATTCTCTCAAAGTTTATTATAGTGCTCTTAATGTGAAAAAAAGTCATCCTGAATATTCATCGTTTGGATAAAATATGAGTTTGTGTTAAAAATATAGTAAAAGATGAATGTATATATGACAAGTAAGTATATTTCCTTATGTTTTTTGGTTAATATAATAAATAAATTCATCAATGAAAAGTAACCTTACAAAAACCTTATCCTTTAACTTTTCCTACTGGGGAATCAAAGACTATTTACCCCATTACAAGTTGGTGATTTTCTATTGGTTAACATTCTCCTAAACATATTTTCTAACACTCTCCATCAGAACTTGACCCTTTTTTTCTCCTCCATATCCATGTTTTCATGGAATATTAGTATGGGTTAACTTGGGTGACCTTTATGCTTCTATTTCTTTCTTTTAAAGTGATAGTTTTACTGACTCTTTTTCCGATGTGGGACTTTCAATAAATTTTCCTAGCCCATTTTTTTAAAATTGCGTGGACGAAATTCCTAAAAGGGGGGAAGGATGTAACATCCCAGGTAAATAAAGAATAATACATATTTCATATTTATTAATATTTTTGATTTAAACATTAATTTTACTTTAAATGGGTTTCTATGTTCGATAGAGTACCTGATACGCAACAACGAGTTTCTTTGAAATCTTACGTTGCACACTAATAATATAATATTATTATTGTAAATGGTAGTCAAATCCTAGCCAGTGTATTGGCATGAATGAACAAAACTAAATACAATATGATTATACTTGTTTGTTAAATGTATTTACATTTATAAAATAAAATTTAGAGGCTTAAAATGTTAATGAATCTAATTTTAAACATAATTTACATTAAAAGGCAGATTTATCCCCTTTTAATGGTGAACCCTTTTTAAATCTATTTTTTGTCACTTTAATACATTCTATACGACCATATAAAATCCTTCTTTATAATGGGTACATCAAAATTTACTTTGTGTAAATTTTTGGAATTTTTCCAATAAAGTTCATTTTTTAAATGAATAGTGAAAAATATTGTATTTTATTTCAAAAGTTACTTATAATATATTTTATTTATATGGTTAGCTTATATTTTTAATTGGTTTTAAAGTGGGATTAAAATATATTTTTACCATTTAATCCAATTTGGGTCATTGTAATTAATTTCTCTTTGAAATTGGACATAAACAAGTATCAATATTTTGATAGTTATTGCTTCTTAAAAACACGCTATTTGTTTTGATAACAGGAATTAATTTTAAATTTAATTAATTCCACTTCTATGTTTTTAATTTGGAATAATAGAGATCATTTTTGAATTTGTAATATCAAATATATCTTAGGCTGAATTTTTGGTATTTTTTTGAAAAACATCAATTTTTGATGAATAGTGAATCCACTTTGTGGTAGTTAAAAAACTGACTTTTTCATTTAAATGAAATTTTACCACTTCTGTGAATTGAATTTCAAAAATACTACATACATGGTTGTCATCAATAAGTAAAATTGGGTTCATTATGATGAAAATATTTTTTTGTGAATAGTAACTTTTGACTTTTATTTACCACGGTTAAAGGTAAATAGGGTAATTCAAGGTTAAAAGAATATTATAATAATTAAAAATTACCTTAACACTTGTCCAAGCATTATTGGTTGAGTCATTAACGACCATGGGAATCTTTGGGTCGATTTTGGGACCCCATTGAGCCACTTCGGGGTGATAATGGAAATTTAGATTAATTAAAATAATGTAAAGACAAAATTGACATTAACAACAATATTTCAGTAATTAATTTTTATATGGTGTTATATAAGTTATATTTTCAACTATAAAAATTAATTGGAAAGATAAAAAGGTTTCCTAAATCATGGTATTTTATTTATAATTTTTAGACATCAAATAAATTAAATTATTTATGATACAATAATGATGCAGTATTTACCTCATTAATGAATTATTTAAATAAATAAGATTGTAATTATTACAATATTATCCAAAACATGTAAAATTCAGATTGGATGATTTTATTTCGACAATGAGTCACCTTATCTTCATCTTTAATGATTTTTTGTCCTTTTTAAACTGAATATCTTTATATAATAAAAGAATATTTTCACACTTTCTTAAAGAGCCCCTCCTCTCCCTTATAAAAAGAGACCATTTCTATCTCATTACTCACACCTCTCAAGACATTTGTCTCATCCAAACTCAGACAAATTAATCTCCCTACATATCTCTCCTTCACTTAGAAGCCTTACCTTATGCCTAAGGCACTTCAAGAAGTTCTTTGGTTCAAACCAAAGGGAGTTACCCAAATTAAAGGTAATGATTTCTCTTAAATTGTTTTCTTTTATTTTACTTCTCCAAGCCATAAAATCATTTTATTAATTTATTTTCTAATAAAACCAGTATACTCAATATACTATTATGTTTTTATGAGAAGGATTCAAACTACACTTACACACACCTCCATCTAATGGATGAAGAACATAATGTTTCTGTGGATGGAAAACTAATGTCTCACGAAACGATGATTGTTAAAATATCTCCAACTACCTCTCATGGTGGCCATTATGATGGAACTACATTTATATATGATATATATTATGTTTATGTTTTTTTATTCTTCTGTATTATCCATTTATAGCACACCTTTATGGCTTCCATAGTGGGTAAATACGATAATCTCATTTGAGGAAGCGCGAACTACCGCCCCCTCAAAGTGATTTGACTCGTTAATGCCTTATGTGGGATGTATAAAGAATATATTTCATGATATTATATATGATATTATACTGTAATTATAATATATATATGTATCATTATGTTTTAATTCGATTAAAATAGGAAATAGAAATGAAAGTAGCGTTCATGCATATGTACGTCTTACCGTCTCCATGAACGGTACATGTCATTTCTTACCTCTAAATGTTATGTACTATTATAAATACATGTATATGATGGATATATATTATATATATGATATCTAAATCATGAATATAATTCTGGATATAATGAACCTTTGACCGCATGAACAACATATAATTATAAGAAGTCCATTTTTGACTCAAGTACCAAATATCAACAAAAAGAACATTAATAAATTAAATGATTATATAATGTGTATAACATGGTAATAAGTGATATAAAAAGGAATAATAAACTTGAAAAAGGTTCTTAAAAAAGTATAAATTAACTTTAGTTTATTATTCAGGATATTAAAGAACGATCGAGTCAAGTCTAACACAAGGTAAGGGATCTGACCTCTCTCTTTCTTTTCAAGTACTCTCTTTTATGTCACTTCTTCTATGCTCCATTTTATTCCGTTGGAGATTGTTAATTTATATTCAAAATACTTGTATTTGTATTTTCATATGATTATATAACCCCTCCTACACTCATAAATTCATTTTAATAATTTTTTTGTTTCGTCGTTAGGATGCCGAATTTTTGTAAGTGATTTTCTTATCTCACTTTTAATTCTGTGAGGTTTCCATTGTTCGCCACTTATTTATTGAATTTGGTGTATTATGTACTTCTGTTTGATATATATTATCATTATTATCTATATATTCATGGTATTATATTATTCATTTGAAGGTTATAAACTTTTGTACATATGAATCAGTTGATTACAACGTAGTAAAGGGTTTCATCTCACTTTTTATTCCCGTGAGATTCATGCAATATTGTCCAATATTTCATTTTGTGTGGAATATGTATTGTCCATGATTGTACTCTCTGTGTAATATAATTTCATCTATGAGTATTTAAATCTCCATTGTATGATCGTTCTTTCATGTGGCGTATGTTTTGTATGTTACCAAATCGGTAAGGGAACCTTTCACCCTCCTCTTTTTAAAAGACTTCTTTTTGTTATGTATTTTAATTTACATCTTATTATGTTGGGATATGTTCTTATATATCCTTATTTATTTGAAAATTATGTCCAAGTGTTGAGGTACCCTTTTTATCTCATCAACTAATTTTCTGAATTTTAAAGAGATGTCGTTTGGCTGTCGAATTTTTACAGGGGAACTTCTTAACCCAATTTCAATTCTTTGGGTTCAACTTGTACTTATTGAATATGTCATCCTATGAATATGTGTGAATGAAATATGATTTTTGTACACTTAATATCTACTGATTTTGGGTTTATTTATATTTTTCATACATAATTATGAAATTTATTTATCCTTAATCAAAGGATACCATCTTTATATGGGATTTCATCTCAATTTACATTGACATTGATAATTCATTGTTGTTATGCACCAATTCACTCTTATATGGTGTATATAATGTCCTTTTTCATATTATATCATGATTCCCTTTATTATCATGATATTAAAAGTTATGATGAAATTTTATTCCTCAATTATTTGTATTCAAGCGTTTCTCATTTTGTTAAAAAAACTCATTAACTAAAATATCGTTTATTTCTTTTAAAGATTTATTCTTATGAATCGTTATCATTACTTTCCATGTTTTAAAAATGGTTTTAAGGATTTATTTATATGGAAATTACTGTTTTAAAATGTTAATTCCTTTAAAATCATCAAAGTGGTATGAGACACTTTGATTCAAAAAAAATCTATTTATTAAATGATTTTGAAAATGGTTTGATAAAGCATTGATTTTGTCAATATATTGAAATTATATATTGTGATTACAAAAAAAATTTTAATAGTGAAATGTTTATATTAGAAATGTTTTATGTGCTATGATTTTATAATGGTACTTGGACATTTTACGGGTGGTTACGTGATTAAACAAATGACGGGTGATGCCATGAATACCAGGACAGGTGGTTACGTTATAACCTCTAATGCATTGGGTATGGAAGTTAGCCATATGGATATTCCATTTAGTGATATGTGTGGAAGTAGACCATATGGTTATTCAATTTAAGTATGTTTATGTCCCAAGTTACCTTTATATGTTATGTGTTCTTTATATGGGTTCATAAAAAAAAATTTACAAAAGGGTAAGTACTGATTTCTATTCAGTGAAGACTATTTACTACTTCATAAAGGTGAAAAGTTTTACTTATGATAATGTATTCATGGTTTACCTATTATTTTAAAAAAACTAACATTTTTCCTTTTTTGTGTATCCCTTAATGAGATTTTTATGCTCATCCCATGTTTTTGAAATGTTCTTCACAAGGAAAAAATGTGGAATAGGGTTAAGGATGGGATCAAGGAAAAGTCATGTTTTCTTAAACATGGAACTAGACATGACCGTATTTTTTAAGTAGTTCATGTTTTGTAAAAAAATTAAGACTATGTAGAGGTGTCTACTTTGTATTTTTGAGATGTAATAGTTATGGCCTAATTCTCTAAAACCCTAAACCTAAAAAGATCATCAATGTGGATTATTAATTTAATTCAATAATATGTAATGTTTTAGATCGGGTCCTTATAAGAAAATAGTGTGTAATTCTTAAAGATGTTATGAGAATAAGTGAAAGTTCACCCATTTTTAAATTCCCACGTTGTTTTTTCACATAATTTGGATAAACCACCTTTCAGTAATGTAGGCTCATTGACTATGCGTCTTACTCATACATGTTAGGAACATGGTTTGGAAAAAATATGTGCAACGTGTGCACCCCTCTGCAGAACTTCTACATCTGCCACAAAGTTTTCCCAATCTATGTTTCCTTAGGAGAATGGTTTTCAATAACCATGAAACTATTTAATTTAATTAAAATTCTCAAACTCTGGGTTCTGAAAAAACCCTAGATGCTTCAAAAAAATCCTTTAAACTCTTAAGCATATTCTCATGTATAAGAGAACGATATAAACTATATTTTAAAAGATATGTACATAATACTAAAAGAAGGGATCATATAAGATATTAACTTTTTGATGTGGTTATAAAGTAGATTCACCTAGTTATAATGTAACACCCTGATATTTTATGAAATTTTATTTAAAAAAAAAAATTAAGTTCATTGATTCCTAGCACTATATAAAACACCATGTTCTAACAAACCACAATATGTAATATATATTACTATATCATATGAGAGTAATAAACTAGTAGTTAGATTTTTTATTATGGATAATAATTAAAACTTTTAAAATATTTGGTATACATTTTTTATATAAGGAATACATATTCATATAAAAGTAATTATTTTTTTGTAAAACCATTGTATTTTTCAGAAATCATATTTTCTCAAAAAATGCTTTTAGTACTTTTTGGGAAAAAATATAAGTAATTATTCAAAATTTTAGAAAATAATTTCAAAAAATAAAACATATTTTTTTGATTCAATATGTTAAAATTATATTAGTTTGAATTTTTGAGATTTTTTTCAATAGTTTAATTTTTTGATGAATACTAAAAAATAGTGGTTTCTATGAAAATTTATTTTTTTTTGTGAATTTATATTGTTATAGTTTTATATTTTTTTTGAAATTAAATTCACTCATTTGTATTATAATTAATCCAATATAGTTCATTGTAATAAATTTCGTATTTAATTTTGGTATAAAACCCATTTAAACATTCAAATTCTTTCTCTTCAGAAAACAGTTGTTTTGTCACTTATGTTGGTTTAATTTTAAATTAAATTCGTCAAATTAAATGAATTAAATTTAGAAAAATTGATAATATATTTTTAATAATTATAAAAAATATTATCTAATATATTCAATTGTACAAATTAATTATTGCAGTAAAGGTTAAAACTGGCTTACTGGGGGATAAATTAAATGATAAGGGGTAAAATGACCTATAATTTTTTCCAAAACCAAGTTTATGGAAAATATTGAACTTATATCTAGTAATTATTTTTAATGTCCCAATGTTGATCCTTTTTTCAGGTAAAATATTTGGTTACACTTTATTCATTTCAAAACATCCATGTGTGTCATCTCCCCCATGTATAAAATACCACCCCTCTTCTCTCCACCTCACACTTCTAAATCACCTGGTTTGAATAATAATGACCCAAATCACATAATTAATTACCTTTCATCATCCTATAAGTTTTTTGGAGGATAAATCAATCATGCAATTTATTTTGGTACAAAACTAAATATGTTGTTCGGAGAAGTGGTAACGTCATTAACCGAGTGTTTTATTTTGTTTATACTTCTACCTAATTAAAATATTATTAAACCATTATATTATAATATTATATGTATATTAAATATACTAATATTATATATATTTTTAAGTTCATGACCTATAACCATCTCCTCTATATACAAATGGGAAACGAAATTGTTGGTTATGTGTTCAATGGACTACCACCTCGTGAACTGACATAATTAGTCTTGCACCACCACTTCATAAGGATGTATATAATGATGTATACTATGATTATATAAGATATTATTAATATAATTATACTTATTTAATTATATTATCTCTTAAACTTTCTTATATTCCATTTTTTAGGTAATATGATAATGTCGCTTGTGTGTACATGGGATTAGTTCCTCACTAAAAGATGTGATTATTTTTAACATATAGTTTAAATGGAAGGTAATAAGGATTAATTTTATATTTATATATGATATTAATGAAACATTAATCATTATATAAAATAATTCTATCATATTATTTCTTATCTCACCATCCATTTAATAATTTATAATGATGTTCATGTGTACAGTGGACTACCACATCGTGATGTGATGTGAATAGTTCTTCACTAATGATTTACCTAGAAAATAAATAAAGGAAAAATTTAATAAATATATGTGATATATATACATGAAATCACAAAGACACTATAAATGAGATTTATTAATATCATCATTTTCTTTTCTTCCATCAAAAATTGGAAACAATTTTATAAATAAAAATAAAATGAATATATATTATTTTTTTATCATTTTTAAAAATATATAGATTATGGGACTATGATAAAATTACAATAATAAAAAGTACCAAACATAAATATACATGAAATACGAAACAATTATTAAACAAAACATGATATTAATTAAGATTTATTAATAAATGGGTAATAAAAATCCATAATTAAATAATATATGGTATAATAAAAATTAATATATCTATCTAGTATGTTAATAATAAAAATATACTTATTATAATTTAGGTTTGATCATGTATGAAGGAATTTGAGACAAAAGGTAAGGTATTTCTATCTCGTTTTTATTTTCTATGAGACATATTCAATATTCACTATTTTTTATTTTTTATGGTGTATATACTTTCCTGGAATGAATTTTATGGTCATTATAATAAAAATCATGGTTATTTTCATGTCCACTTTAGGATCTCTCTTTTTTTGTGTTTTATGGTTCAAATTTTACTAAATTGTCTGGGGATTTTTTTCACAATTTTCTTCATTGAACTATATGTTATTCTATGAACTTATCTCCCTTTAAGAGGAGTATATACTACCGCTTTAAAATTTTATATGATTAATATCATTTTTAATAATATTTAAATTTTCCTTCAATTTGATTCTTTAACAAGGCATACGATTCAAAAGTTTCCAATATTGTAAGGGTTTCATGTTATAATCTCATTATTTATCCGGATAGTTTATTATTACAATTTTGATGATGAAATATATTGATTTTGTTCTCAATAACATAACTCCTTTAATTTTAATATATCTATTCATTGATGATACATTTGTTTCCCTTCACTTTTCACTCATTATTTACTCAAGATTTTAAAATAATGTTTTCAAAGTAAATTAAATTTATTTTTATCTTAATTCGAAGAACCTTTTTTCTTCCATATATATGTTTCATAAATTTTTTTCCAAAAATGTGTTTTAAATATCCTATTGATTTATTAATGAAACATTTAACCATGTTTTAAATTTATTATAATTTTTTTAAACTAATATTCATATCAATTTTGAAACAATTCTACTTGGGATTTTACTAAAAAATTGGAAGGAATATTTTTTTAATGGGTATGTTATGGACATAATTTCCCTCCATCAGGTCCACAAAAAATTTAAAATCATTGATTATGAGTGTAAAATCTTAATTTTAATGAATAATATTTTGAATATATTTAATGAGTTTTTAGTTTTATATAGTGATTATCAATGAAATGTTATTTTTCATAACAAATGTTTCAAGTGATCTTCCAAAATCATTTTTATCTATGTTGACATTCTTTGATGGTATGTATAATTTACTAGGGTTGTAATACAAGAATAAAATTATTATTATTTCCTTAAATGGTTTATGTTCATAATGAAAATATTTTTATGAAAGCCATTCTTTTCCACGAGTTATGCTATGATGAAATGTTTGTGAACCCCATTTCTTATTAATGGTATTTGATGTTATAATTTTGTTTTGAAAGCCATTTTTTAGTTGATTATAATATAATTAATGTTTTATTATATTGTGTAACATGTTTGTATTATTTTTTGTATGTGATGGGTCATACCTATATCTCCCTCTAATGAATTGGGTAAAGATTGATATCGCGTGAGATAAATGGGACTAGAATAGGGGAGTGAACCCATTTATATAAGGGAATATATACATTATGATTGTATTATGAGTAAAACATGTCTACTAATATAGTTTTTGGTATTAAAACCATTTCACTAATGTTTTGAAAATGATCTTTTTCAATCAAGGAAATTATTTTCTATGCTACAATGTATGCCCTAATTCCAAGACTTATGTCAATGATATGATATCATGTCTCACGTTCATTAATTTCATTATGAATAATGTCTTATGAAATACTAATATTTATTAAAAAAATAATGAATATAATATTTGATATATAGGGTATGGATTTCATTGGTTATGCTCATTTTCTCGTACCCATATTCTCCCATTATGTTTATGTATCTCTCTATTTTACACTTACTATCCATTTGAGATCACTCCTTATTTTGTTTCTTTTCCCCATGTAATTATGATAGGTATTTTCTATGATATATATAATAAGGGTTATATTTGTGAGGAAATAATTTAGAGAAGATATAGATTTCTTATTAACCAATTTTTCATGTTTCCATGTTTACAAAGTCAATATGCCATTAATATCATCAAGCGAGTTATTGTGTAATGTAATTAATTTTCAATGAATAAATATTTAATATATATGTATGAAATTATTGGTTCATTATAGTTGGTATCATAAATTGTTTTTTGTTAAAATTTTGAAACTAGGATGAGAATACATTAGTGATAACCCTTAGGATAATTCTAAGTATTGGGTAGCATCCAAAATATTTCGTAAGGAATATTATATATGGTTTACCTAGAAATAAAACAGTTTTTGAATATAAGAAGTTGATTTTGGTTCTAGAATAGACATTCCTATTGATAATAACTCTAAAACATTGGCATCGAGCTTGAATTGAGAATTACCTGGTACATGAAAGTATGCAATATTGAATACCTAGTTTGACACTCCTATGGGATATTAATTTGTTAATTTACATATTCATTATATACTATTGTGAATATTTTTAATTGTTTAGGATCATGAATAACTTAGTTTAAACCAAAGGCATCATATATAAAAAATAAATTTTCATTATTTCTACATTCTATAAGTTATTTTTTTCATGAATATGTGGTTCACCACTATGAAAATTATTTCTTAAAATATTCTTTTTGGTTATATTTTATGGTTGTAACTTGAAAGAACCATTTTAACACTAAATGAAATATAATATACAATTATTTTCCTCGAGATCAACCAAATGATATGGGTAATAGAACCAGAAATATCATTTATATGCTCACACTACTTTCCCAATATATGAATCTTGTTGAAATTCTATATGAAAAAAAGAGAGAACAACATTTATTTGAGTCCATAATGAGTAAAGTTCCACCATAATTTAGTGGTTCCAATGATTCATAAGGTGTGGAGAAAAGTATTAGTAGAACTAAAAAGATATTTTCCATTATCTAGTCCTTGGAATATGAAAAATAAATTTTGGTTATCTATGATTTTAAAGGAAAATAATATTAATGGTGGACTATCATAAATAATATAAGGAAAGAATATGAAATTTAATCCATGGATTGGGATGAGTTTAAGAGATTATTTTTCAATATTTAAATACCCATAATTCTTTGGATAAAAATGGAGATGTAATTACTTGATAAAAATTTAAAGTATGATGAATATTTTGATACCTATGAGGAAAATATTATAAGTCTTTTGAGGTAAACTTATGGAAATATTCTTCAAAATGAAATCAAGTTTGATCAATTATTTTTTTAATAATACCAATCATCCAAAGGGTATTATCCATAAAAAATTAAGTATCTATGAAGAAATAATTTGATTCCCTCTCAAAGTGAAAATGGAGATTAGAGATACCCATCATTCATATGGTTTTGATATGAAAATAAAGATAGAGTTCAAGGGAAACACTATAAACCATGGATAAATGTGTATGTGCTTTCCATCATTCTTGAAGTGTGATAGGGAACATAAAGGAAAATGCCTTAAAGGGAATATTAAATATTTTATGTGTGGAAGGAAAGATCTTTGGGAAATTGATTGTCGACGTGATGAAGAGAAATTAAATAATGATGAATATAGAGATAAATCTCCCCTAAATACGTGAAACACACTCTAGTGTTTCAAATGCATGGAGTATGGATAGTATGATAACCAGTGCCTAAATATGATTGTTGATGATTTTGATTAACATCAAAAACCTCTTAAACCAAGGGATAAGGGTAAATATAATTTCATCACTATTTTTTATGAGGGGTGTGATAATAACATGTGGAAAAGTACATTTACCATCCACTATAAAATTGATAATATCATATTTTAATATGTAACTACAAATTCTTTTATATTTTATGAATTTTATAAAGGTTTTAATATTCCAACCACTTGGATAGATGTTGAATTATCTGTAAAAATATTTATGGTATTATAATCAGATATCATGTATATGATTCTTAACTAATTAAATTTTGTGAGAATGTAGTTCCTCTAAATCGTTTCATTTTTTATCTAGTTGAATTTTTTGTTATATGAGGAGGAGATTTTGTTTCTATAAATAAATCCCATATTAATTATGGATAAAGGTAAGTGATGTTTGATATTATAAACCAAACTATGATCATCTATAAATATACTGAAAAATATGAACTTATTATGGAAATAACATCCATTATATGGGTTTCTATTACTATTCCAGAAGTGTCATTTATCTTAGAAGGTTGGTGAGAAACACAAAATCAATTATATGAATATATTGTGGAAGTTTTTGATTTCATTCCAAAAGAGTTTCCTAAAATCAAAAAAAAAATGTAAATTTGGGTAATCAATAGAACTCTTACTTCATACCACACCTATTTTAAATAATCCCAACATAATATCCATGATTGAGTTGCAACAACTCCTAGAGAACAAGGATAAGTAATTCATTCAGCCATGTGTTTCTCCTTGTGGTAAAACTATTCATTTTTCTAAAAATAAATATCAATATATATGACTCAGAATTTATTATCAAGAGTTAAATAAGATCACAATCAATAATAAGTATCAGCTACCCTATATTTTTGTCTTGTTTGATCATATTTGTTGATCTCTATAGTTTTATAATATTTACCGTCAATATAGATATCATCAATTGAGGGTTAAGGAGGAGTATATTGAAAGAGATAATATTTTTATCATTTTTTATATGTAATTAAATTATTTAATCACTAAAAATTTTATCAATTTTTTTATTTACATCAATTTGGGATTTATAGGGTGTTTTGAGCATAAATGTGAAAAGTACTTAATTTGGAAATATAGAAAAAAATTAATGTATTTTGTAATTTGCACATATCTTTTAAAATATAATTCCAGTTGATATTATTTTTTTTACTAGATTACTATATTTATTTTCTTAATATTTTTCTTCAGTACCAAGATTTAATTCAACCATCCAAGGGTCATAAAAATTCAATCAAGTTGGAAAATTGTTATGGACAACTGCGTGGAACCCACCTCACTAAATTACTCATAAATAAGTGTAAATACATAATATTTATGTAATAATATTTTTATTTGAATGAATATTTATTGGGAATATCATCTATTGAATAGCATAGAGATATTTCTTCATTAATGTGGCCAATAGATGCTCAACCTTTGGGGAAAAAATAGGAAACATTCAGCCAGAAAAAAAATCTGTAAATTAATTGGCCAAATCTCTTACTAAAAAGTGAATATCAAGATGAAATTTTGTCAATTAACATAAAAGATATTTTAGAACATCTTTCATGATGAAAACATGCCAATATTAGGAAATTAAATATCTCTACTAGGATGAATCCTTTAGTGTACAAAATCTATAATAAATCCTAACTAGAGATTTTGAAGATCTGAAATTTTAAGACAAAAGGATTGAATTCCTTTGCCTATATAAAGAGTATTTCACCCATGCTTAAGGAGGAGTTTTACACTGACATTAGAGAGGAGGCCTAGGGATGTGATGTAAACTAAGGAATTTTTTTCTTTTAATTTTAATATAGTTTTATTTTCTCATGTGATGCATTTTCATATTTTTAATTCAAGTGTTTCTATCTTCTTCTATCTCTCTTTCTCTTCCAACACTAATATAATTATTTTATTTTCTAATTTTTTTATCCACCATGACCTCTTACCCTTAAAAAATGAGGGGATAACCCAAGACTTGTCCTGGGGGAGGTATGTGGAAATTCCATTTATTATATGATTAAATTCTAAAGTTTTATTATGTTTTGTATGAGAAAGAGTGATGTTCACGACTATGGTGGTCATTCACCATGACACTAAACGTGATTTTTTTTATTAAATAATTTACCACACTTCTTCTAGATGTAATATCTTCATATGATGGATTTGATCCATTCAGTAGATGAAATAGAAAATGATATAGCTAGGTCCTAGGAGATGTCACATGCTCGATCGAGGTGTTCCATCAACCTTGATTATAGGAGGAGGTGGAATTGAGATTGATATACGCATTCAATATTTCACAAAACTAAATAATGTAATAGTAATTCACGAATGAGATCTTATAATTTAATTTTGAAACATAATTTAATCCCCAATAATGAGAAAAATGGAACCCACAAACCAACCCACAAAGGCCAAGTTATTTCTTTACAAGTATCATTCTGTCATATCATGTTACTTTATCATTTTCATTAAATTAAATTCCCAAGAATTCTAAGATTAAATAAAAACCCCAAAAAGTATTATATGATAATTTGATTAAGTGGGGTAAACAACTGAGAAAGATCCTCAAGTGAGATGACCATGGTTATCCTCTTTGTTGAATTAGAAAAATAAATTGCTTTTGTCGCACCCTACGATAGGCGTGCGTCAAAACTAGTGTCATTTCTGGAAGCTAATAGGTTTTTTACATTACTTTTTATATTATAAAATTTTAGATAGTTTTTTTTATTTTAGAAATATATATATATAAAAACCTTTTCTTTGATGTATTAAAATTAAAATTATTAAGCATGGAATATTTACTCAGATTTGCAGGAGGAAGAAACTGACTACACTGAGGAGGCCCTCTAATGAAGAGCTGATGTGCTTATAATAGTGGTCAAGAAGAAATAAATAGGAATAGTAACATGTATCTCATCAGAATATTTGATTCCCATAGTTGATAAACTCCATGATGACTTAAAAAGATTCAAGGCCTAGAAGTAAGTGCCACTGATCTTCCTAGATTTCGCTGAAGGCATCCATGAAGTTAAGGCCAAACTCAAAATGGAGGATCCTAACGACCTACCTCTATCCTGTGATGATCAAATATAAAAGGAACTTTCCATTAAAGAAGAGACTCAAGATGAACCAACTCAGAGAGATGATACATTCTTGAAATCAAATTCTTTTAATTTTGTTGAAATGAATTTATGTATAACTCCCAATTGTTTTGAATTTTTAGAATCAGATGACTCATATTATGCCCTGGAGGATGAAGAGAAAAAATAAGATACAACTGTTGAAGAAAAAATTGAGTTCCCTTAAGACCACTAATATTCACTAGAGAGTGTACAAGAAGAGACAGGGAATGATTCCCAAGGATCAACGATGGTGGTTGAGGTTCCATACGTCATCCTACCCCCCACCATACAATTTTTACCACATTGAAAAGGGGGAGAATCTAAATTAATCTATCCATGGAGTCCTACTCAACAAGAAATAAGTTGTGGATGGTGGGAAAACCCAAAAGTGTTGGTTCATGTCAAAGAAGCCCCAACCACCATCAGACTTTGGGTAACATTTGGTATTTCCTTCTGGAGGCAGTAAAAGAATCTAGGGCCAACATAGAGGATCGTACCAAGACTTATCTTTACTTTATTTCTATGAATTTAGATTCCAATTTCCTTTCATATAAGTATATTAGCATGCATTCCACACACTCCTTTATATTGGAGCTTTAATGACATGATACATTCACTTAATTGAGTAATTCTATTTTGTAGGTACATGATGGTAGAAGGGAACCCCCAAACATAAAAAAACCTAGCTTCATTTCAAAAGGGAGTTCACTTTTAATCATTAAATTTGAAACTCCTTATATTTTTTGTTTTTTTTTCATTAAACAAGAATTTAATTCCCACATTTGAATTATGTTGAATATTGATCAAATTTCTTGAGTGCTCTTGGGACATGCCACCTTCCCAAACATGTATTGAAACTTGTCAAAGAAATAATTGTGCAAAAACACTTTTAAAAAACTTAAGGCACTACTTTTTCTAGCCACATATTTTCCTGATACCCACCCTTATATTTATCCTTCGTTATCCCATAGAGTCCAAGAATTTCCTTATAGGTTTAAGACACTTTACAAGATGATATTTCCTTACTCACCTAAACTTTTAGTATTTTTTTCATGGATATTTTATGTTTGAGTGTGGTGGAAGGGTCTTTGGTGTGAATTTATTGGGATTTCTATCATTTGTGGGTGTTGTGAGGTCTTTTTCATCAATTTGGGAAATGTATTATTCGAAAATTGGGAATGAGTCATCATTTCATTTTATTTCTTTCATTTTATCTGATTCTCCTTAAAAAAATTGAAAATGAATATATATCATTCTAGAGATTTACAAAAAAGGGGAAAAATAAAATTGTGTGTTTCTAGAGCTTTACAAAAAAAAGGGGATAACATGGATGATATCATTAATTTTAATAATTTATTAACTCATTTACCATGTTATAAAAAGTGGGTGGGTTTTGTTTCACATTATCAAGGGGATTTGAGTGAGTTTCATCCTATGTTTTCACTAGATTAATCATTAATTTTACATAATAGTCAAACCTCCTTCTTCTATCCTTAAATTATTTAAGTTATTTACCCACCAACCCTAAGACATAGAGTTATTTGATCCTTTTTTTCAAGGCATCCTGATTTTAAGTGCTTTTTCTCATTATAAGGTGGAGAAACTAGTTCTTTTAAAATCATATGGATAAGGATAATTTTATCATGATATGAGCCTAAATCTACTTTAATTGTATCATGAGTGATGAGACAAAAGATTCAAAAGAGAGGTAGATCAAGATTTGGCATGTTTAATAATAGTAATTTGATAATCTTGAATGAATGAAATGATAAGTGCCATTAATTTTCAAAGGGGAAAAGTAAAATGCTTGAATTGATTGATTATTTGAAAAATGTAAAATTAAATTGATATTTTTTGTGGAGCTTGAAATTTTTTTTGGACACTGATAATTGTTTTCTTGTATTGCATTGAAATTTAAATATTAGTAACATTGGTGCCCTTTAAATTCCATGTGGAAATTTTATTCTTGAGGAAAATCATAGTTTAAGTGTGGGGGAATTGATAGAAATAATATTTTCATCATTTTTTATATCTAATTATTTTATTTAATCACTAAAAATTTATCATTATGTGTTATTTACATCAATTTTCATATTTATAGGGTGTTTTGAGCTTAAATGTGAAAACTGCTTAATTTGGAAATATAGACAGATTTTAATGTCTTTGTAATTCATGAATATAGTTTAAAATATAAATCCAATTGGTGTGATTATTTTTTAATGGATTGTTATATTTATTTAATATTTTTCTTCAGTACTAGGATTTAATTCGGCCATCAAAGGCTCAGAAAAAATCAATCAAGTTAGACAATTATTTTGGATGACCACATAGACCCCACCTCACTAAATTACTCAGAAATCAGTCTAAATACATAAAATTATTGTGATTACAATTTTATTTGAAATAATATTTAATGGTGAGCTCATATGTTTAAGATCACGGAGATATTCCTTCACTTAGGTGGACCACGAATGCTCAAACTTTGGGGAGAAATTAGGAAACATTCATCCAGAATAAAATCTCAAATATAATTGTCCATAACTATTACTAAAAAGTGAATATCTGGCTGATCTTTTGTGGAAAAACGTAAAATATATTTTGGGAACATATTTTATGAAGTCAACATTCCAAAATTTGTCCATTACATATCTATATCTGGATGAATATTTTGGTGGACAGAATCAATAAGAAATCATAAATAGAGATTTTTAAGATATGAAATTTAAAGTCCCAAGGATGGAATCCCTTTGCCTATATAAATATGAGTTCACCCATTCTAAAGGAGGAGTTCGACAATGACATTAGAGAGGAGGCATAGGGACGTGATTCTAACTTAGGAATTTTATTTACTTTTCGTTTTAATTTAGTTTTCCTTTCTTGTGTAATCCATTTTCAAATTTTTAATTTAAGTGTTTCCATCTTCTGACATCTCTATTTCACTTCAAACACTAATATAATTATCCTATTATCTTCTTTTTCTATCCACCAGGAAAAATTAACCTTAAAAATGAGTGGTTGACTCGAGACTTGGCCAAGGGGAGGTATGTAGAAATTCTATTTATTCTACGCTTAAATTTGTATGTTTTATTATGTTTCTAATGAGAAAGAGTGATATGCATGGGTGCTGAGGTTGTCCAACAAAAAACTGAACTCAAACTTATTTAAATTCTTTTATTAAATATTTTCCATCCCTTCTTCTAGATAAAATCTCACCATAAAATGGAGTTGATCCATTCAGAAGACGAAATGGCATATGATGAAGCCAGGTCCTAGGAGATGTCACACGCTCGATCGAGGTGTGTCATAAACCATGATTATAGGAGGAGGTGGAATTTAGATTGATATACACTTTAAATATTTCACAACACTAAATAAAATAATATTAATTCATGAATGAGATCTGATAATTGAATTATCAAACATAATTTAAACACTAATAAAGAGAATAATGGATCCCATAAACTAACCCACAAAGGTCTAGTTCTTTCTTTACTAATAGCATTCCGTCTATACATGTTACTTTAACCTTTTCATTAAATTAAATTACAAATAATTCTAATATTAAATAAAATACCAAAAAAGTAGTATAGGTGAATTAGATTACGTGGGGTAAACAGCTGATAATGCTCCTCAAGTGAGATGACCTTAGTCCGCCTCTGTGCTGTATTAGGAAAATAAATTGCTTTTCTACGCCCTACAATATGCGTGTGTTAGATATACTAGAGAAAACATTCCTTACATGGAATATAAACTATGTTTATATAGTGATACCCTTATGTCTTATTAATTCGCCCTCTATCTTTATGGATTTATTGAATAGATTGTTTAGAGATAACCATGATTCATTTGTGTTTGTATTCATAGACTGTCTTTTTTTCTATTAAAAGATAAATGAAGATAATTAAATTCACATGATAATTATACTAAACACCCTATTGAATTATAACATTTATAAAAAATTAAAATGTGTGAATATTTGTAGTAAAGGGATTCATTTCTGGTTCATATGATCTCAAAAGAGGGTATAATGGTAGATCCATCAAAGAAAACGCTATTGAATATTGGCCCAAACAAATCATACTGACTGAGATCTATCGTTTTCTTATTTTAGGTATATAATATTGATGGTCAACAATATAATAAACTCACCATGTTCAATTAAAAATAATCCAAGATCTTCTATATAGAATAATTTGCGGAATATTTCAATAAACTGAAGATAATATTAGTCACTTCATTGTTCTGACATTACGATGTAGTGGAGAATGGTTTGTAAAAATTATTCATACATACAAGAAGGGATTAGGGTGTGTTGTTATATATAATGAAATGGTTAAAAATTATGCCTCATGATATTTAATGGTGCATGATAAAAATTACCAAATTATTATTTTGAGTCAACTGCGATCATTTTTTCATTAATAAAATGGGGGAATTATCATTAGGGGAAAAAGTGAGATACATATCATGACTTCAAAAGATTAAATTAAACATTCAAATATATGGATTTAAACTTATTTCATAAGATATAGTTGGATCTAGTAAGTGATTGTGAAATCTCAATTCAATACCACCATGGGAAAGTGAACAAAGTGGCTTATGCTTTGAGTTGAAAGAATCATGACAACTTATCCACGATGAGGATAAAAAATGATCCAATATATTTTGAATTTATATATATGTATCTAAAAATCCATAAGGAATGAGAATAATATTATCATTCTTAAAGGAATTTTCAATGATCTATCCAAGTGATGATTAAAATGATACAAAAGGATGATATAGGGATGACAAAGAAAGTGAGAAATGTTCCTGATTTTAATATTGATTGTTATAAAATGATAAAGTTTAGGAACCATTTATGTGTTCCAAACTTACGATATTTTAAGAAGTAGTTATTAAAGGATGATAATGCATATTTATACACTATTAGTTATAGATGTTTTAAGATGTAAAGAGATTTGAAATAGTATGTGTAATGGGTTAGAATGATGATAGATATTGAAGGGATTGAAACTTGATGATCGATATAATAACAAGTTAAGGATAATAAGAAAAAAAATATAAGGATATATTATATCCATTACCCATACCAAAATAAAAATGGGAAAACATCACCATGGATTTTTCTTTCAAACACCCCAAAATGTATAAATTCCCTAATGTAATATGGGTTTTACTAAATCTACATAGAAAGTCAGCACACTTCATTACTATTAAAAAATATTTCTTTTTGGATCATATTTCTTGGATATACATTATGAATGTTGTGAGGTTTTATGGAGAATCTCATTTCATTTTTTCTTCTTAATATTTGAGATTTACAACAAATATTTGGTGATGTCTGATAAATTCCCTTGATACTGAGTCGAGTTTCAGTATTAAGTATCATCTTCAAACATAGGGCTATGCTAAGAAAACAATTAAAACACAAGAAAAAAAAATTATATAATTTTCTTTGGATTTTAAAGGTTTTTGGGATATCCACTTTCCTCTAGTTCCCTTTTCATATGATAAAAAAATTCACATGATTCTTCAAAGGGAGCCATTTGAATATATTTATGAAATCAAGTGTATACATCCAAAATAATGGAATGCATTTGAAGAAAGAAAGATCTTGGGACTTGAGATATCTATATAAATATAAAATAATGTTAGAGATACTTTGAAATACATAAGGGTAGAATAAATTCAACTAAAAAGTAATGATATTAATCATATACATTATCTAGAAATTGAAGATGGTTATAAGTTTATTATAAACTAAGAACTGTTTATATTTTTCCCTTCAAAATTAATGATCATATCATTGTGGTATCATATCTATTATCACTTTGACCAAATATATCTCTAGTCCATTATGAGTTCCATGTATCTCTACTAAAAAATTCAAACCATGAACTTTAACATGTAATAAAATAATAGTTCATACTGAATGAGAAGTACCATTCTTATGAGGAACAACTTAGGGAGATTCTATATCATAGAGAGAATATTCTATGAAACATGACCACTGGCCAGGATAATGTTTTATGGTGAAACCACCACTTTGAGGATGTTATGTGGGTACCTGAGGATGTAATTAGGAAACAATATTCTCTTTTGATTATACTAATACGACATGGTTTCAAGTGAGACATTCATTTTAATGGGGGTTTAATTTAACACCTCGAGATTTTATGAATTAATTTTTTTTTCAAATAAATTTAATTTCTAAGATAACTTCCCCTACATGAAACATTGAGTTCTAATAAACTATAATATACTATTTATATTACTATTCAAAAAACATTTATGAACTATCCACTAAAAATTGTTTTATGAATAGTAATTACCACATTTTATATATTATTTATAATGGTTTTATATAAATAGAAATAATTGGTAATGAGTAGTTAGTTTCTCGAAATGTCATTATATTTTTTGAAGATTTTATTTCACCAAAAATATTATTTTACTACTTTTTGAAAAAAAAATGAGAAAATATATTTCATTTTTTAATGAAAATATTAAAAATTTATAATGGTTAATTTTTGGGATTTTTCTAGAATGATTAAATTTTTTATCAATAACGATAATATTGGTTTTTATTTAAATCCACCATTTCATTTAAAGAATATATAAGGATTCATATTTTTTTTAAAGTGGTATAAAATTAATATTATTTTAATTATATTATAATTAAATAAATATAAGTCATTGAAATAAATTTCATATTTTATTTTCATATAAAATATTTTTAGTCTTTTGAAATGTTTCTCTTTGGACAACTGATTTTTTACCACGTCAACAGGTTTAATTTATAAAATAATTATGCCACTTATGAGAATTTAATATAAAAAAATGTATTAAATATTTTTATTTTTTATAATTATTATTATTTAATATGGTTAAATTAATATTTATCCATATTAAAATAAATAATCATTAAAAACTAATTTTCATGGTTAACGTTAAACAAGTTTATGAGGGGATTAAACTAAAAATGATAATGGGTAAATTGACCTATACTGTTTTTAAACACACATTTCATGGACATATATATACTTTAAAACATATAAGGTTTAGTTATGGCCTATTTTGGATCCTTTTTACATGCCAAAAGCATTGGTAGTGTTTAATATGTTCAAATATTCTAGGTGTGTCGTCTCCCCCACTTATAAAAGGCCACCCCCTTTCCTCTCCTCTTAACACATCAAAAAATAATTGGTTCATTAAATACATATATTAATAACATTCTTTATTACCTCACCTCACCCTATAATCCTTGGTTTGATCATAAATCCAACCTATATAGGTTTTGGTGAAAACATAAAGAAGTTTTTTAAAGAAGAGGTAGCGTCCTTAACCGAGCATTTTTTTATTTCTACTTACACATTCTTCAAATCTTGTTAAAAATGGTGATATAATTGAACCTTTTTTTTATATTTTGAAGTTATTTTATGTTAATGGAATAACCTACAACCATCTCCCCCTCAAATCTGAAACAAATATGTTGATTATGTGTACGGTGGACTTCTGCATAGTGAACTAACATAAATCATTTTTCATAAGGACTTCATATGTCTGGATATAATTATTTATATAATTCTTATATATTATATTTATGATATAATTTTACTTTTGGAGTTATAATATCACATAGAACTGCATACATTTCATTTTGTTGGGAATACAATATTGTTTACCATGTGTGTGGAACACTATCTCCTCCGAAAGGGATGTGATTAATTTTTCAATTACGATTTACATAAAAGGTAATAAAGATTAATTATATGATTATATATGATATTAATGATATATTAATAAATATATACAAATAATTATATCATATACTTTCTTACCTTAACATCCATTGTTTACATGAAAATGTAGTTTCATGTATATAACAGTTTACCACCTCACGAAGTGATGTGATTTTTTTTTCACTTATTAAAAACAAATAATGTAATAAAGGATAAATTTAATGAATATATTTGATAAATATGAAATAAAAATTATTATTTAATTATTATATATTATTTACCCTCATTTCATTTGATCCATTGATAAAAAAAATAGACTCCATGTGTGTGTACGACATACCCTCTTCATGAATAGTGTAAATCATTTTCAATATCGATATTTAATGGATTACTATAAATTGATATTTAATTAAAAATATTATATGTATATCATCATTTAAATTACTAGGATTAGGGATCCCTGATAAATCTAAAATGATAAAAAATATCAATCCAAAACATACAAGAAAAATGAAGTGGTTATTACCCAAAACAGGATTTTAATAAGAAAATATTGAATAATGGGTAAAAAAGTGATAAGTAAATAAAATATGTTATGATAAATAAGATTATTGTTATTTAATATATTTATTAAAAACTTATATTTATTATAAATTATGATTAAATGTTTAATAAAATTGAGACATATAGTAAGGGACTTCCATCTTACTTTTATTTTCCTTGAGACACATTCCATATTTACTTTGTGTTTCTTTTATATGGTGTATATACATCTCATGAATGAATTTTATTATTATTATGTAGAAAGTTATTTGTATATAAATTTTCATTTTAATATCTCTCTTTCAAACAGTGTATGGTTTAATAGTTACAAAGTGTTTAGGGATTTTTGTCTCAATTTTCATTCTTTGATACATATGTTATGCTATGATACTATATTATTTAAAGAGGTATATATACTTATAATTTTACATTTTATATAATTAATATCCATATATTTTTATATTTAATTTTTCATTTGTTTTTATTCTTTACTGGGGCTCACAATTCAAAATTTACCAAAGTGGTAAGGGTTTGATGTTACAATCTCATTGTTTATCAGATATGTTTATGATAAAGATTTTGAAGATAAAATTTGATTATCTAGTTATCAAGAACATAATTATTTTTTATTATCATTTAGTTATTAATTTAGAATACATAGTTTCCCTTCACTGTCATCTCTTTATGTACTCAATATTCAAAAATAATGATTTTAGTGTAAACTGACTTTATTTATCAGTTCGGTCAAAAACGCTTTCTCTTCCATATTCATGTTTTCTAATATTTTTTTGAAAATGTTTTAAAATTATTCATAGGGTTTATAAATACATTTTTACCCATTTTTTACCTTTATTACAATACCTATTAAATGGAATCTTCATTTCATTTTTCAAACAAGGATTATTTAAATTTTAATGAAAACATGTAAGGATTGTTTGTTTTAACGTGTACGACGTGAAATAAATTTACATCCACCATTACCAGTAAATTTTTTAAAGAATCCTTTATGTGTTTTAAATTTTTCATCAAATAAAAGGATTTTAAAAATAATTTTTGATTTCTTTTTCTGAAAAGTGACTTCCAAAATAATGTTATTTTACTCAAAAATGTTCTAAGTGATCTTTCAAGATCAGATTCCATTTCATATTACATACTGTAATGTTAAATATAATTTACTAGGGATATATTCAAAGGATAAATTTCCTTTCATTTTTAGGTTTATTACGATAATATGTTTATGATAACTATTTATTTTCCATGTTTTATTCTTGAACAAATATTTTTGAACCCCATTTTTTATGGGTACTTATATGAAAAATGTTTTATGAATCCCATTTGTTTTCATTAGTTATGATATAATTAAATTTTGTGATATTTTGGAACATCTATGTATGATTTTAGTTTTTGATTAGTGGGGCTTATATCTCCCACCATTGCATTAGGTAAAGATTGATATCTCTAGAGATAAACTGGACAAGAATTAGGAGTGAACCCAGTTTAGTAAGAGACATTTTCCACTATGATAGGATTGGGAGTGAACCATAACTATTATGATGGTTTAGGTAGTGATCCCATTCCACTATGATATAGTTATCAATGGTACTTGATTATAAATGAAATTATTTTTTATGCTTATGTGTATTCCATAATTAAATGTCTTATGTTAATGTTATTATCTTAATGCTCATTTTCATTTATATCCTTATGATTCATGTCTTCTGAACATCCATTATTTATTCCATGACTCATTATTTTTACATTTCATATGAAGGGTATAGTATTGATATGTTATGATCATCTTATAATACCCTTTGTATCATGTTATGTTTGGGTATTTCCTTGTTTACCCAAATAATAATCTGAGCTCACCATTTATTATGTATATTTTTTCCAGGATATGATGATAAGTATTGTCTTTGATATGTATAATATGGGTTCTAGTTATTAATAACTATGTTGGAGATGATGTATAACTCTTACGAATTGTGTGATTATGTTTTCATGTTTATAAAAGAACTACACTATTACGATCCTCGTGAATGTATTTATATAATGTAATGAATTTTCAACAACAAAACTATTACTTATATTAATAAAAAAGGAATGTTAATTATAGGTAATCTCCCTAAAAAGTGATAGTTGAGTATAATCTTTATTTTCACTAATGGGTCTAAGATTTTACATGTACTTATACACTCCCATTTTATATACATTTTTCAATTTATATTCTAATTGATAATAATTATAAAGTATTTAAATGGAATTAGAGGGATAAATTTATACCATTTATGGTTAAAGAAAATAATTTGAATACCACTATGGATAACCTTGGATAAAATAAAGGAGTTATATATTTATCTATTTATATTCTAATTGAACTATGAGTATCATAAGTAAAAGTTTATTATCATTGGAGAATACGTCTTGGAAATGGGTTTTAAAAACCATATTATACTTTTATTTTATTTTATTAGGTATTATCATAAATAAACTGGTTTTTAATTGGTTTTAAATAGGATCATGAAAGTGATGTTGTGAAAGGAATGCCTCTAGAAACCCTTATGTATTTCAAGCTAAATAGGGAATTGTATTTGGATCAAATGGTTGTAAAAATGAAAATATGGATAAATATTTATTAAGAGTTAAAATGTTAGTTTCCTAGTATTAGCTGAGAGATAATTATAGGAATTTATTTTGGAAATATATCTTGAATAAAGTATGTCTTTTTAATACCCTCATTAGTTCATAAAAGTAAAAGAAAATTAAAATTAAGAGTGGTACATTTAGTGGTGATAATGGAACTATATTGACCCTACTTTTTATTACATGACTATTACATAATTATATTTATAAACAACATAATTTCTCTAATAATATGGTTTTGGAAGGTTTAGAATCTTGTGAAAATTTGGACCATAAATAAATTTTACATTACAAAACATTGACATTTAACTAATTCCTTCTTCTCAAGTTTCTTAGTGGCCTTCTTATTCTCTATAGTATAAGTAATCATCTAAGGATATACATAAATAAGTGGGTGATGTAAGAACCTAGATCTTCATTTCAGTTATGTGTTTCCTTTTCTGAAGTTTTTGAGAATTTTTGGAGGTTCTGGAAATTTTTGAAGTACACGATGTGTACTTTATGAGTACACGCCGTGTACTCTTCTCCCACTCGAAGTCGTGTGCTGGACATGTCTGGGCCACACACACAGTGTGTAGGGGTGATGTGGAGGCCGATTTTGGCGGAGTACGGAAAAACCCACTACACGCTGTGTACTTTAAAAATACACATCGTGTACTTTTTTCACTAAATAGACCGTGGTCGTGCCTAGTCACCAAAAACATCTTCTTCTAGGTTTGGTTCATCCGAGAGAGACTCGTACGGCTGGATCTTCCCCAAGATTCCTCCACTCCATCCATTCTCCGATTCGAGCACGGTCGATTGTGTTGGAAGCGGAGCGGTGAGTTCTTCCTTCTGCTTGAGCCTTGTTTTCCAATTCTTCCTCCTCCTCAAGTTATCTAAGATTGGATGTTTTGTGTATTTTATTAGATCTACGACGTTATAGGGAGAATTAGCCATCTTGGTTCAAGTAAATCGATCTCCTAGGATCGAGGTAGG
Source organism: Viscum album (assembly GCA_963277665.1). Lineage (NCBI taxonomy): Eukaryota > Viridiplantae > Streptophyta > Magnoliopsida > Santalales > Viscaceae > Viscum > Viscum album. The sequence goes on along the minus strand of OY728139.1, from coordinate 419,055,242 downwards.
TGGTTTGTGCCTTACTATTCAAATTCTCTGAGTTTTATGTGCAAATTTCCACTGATACCCGTGATGGGGTATTGTGTGTTTAACTTTTTCCCTTGTTGTTTTCCTGCCTTACCTGTATGCTTGTGTAGAGGTAATTTGACCATGTTATAGGATAATTTGTTGTTCTTGGATGTACTTGCCCTTGCTTTGTTCTGTTTACGACCTTTGGGTCTCGTTTTCCTTTGGCTGTTACACCTGCTTCCATGCCTTGCAGTTATAGGTAGAAGTGAAACTCGTGACATGATTGTTTCCTTGTAGACTGTTTAGCTAAGTAGATCTATAGGTGTACTTTGGTTATACATGTAGCTCTATATGTGTACTTTATCCTTATAGAATTATTATGCACTAACTGGCACGGGGATGAGAAAACCTGGTGCTATATACTATAAGGGATAGACCGAGTGAGATTCCCAGAGAGTCTTAGATATTACAGACTATAGAGGGGATGGACCGAGTGAGCTCCCAGAGAGTCTTGGATTTTATAGACTACAATAGGATATACCGAGTGAGCTTCCTCAAAGAGACTTACTTTGTTTGAATCTCTTTAAGAACCTTCCCAGGCTAGAGGAGGAATTGACCGGGTGAGCTTACTCAGAGAGTCTGTGGTATACCTGAGGCTTTAGGAGGAACTGACCGAGATAGCTTCCTCAGAGAGTCTTTAGAAATTGGGGCTAAGAGGGTTAGACCACATCATCTTAATTGAGAGAGTCCCGGACTACCCTAGACTATAAGGGGAATTGACGGAGGGAGCTTCCCCCAAGGGTCTCATAAATTCGTATGACCAAGCCAGAGGGGTTAGGCTGAGTGCACTACCTAGAGGGTTGTGGTACTTTTTTGGATAAGACCAGAAGGGATGGCTATGAGTACTTCCTAGAGGTTTTCTGACTTGTTAGTTGTTTGTTTCACTGCTGTTGATTGGTTGTGGATTGATTGATGCTATGTATCATCCCGTTTTACTGCTTACTGTTTACTACCTTCTGCTTTCTGTTGTTGTTTACGGCTTATTGTACTTAACCTTCCATATACTCACTGACTGTTTGGCACAGATCTTCGGGTGAGTGCCTACTGGGATTTTATCTCACACCCTGTTTGGGCCATGCTATTGGGCCCAATCAGACTATGTTGTTGCAGGTATAGACAATAGAAAGCGTCCTTTGACTTCTGGAACTTGATTGCTTGGAGTTGGAGAGCATGGGACCAATCTTTGGCTTGCGATGCTGAGGAGCTGTTTACTTTTCTTTTGTAATTGTTTTGGTACTATAGTGTTTTCCATCATTGTGACTTGTTTGGATGCTTTCCTAGTTATGTATCATGCATCATTTCACATATACATATGTACTCTAGTTGTTGATTTAGTCTTCCACTGTCATATTGTTGGGTATTATTGCTTCTGATATTGCATGTTTATTTTTCTTCCGCTGCGTACTCTGCCAATGAGGGCATAGTTTCCCCACTATCACACCCAAGGCCCTCACTGCTAGTCGGAAACCTCTGGCCTTTGGGGAAATGCACTTGAGGCCATGTGACCAACCAGGTACAGGGCGCCTCTGGGTGGATTCCGAAACTGGGACGTTACAAAGTGGTATCAGAGTAATTATTTTCTCTCGCATTACTGTTTGCAGACTTATCCAGGGATAGAATAGATTCAATACTTGGTAATAATCTGCGCCCGGGAGTAGCTAACCCGTGTACAGGGAAAATCCATACTACCTCGTTTATTGCAGTTTTCTAGTTTTGAGATTTTACGGTTGATACGATTTCACCTAGAGTGAAGCACATGCCTTGTACTGTTATTGTTTAGATGTTACGGTTTTATTTCTGTCGAAACCCAATGAGATGAGGGTATACCATATCTTTCATCATATAGTCACTTGTAGAAATCCCATGCCATGCATTCGTTCCATGCCATTTAGGGTGCATTATAGATTGCATGTTGTTGTTATAGACGTTGTGTAGATTGTGCATGATATTGTGATATATGCTTGATAGAATCTCTGTTTCTTATTAGAGAATTGTTTTTATTGTACTTTGTTTAAATGAATTCCAAATTTTGATTCTTGAGGTGTTATGGGCCCTCTTGAATCAGAAAATGGTGGATCGTGATCCTGTTTTCTCTTTTACATGACTATAAGAGATGCCAAGCTTTGATTTGTAGGGAGTATGGGCCCTCACGAATCAGAATTTGGCACTTATTTACCTTGTTTTCAGTGTTTCTGGGTTTCTATGCAGTTTCTAAGCTACTACCCAGAAAAACCTAGAATACATGGCATGTACTTTCAGGTTACATGCCGTGTAGTTTTTAGGCCGTGTTACTGACTGTGTGTGCATGAACATGGTGTTGTCAAAATAACGCTAGGAGCACACCGTGTATGGTATGTACACGCCGTGTAGTGTCATTCCTTGTACCCGACCGTGTCACTAAAAAAACGGGTCGGGGAAGCTCGAGTAGAACACGCTGTGTGGGTGAAGAACACGTCGTGTAGTTATGTCAAGGCACCCGGCCGTGTCTCGAACAACGCGGGTCGGTGTGACCTTCTCTAAGACACGCCGTGTTGCTTTTGGAAAATGTAGTGTAGTCTTTCCCAGGTACCTAGCCATGTCACGAACAACACGGGATGGTGTCACCTTCTCCTAGACACACCGTGTTTTTTCAGAACATGCCATGTAAGGGCCAGCCGTGTAGACGACTGTGTAACTAACGAAACAGGCCGCTGAGTCTGTGTCTAGTACATGCCTTGTCCCTAGGGAACACGCCGTGTATTGGATCAACATGCCGTGTAGTTTGAGGTGTTACACGACCTGTAGGGTAGGGGTACATGCCCATGTCAATGTCTTCAGAAGACACACCTTTTAGTTTTTATACACGCTGTGTAGTCGTGTTTTGTAAACTTGTGTGTTTTTCTTCCCATGTTCTTGTTTTGTACTCTTGTGTTCTATGTCCTTGTTTTTCAGATCTAAGGTATACTTTTTATCTTTCAGATCTATGCCTCCTAAACGTCCTCTGGTTTTATGTCTGTTGTTAGGTAATGATCAAACGCCAGATAGGGATGATCAGGGACTTCCTGCCGATCCTCGAGTCGAGCCAGCCTTGGCACCGTCTGTCATACTAGTTGAAGACGCTGATGCATAGTTCAGGGAGGACTTCTTGAGGATAATCCAGACCTTACAGGAAGCGCTACCTCCTACCCTGTCGATGGTTGAGTTGACGCGGGTTTTCCAGCAGCATCCTCCTCCTACTTCTTCAGGGGATGGAGGACCCCAGGATGCAGAGTTGTGGATAGATTCCACACTAACCATCTTTGAGCACCTAGATATCCCTCTGGAGAAAAGGGTAAAGCTGACTACTTATATGCTATAGGACACCACTAAGAGGGGGTGGGAGATGATTTCACAGTCTGGGCATCAGCAGGATATGTCTTGGGATGAGTTTTGACGCACCTTCTATTACTACTTCTTTCCGGAGACCCTGAGGGCCGATCGAGCTTTGGAGTTTATGAGTCTGCAGCATTGTACTCTCTCTATTATGGGGTACTCGTCGCGCTTCACTGAGCTGCAGCATTTCACACCGATCCCAGCAGGTGATGAGTTGTTCCTTGCTAGGAAGTTCGAGGACGGTCTCAGGTAGGAGATTCTTTCCTAGGTGAATATCTTCCAGTTGACTTAGATATCCTCCATCGTCAACTAGGCACTAAACACTGAGCACAATCTAAGATATTCTGGAGCAGTGAGCCAGGGTGGTTTGTCATCCAGAGCTGGTGTTCCTCCTACGGATAGTAGGAAGCGTCACAGAGAGTCTTCTTGAGGAGATCTAGGTTCGCGGGATGCGTCTTCTGGCAGCCAGGTTGTATGCTACCAGTGCAGTAGGAGTGGGAGTACTAGGCCTCAGTGCCAGAGAGATCCAATGGAGTGCCGGTCTTGCCGCAAGATGTCCCATCTTCAGCGTTTCAGTCACATCTTATCACCATCAGCTGGTGGTAGGGGTTTCTCTATGACCCCGCATTCTGGAGATGCTTCACCAGTTTCCTACCAGTCAGGTAACTTGATCTATTCCAACCATTCAGGCTGAGGTGGAGGTCTCGTCTGTGGTGGTCAGTCACCAGGTCATCAGCGACAACAGAGTGGATCAGCTCAGAGCGATCAGCCAGGGGTGCATGGCTGTGGTGCAGGCCAGTCTTTTTCCATAGAGCAGACCTATCAGGAGAAGGATCCTAGCCCATATACAGTTCGAGGAACGATCTTAGTAGCCTTAGTTTTATCTTCAGCTCTTTTCGATACTGGTGCTTCCCATATCTTTATCTCTATTGCAGTTTTTGAGAGCCTCGGGATTTGTATCTTTTTGTCTACCGACTTGTTGACTCTTGAAACACCTTTGGGAACAAGGACATCTAGCGTACGTCAGTTCAGAGAGTGCCCTCTTGAGGTTGCGGGGTGTCATTTCTTATGGGACCTCTATGTCCTAGAGATGACGGGCTATGACGTCATTCTCGATATGGACTAGTTTGTTCCCTTCCAGGAAGTCATTGATTCCTATCGCCACAGGGTGAGTTTTGTATCACCAGAGGCTGTATCTTTCCTTCATAGAGGTGAGTAGGATGTCTAGGAGGGTAGAGCTGGACCAGATCATCATGGGCTATGGGAAGTTACAGCCCAGATTGGCAGTCTTTATCTGGATGACCAGGGGACTTCACAATTATACTTTCCTCTAGTGGTGGATCGTTTCAGGGATGTTTTTCTAGAGGAATTTTCAGATTTTCCTCTAGAGCATGAGGTAGACTTCTCTATTAATCTCATTCCAAGAGTGGCACCTGTGTCCATTCCCCCTTATAGGATGGATACATCTAAGTTTTAGGAGCTCAAGAAGCAGTTGGATGAGTTATAGGAAAAGGGTTTCATCCGACCTAGTACCTCTCCTTGGGGTCCGCCGATCCTCTTCGTGAAGAAGGCAGATGGTACCCTTCGTCTTTGTGTGGATTATCATAAGATGAACCAGTTGACGGTCAAGAACTGATATCCCTTGCCGAGGATCAATGATCTCTTTGAATAGCTTCGAGTAGCCTGGGTGTTCTCGAACATTGACTTGAGGTCCGGTTATCATCAGTTATGCGTTAGACCATCATATATACCTCTAACAGCTTTCAAGAGAAGCTATGGTCTTTTTGAGTATACAGACATGTCATTTGGTCTCACGAACACGCCGATAGTTTTCATGGCATTGATGAACCGAGTGTTCCATCCATACTTGGACTCTTTTTTCATGGTCTTCATGGATGATATCTTGTTGTACTCTCACACTCGACACGACCATGCCACACATCTTGAGATCGTTCTGAGTACACTGAGAGAGCATCGACTATATGCTAAACTCTTGAAGTTCCACTTTTGGATGGATCAGATTCACTTCTTGGGTCACGTCATCTCAGAGACGGGAGATTCAGTGGACCCAGAGAAAGTGAGAGTTGTAGTTTCCTAGGAGAATCCGAAGAACGTCTTTGAGGTGTGGAGTTTCCTAGGGCTGGCCAGATACTACAGACGCTTCATTCAGGAATTCTCACGCCTAGAAGCTCCATTGATAGGTCTGACCAAGAAGGGGGCGAAGTTTTTATGGTTATATTCTTGTGAGTCATCCTTTCAGGAGCTAAAAGGGATGTTGACTTCAACATCGATACTAGTCTTTCCAGAGCCGAGCAAGGGCTACATTGTTTACTGTGATGCTTTAGGTATCAGGATGGGAGTTGTGCTCATGCAGGGAGATGGGGATGTTGCTTATGGGTCTCAGCAGTTGAGTCCACATGAGAGGAACTACATGACGCACGGTCTAGAGTTGGCAGCTGTTGTTCATTCCTTATGATGTTGGAGACACTATCTTCTGGGAGATCACATTGTGGTTTTTTACTGACCACATGATTCTCAAGTATATCTTCACTTAGCGTGATCTGAATCTGAGACAGCGCAGGTGGGTTGAGTATCTTCAGTCCTTTAACTTTGATCTCACCTATATGCCGGAAAAGGGCAATGCAGTGGCAGATTCATTGAGAAGATGAACTCAGATTCAGGCATTTCACGAGGCCAGCAATGAGTGGGAACTTATGTCTCTGTTCTCTGAGATTCACTTAAAAGTGTACGAAAGGCAAGGACAGACTGTCATATCTTCTGTAGTTGTTACATCTACACTTCTTGATCGGGTACGAATGAGGAAAATATCAAACTCGGAGGCCTTGGTCCTACAGGAGAGTTTTTTCAGATGGGAACCTCTTCCTAGATGGACAGTGGGCGAGGATGAGATCTTGCATTTCCAGGGACTCGTATGGGTGACAGCAGACATACACGAGGAGCTGATTCGGGATTTCCATTCCTCAGTGTGGGCAGTTCATCCTAGCATCACCAAGATATATTGGGATCTTCATCTTCAGTACAGGTGGTCAGGTATGAAGAACGACGTTGCTGGTTTTTGTCAAGAAATGTTATACTTGTCACCAGGTGAAAGCAGAGAATCAGCGACTAGTAGGGATTTTATAACAGTTACCGATTCCAAAGTGGAAGTGGAACGATGTTGCGATGGAATTCGTGATCGGGTTACCGAGGTCACCTTGAGGAAGTGATGATGTTTGGTTCGTCATCGACAGGCTTACTAAGGTAGCACACTTCTTTCCGATCAAGTACACCTTTAGTGTTGATGATCTGGGATGACTGTACATCCGAGAGTTTTTACGTCTACATGGAGTTCCACACTCCATTGTTTTAGACATGGATGCATGTTTTACCTATCATTTTTGGCAGGGACTTCAGAAGGCTTTCGGTACACAGGTACTTTTGAGTAGAGCATACCATCCTAAGACTGATGGCCAGTCCGAGCACATGTTCCAGGTGCTTGAGGATATGCTCTGAGCTTGCATCCTAGACTTCGTCAGTTATTGGTAGAAGCATATACATATTGTGGAGTTCCCCTACATCAACAGTTTTCAGGCGACCATTCAGATTGCACCATACGAGGATCTGTACCGTAGGCCATACTGATCACCATTATGCTAGCTAGAGGCAAGAGAGGCAGCTTTTCTAGGACATCGTCTTGTTTAGGAGACCTCAGAGTAGATAGAGTTGATTCAGAATAGGATGGCTACAACATAGTCTTGACAGAAGTCTTATACTGATCAGCAGAGATGACCTTTGGAGTTCGAGGTCGGAGATCAGGTTTTCCTGCGTGTCACACCGAGGTTGGGACACAAGAGGATTTGGAGACTGGGTAAGATTTCACTGCAGTACGTCGGTCCATTTGAGGTGTGGAGAGATTTGGGCTGGTCCCCTATTTGTTGCAGCTACCTCAAAGGTACCGGGCTATGCACTACGTCTTCCACTTCTCTATGCTCCGATGTTACTTTTCAGACCTGTCTCATGTCTTTTAGACTGAGGAGGTTGAACTCGAAGTGGATGCATAATTTGAGGAGCATCCTATCCAGATTTTCGATCGCAATACGAAGGTTCTATGAGGCTGTTCTATCCCTCTGGTATGAATGCTATGGCAGCACGGGCGAGTACAGGACGAGACTTGGGAGAGGGAGGCCGAGGTTCGATCGCAGTGGCTGGAGCTGTTCGAGGTTTCTTCTTCTACGCCCACATAGAGAAATTCATGGATGAATTTCTTTAAGGGGGAAGTTTTTAATAACCTGGATCATTGTTTCAGGTATGTCTTTCCTTTTTTGGAGTTTTTGATAATTTTTTGAGATTCTGGACATTTTTGAAGTACACGTCGTGTACTTTTTGAGTACACGCCGTGTACTCTTCTCCCACTCGAATTCGTGTACTGGTCGTGTCCGGACCACACACATAGTGTGTAGGGGTGACGTGGAGGCCGATTTTGGTGGAGTACGGAAAAACCCACTACACGCAGTGTACTTTTCAAATACACACCATGTACTTTTCTTTTTTTCACTAAACTGATCGGGTTTGAGCCTAATCGCCAAAAACATCTTCTTCTAGGTCTGGTTCGTCCGAGAGTGACCCATATGGCCAGGTCTTCCCCAAGATTCTTCCTCTCCTTCCATTATCCGATTCAAGCACATTCGATTACGTTGGAAGCGGAGCAGTGAGATCTTTCCTCTTCTTGAGCCTTGTTTTCCAATTCTTCGTCCTCCTCAAGTTATCTATGATTGAACCTTTTGTGTGTTTTCTCAGATCTACGACATTCTAGGGAGAATTAGTCGCTGTGGTTCAGGTATATCGATCTCCTAGGATCAAGTTAGGTGTTTTGTGCCTTATTGTTCAAGGTCTCTAAGTTTTATGTGCGAATTTCCACCGATACCCATGACGGGGTATTGCGTGTTTACCTTTTTTCCCTTGTTGTTTTCCTGCCTTGCCTGTATTCTTGTGTAGAGGTAATTTGACCATGTTAGAGGATATTTTTTTTTGCTTGGATGTACTTTCCCTTTCATTGTTCTATTTATGACCTTTGGGTCTTGTTTGGCTTTGGCTGTTACACTGGTTTCCATGCCTTGCGGTTATAGGTTGAAGTGAAACTCATGAAATACTTGTTACCTTGTAGAATGTTTATCTAAGTAACTCTATAGGTGTACTTTAGTTAGACAAGTACCTTTATTGATGTACTTTAGCCTTATAACATTATTATGCACTGACTAGCACGGGGCTTAGAGAACCTTGTGCTATAGACTATAAGGGATAGACTGAGTGAGCTTCCCAGAGAGTCTTATATATTACAGACTACAGAGTGGATGGACCGAGTGAGCTCCCATAGAGTCTTGGATTTTATAGACTATAGTAGGGTAGACTGAGTGAGCATCCTCAGAGATTCTTACCTTGTTTGAATTTCTTTAATAACCTTCCCAGGCTAGAGGAGGAATTGACCGAGTGAGCTTCCTCAGAGAGTCTGTGGTATACCTGAGGCTACAGGAGGAATTGACGGAGAAAGCTTCCTCAGAGAGTCTCTAGAGCTTGGGGCTAAGAGGGTTAGACCGCGTGATCTTCATCAAGAGATACCCTAACTAAAATATACTATAAGTGGAATTGACCGAGTGAGCTTACCCAGAGAGTCTCATAAATTCGTATGACCAAGCCAGAGGGGTCAGGCTGAGTGCACTGCCCAAAGGGTGGTGATACTTCTTGGATAAGACTAGAGGGGATGGCTGTGAGTACTTACCAGATGGTTTCCGACTTGTTATCTATTTGTTTCACTGGTTTTGATTGGTTGTGGATTGATTGATGCTATATATCATCATGTTTTACTGCTTACTCTTTACTGCCTTCTGCTTGCTGTTGTTGTTTACTGCTTATTGTATTTTACCTGCCATATACTCACTGACTGTTAGGCACAGATCTTCGAGTGAATTCCAACTGGAATTTTATCTCACACCCTATTTGGGACATGCTTTTGTGCTCAAGAAGACTATTTTGTTGCAGGTATAGACAAGGGTAAGCGCCCTTCGACTTCTGGAACTTGATTGCTTGGAGTAGGAGAGCATGGGACCAAGCTTTGGCTTGCGATGGTGAGGAGTTATTTACTTTTCTTTTGTACTTGTTTTGGTACTGTAGTGTTTTCCAGCATTGTGACTTGTTTGGATTCTTTCCTAGTTATGTATCATGCATCATTTCATATATACATATGTACTCCAGATGTTGATTTAGTCTTCCACTGTTATATTGTTGGTTATTACTGCTTCTGCTATTGCATGTTTATTTTTCTTCAACTGTGTACTCTACCAAGGAGGGCATAGTTTCCCCAATATCACACCCAAGGCCATCACTACTAGTCGGAATCCTCTGGAGTTTGGGGAAATACGCTTGAGGCTATGTGACCAACCGGGTACGGGGTGCCTCTGGGTGGCTTCCGGAACCGGGACGTTATAGGTGAGATAAAATCCCAATAAGAGGATAGACAAATAAATGAATCAACATGAAATTAGTGAGAATAATCATCATCATAGAATCATATTAAAGATAGGAAATATTAGATAAATACCAAGAATGTGGCAATTAATAAAAATGAAATATCATGTCTTGGTGGTCAAATACCACACATTGTTTTGAACAAATCTAGAATCATGTTCACACATATTTCATTTTATATCATAAGATTCATCACATTACCCAATACATTAAAGGGAAATATAATTCATGGAACTCTCATCACATAATAACATTTTCATGTGCTATATAATTCTTGGAACACCTGTTACATCATAACATTTACCCAATCATGAATTCCACATAGAACATATATCAATCTTGGAAATAAAATAACCCATAAAATGGAATGATTTTTATTTCAAAAATTATACATTCATAAACTTTATGGGTTTCCAAATGAAATAGGTAATAACATAATTGAGATAATAGTCATCAATATTAAGTGAAGAAGAAACAATCTCATGAGAAGTAAAAGATATGTTTTTTGAAAGAAGATTTTTTTGAAAAATTATTTAAATTTTTCGTAATACTCATTTAGAAATAAGTAATATTAACAAAAAAAAGGAATTATAATGAAATTATATTTAAGTAACACTAATGTAAATTCTATATTGAAACTTTATTGAAATAAGGAAAACCATAAGGAAGAGAATTGGGTTCATGAATCCCCTTACCTTATATATGAATTATTTCTTCACTTTAATATCTATTAAATAAAATTAATTTCATAAATATAAAAATCAAAAAAATATTATATATTAAATTGATTCATTATTGTTTTATTAATTTTATTTATACGATCTTCAATGAGTTATATAGTTCAATATCATCACTCGAGAGTGTTCAGTTTTTGGGTTTTCATGCTTGGTTCACTTTTATTAGAGTATTGATGTTCATGTAAAATGGGAATGATTCCCAAGAATTAAAATTATATGTTATTAATGATAATACATAAGTTTATATGGTATTATATGTCATTTTTTATATGGTATGTGGATGAATTGTTAGGTTAATTGTTAATGAAAATGATTTAATTAATATTTAGGATTTTGTGACTATTAAGAGCTTCTATCATTTTATTTAAAATTATTATTATATATTGATTACAGAACATTATATAACTTATGATATGTATAATTTAATATTATTTAACCATAATTATGTTTTTATGACTATCTTTAAAGGTAGTAGTGAAAAATGAAAACATATTTTCCATGATGGGGGTAAATCGACACACCACAGATGATATTTCCATTTTTATAATAAAAGGAAAATGAAAGAGTTTACAAGATGAAATATTCAATTAACATAACAATATTAAAGTATATATAATATAATGTAGTTATTATCCCTCTTTTATAGTTTTATATTAGGATAGGATAATAAAAAAAATTAAATTTAAAAGAAACTAAAAGAAAACAAAAGAGGGTTTTAGCCCTTGAATTTATCCTTAATGAGAACCTTCTTAAGAAAAAAGGTTAGGTATTTTCATGAGACCAATATCTTTTAGACATGGTGGAAGGGATTCGGAAGAGTACTAGGTAGAACGTTGACAAGACACAAATATTTTAAGGTGTGAGGAGAAGAGGTGCTGAGGGGTGATATTTTTAGGAGAGGAGAGGGGTGTTTTGTCATTATTTTATTCATTAGTTTAATATTTTGGATGAAGACTTAGAAGAGTTTGAGACTTATCACTAAATATATTAAAATAATTATATAGATTTAAATATTGTGGGTTTACATATTCCTTACATCATCTATGAGTCAACAATTCATGTATTTATCTTTTATCATGAATTATACTATTTTACTATTCACAAAAAACATGTATTTTAGAAAAATCCCAAATAATCACCCTAATTTTTTAAAAAAATATAGAATTAAAAAATGAAATCCATTTTATGGAAATTATTTTATAAATATTATAAATTTATTTTTTGATTAAAATGATCATTTATAATGAAAATACTGATTTTATTATTATATCTAATTTTATAACAATTTGAAAATTTGATTAAGGTCTAAAAAAATATCTTATAATCATAGTAAACCAAAATTTTAACTTATGAATATATTTTATGAAAATAAATTTTATTTTAAATAAAAACATTAACTATAAAATTATAAATAAATATTTATGTTTTATAAAAATACTAACACTTAATTAATAATTATTAAAACATTTATTTACCAATACTATGATATAATTATTTCATATTTTCGAAGGAACCTATGCCACCCTTAGAGGGGGTGAATCAGCGTGTAAACCTTTTCTTCTTTTTATTAGATCTTGTTCCCACATTGATTGTAACTTAATTAAACCTGTATGATGGGTATATGCAGTAATTAAAACATTCACAAACAGAAAGGCAACACATCTCTTTTTCTTGTTTCACCACTAAGGGATATATCCAAGGAGCATAAACCAATAGGATACCTATCCTATCTAATTCTACTATTCTTCTCTAGTTGTGTAATACAAGTTTTGGATACAGTATCTCTATCCTAGGAACAATTCCTTTACAAAAGCATAGGGATAGATCACTGCTTCCCCCAGATTGCTTTCGTTGACTCCCCATAGCTCACCTCCCTGGGTGAAGTCACACTCAATTTATGGACATGAAGGTCCCTTCAATGGATAGGTATGAAACTATTTGTCTCTTTTTCAGTGTGGGACTCTTCTTACACCGTGGTCCAGAGTTGATGCTCTTTATCATTCAATCTTATTCTCTAGTTCAATAACCAGATGTACTAAGACTTCTTATTCTTCAGGGCAAGAATCACTATTTCTTTTGTGATTATTCAAACACTGAAAAAAAAATATCACTAGGCATCATCAGAATCGTCCCTTATTCTTCCATGTTTGCATGTTACCATGAATGTGAAAATTTTGATATGTTATTCCTCTTCACTTATTTACACACGTGCACCCTCGTTTTAGTATGCGTCTCTTCAAAGTATTCACAAAGTCATGTGCACGAATGAATGCATGCACTTCCTATTCTACTTTCTTTTGTGAAGGCCCAAATGCATATGGTTCATTTAAGAACACATGTGGCCTCCTTTCTCCTTTTCATAGAACTTTATTTGGATATGTTTGGGCTTTAATTATGTTCTTCTTCAAATCAATATTTTGAATTCATCCACTCACATCCCATCACCATGCACATTATTTTCTTCTCCCTTTCTCAACACATAGTGCTCACTTTGATTTTTTTATAGTTATGAGAATTTAATTTATTCAAAATTCAATGTGTGTATTTGGCTATCCCATATCTTCACACACATCTCCTCAGGTTTGTTATGATGTTCTTGTTTTTCTTCATTCACATCAAGGGTATGGTGTTTTTCTATACACATAGTTTCCAGGTCTCCTTTGTGAATAATAATGGTTCATGACTCCTCATTATGAATTGAATTCATGGGATTTCTTCACATAGAGAGTGAATGCCTCCTTCACGTATCGAGTGGTATGAAATACTCTACTTCATCGAAATATAGTTGGTTCACAGGACCTTCTCTTTGCATAACTGTAATGGTACATTTTATTGTTTCCTAAAGAACCCATAATGGTTCGCAGGACCTATCTTCATGAACCAAGAATGGTTCGTGGATCTCCTGCCTCGCATACCGAAGAAGTACGTGGTTCCTTGGTTTGTGAACCCGAGAGGTGCATGGAACTCCTTCTCTTCATGGAACCATAGTGGGTTGTGGTTTACTCTTCACGAACCTAGAACGGTTTGTAGCTCTTTCTTGCCCCTTGAGGACTAGATTATCAGAGAGAGTATGTTTCTCAAAACATGAGATCCCAAAACCTTAAGAGTAGAAACCTCCTCTCAGATCCTTGGATCCTATTTTATCAATAGAGATAAAATCTTTTCCATATCCTAAATACATGAGATATTACATGAAGATCACGGTTTTGAAATCTTCAAACCACAGTTATGAGATATTCTGAGTTTCTTGGTTCTTATTGATTTCATGTCGTAATCATCCTCATGTGTATGTGAAGTGGTATGCATGCAGATCTCTTCTCCTTGAGATCTCGATACGGCACAGCCTCCGGAAACTTCTTTTTTCGTGGAAAATGATCATTCTTTGTTATTTCGATGCATTCATGAAAACAGAGTTTCATGCACAGTATCGGGTTTCTCAGAAGATGTGTATGCAATGGTTTTACTCTTCTATAATGGCTAGAGACTTGACCAAGGAGGATCAGTAGCTTCTCCAGTGCACTGGTTCATGTCGGGTGGCCATAGGTTGAAGATGACCCTCAGTGAAAGATCAGACGGCTCTGATTCAACAAAAAGCAGCGCAGGGATAATGAATGGCTCATATTATATCTCTAGACTTCAGATGCGATGTGAATCCAATATCTCTATGAGATCATATGGACGGTCGAGATTACATCTGTGTTTTTAAAACCTTGTCCACACCTAAACACGACACATTTTTTGGATTCTTTAAATAACAAGTTTCATTAACATCATCCCAGATTAGTCCTCTCACCCCTCTAGTGCTGGCCCATGCCAGTTCTCCATGGGAACTCACTTAGAGCCCATTATGCCTCTTCAAGAATGCATCTAGCACCCACTATCCATACCATGGGGTCTTATGATTGGCCCCCATGCGCCCCTTGGTGGTTGTCTTGGCTGGCTCTCTTGTGGGTGCGGTCAACCCCTTTGGTCCTACATAATCCAAGATTTGAGGCTTATTATCTGGTTAGTGGGAAAGCCTTATTTTTTTAGGTAAGGCATATAAAAATAATGAGTATAAAACTAAGTAAGTATGCATGGGAATTAATGGCCACCTTAGTATTCCAAACCTCCTCCACAACCTCTTCTTCTCATTTTCTTTTACTCCTTCCAAAGAATACTCCAACCATACTTAATTTTTGTAGACAATGTATCACTCCTGATACACATATTTGTAACTATGGATCAAGCTCAACAAACGTATGATTTTCATTATCCATTTCACATAGGATAGTTCCTTCCTTCATGTTGATCATCATTGACATCCATTGACACCCATTGAAAACAAATACAATCTTTAGACACAAATTGGTCCCAAAAATATCCCCCTTTGTGTTTGTTGTCAATAATTTAACATTCTGTAAAATGATAATGTTGATTTCAATATGGGAGTCTTCTATCTTCTATCTCCCTTTCACTTTTCAACATACACTTTTCAACTTTCATTTCACTTTATCACCCCCTTATTGACAAGAAAATAAAATTTTATGGTAGATAGGTTATCAGTCTACACTCAAGTAATTATTCCATCAATAATTTCATTCTAACTCTACTTGATCCATGCTCAGTGTAGAAAACAAGAGGATTTAATCTAGACAACAAAGTTTTCCATTTTCCCCTCATCATGATACCTCTTGTGATGAGAGCTCATGTACCTATCTTCAAGGGCCTTTCCAATTTTCTTATGTCACAGATTGATTTAGTGACTCTCCCTTTGTAAAATATTTTTTATTTTGAGTAAATGAGGATGATAGATTACAAAATGATATACCTTTTTCAGTGACATTATCTTCTGAAAATATTCAGAGTAGTTGAATTTGATACTAACTAAAGTTGATACTAATTTAAATAATAACTATGGTAGCTTCTTTATGTGTCCCCCCCTAAAGGGAACACTTCTCAGGTTTTCCCCTGAGTACATTCTTTACCTTAAATTCCCTGTAAAATTAGTATAATACACAAATTTTTAAGGGAATAAGGTAGATTCTCCTTGATTTTTTCAATGTTGGAAGGAAGGATGAGATGATTTTCTCAACCAAGTTTCTCTGTTTTCTTCACTCCTCACACTTTCAAATTTGATCTTCAGTTCAAACAATTGTTGCGTGGATCTCAGTATTTCTTCCATCCCTTTGTGTGTGAGTATTATTTCTTCAAGCGATTTCAAAGCACTAGAATCTCTTGGTAAAACTTTCATCTTCTTCAGGAATTATTCTTGAGCTGGAATAAATGAACTAAAATTCCAAATAGTGTGACTAGCCTTGTTGTACCTCACACAAAGGGATTTTATATTTTCATGTGGAATCTTTTTATTTCCTATTTCACTAGCCTTAACCTATTCATATTATTTCATTCTCATTATTTCAAAATCTTTAGGCTAGATAACTAATATATCTCTGGGAAAAATGGTAATAAGTTTTAAATTTCCACATGGAATCTTCGTAGTGTCATCATTTTTAGGAATTATTTTGGATGTACCACTCTTCAAATTCATGGATTTTGAATCCAAGGACTTCTCACCTTTTCTTCTTAGAGTCTTCATGGGAGAATTTTATTTTGCAACATTCTTCTAGTTTCTTCCCAAGGTAGCTTCTTATTTCTTATCTAGCTTTTATGATATTCTATTCTTATCATCTCTGGACATATGTTGAGATAAGAATGCTCAATTCTTGTGACCACTCTCATTTCATACATCAGATATGTTTTCTAGCTTTCCAAAAAAATTTATGGTATAGAGATGCTTTTGGATTTGTTGATGTTTCATTTTCTTATCTATTTTTCTCTTTTTTGACATAGGCTTTCTCTGTGCTTTTTAATTTAAAGGATTTTACCCACAATCTAGTGCAAAATTCCCAAATATATTGTAGCACCAACATTGACCCACAAATATTTTCTTCTTAATATCTTCTATATAAGGTTGTTGGGCCATCTTCTTAGTGTGATGTTCTCTATCTATGGAATCATCTTCCAACTTCTTTTTTCTATACACCCTAGTTATGGTGGTAGGTTATTTCTCCTCACCTTTCTTCATCTATACTTGTTTAGAATTTTTCTTCCAATAGGCACTTTTAGTAGAAACGTATTTATAAACAATTTTACAAGTTGATATGGAAGGTAACTTTACTTTCTCAGCTACTTTTGATGGATAAATGGGTGAAGTCATGATCATATTATCACATGTTGGAGGTATTTTAGCTTTATAATACTACAGTGGGCATTGAGTACTAGCATCGACTATTTAATTATTTTGTTAAGTCTCAATATATGTCTTCTCAAGATTGGTCAACTGGGATTCCAATTTTAGACATTCCATATTGAAGATGATCTTTTGATCTTCAATCATGATCATCTTTTAATCACAAGCCTTTTTCAATCTTTCAACCCCATCTTCATGAAACTTGTCCTTGGTTTGTAACAATGAGTTAAGTTCCTTGAATTTCTTGGAATTTTCTTATAAATTTAGAACCATGACTTTAGTACTCTATTTCAGCTCATCTTTAAATTTATGGATCTTTTCTTACAGTGTTTTATTGACTCCCTATTTATCTTTAAAGGCTTCAATCCATATTGAGATCTTATAAAATTATAACATATTATTTACAAATACTTCCTCTATATTATTATATTCTATTCCTACTAGGGTGATCTCAACCTACATACATTGAAATATTCTACAAATAGAAGAAACTCTTTCTTCAACAATATAATGCAGATAGGTTCTTAATTCCTCATGATCACTTGAAACTGAGATACAGGTGTCTTCTTTTCCTTCAGAAGAAACTTGATCGACTTGATTTATACTTCCCAAGCATGATATTTCTTTATTATTGGATGGGCATAGAAAACCAGATAGTGCATCTTCTTTGTACAT
Source organism: Viscum album (assembly GCA_963277665.1). Taxonomy (NCBI): domain Eukaryota; kingdom Viridiplantae; phylum Streptophyta; class Magnoliopsida; order Santalales; family Viscaceae; genus Viscum; species Viscum album. The sequence goes on along the minus strand of OY728139.1, from coordinate 419,037,665 downwards.
GAGAGACTTCTTTAACTACTAATTCTCTTTCATTTTCCTTTTCATCATGGTATTGTGGGGAAAGGACTTATGCTTTGAGATAACTGAACTTTCATAAAGTATTTTCTTCATTGTTGACTCAGGAAAGAAAACTCAAATCCTTTTTTAATAGAATTACGAAATATTATCCAACATACGTAAACCTTTCCTCTGATACCAATTGAAGGACCCTAGGTCACCCTAAGAGTGGGGTGAATAAGGGTGTCAACTTTTTCTCCTTTTTATTGGATCTTGTTCCCATGTTTTTAGGAACATAATTAATCCTGTATGATTGATATGTGTAGTAATTAAAACATTAACATATAGAAAGACAACACATCACTATTACTTGGTTCTCCACTAAGGGCTATGTCCAAGGAGCATACGTCGATAGGTTGTCGATCATACATAATTTCATTATTCTTCACTAGTTGTGGATTACAAGGTTTATGTACAGTCACGATGTCCCAGGAACACTAAATTTACAAAAGTTCAAGGATATCTCACTGCTTGCCTCAGATCACTTTCTTTGACTCACCCTATATCACCTCCCTGGGTGAAGTAACACATAGTTTATGGATGTGAAGGTCCCTTCAATGTATTGTCATAAATGTCTTTGTATCTTATTTATAAAGAGACTCTTCTTAAATCGAGGTCCAGAGTTGATGTTCTTTAACATTTAATCTTCTTCCCCGGTGAAAAAACCAGATGTACTAAGACTTATTATTCTTTTAGGCCAGAATCACAATTTCTTTTGTGATTATTCAAACACTCAAAAATAGATCACTAAGCATCATCAGAATCATCCCTTCTTCTTCAATGTGTGCATGTGACCATGAATGTTAAAATTTAGATATTCTCTTCATCTTCACTTATTTACACATGTGCACCCTCGTTTTAGGATGCATCTCTTCAAATTATTCACATATGCATGTTCGTGCATTAATTCATGCACTTCTTCTTCTACTTTCTTATGTGAATGCCCAAAAGGATATGGTTCCTTTAACCACACATGTGGCCTCCTTTATCCTTTTATTAGAACTTGATTTATATATTCTTAGGCTTTAATTGGGCTCTTCTTCAAATCATGCATTTTAATGTATCCACTCACTTCCCATCATCATGCACATTCTTTTCTTCTGCATTTCTCAACACACACTGTTAACTTTTATTTGTTTATATTTATGAGCATGTGATTTTATTCAAACTTCAATTTGTGTATTTGGGTGTCCCTTATATGCAAACACATCTCCTTTGGTTTGTTATGATGCTATTTTTTTCTTCATTCAAATCAAGTATATGGAGTTTTTCTATTCACATAGTGTCCAGGTATCCTTTGAAAACCAAAATGGTTCACAGCTCCTCCTTATGCAAGGGATATGTGGGATTCATTTACACAGAGATTGCAGGCCTCCTTGGCATACTTAGTGGTACGCGGTTATCCACTTTTTCTAAATAGAGTTGGTTTTCGGTACATTCTCTTCACAGAACTAGAATCGTATACAATATTGTTTCCTCAAAAACATAGAATGGTTCGCAGGACCACTCTTCGTGTACGAAGAATGGTTTGTAACTCTCCTGCCTCGCGTACCAAAGAGGGATGTGGTTCCTTTCTTCACCATCCCGAGAGGTACATGGATGTCCTTCTCTTCACGGAACTATAGGGGTTTGTAGTTTACTCTTAACGAACCCATAATGGTTTTTGGATCTTGATTTCCCCTTGTGAACTGAAATATCGAAGAAAATCTATTTTTTAAAACATGTGCTCTTGATACCTTGGGAGCAGCATCCACTTCTTGGATTAGTGGATACATTTTTATCAGTTGAGATCAAATATTTTTTGGGTCCAGAATCCACAAGATATTTACCAAATATTGTGTTTTTTAAATATTCAAACCACGGTCATGAGGTACTTCGAGTTTTTCGGTTGTTTCTGATTTCACATAGTAATCATACTCCTATTTAAGCTAAGACTTATGCATGCAGATATATTCCCTTTGAGCACTTGACACGGTATGACCTCTAGAAAATTCTTTTGCCACAGCCAATACTTGTTCTTTGTTATTTTTATGCATTCATGCAAACGTAGTTGCATTCATGGTATCGTGTTGCTCAAAAGATGCACATGTAGTGGTTTTTCTCTTCTACAATGGTTGTAGAATCGATCATGGAGGTTCGGTAGCTTCTCTGGTGCACTGGTTCATGTCGGGTGGCTAGAGTTTTAAGACGACCCCCAGTCAAAGATCGGACAGCTCTGCTTCAACCACACGCGGCGTGGGGATAATGAATGGCTCAGATTATATCACCTTAAATGGAATGCGATGTAAGGCTGAGATCTCAGTGAGATAATATGTACGGTTAGGATTGCATATAAGTTTTTAAAACCTTGTCCCAATCAAAACACGGTATATTTTTTTCTTCTTTAAATAACAAGATGCCTCAGCATCATGCCAGATTACTCCTCTCCCCCCTTCGGTGCTTCCCCTCACCATTTCTCCAAGGGTGCGCTCTTAGCTCCCACTCTCCCTCCTAAGTCGCGCATCTAGAACCAAATTTACATACCCTAGGGGCTAATGTGTGTCCCCCATTTGGCTCTTACTAACTAGTCTAGTTCGCTCCCCTGTGGGCACGGTCAACCCCAATGGTCCTATATGTGCCTCGGGTTGAGGCTGGCTAGCTAGCTAGATGGTTGGTCCTGTTTTTTTAGGTAAGTCATATAAAAATAATTAGTATAAAACCAAGTAAGTATGCATTGAAATTAATGTCCCCCTTATTATTCCAAACCCTCCCCAAAACCTCTTCTTCTCCTTTTCTTTTACTCCTTCCAATGAACACTCCAACCATACTTAATTTTTGAAGATAATGTATCACACCTGATACACATATTTGGAACATAGGATCAAGCTCAAAAAATGTCTGATTTCCAATCTCTATTTCACTTAAGAGAGTTCATAACATCATGTTGATCATCATTGACATACATTAACACCCATTGACAACAAATAAAATCTTCACACACAAAGTGGTCCCAAAAATTTTCATTTATGATATTCTTACATTTTATTTACACTTTCATAGATTAGGTTACTATAATATTGGCTAAATTACTCTTCCCAATGGAAACATTACCATTCTTATGTTAAAGTTACTATTCCATTGGTATAGGTTCTTTAAATTTTTGAAATACCTCTTATTCCATTCAATATTCATTTATAAAAATTTTATTGTGTTCTCAAAGTGATTTTATGTGGTTTATGCTATATGAAATAATTATAAGAAGGTAATTTCCATTGATAAAATTTTTGGTTGTTTCAATATTCCTTGTATGAAATTTCACCCTCAAATTTTCATTTTACATACTATGATGGGAAAAGGTGATGGTACATATACTTCATTTTTTCATCAGGTTCCTATATTTTCTATTCATACTTATTGTTCATTCATAGTACATTGAACATGTGAGTAGTCTTGTCATGTATATCTTTATATCTACAGTCAAATATCTTTACTGGCTCCTCCTTGTAAGAGATATCATTTTCCAAATGTATCGCCTTTGGATTCAGTATATGTGAGGGGTCTAGTATGTACTTCCCCAAGAGAGATACAAGGAATAAATTATGCACTTGAGAAATGGTAGGTTGAAGTGCCAGTTGATAGGTCATAGCTCTAACACAATCAAGTATCTTAAAGGGGTTGATGTACCAGAGACTGAGCATTCCTTTCTTCCAAAATATCATAATCCTCTTCCATGAGATATGTTGAGAAATATCATGTCTTAAACCTTAAATTAAGGGTCTCATCAATGATCAACTTCATAGATCCTTTGTTTAATTTGTTTTACCTTTAGGCATTATTAAATGGTTTTCACCTTTTCAACCATTTCATTGACCATTATGGTCCAAGATGATTACGTTCACTAGGTTCATCCAAGAACTCCAGTGTTATGCACGTTTTCTTGTGAAGGGATACATATAGAGCCATTTGGATACTATATTAGAAACTGTTATTGTAATAGAACTAAAGTAGTGGTAGATTTGTTCCCATCCTCCATTAAATTCCATTGAACATTCTCTCAACATGTATTCCAGTGTCTAAATAGTTTTCTCAGGTTGGTTATCAGTTTGAGGATGATAGGTCATACTAATGATATGCTTAGTGTTTAGTGCATGTTGGATAATTTTCCAAAACATGGATTTTAATCTCATATCTTATTCAGATACAATTGATAATGGTACTTCATGAATCCTTACCACTTTTATTTTGTATATCCATGAAAGTTGATCAGTGAGAAGTCCTATTGAATTGAGATAAAGGGGTCTTTCTTTATAAGAAGATCCACAACAACCCATGTAGCATTGTTTCCTCTGGATTTTATCAGAGTTCTGCTGACAAAGTGTCTGGTGATGTTTTCTCATTTCCATGTTGGTATGGGTAATGGTTTCATCAACCCCTTATAATTTATTCTTTCAGCCTTCACTTGTAGACCTACCAGGAACTTTGATGTATAATTAGTGATTTCCTTCTTCATATTGTCTCAAAAATAGTTCTCTTAGATATCTCAATACATTATTGTGCTTCGTGGGTGAATAATGAAGGTTGATCTATGCGTGTCATTCAGAATCTATTTATTTATCTCTGGATCATATGGTACACATAATCATTACCCAAATATAAAAACATTGTTTTCATCAATTTTAAAATCAAAGGATTTTCCCCTTATTATAGATTCCACATTCTTCTAAATTTCAGCATCATTTATTTGACAATCCTCTATTTTCGTTATAATAGATGAATGATTAATAATTTGAGAAAAGATTGATGATTTTAATTATTTAATGATTCCAATGTCCATACTTTTCAAATATATAAAGATTAAATCCTTCTTAATTATCATAATTGATAAAGTTGTTGGATCCTTTCTTCTTAGAGAATCCACCACTTTATTCACTTTGTCAGGATGGTAGGGGATTTAGTAGTAATAATTATTTATGATCTCTAACCATATTTGATGGTTCATTTTAAGCTCATTCTCTATGAATATATATTTGAGTCTCTTATGATCATTATATATTTTACACTTCTCCCCATAGAGATAACACCACCATATTTTCAACACGAATATCATACCTTACACTTCATATCATTTTTGGGATAGTTTTCTCATGCATTTTGATCTACCTTAAATCATAGGCTATAACTTTATAATTTTTCATCAATACAAAATCCAAGACCTTCTTTGAATCATTTTTGAATACCACAAAGATTTCCCCACTTGTTGGAAGTGTGAGTATTGGTGTGCAGATAATCCCCTTCATCAACTCTTTAAAACAATATTCACATTCAATGGTCCAAAAAAACATTACACCCTTCAAATTAATCTTGGTTAGTGGGTTTGAAAATCATTATAATTTCTTCATAAATTTCTGATAATATCTATCTTTATCAGGGAAACTACATATCTCCATTACCAATTTTTTCATGGACTACACTTCGATTGCCTTTGTCTAGGAATGGTCCACATATATTCATTAAATGGTGATAACATCCCCATGAATGATACTTAATCCATAAGAAACTCACATTTACTATACTTTTCTTAAATCTTTTCCCTTATCAATTTCATTAGAACAATACTCAAATAATACTCATGTTCATTCTTGCTCATATAGTATGTTAGTATATCATCAATAAAGACTACGAAAAAAATTTCAAGGATATCTCTAAAGGATCTCTTCATTAAATCTATGAACATTAATGGAGCGTTATTGAGTCCAAAATAAATTAATGTGAACTCATAGTTTCCATAACATGTTCAAAAGGTAGTCTTGGAAATATCTTCCTTCCTCACCATTAATTGGGGATATCCCGACCTAATGCCCACATTATAGAAATACTTTTCCCCATAATTTTTATCAAAAAACTCATATATTCATGGAAAGAGATATATATTTTTTTACCCTTTTTTGGTTGAGCTCATAATAATAAATGAATAGGTGAATTTAACCATCATTATTCTTGACAAATATTACTGGCACACCCCATGGTGAATCGTTCAGATGTACAAAACCCTTGTCCAGATTATCTTGTAAATGCTTCTTCAGTTATTCCAAATCAATGGTGGTAATTCTATATTGTGTATTTGATATATAAAAATAACTAGTAATATGTTCAATTGATATCTAAAAATCCCCATCAATAGGAAGAAAAAACAATTCTTCCAAGAACACATCAGTGGAATACCTTACAAAGGGCATGTATTCGAGCATGATTCTCTCCTTGGTCTCAATTATTTTAGTGAGACATTCTTTCTAATAATTCAATGATATCCAAACATGAGGTTATGGATCCTAATATGAGTAATCTTACACCTTACAATTGTATATAATTTTAGGATTCTTTGGGATGTTAATAGTGATCTCACTTTCTTGACAGTTGATGTTGTATTTGTGTAAAGATATCCAATCCATTCCCCAAATAGCATCAAACTCTACTAAAAAAAGTAAGAAAATATTTTATAGGAGGTAAAGTCGACAAAAATTAATTGGGGAGGAGTTATATACTTTGGATGAAATAATATTTCCATTTTTTGTTCTCGTAGATAACTCAACCTCCATATTTTGAGGTGGTGTTTGACTATTTATTCTAAACATGGAAGATATGAATAAATGTGTAGAACCAGAATCAAATATTATGTTCTCTATTATTGAATGAATAAATAGTGTACCTGTCACCACATAATTATCTAGATCCTCATCAATAGTATTGAATGAATAATCCTTCACTTGATCCATTGGATTTGGTGGATGATGATGCTGATTACCCTTGAGAACTTGGAGTTTTGTGCACTAGCCTGCATAATTCCCTTACTCCCTATAGTTGAAGCATTAAACCATGGGTGGTGCTCTCCTTTACTCCAACACATTTTCCTTCTTTCTCTTGTATCTTCAATGTTCATGAGATTTTTTGTCGTCTCTCTCACACTTATATTATTCCCTTTTCCCTTTGAAGAAATTCACATAATTCTTCTTATCACATTTTTGACATGTGGCTGGTTGACTTTTTTTCACATTTTTCATTATATATGGTAGCTTGAAACTCTATATTCCATTTATTATTACCATAGTTGTGAGACCACTCACAAAACACCATCTTTATTCTGAGAGCACATCAAACAACTTACTCATATATACAAAATTCATAAATTTCTGGGGCCTTTCAAAGGTGTGGTTTTAAAACACTAAAGAGCCTATTAGTTTTTCTATCATTGTTGATAAAAAACCCAAATAGTACCTTATAATCCTTGTCAAATTTTATTTCTTGGTTGTAACATATTTAACTTACCTTTTTTTCATCTCTATTAATTATCTCTCTATCATTGTATGAAGTGTTCTAGGAAAATACGTGTTAAGAAACATTATTCTAAATTCTACCCTCTCCATCTCTTCAATTTCTTCCTTCATCTTGGTGTTCATAATTAACATCCACTATTGTTTGGACTCTCCAACTAAATGATAAAAGGATAGAGTCACCTTATCCATATCATAATAGTGAAGAACAAAAAATATATTCTCCATTTACTTGAACCACTGCACTACAACAGGTGGATCAGAAGAACAACTAAAGGTTTGTGGTCATTTCCGGATAAATAACACGCTATCCATCTGCTCCTTCTAAAGTGAAATCAGGCATTCCACATTATTTGAGTTTTTTTTATAGACTAAGATATATTTTTATGCATCATCCTAAAAGTTTTAAATCCAACCCCCGTGAAATTGGGGATTTTATTCAAGAAATCGTTGAATTGTACCTCAAATGGGGTTTTGGCTTGGTTTCTCCTGGTATCCAAAAATTTCTTAAATAGAAAATTTTAGAACAAAACATAAGTCACTATGTCAAGAATAAATAATTTATTCCTTTGTGAAATTAAGTCTAATGGAAACTATTGTGGGATCCCTTTGTTTAACATTTTCTAAAACAAATATTCTTATGTTCTTATATAGAATTAGATCCATACTATGAGTTTCCACTAAGGTCCTCTAATATTAATTCCCAAATTAACAAAATTGTGCTCTGATACCAACTATAGAGACACTAATTTGTATTACTTGAAAACTACATAATTTTAAAGATAAAAAAAAATAATCATACAAATTCTATTTTCAAAGGTTTAGTGTCTTGGGAAAATTCAGACCACGAAAATTTTTATATAATTAAACATAATGATTTATTTAATTCCATCATCTATACCTTCTTATTGGCCTTCACATTCCCCTTTATACAAATAATAACCTGAGGATATACATAATTAAAGGTGATGATATAAAAGGTCGGTAAAAGGATAGATAAAGACATGACTCAACATGAAATGGGTGAGAATTATCATCATCATAAAATCATAATCATTATAGTAAATATTAGATAAAATAATGGAAGATGGCAATTCATAAAAATGAAACATCATGTGTTAGTAGTCAAATACCACACATTATTTTGAAAAAATATTGAATCATGTTCACACATATTTCACTTTATCTCAATAAATTAATCATATTAACTAAAGAATTTTAGTGATATATAATTATAGGAGCACCCATCACATGATAACATTTACATGTTCTATATAATTCCAGTTGCACACATCACATCATAACATTTATATAATCTTGTAAGCCACGTAGAGCATATGTCAATCTTGGACATAAAATAACCCATGGAATGGAATGGTTTTGATTTTAAAATGTATACATTCGTAAAATTTAGTTTTCCAAAATAATATAGTTAATAAAATAATTTTCATAAGAATAATTTATCTTTAGTGAAGAAGAAACAATATCATGAGAAGTAAAATGTGTATTTTTTTAAGAAGAGTTATTTTGAAAAATAATTTTCATTTTTCAAAACAAATCATATTGGGAACATGTATATACTGAAAAAAAATATCAGGATAAAGAAATTATATTTAAGTAACATTAATGGAATATCCATACTGAAAATGGAGTGAAAGAGGGAAACCCCAAAGGAAGATAGTTGGGTTCAATAATCCCCTTACATTATTTATGAATTCTATCTTCACTTTAATATCCTTGATAATAAAATTAAATTCATTAATTTAAAAATATAGAACCTTTTATACATGAAATTTATTCTTTATATTTTACTAAGTTCATTTATGGTATTCTCTAGGAGATATATAGTTCAATTTTATCATTTGGGAGTGTTTGTTTTCTTGGTTTTCATGATCAGTTCACTTGTTTGAGAGTATGGATGTTCATGTAAAATTGGAATGATTATCAAGAATTGTAATTATTTGTTATTAATGAATATAAATTATTTTATTTTAAATTTTATTTCATTTTTTATGGTGTTAGGATTAGTCATTAGATAAATAGTTAATTAAAACAATATAATTTATTTGGTGGATTTTACAATCATTTATGAGGTTGTATCATTTTATTTAACAACATAAATATATATTGGTTCTAGAACTTTATGTAACTTATAATATGTATAATATGTTATTATATAACTATAATTATATTTTTATTACCATCCTTGAAGATGGTAGTGAAAAATTAAAACACGTCTTCCATGGTGGTGGTAAATCGACACACCACAAATGATATTTTCATTTTTAGAATGAAAGCAAAAGGAAAAATATTAGAAGATAAATTATTTCATTAACATAAAAAAATGATTTTACATAAAAGATAACATATTTATAATTACAATTTTATAGGTATAGGTGATGAGATGATAAGAAAATAACAGAAGTTGAAAAAAATTACAAGAAAAAGAAAGCGGGTTTTACCTCTGGAATTTCTCCTCTTTGAGAACCTACTTAGGGGAAAGGGTTTGGTCTTTTGATGAGACCAAGAGCTTATATGGGGTAGATACTTAGTAATAGTATTTTAAATAACTTGGATATATATCAAAACTTAAAATGTGTTTGGATAAGAGGTGGGGGGGGGGAATAATTTATAGAGGAGGAGATGAGTGTTTTCTCATTATTTTATTCATTAGTTTATTATTTTTTCTAAATACTATGAATAGTTTGAGAATTATCACTAAATATATTAAAATAATTATTTATATTTATATATATTTTTCATGCATCATCTATATATCATGTATGAATCAATAATTCATGTATTTAGCTTTTATCGCGAATTATTGTATTTTACTATTCACCAAAAAATCAATTGTTTTAGAAAAATACCAAAAAATCACCTTAACCCTTTCTCATTATGTAGAATTAAAAAATGAACTCCATTTTATGAAAATAATTTTATAAATATAATAAATTTAATTTTTAATTAAAATCCTTATTTACGTGGAAAATACCGATTTTAAAATTATAATTGATTTTATAACAAGTAGAAAAATTAATTAACGTCTCATAAAATTATCTCATAATCATAACACAAATAAATTAACTTATGATTCTCTTTTAAGAACATAAATATTCTTTTAAATAATATATTTTATTTTAATATTATTAATAAATATTTGTGTTTTTTAAAAATACCAACTGTTAATTAATAATTTTAAAAAATTTATTTACTTATAATATGACAAAATTATATCATTTTTCAATATATTAGATGCCAAAAATTTATTTAAAATTCCTTATATGAGGTTACTATTATATTGTCTAAATTACTATTCATAATTGACACATTACTATCCCAAAGTTTCGGTTACTATTCTATTAGTATAGGTTCTTAAACTTCTAAAAATATCTCTTATTCCATTGATTAATAATTTATAATCTTTTTATTCTATTATAAAAGTTATTTTATGTGGTTTATATTATATGAAATAATTATAAGAATGAAATTTAAATTGATAAAATGTTTTTCATTATAAGAACACCTTGAGCTTTTTTAATATATGTTTTTCTAAATCGAAAATATGTTTATTAACTTACTTTACATGAATCCTCAAATGAAAAAATAATGTAAAAAATTAAGATAAGTATTATTTAGGAAATAAGATATTTAATAAAACCCCTAGGTAATTAAAATATTATAATCAATTGTTAATGTAAATAAAATAAAATTAATAACACTAAACCTTTTAAAAGGAAGATTCACAAAAAAATCCATTCTTATTTATATATATTTTTTTAATTTTGAAAGATTAAATTTTTTATTTTAGATTATTAATTTTTTAAGAAGCATTTTATTTTTGAATATGTTATATCAAAATTATCCTATGATTGATTTTTACAACTTTTATAAAGTAATTGATGATTTGGTGAATAGTGAAAAAAACTAATACTTACCAACACTGTATCTCTTATTATATAAGTATGTCGTAGAAGTTGAAAAGATATTTTAGTTGATAAAATATGTATTTATAGAGTAAAATTATGAATTTTAATAGAATATTGTGGTAGTAGAAAACTAATGTTCTTCATTTCACAACACAAGTAACATTTTATTTATAAATTATTTTTGTCCATTTATTTTAAATGAAAATTTTAATTGTTATATTCTATTTTATATTTCTATAAATGTAAAATAAATTATAATTATTTTATAATAAAACAATTTATATCCTTAAATTCAATGATATAGATAAACTTATACTTCACATTAATTTTGTTTTTAAAAGTGACATTTTGAAAAAAGAAATATGCATTATATGGGATAATATTAACATATACATTTATAATCTCTAAAAATGTCATTGGAAAAAATTATTTTCATATTTTCAAAATCATTTTCAAGTTAGGTAATAAAGATAATTTTAATTTTTCTAATTAAAATTAATTACCATGGTTGAAAAATATATTTCCACAGTAAAATTCATAAAACGGTAAAAAAATTATTCACTTTGTATAAAAGACATAAAAAATTTTAAAAAAATTTACCCCATGCATGTGAATGAGATATGCATCATTCAACACTCCAACCCTCTCTTATTTTATACTTTTTTCCTTTAATCCCTGCAATGTGATATAATATATTTGAAATATAATGGATACTCACAAAATTACCCTTCACATCACTTATGAAAGGGGATAAACTTCCACAACATTCAGTTACAGCTATAACTTAGAATTCAATCAAAAACTCTTCCATTTTACTCTTATTATAATCCTCTATCATGTTCATAATCATCTGGTATAACTATTTTTCGTAAATATTCTATTTTGTGTATATTTAAAATATAAATCCAAAGTTCTTAATGAGATTATAATATGTTTGACTAAGAGGCATTTAAGTGAAGGTGTTCTATATCTGAAATTTAGTTTCTTGACAAATAATGAATATTGTAATCCACAATATCATTATTATGGGGTAATTACTTGATAATGAATTTATGTTACCATATTCATGTAATTTGTAAGAACTCAGGTTTTTGGAAATGGGTCAAAATCCCGACCCTGTTTGAATTTTTGACTGGTTTCTGACGAAACAGGAGAAAACAGGAAATTTCTGGAAATTTCTAGAATACATGCCATGTACTTTTAAGTACATGGCGTGTATATGTTACGTAAGTGCCGACTGTGTTATCACCGAGTACATGCCATGTGATGACCGTGTAGAAATATCTTACTACACGCCGTGTAGTTTTCAACACGTCGTGTAACCCCAACCGTGTGGTGTTCATACATGGAATGTAAGCCAATTGGCCAGGTAGAACCGAGGACATGTCGTGTTCCCCCTGGACACGCCATGTAGTCTAGCCGTGTATGAGGGACATACATGGCGTTTGGGTAAGTCGGAGAGGAAGAGAAGGGAAACCAAGTACACACCGTGTACCCACAGGTACACGCCGTGTACTCATGTCAGCAGGTTCGGAATGTAAGTTTGTGGAATTTTAGCCATCATATGAACAGTAAAATGATACACCCTGTGTACTTAAAGTACACACTGTGTATTTTCATTTTTTCGCTAAAACGGGAAGTAGCCTCGTTTTGTAGGCAGAACACACCCCCTTCACCCGGTTACATGAACCAAGCCAGCCGATACTTTAATCCTTCCCCGGATCTCCATCCGAACTCCGTTCTGGTCATGGATTAGTGCGTTGGAACCCCCTCGGTAAGGCCACGATTCCCCTTGAGCCGTTTTGTTTGATTTTTTTTCTAGAACGAGTTATAGGGGTATGAGCAGTTTGGATTCTTTTGTAGATCTACCACGTTTTAGACCAAATTGGAAGCTGTTACGGGAGGAGTAGCATCCTACGAGTCTCAGGTAGGTGTTTCATACCTCATTTTGTGTTTTCTTGGTTGTTTGGGTGATACGGCCTTCGGTGCGTTTTCGGGTATTTTGAGCGGGACCTGTTTTATCTGCTATTTCATATTGAATTTCTTGTTGGACCTATGGGATGCCTCTGGGTAGTACCTGTTACCAGTTTGCGTGAGCGGGGCCGGTTGAGGGGTCGTTTCTCATCCGGGAATTTTGTCCGGGGAATGCCAAAATGGTTTAAATTGAAATATTAATGTGTTAAACTGAATAGTATAATTTGTAAAAGCCTATTTTAAATTGTTAGAGGCATTCAAGACCTTAGTGCTGGTATCAGACAACACCTCGCATAGTGAAATTCAACTGTTTAGTTAGTTTTGTCGGTTTATGTTTTCTGTTTACATATGTTATATATGCATTTGTTGAATTGCGTCTACTGGACCCTTTGGGTTGTGTTCGGCTTGGCCCGGTTATGCTTGAGTGATGTTGATCAAAGGTTGGGCTTGGCCCGGGTTACGATGGGTGGTTTTGACCATGAGATTGGGCATCATGGACGTCAGCTTGAGGCAGTACGACTTTCAGGTTGGGCATGGCCCGAATTACTTGGATGGTGAGGCCATCGGACTTGAGCGACATGGTCGCAGGGACACGAGGTGTTAGATGTTTTGGTGGCTTAGGTACTATTTGGTGATTACCGCTCACCCGGAACTTTGAGTAGTGTGCACACATAGATACTTCGTGATGAGGTGGTTTTGACCACTCGTGTTGGTAGAGTCCCCCGTAGTTGTGTTTAGGTATTTTGGTTGGGGGTGCTTTCCGTAGAAAGCCACGTGGGAGGTGAGGAGCCTTCAGAGGATGGGTGTGCCTTTGGGACGTCAGTACTAGAGACATGAGGTGTCAGGAGGCACGTGGTACCGAGTTACTATTTTTGGGCGTGCCTTCGGGACGTCGGTATTTGAGACACAAGGTGTTAGGAGGCACGTGGTGCTGGGTTACTATTTTTGGATGTGCCTTCGGGACTTCGGTACTTGAGACACAAGGTGTCAGGTGGCACATAGTGTCGGGTTACACGACAGAAATTCCAGAATTGGCCGAAGAAGGTGACACTCCTTGGTGGCTGTTGAGCACCAGAGGAGTTTTTGTTTACTTGTTTACTGTACTATTTACTGCTTTTCTTGTAAATTCATGACTTATTAAACACATATATTGGTACACACCGTTGGGTGGTATCCTACTGAGATTTGTCTCACACCCTGCACGGGCCCTTCGGGACGCGTGTAGACGTTATGGATTTACGTGCAGGAAAGAGGCCAGCCTCAGGAGCTGGGATGCGTTAGTTGTTGCATGGAGATGGTATGGACCTTGAGGTCATTCCTTTCTGGGGTTTACTTTGTTTTGTTTATTTTCTTTATCGGCATGCTTTCTAGTTGTAGCTACAGTTGGTTAGCCATTGGTGCCCTTTTTTTACATTCAGTTGTGTATGACCTGCTTAGTATGCCTGTTTTAATGTTCAGTATTACATGTTATCAGCATGTTGTTATGTTTACTTTCCACTGATTTTGTTTCTATATTGCTTCTGCTGTTTATATATATTGTTTATGCTTCCTCTCGGTGGGTCTAGTTCGAGTCTACTGAGTCTTTCTTTCTGCTGCATCTTTACTGTTATACTTTGACCAGTACCCTAATTATGATCCTATGAGAGGGTATAGCCTCCCCACTATACCTATTCAGAACCTCGCTGCTAGTCGGCAGCCGTTGGCATTCATGGGAGGTGCGCCAAAGGTAGTGACACTCGACTCGTTCGGCACTGTTCAGGTGGCTGGCCGGGTATGAGACGTTACAAAGTGGTATCAGAGGGGGTTCTTGACAAGGATTTAGTAGCATAGTTTTTTTGGCTACTAATGAGATTGATACTTCTCTTTTTATTTCTACTAGTTTTACTATTTGGGATATGGTAGACTAGAGATAGGTTGTTGTTACTGGGACTGGGTTTCTAGCTTGTGCTTGGGTGCCTGCGGCCCCAAGTATGAGGGATGAACCTAGTTGCTGAGGGTGGGAACTGTTTTTTGTTTTTTCTCAGATTACAGTTTATATGATTTCCACTTCGGTGGCTCACTTGGTGTATGATGTTTGTGATTTTGATATGTGACCCTTAACCCGATGTGGAAAGGGGGAATTGGACCTTGTCCGGGTATGGAAAGGCTTAGTTTCTTGGATTTTAATAGGCACATTTTTAGGGTATTTCTATTTCATAATTGCATGTATGCTTTTTGAAGTGATAATACCATGTGAATAAAAATCAATTTCCATGGATGTATGCTCTGAAATATAAATTGGTGAAATTCCTGATAGAATTGATTTTTTTTATTGTGTATGCCATGCTTTATAAATTTATAGAATTGCATGCGACAGGGTATTTGGGTCTGGATCTTGTACGAGAAGGCATGTACATTAATTGAGGATATTTTTATCACCAGGATTGGGTGACTAGGTCATCAGATGAGGCAACATTATTTGTGGGGATGCACATGGCCTGAGGTACTTTTGATACTTGGCTCTGTTGAGGGCGGGTAAGGAGGCCATGTGGTCGGGATGCCGTGGGGCTTGGGTTGCGGTAAGGGGGAGTAAGGGTAGTTTTTATGTTCTACCTTTTATTAGCTTTCCTTATCTACATAGAATATATTGTTATGTATATATGGGATGTATGACCATTTATGGTATTCAGTGGGTTACTCCTTCACGACTCGATGGAGCTTCAGGAAGGAGGTGATACAGTGTCGCGGGATCAAGGTCAGAATTCGGTATGGGCAGAGCACGAGCCGCAGGTACAGGCTCAGGGACAGGAACAGATTTTGGATCCAGTGCAGGTAGGATGGCAGCTGGGTTTTTCATCGTTCGAGCCATGGCTTGATGAGCAGCTCCGAACTATCCTGGTACGTGTCTTGCAGGGGATTGATAGAGGCACGCAGGGTACAGATCCTTCTATGGCGTATCTGACGCGGGAGTTCTAGTCGTAGCACCCACCACTTTTTCAGGGTGGGGGGGTCCGTAGGCGGCCGAGAACTAGATAGAGAGTATGCAAATGATTTTTGAGCAGCTTGAGATGACTCTAGGGTGGAGGGTCAAGATGGGGATGCACATGCTGAGAGGACCGGTGAAGTGTTGGTGGGGCATATATGTTCAGGCTCGTTGGAATGAGGGATAGGCTTGGAAGGACTTTGAGGACAGGTTCTTTGAGAACTTCTATCCAGAGACACTGAGGGCCGAGAGAGGTCAGGAGTTCTTGAGTCTTTAGTAGGGAGATATGTCTATCATGGACTACGCAGCTACCTTCACAGAGCTGTCTTGCTTTGCACCTGGTATGGTAAGAAATGACACAGCTAGGGTGAGGTGCTTCGAGGATGGCTTACAACACGTCATTCAGTCTAGGTGAACATATTCAGTCTGGTTTCTTTCTCTGAGGTGGTTAATTAGGCACTCAAAGCTAAGGGAAATGAGAAAAAAAGCCTCTCTTGGGTAGGACAACAGCTTCAGGTGATGGTTCAGACAGTAGGAAGCGAGGACGAGATGAGTTCTAGCAGGGAAGTCAGGCCAGAGATTTAGCTAGACCACCTTGTGGTAGTTCTTCGGTGATTTTCTTCCAGTGTGGACAACCGGGACATGTTCGGGCACAGTGTGATAGGCCTCCAAAGGAGTGTCGGGCATGTGGGCAGGACGGGAATCTGGAGAGGTTTTGCAAGCAACCTTCTCAGATAGCCGGCAGGCAGGGATCAGGACAGACTGTATCGTCTGGAGTTGGTTCAGGTTCGGTACTCGGAGAGGGTAGTTGAGGTTCAGTAGTGTGTGGAGGTCGTGACAGAGACAGTGGGACCCAGCTGAGGGGTCAATGGTTGGTGACTGGAGCAGCACCGTAGAGAGGTCAGGCGTCAGGCAGCCGTGTTTCAGGCCAGGTGCACGTTGTGGAGCTTCCAGAGGCTGAGTAGGCTGGTGAGTCGATGACAGTTAGAGGTACACCGTGGTGTGGCCGTGATCTCCATGTTTCCTTTTTGGCATAACCTGTGGAGGCATGTCTGTTTTCAGTGCACGTGGTTCACGGGATCTATATAAAATGACTAGATGCTAGTCAATGGGATTGTCACCATAGCAGGTGCATGAAATATTCTATATATATATGTATGAAATGCATGGAATCAGGGCATCGAGAATGCAGGTTACTTGAGGTGTCGTGGGCATCGGGGCATTGCATATGCGGGTTACTTGAGGTGCCTTGGGCATCGGGGAATTGAGGATGCAGGTTACTTGAGGTTCAATGCACCAGGAACTTGTGGAGGCGGACACCGATGTGGTGCGGGCTACGTTGGATGTCGGGAGTGACACGTGAGCGCCAATGAGGTGCAGAAGTGATGATACGTCACGGAAGGACTATGCGTCCGGAAAACAGGTTAGCAAACCTTGTTTTCTTTATGTTTTTTTGGTTGAGACCTAGTAGGAAATTCCCAATGTGGGAATCCCCTTGAGGAATTTAGCCAGAACCTTGGGACTGGGGTAGTCCAGGTTGTTTAACCGGGATGGGTGTGTTTGGTGCCATCTTCAGGTTTCGTTCGGTATCTCGGGGACGAGCTACGCTAAGGTGGGGAGTTTTTAAGAACCCAGGTTTTTGGAAACGGGTCAAAATCCCGACCCTGTTTGAATTTTTGACTGGTTTCTGAGGAATCTAGAGAAAACGGGAAGTTTATGGAAATTTCCAGACTACACGCCTTGTACTTTTAAGTACATGTCGTGTATATGTTAAGAAAGTGTCAGACGTGTGCTCGTCGAGTACATGCCGTGTGATGACCCTGTAGAAATTTCTTACTACACACAGTGTAGTTTTCAACATGTTGTGTAACCCCGACCGTGTGGTGGCCATACATGGCGTGTAGGCCGGTTGGCCGGGTAGAACCGAGGACACATCGTGTTCCCCCTGGACATGCCTTGTAGTCTAGCCATGAATGAGGGATATACATGGAGTGTGGGTAAGTCAGTGATGAAGATAAGGGAAACCAAGTACACTCCGTGTACCCACAGGTACACGCCATGTACTCATGTCGGCAGGTTCAAAAAGTAAGTTGGCGGAATTTTAGTTGTCATATGAACAGTAAAATGATACATGTCGTGTACTTAAAGTACATGCTGTGTATTTTCTTTTCTTTGCTAAAATGTGCAGTAGCCTCATTTTTTAGGTTGAACACACCCCCTTCGCCAGGTTACACGAACCAAGATGGATAAGACTTCAGTCCTTCCTTAGATCACCGTCTGAACTCTGCTCCGGTCACGGATTAGTGCGTTGGAACCCCCTCGGTAATGCCTTGATTCCCCTTAAGCCGTTTTGTTTGATTTTTGTTCTAGAATGAGTTATAGGGGTTTGATCGGTTTGGATTACTTTGTAGATCTACCGTGTTTTAGACAAAATTGGCAGCTGTTACCAGAGGAGTAGCATCATACGAGTCTCAGGTAGGTGGTGCATACCTCATTTTCTATTTTTGTGGTTGTTTGGGTGACGTGGCCTTCAGTGCATTTTTGGGTATTTTGAATGGGACCTATTTTATCTGCTATTTCATATTGAATTTCTTGTTGAACCTATGGGATGCCTCTAGGTAGTCTCTGTTACCAGTTTGTGTGAGTAGGGCCAGGTGATCAGTCGTTGCTCATCGGGGAATTTGGGTCGGGGAATGCCAAAACGGTTTAAATTGAAATATTAATGTGTTAAACTATTTAGTTTAATTTATTAAAGCCAGTTGTAAATTATCAGAGGCATTCAAGACCTTAGTGTTGGTATGGGACAGCACCTCGCATAGTGAAATTCAACCGATTAGTTTGTTTTTCCAGTTTATGTTTTCTGTTTACATATGTTATATATGCAATTGATGAATTGCATCTGCTGGACCCTTTGGGTTGTGATGGGCTTGGCCCGGTTATGCTTGAGTGATGCTGATCACAGGTTGGGCTCGGCCCGGGTTACGATGGGTGGTTTTGACCATGGGATTGGGCATCATGGACTTCGGCTTGAGGTAGTATGACTGTCAGGTTGGCCATGGCCTGGGTTACTTGGATGGTGAGGCCATCGGACTTGAGCGACATTGCCACAGGGACACGAGGTGTTAGATGTTTTAGTGGCTTAGGTACAATTTGGTGATTACCTCTCACCCATAACTTTGAGTAGTGTGAACACAGAGATACTCCGTGATGAGGTGGTTTTGACCACTCGTGTGGGTAGAGGCCCCCGTAGTTGCGGTTAGGTATTTTGGTTGGGGGTGCTTGCTATAGAAATCCACGTGGTATGTGAGGAGCCTTTAGGGGATGGGTGTGCCTTTGGGACGTCGGTACATAATCCACGAGGTGTCAGGAGGCATCTGGTGTTGGGTTACTATTTTTGGGTATGCCTTCGGGACGTCGGTACTTGAGACACGAGGTGTCAGGAGGCACATGGTACCGGGTTACTAATTTTGGGCGTGCCGTCGGGACGTCGGTACTTGATACCCAAGGTGTCAGGTGGAACGTGGTGCCGGGTTACACGACAAAAATTCCGACATTAGTCGTATCAGGTGACACTCCTTGGTGGTTGTTGAGCACCAGAGGAGTTTGTGTTTACTTGTGCACTATACTGTTTACTGCTTTTCTTGTAAATGCATGACTGCTTAAACACATATATTGTTACGCATCGTTGGGTGGTATCCTACTGAGATTTTTCTCACACCCTGCACGGCCCTTCGGGATGTGTGCAGACTTTATGGATTTACGTGCAGGAAAGAGGCCAGCTTTATGAGTTGGGTTGCATTAGTTGTTGCATGGAGATGGTATGGACCTTGAGGTCATGCCTAGCAGGGGTTTACTTTGTTTTGTTTCTTTTCTGTATCGGCATGATTGCTAGTTGTAGCTACTGTTGGTTAGCCATTAACACCCATTTTTTACATTCAGTTGTGTGTGACCTGCTTAGTATGCATGTTTTACTGTTCGGTATTAGAAACATGTTATCCGCATCTTGTTCTATTTACTTTTCACTGCTGTTGTTTCTATATTGCTTCTGCTATTTATCTATATTGTTTATGCTTCCACTCTGCGGGTCTGGTTCGAGTCTTCTGAGCCTTTCTTTCCCCTAAAACTTTACTAGTATACATGGACCAGTACCCTTTTTATGATCCTATGAGAGGGTATAGCCTCCCCACTATACCTATTCAGACCCTTGCTGCTATTCGAAAGCCTTTGGCGTTCAGGGTAGGTGCGCCTAAGGTAGTGACACCCGAACAGTTCGGCACTGTTCGGGTGGCTGGCCAGGTACGGGACATTACATAATTCTTTGTATTTTTAGATCCATATTCTGTTCATTTTTTATATGTATTTTTATTCAAAATTTATCAATATTGTAAGGTTTTTTTCTTCTCAAACTTTCATCATTGAAATTTGGATCATATTAACCACTTATTTATATTTTTTGTTATATACATTATCCTTATAATATTTATCATAATTATTTATGAAATATATATGATATAAAAATTCATCTAATGGTTTACCATTCATGGATTTTGAATTTGAATGATAATGATGTTGTAAGTGGTCTTCAAGACTCAATTATCATTTAGTGAGTTTTGATTATTATTCTTGAATGTAAATTATATATGTTGGAAATATTCTACTATATGATTTTATTATTTGGTTTTTTCACTTTTTTTCTAGGTATTTATGTTTATTCCACCTAAAAACCCATTTAAATATATCATTCATCAATAATTATGATATCTATTATGGATTTAGTTAAATCAAATTTCATTTCAATGAGTCAAAAGTTTATTCCATGATCATAATTGTTCTATGTTTGAAAAATTCTTCTAATATGTATTTCATAAGTTATTTCTACTTTTATCTCTTTTTAGAATGATGTTTGTAACTCATTAATGGTTTATTTATGAATATAATTCTCTATAAAGAGTAAATTTTTTATAAAAATTTAACTTCACATTTAAAGTCAATTTTACCTGAATTTCAATATTCATTATTGAAAAAAAATTACATTATTATTTTTAATCCAAATATTTGTTTAATCATGTATCCATATAATTTTTAATTACCATTTTTCAATGGAAAATGTTTGAACCTATTTTTTTGTTGGGGGTTTTCAATAAAGGTATTTAAAAATATAAATAAAATTACATCCTTTCAAAATAAAACATTTTTTCATCCACTCTAAATTCAGTTTATAAATATATAATTTCATTTAAAGGATATATGGTTCATTTTTCTTTTTAGAAATAAATTTTTTATTATGTTTACACTTTAAATTTTTAAAAATTACTTTTCAAAGTTATAGTAACTTTTTATTTTACACCAAAGGTAAAGTCATTTTTCAAAAACTCACTTAAGATCTCACTTACATTAATCTCTATATCTATAATGTATTTATTTCCATGGAAATTATTTTCCTGTAATAACCCTATAATATTTTTAAATACTCTTTTATGTTGATGAAATTTTGGGTATCAGCAGATTTTCTTCTTGAGGTCAATTTTGGAAGTATCATCTGAAAATGTTACGATCCCATTTTTCATTACTTGGAGTGTTGATGATATTATTAAAGATTATTTTCAAGTGGAACACATATATATTTATAACTAATGGGTGGGGTCCTATATAAAACTCCAATGAATTAGTTAAGGATTTATATCTCATTAAATAATTATTGTAATATAGTATTAATGGTCGCTCTACTATGGAAATCCAGATGTGATGCATGCTACACTATATTATGGGGTTCATGTATTAATTTTGGAACCACTATTTTTATTGAAATGAGGTAGTGTTTCCTACACCATTATAATAATTATTAAGTGATTCCTACTCTACAATATTATAGAAATTAATAAGTTATTACTGCTCCACTATTTTTATGTAAATTAGTTAATTATTCATGCTCCACCATGTGAATTATGAAGTAATGTCTAGTCCACTATGTCATAGGAATTTGTTATTCATGCATACTCCACTATTTTATGGGAATATGTTAGTAATTTTAAATACACTATGGGAATCAAGATTTGATTTCTACTCCTCTATTTAATGGGAATCAGGTAGTGATTTTTGGACTACTATGTTTATGGAAATGAACCAGTCTTGCATGCACCATTATGTAAATCGGGTAGTTATACCTAGTCCACCATGTTATAGTAAAAAATTAGGGAATAATAGAATATTATTATATGATTTATATACCAAATTTATTTCCACTTTTTACTATTATGATTCATTTCTATATCATGTTATATCTTTATTTCTATCATTTTGATCCATGGTTCTTATTTATTATCTCAAGTTTATATGCTCATTTTTCATTGTATATGTTTTCTCTTTTCATATTACATGTTCTGAAATAATTTTTATAGAAAAATAATTGTATTACATGGTCATTTAACAAGATATTTTTTCCATAATGATGTCTTCTCATATTTTTATGATCTAGCTCATGATGACATTCTGGTGATTTTCCCATTACTGGGTAATTGATATCAATACTTTCTTCTATTTATGTTCCGTAGGTTATTTATGATGACTATAACTTATAATAATTATATAATTAGTCTATTGTGGTTTAATTATGTATTAATGTTTATAGGTATTATAAAATAAGTTTATTATGTAGCTGATCCTCAAATACATTAAATCATTTTTTATTTGGGTTGTGTGACTATTATGAAATGAAATGTTTTCAATTGTATTAATGTTGTAAAATAATGTTAGTTTCATCTTAATTTGTATCAAATACAGGGTCTTATCACCGAACATGGGAGTGAGTGTTTTGGGCTTTATAAAAAAACTTTTTAGTTTATTTATTATCCATTTGAGAAATTTTTTCTTTTATAAAGGGTTTCTAGTCAATAATTTTAAACCTGTCTCTCTTTCATATTATAAAAAAAAAATTGAATCTTTTTATGAACCAAAATTATTGTGAAATATTTAAATATTTTTCATCATCAATATAGGATACCTATCATCCTTTTTAGAGACACGTTTTTAGTAGTTTTTGTGTTAATGTTAGGTTTCCTAGAATTTTCATATTTTTGAGATATAGATACATTTCCCACAAACAAGGAATTATTTACTATTGCTATATTAATATACCTATCACCAAAATTTATGTCAATATTTTTTCATTTATATGCTTTATTTTATAATAATCATAAACTTTTTTTCTCCTATATCCAATCCTCAACATCATGAAATGTGTTTTTGAAATTGGTTCTAGATTTTTTATATTTTTCTTCAACTTTGATGAATATATATTTTATAAGCTAAAAGTCCTTCTCTTTATCCATTACATTATAATTCATCTCATTGTTAAATTTCATCTCATCTTCATGCATCCTCTTAATATCATAAAATAATTTCAAAAAAAAATATATTTTTCTTTTTCATGATAAGATTCCTTACAACTGAAATAATGATCATATTCTTCAACTTTTTATTCTTCTTTTCAATCATATAAATTATATAGTAAATAATTCAATTTTATCTTCTACATAAGATTAATATATTTTTATTATTACTCAACCCTAGAGACATTAAATTCATTAATAGTGAAATTTTCATAATTTACAATATCAATGATTAGATTTTCATCAACTTTAGCATTGGAAGTCACAAATTCATATTCATCTTGACTTCCATCACTTCCTTCACACAAAGATAAAACGTTTCTCTTATT
This sequence comes from Viscum album, assembly GCA_963277665.1. Classification (NCBI taxonomy): domain Eukaryota; kingdom Viridiplantae; phylum Streptophyta; class Magnoliopsida; order Santalales; family Viscaceae; genus Viscum; species Viscum album. The sequence goes on along the minus strand of OY728139.1, from coordinate 419,013,719 downwards.
ATTTTTATCAATCTCCACATAATTCCATTTAAGAAATGAATTTGGATTTTCAGATTTCTTTATAAAGGATTGAATTTTTATTTAACTATAATAATTAATGGATTATTCCTTTTAAAATATTAGACCCTTTGTCATTGTATCTGATAGCTCTAAAATTGAAGCATTTTACTATAAGTATTAATTTGTAATTTTTATTTCATATTATCAACTATATAGAAATAAAACACATGAGTTTATCAATAATTTAATCTACTTTATTTTTTGAGTCAAAATATCTATCTTCATTATCTACAATATTATTTTTACCTTCCACCTTTATTGGTACTTAAAATATTATCTATTTCTTATCCTTAACATTATTTTTGATATAATTTTATATCCCCATCCCCTATGTTATTATAATATAATAGATATCTAGAGGAAGTGTATTAGGATCTCTATCTTAATGGGATATGACATTTACCTCAAAAATATTTGGAAAAATATGTAGAATCATCTAAACCACTATTTAATCCTATAAGTTTTCACAGAAACATAAAATTATCTTTACGAATTCATTATTCCCTTTAATTAAATAATATAAATATTCATTATCCTTCATCTCTAGATCATTGTATTTTAATATCTAAATATACAATATTTATCACTTCACATTTGTATTATTTTCTTGTATATTTTATAGATTATTCCATATAAATTATTTTTTATTTATAAACATTGTATTTATAAACTCTTCCTCAAATAGGAAATAAAAAATAGAATTGTGAACATGTACATCATTTTCAAGTTTTTTTCTATCATTATCTTACATGAGTTCACCTTTAAATATAGGAGTGAATTCATTGTCCATATCCTCCAATACATCCAATATTAATTATAAAATATTCGTAAAATTCAATCATTATTGATTTGTAATATTTTCCCATAAGACGTGGGTATCCCCATATAGTTAACTGAAATAAAATCACCCATGAATCAAAATAATATATAAGAACTTATTATTCAACATGTGAGAAACACATATTCCTAAAAATTGAAATAGTAGTGAGTTAACTAAGGGAACTGTGGATCTAATTCAAATTGAAATAACATTTACCAAATAAATGAAATCACTATGAAGAGGTGGGTGAGTTGGTGAATTGTAATTATTTTATGATTTCCCATTTTAATAACCTTCATTACTAGTTAGAGTAACTTTAATTTTCTATAAACCCCTAATAAGAACAAACTTAGCAAGGGATATGAAATATTTACAACTTTCACTACTAAAAAAGATTATTCAATCCTTGGTATGATCTAGAAAAAACCCAATATCACACATTCTAGTGGTGAAAACCCATGTATTTCAATAATAATCAAATATAAATGAACATTTATTTCACATTATTCTCCCAAAATTTCCTACACATACTACATAGAAACCAGTATGATAATATATTTAAAAATAATAAGATTATCCTTCACTAATAGGTTTTATTATAATTATATTATGTTTCGTTAATTATCTCTATTTTCACATCTATATGTCTAGTATTTTACTCTTTAGTTTCATACACTTCAGTGTTCATTAAGAGATTCTTATTATTTTTTATTCTTATCACTATCATTGATAGAATAATAGTTTTTCTTGATACAGTGTATCATTAATTCTTAAAATTCCCTATCTCCAATCAAATTCATCTTTTCCCATTTTATATATACTAAATATTAATAAATCTTATATTAATAAAATATTTATATAAATTCTATGAACTTTGGAAATCATATGAAGTCGGGTCAATATTTTCGAGTTTTATCAATCTTTATCACATCATTAAATTATAAATATTAGAATTTTTAATCCCCCTAATGTTTGATCATAATTTTATCTTTATTTATCACATGAAAACTTCTAAATTAATTTTATTTATTTTATTTTTCACGTATGTATGGAATCATTTAGAACATGATTTGTCACTCCATTTGTAGTATAGCTTTCTTGAACAATAAATTGAATCTAAATTTATATTTTATGATATTTTATCCATTATATAATTGATTTACCATTGACTAATTTAATATTTTATTTATATTAAAATATTCAACAAACAATAATTTTCATACCATAGTATTCATAAAAATTTGGCAAGTTTAAAGATATACAAAACTAAAAAGATATTTATGGATTATAAAAAAGTCATTTACCTATACAAAGCCATATTTTGTTAGTACCATTCCTGTTTAAAGTCACACACTTCACACATTAAGCCTTTTGAGGTCAATAATATGCTTACATGAAATATCTATAGCTGTGACTTATAGTTCCATACACTAAATCAAGACAATATAGAATATGAATAAGATATTTATCATTCCAGAATCCTTTAAATATTTAATATAAACTCTTCAAACATGATTCCAAAAACTCTAAACATCCCTAAAAATTATACTCACATTAATAAACATTATACCATGGGAGGTGATATTAATTTATTCATTGAGGAAAAAATACAACACAGTAATAATATAAAAGTCAATTTATCTTCACATGGATACTATTTCTTCATAAACTCAAAAATATCACAAAAATAACTCTTCGTACCAATAATATGTAATATATATTTTTTCAAGAAAAATTAGAATGGAATGATCCCTAGTGATATGTGAGAGCCACACTAAATGCGAACTATGTAAAAAATATGTACTCTAAAATGAATCGGTATATATAATGGTGAATAGTGAATATCTATGGTTACTGATATGAATGATTATGAATTCATAAAAGTATTGACCCACAAGATATAAGTAATTGTCACTTTATTCATATATAAGAGTTGATGTAAAGAAATTTGAAGAGTTTCAATAAGGATGTCTCATCAAGACCCTACAAACTGTAACTTAATAAATTACCATATAATCAATATGATACATAATATTTCTACAACACTTATATAAGGATTCTAAAGTAATTATTATGGGTACAAAAATTATACATAATGGTTTATTTGGTTCTTAAAATAACACCTAAGGATCCCACAAAAGATTTAATAAATATAATAGAGTCACTAGGGGTATATGTAAAGGTCAACTGAATTATCCAATACATGTGTAATGTTTAAAATCTCAATGATAATGTTAGATCTTATTTTCACGATGATAAGAAAGATTAAATAAAATTAGGAAATATATAGGCAAGGGTTTATCAAATATTGACCAAGATATATAAAGGGATATCAGTTTGAAAAAAATACATGATTTCTGATGTTTCATATGTAACATTATTGAGAGGTTATTCATTGATATAAATTTCATGGCTATAATTATAATCATGATTCATCCATTAATTGATAAATATTGAATAATAATAATTATCAAACACTATTATAATATACTTTACGTCGCCATTGTGTTATTTTATGTGTTTATTCACTTGTTATGAAAATTATATTGGCTCTGTGTAAAGTGAATGTTTCAATAATTATGGGAAATTAAGGAATATTAATGCTTGGGTATTATGAATAAATTATATGTTATTATATTAAATGAGTCTAAATATCAAGGATTATATATGATTGATGCATATAGATTAAATGTTTTCCATATTAAATATATATATAAAAATATTAATGAATTAAAAATTATATAACATAAGATGGAGAATAATAAAAAATCAATAGAGGGAATAATAACATTGGTATCAATTAATGGATCATATGTATTCATTAAAATATATATCCAATGTCACAGATATGTAGATATTATTATTGAATTATGAATCTTAAGATAATAACTATAGAAAAAAATTATCACGAATGAATTCTCATGTATTTATGAACAATGAGAAACCCCATATATGATATGTCTATTACAAAAAAACTATATTATTTAGAAAACTAATTGTGATTTTTTGTTCAGGAAGTAAAGATTGATGGTTTTTTTATATTTGGGTTGGAGATAAGACTCTTCTGATCCATGAGAGACATCATTCAACATTACATATCATATATCAAATTGGATCAAATTTAATTGGGTTTTCAAGGAAGAACATGTTATAGTTATATCTAATATAGAGAATAAATTAATAATTTTAGGTAATTTAGTTGGGTTAAAAGGTTTATAGGTTAATCTCTTGTCCTTGTTTAATTTTTTATAATAAATAATTATCCATCTATGCATATGATAATAAAAACTACACATTGTGAACTATCACACTCATTTTGAGTGGACATCGTAAATACTTGTGTCATTTATTTCATTTTATCTCGGCTTAATATAAATCCCTATAAGCTAATGGTGAGTAAATATTAAGAGACATGTTCACTAAATTTGTTTATAAGTAAAGCATTGGAAATGTTTTATTTTTCAAAAATTGACCAACACTAATTCACTCTGTTTTAGTGGGGTTGCACCAATCATAGTAAAATATTCAATATAACTATAGTTATGATTACATTTACTATTGTAATATCAACAAAAAATGATTTAAAATATTTTATGTTTTATGTTTTCTCATGATATGTAATTTTGAAGGAAAACATAAATAATAAAAATCTATTATTTATCATAATTCTATATTTTCCAAGATTATAAATAATAGGAAGAGTAAAGATCAAAATAAATTAAATAATTCATCCCAATAATATCATATGGAACAAAATTAAAAAAATAAAAATTATACTCATGATGATATGTGGTTATATATATATATATATGATTTGTTGTAAATTTACACCTCTAATAAAATGAACAAAAATTATATCTCAAAAGGATAAATTCATTCATTTGGAGAAAATAAAATATAAATATCACTAAAATAATATTATTTAAAAGAACCATAAACAAGTGGGGCTGATCACATTTATGAGGAATCACAAGATTATTCAAACTATTTTTTTAATTGAAAGCCTATATAGTTTTTTCAAATAAATTGTCACAATTATTTGAATCACTTTCAAAATCATTCAGGAGGAGAACATTCAACTTGGCACATAATATAAATGTTTGGAGAATGATTTAGAATAAAGTTTTTTTATGTGAGTAAATCTACCCAAATATTTAGGATAAAACTATTTCATGAATGTGGATCTCTGATAATGTTTATTCATATTTAAGATTATTTTGATCAATACAATATAGAAGAGGAATGATCCAAGAAAGGGAATGTAGATAAATTACAAGCATTTAATGAAAAACTTGAGGTCAATCAATGATGTCTAAAATTCATAGTTGGATGTAAACTAATAAAGGATAAAAATAATTTTTTAAAAAAATTAAAAAAGAATAAACAAAAGAAATAATAAAATTAGAATCTTTTTAAGAAGATAAATAGTGAATCTGAATATTTTTTAAAGTCCCAGAGATAATAAAAATATAATTAATATTAAATTTCTTGGGGTTGAAGTAAAATTTAAAATTATAGGTGTAGTTTAAGTAAGGACCTCACTTGATTCTCAAAAAAAGTGCAAACACTTTAAAAACATTTTATGAGCGTAATTATGTTGAAATTCCTTTATCTTTGGGAAAGAGTATCTTAATATCTTCTTAGAAAATACCAAATCTTTTATCAAATAATAAGGTACCGTTTATTTGATAAAATAGGGTTCACACTAAATATATTTATATATATACATCAGGTCATAATTAAAATTCTATAAAAATAATTTATTTAAGAAATTATGGATAACACACTATTATATATATGCTTTATGAAAGTATTTATTGGAGAAATTTCCATCCAATTGATGCCTAACTAGATGATAAAATGATAAAAATAATAATAAGGGGTAAAATATGACAAGAATATTATTCAAAAGAAAAAAATAAATACTTGTTTGATACCACGAGAGATGTGGTAGGTTTGGTCTTAATGAACCTTACTGTTATCATAACATATAAACCTATACAATTTATATGAAACCCAACATATTGGTAGATTTATGATGAGTTTGGTAAAATAAAAAAATATAAGGATAAAAATATGTTTATCTAAAATATGTTTGGAATATATGTAAATATTTGAGAAAACAATATTGAGAATAGTCATAGTAGAGAAACATGACAGTCCAAATCTACTCATCATGATTGAAAAAGAAATTAAAAAAGAATACATCCAAAATTGAGATGAAATCAAGAAAATAATTATTATTTATCCTTGGGATATAGGTAAAAAATTGGTCAAAAATTCTATATAAGTCCAAGAAGGATACTTCATGAAGAATAAGATGAATCAAGTTCAACTATGGAAAAAGATATTAAGTAATTGACCATTAAAAATAGACCATCGAAATTAGTATTGATAAACAAAGATAAATCAAAATATAATATAACCAATACATGAATAAAATTAATGGATTGGGTTAGTTGAAGGCATATATGGGAAGTGGATTTAATTCTTATGAAAAGTTTCCCAATGTTGGTAACCAATAGATTCATGAGAAACCATGTTGAAGAACCAACCAAGATATAAATGCTCAAAAAGGGGAAATGATAATTTAGACAAAAAAATTGTAAATGGAAAATAAAATTAAAATATATCAAGAGAATATGAGTGCTAACAAAAAACAATAAAATTCAATTAAAGATTTTTATTTTCATAATAGGTTGGTAAAAAATTGTGATCCAAAAAATATAAGAATATGGATGGAAGGTGAAAGCATTTAGGTAAAAATACTATTGGTGGTTTGGCTATACATTAAAACTAATTATAGTTTCAAAAGAACATAAAACAAGAATAGTGATACAAATATGATTTGTTTCATAATATACAAAAAATTGATGCAGTATAAGGAGATATTTGAAAATATATTATCTATAAAACCCAATATTATTACTTGGATGACTAAGGGAGTATCCATGAAGATCTTAACAAAAAATTGAATTTTAAATAATATATTTTATTGGTTGATAAACAAATGTATTCCTTGTTTCTCTACCTAAAGATATTTTATGATCTCGCCTTATTCTTGTATTTATTTATTTTTTTACTTCCATTTTGAGAATTAAAGGTTATTCATGTGTTCATGGTGGTAGGGGTGGATTATGGGAGATTTATATTCTATCAAATCATCATATAAAATTAATAGTCTCTATATTAGGGTGATGATATTATTTGTGATCTTGAATAATATTTCATAGAAAATCCTTGATTATGTGGTGTTGAGGTGTACCTATTAAGGGGAAGACAAATAGAGAATCATGTAAAATAATTTTGAAGGTAATATTTTAGAGAAATAGACTTTTATAAAAAAGTGTTTTAAAATTTCATTTAGTATGTATGTTTTAATATTCTCTAATGATTTTTTACTAATAATAAATTCTGATGTTAAAGTGGTAAGCATAAAATTATTAATGGCATAAGAAAATGATAAATTCAACTATTAATTTATGAAAATAAACCAACCATATATTTTGGGTGTTTTTAATCTGTGGTTGATATTAGTATAGAAAATTAGGTTGAAAACTTTAATGGGAATATAGTTAAAATTTTATATCATCTAGACAATCCCATTGAAATTTCTATGGTAAAATAGTTTTTATTTGGTATCAAATTATGGTGTGACTAAGGAAAACATTGTTTTTTAAACAATTCCATATATTTTTAAATTGAGGATTGCATTAATAGACTTAGATTGTATTGAATTAAGGAACATAGATTTATGAAAATTGATAGCACATGCTCTAATAGGTATTGTATTGGTATTGTAGTAGGTACTGTATTTGTGTAGAAATAATGAATCTAATCACCTAAATTTTTCATTAGAGACACTGATATAGACCTACATGCCTCAAAAATTCTAGAAACTCCTATGACTTATTTCCATAGGGCATCCAACCCACCAAATGCCCTTTTGACCACAGTACCTTAAGGTCTATGGAGGAATAACTAGTTATCATATACCAGAGTATCCCTAAAATTATAGATTATATCTGTGGAGTCCAATAAGTGATGCTACTATACCCTAATTATATAGATGGGTATGGTGGTTATTGTAGCATCCCATAAATCATAAAAATGGTCATTATAAGTATGTAACTACATTAGGTAGGGTGTAACACATACATGAAGAAGGTATTAGGGATGGGTTAATCCAATTGTAGTTGGGTCACTTAAATGAGTAAGGGATTTGTGACCCCTATCCCCCAAGATATTTAATTCAAGGATTTATACCTATTGGATTTATGGTCATGTAAGGATTCCCTCTCAAAATTACATAAAATGGGATTATCAAAAGCAAAAATATGGAATTGGAGTTGTGTGTGTTAATTAATAGAAGCCTGTATAGAGTGAATAGTATATAAAAATATTGATGAAATGATTTATTGAAATAACCATTAAAGGATTAATTATTTGTTGAGTTGTGAATAATGAATTAGGATTATAGAAACATCATAAATCATATAAGTGAGTTGAAATCATTTTTTATATAAAAATGAATATGTGTGTAATAAAAATGATGATTAAGACACTTAAGATGATTAATATATTTAAATTAAAGATATTATTATAGATCCATTCACATGTAGTTGTGGTAGAAAAAATTGGGTTTTTTCCTTCTAATTACCAACCATGTAGATGGATATAAAATATGTACATATACATTGATGATGTTGAAGAAATTGAGTTGAATCTAAAATTTGTGATTTTTTAAATTTGAAATTGTTAAAAAAAATCATTAAATATTTTAATAGGTTTTTTTTTGATGTTTTTAATTCATATAATTTGGAAATTTGTCCAAAAATAATCATGAGATTTTGATAAATTCTTAAGAAAATTCTATATATTTTTATCATAACTAATGTGGTTGTGAAAGTTTTGAGTGAAGTTGAGAAGCATGAAATTTATATCTAGAGGTACTAATATATTTTGTCAAGTATATTGAAATTAATATGTAATATATAAATGTATTTCTAAAAATATTAATGTATTGAGTCGTAGTGAGATATAAGAGACACTTTGAATGTGCACATTTTATATAGGAGTTACTCTGAGATGATGAGGGATATTTAAGGGTTCTTAGAGTGTACATAAGGGTACATAGAAGGGAGATTTGTGCCTTATAGAATTAATTATATGATTTTTGTAAAAAAAATGTTAACCCAAAGAAAATGTATGGTTAAAAAAAATGGAAAATAAATATGTAAGGGTTGGCCATACATTATAGAAATTAATTACACAAAGTACCAGATCCGGATAATGACCTGTAAGGGTTATCTTGAATATTCAAAATTGTAATTAACTCGTATATAAGGGTTGATATGGTTTCATATAGTGTATGTGGGGGACTATCATAGGTTTCAATAAATATGTAATAGCGCTAAGGGAATATGAAAACTTCAACTGAATTTTTCATTATATGGGTAATGGTACATGAATAAAAAATAATGGATGATATGATTTTCCAATTAATTCATAAGAGTTAATAGAACAATGAAGGATATGAATAAGGGTTTATTTAGGAGTACAACATTATATTCAATGGTTTTTAGATTAAAAAAATATCATAATTAGATATTTTAAATCCGAAAATGTTGAGATATTTTTAATGATCTAAGTATCATGATTAATATCGAAATCTTGATTCAATACATTAAATTGTTAATTATGAAAATTAATAATAATCATGCACTATGAAAATATCATTCACACCACCATTGTGTTGTTCCATGTGATCAGGTGCATGTGGTTAGAATAAAGTGTATTTTTTATGAAATAGAATTATGATAAATATATATATCTCATGGATATTAAATTATAAATCATTTGGAAATATTATATATTATCAGTTTAAATGATATTAAATACTATGGATTATAAGGGATTGATGTGTTGGGATAGAATGAATTCCAAATTCAATGTTTGAAAATAATTTACTGTTGAGATATTTTGTTTATAAGAACAATTTAAGGATGATAGATTATCAATATATATATACATGAAGTTACTATCATTAAATAGATATTGGGTGTGAAATAAAAGACAAATCCAACATTGTAGCTATTTAGATCTCATCTCCACTTGTTTTTGGGATTTTTTATCCTAATTTCAATTGAATTTTTTGTGTTGTAATTTGGGTGTTTGTGTTGTTTGGTTTTTATATATTATAAGGATATAATAAAATTATTATTCAAGAAAAAATGTATTTGATTATTGATAGATCATTCATTGGTGTTGATGAATAAGTTAATATCAATAAGAATTGATGTTTTTATGATATAATATATCAATCATCAATGAAAAATAAAAAGGCATATCTATGATATAACAATATTTTAAGGGGTGATGTATTGAAATAATCATTTTGTCGTTGATGAGGAAATAATGTATTTTATTTATTATTGATTCATATTGGACAATTAGATTAGACTAATACTATATTATAGAAACAAAAGCATACATTGATGGACATACTTTAAAGATGATCCATCCAAATCATGAATTCATTTTAGGACTAGTTAGTATCATATGTTAAACATATTGAAAATTTTTAATTGAATATAATCTGGTGCATTCTAGACTAAAAAACGTTCTAGGCCACCAACTTACCCATAGTTTATTCTTGATAATAATGTATCATTTATGTATGTGTGACATAACAACCACCATAAATTTTGTATTTTCTCACACACTATAATTAAACCTCTTAATTTCTTGTGTGACATGCCGTGATTTATTCTTTCTTCAACTAATAGTATTAAAACCAAAGGATGTGAAATAATGAAGGATTATCTCACTATATTGACACATATGTAATGTAGGGGAAATTTTTTTCATTGGTAAAAATTCACTTAAGATAATTCACCCACAATATCAGTGTTATTGAATCTATCATTATTGAATAACAATAGAGTTTCCATTTTTAATATTCTGAAGACATTAACATAGGAAATATATACATCAGTATAAATATAGTAAATTTATAATTATTAGAGGAATAATAATAATAATTGACCTCACATGTCTCATGTCCCACATGGAATTCAACCTTGGTTCCAGCTTAGGTCATACACACCTATATACCCTTTTCCAGGATATCAAACAATATATACACACATATATTAAAGAGAAAAATTTACATAACACCTATGTAAACCAATAATTTATACCATATTATCTAAAATAAATTGATTATATTAATTTTTAAAAAACTCATGAATTTACACTATAATATAACTCATCTGGATGGTTATATATTTAATTATAAATAATTTATAAATAAATCAAAAAAATAAATTCATATGTGATATAAAATGAGAAAACACAATGTATAGAGTAAGTATATCGAAATCATGAGAAATATAGGGTCTAATTCTAATGAACCATTAAATATGTGAATAATAAAATCCATAATTTCCCTATCCAATTCAATGACCAATTTTATCCAATTTCAAAAAAATTAGAAATAATTTCACTGTGATTCTTAACTCAAGTTAAACAGTGTTCATAGGATCATGTTCATCACTCTTCCACGTCCTCTAATCTACATGTAAGAAATATAAATAATTTTAAATACTTACACAATGAATATGTGGAAAATTACACAATTAACCAAATCCAAGTTCACAGAAATAATATATAAATATATGGAGAATGAATGAGGGAAGGAGGATATGAGTTTACATTAAATCCGTTATAAGAAAAAAATTACTTGGACCCAGGGAAAGAATATGTATGGAATATGGGCAACAATGGTTCATCCTCACCCTTATCTAATGGTAAAAATTAATAACCCAACATGATTGGTTTTCATTAAATTAAAATGAAAATACATGTACCACGCCACCTCTTAAAAAAATTGTTTGTAGCCACCATAAGTTTAGTAATTCTCAAATAACATTTGTAAATACCATTGTGGTCATATTTTCCTCCTCCATAACCTCAATTCTATTGAAAACATCCCCTCTTTAACCATTATAACTCATGTGTCCTCCACTAGGATACAAGTGGCATACATTTGTAACCACCCATGAAACCTCTTATGCATGAAACCTAAAATCGCGTATTGTGTGTTTCCATAAAATATTTCACACCTTAAAACGTTTTTTAAACCTCAAAAATATGAATATAATTATTTATTCCCACACATTACTATGTTTAATCATGAATAAAAATATTGGATGAAATATAGAATGAAAAATCGATTGAAAATTTCAGTAGAAACCTTTCCCTTAAGAGAATAAAGAAGGAATATTTTTTTTGTAAAAAAAACAATGTAGTCAGGTGGAAACCATATGGAATGAAAAGAAAATATAAGAGAACATATTCACTATATGATGAAAAATCATAGTAATTTTTAGAGACATAAAAATGATCATATGTTATGGTGATGTTGATATTTGGGGATCAACGCAAACCTCATATGTGATAGTGAAGAGGAAATTTAGGGCACACTAAAAAGCTTCTTCCTGAAATGAAATCATATTTAGACCCATGGTGAGCATTGTATGTGATATCATAACTTCATGGTTCCATACCATTTCATAAAATTATTTATACTTTTCCACCAATAAGTAACTGACACAATCCTCAAAATAAACAGGAAGATTATCAAGAATCATATATTAAACGATTCATATATTTTCAATGCTGAAAGAGATAATTTTGGGAAATCACAAGTGATAATTTGAATAAAAACCCAAATAGGTATATGTGGAATCCCCGTGAAGGATTTACATTATCTATAATATCTTCAAAACATCACTTTCATGAAATATAATTTATGAAGTTACAATAAAAACTCTATCCATATAAGATAGATTTGTGTAATGTACATTGTGAAGAACCCTTAATATCATTCCATATGAGGGAAGGCCTATCTGTCTATATGTAGAATACATTATTCCTTTACATAAATCCCAATTCAATGTAAAATATTGTTGTTAAAGGTACCCACTATACTATTCTGAATATCCCCCACTCACATAGTTTTTGGAGCCCCAAGTCTACTTCGTGAATCTACTTTATGGTAGTTAAATAGATAAATTTGAGGTTATATCCTTCACCCAAATAATCTACAATGGTTTTATAAAATAAATTACCATCATGGATCCCTTTTTCTATGGTAGTATCCCTAAGAAATAAAAAATAATACATCTCCCAAAACCATATGGTCTATATGAGTGTGTCATCAAATGCATTAGAGTTCCCTTCTTCGATCTTGAGTTCCTGTGATAATAAGATGTTCAGGAATTTTCATCCTATATAGGTAGAACCCTATAGCTTATCATAGTCTTGTATTATCTTGATAATAAAGGTCCATTGATCACACCGTGATTCACTGTTTCATTTTCATCCCTACACCACTGTGGTAAACTAGTTTTGTATTGAATATTATAAAAATAATACCAAATTGAATTCCATATTTGAATCATTAATTTTGTTTTTATCACTGTTAAAATGGGAATTGTTACTTGTTTTGAGGATTTGATTGCAGGAGGAGGTGATTTGGAGGCCCTGAAGATGATCCAGAAGGAAAATGGGCCAAAATTGCATGGATCCTAGGGACACCTTTCCACTGTTTTGAACAGTACGTGAAATCCGTGCCTGAAAATGGGCTGAAATATTTTGGGCCTCTCCAAAACTTCATGGGATACAATTCATCTCAAATAACCAAAGTCCAATTCGTTCATCTGTTGGCCCATCCAAACCATTCTTTCCAGGGGACAGAATCTGAACGAAGTCAAGAGTTTGGTTCGGTTTTATGACTATATCTCCATTTATAGATGTTAAATGGTCTCCAAATTTGACATGGGGATATCAAAGACCACTTGGAACATATTTTATCTTTTGTACAAGTCGGGATAATTCCATATACCAACCCAAAACCGAGACTCAATTGGTATCAACAAAACTGGGTGCTCAAAACCACTTAGCAATTTGGCTATAAAAGGGAACCAAGGAAACCTCATTTTCAAGTTAGACCAGGAGGAAAAGATCTGGTATTTTGGAGACCCAAGGGAGTAATCTCATCATCCAAGAAGTTCCGGAGTCCCCTATCCTCATAGGGAGATCAAGGATAAAGAAGGAGTTTCACCCGAGCCTCCTCCTCCTCATGATGGCGAGCTAAACGGTGAGTGATCATTTCGAGGGAGCTACACATACTTGGGAGGGAGTTACAACACTTGTTCTTCCACTGGTTTTGTATAATTTGTGTGTTAAATATTTCACTTATGATTAATCTCTATGATCTTCTCTTTTGAATGTATTTGTGTGGTTTAATTTAAGTGAAACACTTTTTATCTCAACACCGATTGGGTTGAGATTTCAAGTGGGGATCTTGGTTTGTTCCGATAGGACAAGACAAGAACCCTATTAATATCACACATACATAATATTTAAGTATGTTTTGGTAGAATTAACTCTACTATTGAGATACAAACCTTGACAACACGATTGTTTTGTAAAGGGTTGGTGCTTTGTCAAACATTTTAAGGGGAAAGAGGGGAATCAAGATCTTGACAACCCTCAACCAAAGAATTGAACAAAACCATGTCAATATTGTCAGAACAATGAACTATCAAAGTTGTGTAGTTAACATGAAATGATCTCCTTTATCTCATAATTGTAAAACACCTCTTTTATTTTTCAATTATTAAACTCTTTAAATCAATTCATTTACTTTAAACTGTTTTAAAAAAATACCCCCCTTTTAGTCCCTTTTATTAAGAACAAACACTCTAAACCTACCAACGCTCCTTGAGAGACGGCCTAGGGTCTGCCCTAGACTATATATCATCCTCAAAAACATAATCAATTTGATGTTTCATGATAGCACGGTCAAATTTTGGCGTCATTTCTGGGGAGCGCTTTGGTTTTTAGTACGTGTTTTTGATAAAGTAGTTGTAAATTTTGTGAATATTTGTTTGTTTTTTTTCTACCTTTTTATTTCTTCTTGTGTTCTGATCCATATCTTGTGTAGGTTATGTTCATGACGCGTTCTACTTTGGTAGACTTACCACCTTTCGAACCCGAACTGGAGAGGATCCTACGTCAGTGACACCGAGACGCACAAGACCCCCTTTTAAAGGAGGACACACCACTCGAGACTCTTCTAAACCCATCTTCTTCTGGAACCAAATTAGAACCTGAAATAATATTTAATAACATGGATGAAAATAATCGAACATTAAAAGAATTAACCTCACCTAATGTTGATATCCAACCCAATTACATTCAAATTCAAGGAGAGGAACCTAATTTTGAATTTAAATCCGGTCTAATCCATTTATTACCAAGATTTCATGGATTTCCTGGAGAAGACCCTCATAAGCACTTAAAATAATTTCATACTGTGTGTTCAACCTTAAAACCTGATAATGTTTATGAGGAACAAGTAGAGCTTAGATAATTCCCATTTTCTTTAGAAGACACTATGAAAGATTGGTTGTACTATGTTAATTCACCAATGAGAGGCTGGACAGACATGAAGCACCTTTTTCTTGAAAAATACTTCCCAGCCTCTCGAACTGCAACTATAAGAAAAGAAATATGTGGTATAAGACAATCTCAAGGGGAAACACTTCATGAATATTGGGAAAGATTTAAAAGGCTTTGTTCAAGTTGCCCACACCACCAAATAAGTGATCAACTCTTAATTCAGTATTTTTATGAAGGTTTAATTCCACTTGATCGTAATATGATTTATGTTGCTACAGGTGGTGCACTGGTAGATAAGACCCCAATTGCAGCAAGAACCCTCATTGAGAACATGGCACAGAACACTCAACAATTCTGTACATGGTCCAGTGTTCCCATTCGAGGTGTCCATGAGGTGCAAAGTACTAAGTTTGAGAAGAAGGTGGACACGAAGTTTGAAGAGGTAAGTACCCTTCTACGACAACTTGCTCTCTCCCAAGGGAAATCTCAATCTCCTCCTCCCATCCATTGTGGAATCTACTCTTCTGACACCCACTATTCTGTCGAATTTCCTCAATTGAGAGAAACTTCTGAGAGTTGTGGGGCAATATTTCCAGGACGCCCCTTTAACCAACCCTTTAGGCAAGAACCATATTATCCATCCAACCAAGGGTGGAAGGAAAACCAAGCCTATAGGCAAGAGGGCTATTCAAACCAACCTCAACAACAATGGAACCAACAGAGTCAGAGTAGTCATCCACCACCACCCAGAAATCCTCAACCACCCCAAAGGCCATTCCAACCACCCCCACCAAAAACTGAGCCTAGCCTAGAAGATATGATGAAGCAAATGGCTGCCAATAATATCCAATTCCAACAAACCACCCAAGCATCCATACAAGACCTAAAGACCCAACTAGGCCAACTTGCCAACTCGGTGGGGGAAATCCAAAGTCATGGGTTGGGTAAACTACCATCTCAACCAGTAGTAAACCCTAGGTATAAAGGAAATGTTAGTGCCATCACCCTTAGGAGTGGGACGCAACTCAAAAGCCAAATGAACCCTCCATTAGATTCCTCCCATCCAAAGGAAACCACCATCCCAACTGCTGAAAATTGTCCAAGAGAAGAAAACCCTTTTCCTGAGAGAAGCCCTTCCAAAGGAAAGATTGTTGTAACGCCCCGACCCCAGCTACCTAGAGTCGGTGCATTACTTCATAACATTGGCATGATCACAAAAGATCAAGTCTCGAAAGACCGATTAGTTTAGTATCCTTGGAAACACTAGATATATTCATAAATGTTACATTACAACATAAGGTGAAAAACTACAATAACAAAGTCTTCATAGTCCACACTCATATCCTCTTCTGACTATCCCTGCAGGTCATTCCTAAAATACTTCTTCACATACTGGAAAATATTAAAACATTGAAAGGGGTGAGCTCAGATGCTCAGTAAGGATAACAATATTGCGGAAGCTTTCAGAAATAAACATAAACATTTAAGGAAATGTATAACTAAAACAAAAGCCTTTTAAACTTGAACATCAACATAATATGGCAAAAGTAAAATGAGATAATTCCATTTACTTCTTCACATGGATATTCTACTGGCCGAATAATCACATGAAATATCATTAACCACTTTCATAATGATGGAATGCATAATGCCAGACTATCATAACCACGTAGCCAAGGCCTCGTGCCAAGACCACAAATAATATTTTGTCAAGGCCTCGTGCCAAGACACTAGTTTGTCTCATGAGACATGCCGATGCATTGAGGAGCTATAGCGGGCTCCACCCGTCACTTATTAAGTCCAATGCATTCTACATATGAATAGGTTTAAACATATCCTAAACCATAACATAATCTTATCACATAAAACATGCATAAAGAAACCATAACATTTCCACATTTCAATCACAAGATATCAATACAACACATTGATTTAATAAAAATTCTTTCGAAACCATTTTCAATACCAAAATAAAAGAAAGTAAAAACTTTGTATTTATTTTTCATTAAAAAAAAGTGATGGCTTGTAGAGGAAGCCGAAACTCAAATAATGGTCACGGCGGCGGAGAAGTCGTTGTCGCCGCATATGTACGGAAATAAAAACATTCCCTTTTTGTCGTTTAGTAAAACGGTTCGTATAAAAAAGATTCCTTTTGAATAAATGTAAAAGTCAAAGGGTTTTATACACCGTATAAAAGAAAGTTGTGTATAAAACCAAATATGCCTCAATGAAAGGAGATTGAGACGAAGTCCTTACAAAGATAATTTTTAAAATAAAATAGATCAATTATGTGTATTCACTATAGGTACACATAAAGAATACAAAATAAGAAATAATAATATCATGACATAATTTGAAAGTAGGAGATTAACAGAAAGAATGGAAGTTGGGTTAAGAAATTCCCTTACCTTGCATCCTGTCCTGACTCGATCGTTCTTTAACCTCCTGAATAATAAACTAGAGTTAATTACTATTTAATTAAGAACCTTTTTCATGTTCATTATTCATTTTCTATCCCTTATTACCGTGTTATGAACATTATGTAATTATTTAAGTTTATAACGGTCATTTTGTCGATCTTAGGTACTTGAGTCAAAAATAACATTCTTATAATTACAAGTTGTTCATGTGGTGATATATCCATTATATCCAGAATTATATTCATGATATAGATATCATATATCTCATATATATCCAGTATATACATGCATTTATATTATTACATAACATTTAGAGGTAAAAATGAAATGCACCGTTCATGGAGACGGTAAGCCGTATGTACACATGAACTCTACTTTCATTTATATTTCATATTTAATGGAATGAAATCATAATTATATAAAGGTATAATATAGTTCCAGTATAATATCATATATAATATCATTTACTCCATCCTTTATACATCCCACATATGGCATTAACGATTCACATCACTTTGAGGGGGCGGTAGTCCGCACTTCCTAAAATGAAATTATCGCATTTACCCATAATGGAAATCATAAAGTATTCCATAAATGAGAAATACAGAAGCATAAGTAAAAGATAAACATATTATATATCATATATAAAAATATTTACATCTTAATTTACACCTTTGAATGTGTTATATGAGTGTTGAACAATCATCGTTTCGTGAGGCAGAAATTCGCCATCCACAGAAACCGTATGTTCTTTAACCATTATATGTAGGTGTGTGTAAGTTTAGCTTGAATAATTATTATAACAACATCCTAGTATATTTAGGATACTGGTGTTGTTACAAAAGAAATGAATAAAAAGAGTTTAGGGGGTTGGAGAAGAAAAATAAAACAAAACAACATTAGAGAAGACATTACCTCAAAATCGGGTAACTCTTTTTGATTTGAGCCAAAGGCTTCCTTGGGAAGAGTTCTGCACAAAGTGAGGCTTCTAGGAGTAAGAGGGTGAAGTTGGGAGAGTATTTGTGCAGAGGTTGGCCGATCCAAATGGCTTGAAAGTGTGAATGAGGTGGTAGAGGTGGGGGCCTTTTATAAGAGGAGAGGAGGGGCACTCTTGGAAAGTAAGGAAAAGTCACTTTATTATAAAATGCGTTTCGGTTTTAGAGGTCTTACACTTATATAATTCGAGGGTAAGGTGATAAGGGTTCTAAATATACTCATCCAATAGGTTTTTGACAAGTTTAAGCCTTGGATTGTACATTATCTTTTCATTTTATTAAAATCGTTAAATAATGAGGTCATCGATGCATCATAATGATGTCATAAATAATTTAATTTATTTAATGTCTAAAAATTATAAAAAAAATACTATGATGTAGGAAGTCTTTTTAATTTTCAATGACTATTTATAGTCAAAAATATAACTTTTATAACCCCATGTAAAAATTGTTTTAGTAAAACATTTCATGTTTGTGTCATTTTTTACTTTAACATTAAATAAAAGGTATTTATGTCATTTTCTAACTAAAGTGGCTCCATGGGGTCCCCAAGTTGACCCATGGATTTTCGTGGTCGGCCATGGCACATCCAATGATGGTAGGACATGTTTCAAGTTCATCTCATATTATTAAAACATTATTTTTACCTTAAACTACACTAATTACCTCTAATCGCGATTAAGAACTTAAAAGTTACTATTCACCAAAAATTATTTTAATCTCATTGAACCACATTTTACTTCTTAATGAAAATCATGTATGTCGGATTTTTGAAAATCAAATCACAGAAGTGGTAATATTTCATTTAAACGAAAAATCAGTTATTTAACTACCACTTAGTGGTTTCACTATTCATCAAAAATTGAAGTTTTTTAGAACAATGCCAAAATTTCACCCTAAGCTATAATTGATATTCCGAATTCAAAAATGATGTCTATTTTAAAAAATTCCAAACATATAAGTTTCATTAATTAATCTTATAATTAATTCCTGCTGTCACAACAAATAGCTTGTTTTAAGAAACAATTTATATCAAAAGATTGACAATTGTTCATGCCCAATTTCAATGTTAAATTAATTCTAATGACCACCATTGGATAAAATGGTAAAAATTTATTCTAATTATACTTTAAAACCACTAAATAGGATAATTTATCACAATAAATTATTTTGATTAAAAAAGTTGTTTTTAAGTATTTTTAACTATTCATAAAAAATAGAAGTTCTCAGAAAATTACAAAAAATTTAACTTAGGATAATTTCGATATTACAAATACAAAAATGAAGTCCATTTTGAAATATAACATTTGTATAATTATAAAAAGTGGGTATTACTATTCATAACGGCTACTTTGATTAGTTGCAGTGTGTTAGAACTCGAAGTTTCGTACAATGTAAGCTATTGCATTATTGAATGAGAAGCGTATCATAGAAGCTCGGGGTGTTACATTCTCCCCTCCTTCAATAAATTGTGTCCTCGCAATTTGAAATTTTTCTTGGAAAATAAATGGTTGAAAATAGAAAATACCTTTGTAGAAAACCCACATCGGAAATAAGGTTAATAAAAATATAACTTTAAAAGAAAGAAAGATAAGTACAAAGGTCACCCGAGATAGCCCATACTAGGATTCTATGAAAATATGGATATGGAAGAAAAACAAACCATCAAGGTCTGATGGAGAGTTGTAGAAAACTGGATTAGGAGAAAGTTAACAATAAGAAAATCACAAACTTGTGATTGGTTAAACGGTCATTGAATCCCCAGTTGGAAAAGTTAACCGGCAACGTTTTTGTTTTAAGTTAACTTTTATAAAGTTAAAGAATTTATTTAAAAGATTTACTAAGAACGTAAGGAAATATACATACTTGTCATGCAGACTTTCATTCGTTAATAAATTTTTACCAAAAACCCATCTTTCACTTTAAAAGGTAATAGAACTCAAAAATATTCTATTTATCCTAATTGTATAAGGTTCCAAATATTAACACATACCATTTAGATTAGAAAAACTATTTTGTAATAACCAGGGACTTCACGTAGTCTAGTGGTAGGCGATTAATCCCAATCGCACTATGGTTGTGGGTTCGATTACCACAGCTTTGTCCGACGCGATGGGTTGTCACTCGGTCTGCATGTTGTCCTTTTTATATATATCCAAAAATAACCTTAACAATAGTATCCCATGTAAAATATAATCCATTCCAACCTTTATAGTTATCCAAAATACTTCTGTCCAACTCACAGTCCAGATTTTATGAGGAAGTTAAACATAATGAAGCTCCTTTTTTTCTGCGTAACAACATTTGAACACCTTCAGCATGTATTCTTTTAAAACACTGCAACATACTAAATTACCGTAAATCCTTATTGATTACATTCATGATCCATTATTCCTTATAAAAAACTATATATACTCCTTCTATCCAAATATCATTAATCAGTTTCAAGGATGTTAAGAATATCCAACATAATTTATCCGAATCAATCATGTCTTATTCCAAAATCACTATCTCGGTATCAGAACCATATTATGGTTTATCTTTATCTCAACCATATATTTTCCAAAAATTTAACCTACTGTGGAGTCACTTTTCTTGGTTCCACACAATCTCAAGTCCTAGATGAAATAGTACTGCAGTACAATCCTTATATACTCCATAATTATTATAACCAGTACATCATTGATACAACACTCAAATTACAAAATTCTTTAATAACAACATAAGAACTCTAATAATTCCTCCTCATCTGTGGTTGTATCATAAATTTATTATTATCCAATAACATCATTTGGGGAATACTCTGATGATTTGAACATTGGTTTGTGTAGTGTCCCCACTCCTTGCAGATGAAGCATTGTACATTTGAAACCGTTTTCTTACCCTTGCAGTCACGCACTTGGTGTCCTTTTTCTCCAAACTTATAACAAACTCCCATTCCCTTCAGGAAAATTCCAAGGTGTTTCTTCCCACAGTTATCACATATTGGAAAATTCTTCTTTTCCCTCGTCCCTTTATCCATCATTCTCTCTTCCATCCTTTTCTACTCTTTCATCCCTTCAAATCCATAAGACTCAGAGAATTCTCTACTTATCTTATTAACACATGATACTATTTTATCATATGTTGATAACACATGGGATAATGTTTCCCTTCTAAATATTGGATTAATACCATGAAAGATATGATCCTTCTTACTCTTTATATCATACGTATTGATGGAGTTCACATTCCTTCTACTGGGCGCCATTTCTAAACAATGGCATAAACTAGATTAGTTTATGAATTAAAATACATAATTCCATATTTTTAAAACAATTTACATAAATTGAACTATTTATGGATATAATCTATAATAATAAAAAGGAATGTTTTCTTTGAGGAAGTATATAATCATAACCCTTCATAGTGGTTTGTAATGAAAATGAGAATTATCCTAAGCATATCCCCCGGGAGTGTCGTAACCAAGAGTGCAGCAAGGCCCGTTGTCGTGCACCAGTTCCCATTCGAGTCTAGGTCAAAGCGGTGTTTTCGGGTTTTACCCTTAGGTACATCTGTGCCAGAGCCGCCTCTACCTTCTCGTATCCAGACAGGGATGTATTGCTCGGAAAACTCACAAAATCTCTATAATACCAAAATTCTAGGAAGTTCTTCTATACTAATCCTTAAAGTCTATCTTCGGGCTATGTGCTCTAATCAGAGTTTATCTAAATCTAGCTTCCAAGGTTAGTACTAAACTTCCTCTGATACCAACTGTAACGCCCCGACCCCAGCTACCCAGGGTCGGTGCATTACTTCGTAACATTGGCATGATCACAAAAGATCAAGTCTCGAAAGACCGATTAGTTTAGTAGCCTTGGAAACACTAGATACATTCATAAATGTTACATTACAACATAAGGTGAAAAACTACAATAAAAAATTATTCATAGTCCACACTCATATCCTCTTCTGACTATCCATGCAGGTCATTCCTAAAATACTTCTTCACATCCTAGAAAATATTAAAACATTGAAAGGGGTGAGATCAGATGCTCGGTAAGGATAACAATATTGCGGAAGCTTTCATAAATAAACATAAACATTTAAGGTAATGTATAACTAAAACAAAAGCCTTTTAAACTTGAACATAAACATAATATGGCAAAAGTAAAATGAGATAATGCCATTTACTTCTTCACATGGATATTCTACTGGTCGAATAATCACATGAAATATCATTAACCACTTTCATAATGATGGAATGCATAATGCCAGACTATCATAACCACGTAGCCAAGGCCTCGTGCCAAGACCACAAATAAGATTTTGTCAAGGCCTCGTGCCAAGACACTAGTTTGTCTCATGAGACCTGCCGATGCATCGAGGAGCTATAGCGGGCTCCACTCGTCACTTATTAAGTCCAATGCATTCCTCATAAGAATAGGTTTAAACATATCATAAACCATAACATCATCATATCACATAAAACATGCATAAAGAAAACATAACATTTCCACATTTCAATCACAAGATATCAATACAACACATTGATATAATAAAAACGCTTTCAAAACCATTTTCAATATCAAAATAAAAGAAAGTTAAAACTTTGTATTTATTTTTCATTAAAAAAAGTGATGGCTTGTAGAGGAAGCCGAAACTCAAATAATGGTCACGGCGGCGGAGAAGTCGTTGTCGTCGCATATGTACGGAAAGAAAAACATTCCCTTTTCGTCGTTTAGTAAAACGCTTCGTATAAAAAAGATTCCTTTTGAAAAAATGTAAAAGTCAAAGGGGTTTATACACCGTATAAAAGAAAGTTGTGTATAAAACCAAATATGCCTCAATGAAAGGAGATTGAGACGAAGTCCTTAAAAAGATCATTTTTAAAATAAGATAGATCTATTATTTGTATTCACTATAGGTACACATAAAGAATACAAAATAAGAAATAATAATATCATGACATAATTTGAAAGTAGGAGATTAACCCAAAGAATGGAAGTTGGGTTAAGAAATTCCCTTACCTTGCGTCCTGTCCTGACTCGACCGTTCTTTAACCTCCTGAATAATAAACTAGAGTTAATTAATATTTACATAAGAACCTTTTTCATGTTCATTATTCCTTTTATATCCCTTATTACCGTGTTATGAACATTATGTAATTATTTAAGTTTATAACGGTCATTTTGTCGATCTTAGGTACTTGAGTCAAAAATAACATTATTATAATTACAAGTTGTTCATGTGGTGATATATCCATTATATCCAGAATTATATTAATGATATATATATCATATATCTCATATATATCCAGTATATACATGCATTTATATTATTACATAACATTTAGAGGTAAAAATCAAATGCACCGTTCATGGAGACGGTAAGCCGTACGTACGCATGAACGCTACTTTCATTTCTATTTCATATTTAATGGAATGAAATCATAATTATATAAAGGTATAATATAGTTCCAGTATAATATCATATATAATATCATTTATTCCATCCTTTATAGATCCCACATATGGCATTAACGATTCACATCACTTTGAGGGGGCGGTAGTCCGCACTTCCTAAAATGAAATTATCGCGTTTACCCATAATGGAAATCATAAAGTATTCCATAAATTAGAAATACAGAAGCATACGTAAAACATAAACATATTATATATCATATATAAATATAGTTACATCTTAATGTACACCTTTGAAGGTGTTATATGAGTGTTGAACAATCATCGTTTCGTGAGGCAGAAATTCGCCATCCACAGAAACCGTATGTTCTTTAACCATTAGATGTAGGTGTGTGTAAGTGTAGCTTGAATCCTTATTAAAACAACATTATAGTATATTTAGGATACTGTTTTTGTTACAAAATAAATGAATAAAAAGAGTTTAGAGGGTTAGAGAAGAAAAATAAAACAAAACAACATTTGAGAAGGCATTACCTCAAAATCGGGTAACTCTTTTTGATTTGAGCCAAAGGCTTCCTTGGGAAGAGTTCTGCCCAAATTGAGGCTTCTAGGAGTAAGAGGGGGAAGTTGGGAGAGTATTTTTTCAGAGGTTGGCCGAGCCAAATGGCTTGAAAGTGTGAATGAGGTGGTAGAGGTGGGGGCCTTTTATAAGAGGAGAGGAGGGGCACTCTTGGAAAGTAAGGAAAAGTCACTTTATTATAAAATGCGTTTCGGTTTTAGAGGTCTTACACTTATATAATTCGAGGGTAAGGTGATAAGGGTTCGAAATATACTCATCCAATAGGTTTTTGACAAGTGTAAGCCTTGGATTGTACATTATCTTTTCATTTTATTAAAATCGTTAAATAATGAGGTCATCGATGCATCATAATGATGTCATAAATAATTTAATTTATTTAATGTCTAAAAATTATAAAAAAAATACTATGATGTAGGAAATCTTTTTAGATTTTAAATGACTATTTATAGTCAAAAATATGACTTGTATAACCCCATGTAAAAATTGTTTTAGTAAAACATTTCATGTTTGTGTCATTTTTTTACTTTAACATTAAATAAAAGGTATTTATGTCATTTTCCAACTAAAGTGGATCCATGGGGTCCCCAAGTTGACCCATGGATTGTCTTGTTCGGACATGGCACATCCAATGAGGGTAGGACATGTGTCAAGCTCATCTCATATTATTAAAACATTATTTGTACCTTAAACTACACTAATTACCTCTAATCGTGATTAAGAACTTAAAAGTTACTATTCACCAAAAAATTATTTTAATCTCATTGAACCACATTTTACTTCTTAATGACAACCATGTATGTCAGATTTTTGAAAATCAAATCACAGAAGTGGTAATATTTCATTTAAATGAAAAATCAGTTATTTAACTACCACTTAGTGGTTTCACTATTCATCAAAAATTGAAGTTTTTCAGAACAATGCCAAAATTTCACCCTAAGATATAATTGATATTCCGAATTCAAAAATGATGTCTATTTTATGAAATTCCAAACATATAAGTTGCATTAATTAATTTTATAATTAATTCCCGTTGTCACAACAAATAGCGTGTTTTTAAGAAACAATTTATATCAAAAGATTGACAATTGTTTATGTCCAATTTCAAAGTGAAATTAATTCTAATGAACACCATTGGATAAAATGGTAAAAATATATTCAAATTATACTTTAAAGCCACTCAATAGTATAACTTATCACTATAAATTATTTTGATTAAAAAATTTGTTTTAAGTATTTTTCACTATTCATAAAAATTTGGAAGTTCTCAGAAAATTACAAAAAATTAAACATAGGCTAATTTCAATATTAGGAATACAAAAATGAAGTCCATTTTGAAATATAAAATTTCTATAAATTTAAAAAGTGGTTATAACTATTCATAACGGCTACTTTGATTAGTTTTGGTGTGTTAGAACTCGAAGTTGCGTACAATACAAGCTATTGCATTATTGAATGAGAAGAGTATCATGGAAGCTCGGGGTGTTACAATCCATGGGTCATATGTGAAGTTTACAAGTCAACCCCACTTCAATCCGAGGTTTGGTGTGGCCGAAACCATTCATAGTGTCTCTCTTTTTTTTTAAAATGGACACCATTTTAAGTGAAAACAATAACTGACATACGAAAAACTGACCAAACGCATTCAGAATGTGTTGATGCTTTATGAAAATGATCCATGGGTCATATGTGACATGTACGAGTCAAACATACCACAATCTGAGGCATGGTGTGGTCGGGATCACTCTAAGTGTCTTTCTTTTGTTTAAAATGGACAACATTTTAAGTACATATGGAAAACTGACCAAACATATTCTGATTGTGTTGATACATTAGAAAAACGATCCATGGGTCATATGTGACGTGTAAGAATCAACCTTACCTCAATCTGAGGCGTGGTGTGGCCAGAACCACTCAAAGTGTCTCTCTTTTGTTACAAAAGGACATCATTTTAAGTGAAAACATCAACTGGTATACGAAAAACCGACCAAATGCATTCATATTGTGTTGATACTTTAGGAAAATTATCCATGGGTCATTTGAGATGTGTACGAGTCAAACCCGTCTAAATCTGAGTCACGGAGTGGCCGGTACCACTCTAACTATGTCTCTTTTGTTTAAAATGGACAGGATTATAAGTGAAAAGAACAACTGGCATATGAAAAACAGACCAAACGCATTCAGAATCTATTGAAACTTTTGGAAAACTATCCATGGGTCATATGTGATGTGTAAGAGTCAACCATGCCTCAATCTGAGTCGCGGTGTGGCCAGAACCACCCAAAGTGTCTCTCTTATGTTTAAAATGGACAACATTTTAAGTACATATGGAAAACCGACCAAACGGATTTTGATTGTGTTGATACTTTAGAACAACGATCCTTGGCTCATTTTTGATGTGTACGAGTCAAACCCACCTCAATATGAGGCTTAGTGTGGCTGGTACCACTCAAAGTGTCTCTCTTTTATTTAAAACGCACTTCATTTTAAGTGAAAACAACAACTGGCATACGGAAAACTGCCCAAACAGATTCTGATTGTGTTTATACTTTAGGAAAATGATCCATGGGTCATTTGAGACGTGTACGAGTCAACCCCGTCTTAATCCGAGGTGTGGTGTGGCCGGTACCACTCTAATTGTGTCACTTTTGTTTAAAATGGACAGGATTATAAGTGAAAAGAACAACTGGCATATGAAAAACTGACCAAACGCATTTGGAATCTATTTAAACATTAGGACAACAATCCATGGGTCATATATAACATGTACAAGTAAACTTCACCTCAATCCGAGTCACGGTGTGGTCGAAACCTCCCAAAGTGTCTCTCTTATGTTTAAAATGGACAACATTTTAAGTACATGCAGAAAACCGAATAAACGGATTTTGATTGTGTTGATACTTTATCAAAAAAATCCATGGCTCATTTTTGACATGTATGAGTCAACCCCGCCTCAATTCAAGGCACGTTGTGGTCGGCACTACTCAAAGTGTCTCTCTTTTATTTAAAAAGCACTTCATTTTAAGTGAAAACAACAACTGACATACGGAAAACTGACCAAACAAATTCTGATTGGGTTGATACTTTAGTAAAATGATCCATGGGTCATTTGTGACATGTACGAGTCAACCCCACCTCAATCCAAGGTGCGTTGTGGCTGGAACCACTCAAAGTGTCTCTCTTTTATTTAAAAAGCACTTCATTTTGAGTGAAAAGAATAACTGGCATACGGAAAACCAACCAAATGCATTAGGATTCTGTTTATACTTTATCACAACAATCCATGAGTCATATGGGATGTGTATGAGCCAACCCGGGCTCAATTTGAGTCGCGGTGTGGCCGGGATCACTCTAAGTGTCTCTCTTTTGTTTAAAATGGACAACATTTTAAGTATATATGGAAAACTGACCAAACGCATTCGGTTTCCATTGAAACTTTAGAATAATGATACATGGGTCATATGTGATGTTTACAAGTCAACCTCACCTCAATCTGAGGCGTGGTGTGGCCAACACCACTCAAAGTGTCTCTCTTTTGTTTAAAATGGACTTCATTTTATGTGAAAACAACAACTAGCATACGGAAAACTGACCAAACGGATTCTTATTGTGTTGATACTTTAGAAAAACGATCCATGGGTCATATCTGGCATGTATGAGTCAACCCCTTTTCAATCTGAGGCATGGTGTGGCCGATACCATTCATATTGTCTCTCTTTTTTTTAAAATGGACATCATTTTAAGTGAAAAAAATAACTGACATACGAAAAACTAACCAAATGCATTAGTAATGTGCTTATGCTTTATTAAAACAATCGATTGGTCATATGTGACATGTATGATTCAACCCTGCCTCAATCCAAGGCACCGTGTGGCCGGGATCCCTCTAAGTATCTCTCTTTTGTTTAAAATGGACAACATTTTAAGTACATATGGAAAACTGACCAAAAGGATTCTGATTATGTTGATACTTTAGAACAACGATTCATGGGTCATAGGTGATGTGTACGAATCAACTCTGCCTCAATATGAGGTGCGGTGTGGCCGAAACCACCCAAAGTGTCTCTCTTTTGTTTCAAAAGGACATCATTTTAAGTGAAAACAACAACTGGCGTATGGAAAACAGACCAAACGCATTCGGATTCCGTTGAACCTTTAGGGAAACGATCCATGAGTCATATGTGATGTGTACGAGTTAACCTTTCCTCAATCCGAGGTGTGGTGTGGCCAGTACCACTCAAAGTGTCTCTCTTTAGTTTAAAATGGACTTCATTTTAAGTGAAAACAACAACTGACATACGAAAAACCAACCAAACGCATTTGGATTCTATAGAACCTTTACTACAATGATCCATGGGTCATTTTGGATGTGTACGAGTCAACCCTGCCTCAATAAAAGGCACGGTGTGTCTGGAACCACTCAAAGTGTCTCTCTTTCGTTTAAAATGGACTTCATTTTAAGTGAAAACAATAAATGACATATGGAAAACTGACCAAATGCATTCGGATTATATTAAAACTTTTGGATAAAGATCCATGGGTCATATGTGACGTGTACGAGTCAACCCTAACTCAATATGAGGCCTAGTGTGGCTGGTACCACTCAAAGTGTCTCACATTTATTTGAAATGGACAACGTTTTAATTGAAAACAACTACTGGCATATGGAAAACTGACCAAACGCATTCAGAATGTGTTGAAAGTTTATCACAATGATATATGGGTCATATTTGATGTGCACAAGTAAACCCTACCTTAATCTGAGGCATGGTGTGACCAGAACCACTCAAAGTGTCTCGTTTTTTTTTAAATGAACAACATTTTAAGTGAAAACAACAACTGACATACGGAAAACTGACCAAATGCATTCTTAATGTGTTTATTCTTTAAGAAAATTATACATGGGTCATATGTGACATTTAAAAGTCAACAACACCTCAATTCGAGGTGTGGTGTGGCCAGCACCACTCAAAGTGTCTCTCTTTTGTTTAAAATGGACATCATTTTAAGTGAAAACAACAACTGATATACGGAAAACTGACCAAACGCATTCAGATTCCATTTAAAATTTAGTAAAATGATCCATGGGTCATATGTGATGTTTAAGAGTCAATCCTTCCTAAATCTGAGGTGCATTGTGGCTCTCACAACTCAAAGTGTCTCAGTTTTATTTGAAATGGACAACATTTTAAGTGAAAAGTACAACTGGCATACGGAAAACCGACCAAACGCATTTGTATTCTGTTTAAACTTTATTAAAACGATCCATGGGTCATATTTAATGTGTACTAGTCAACCTCTCCTCAATATGAGATGTGGTGTGGTCAGAACCACTCAAAGTGTCTCTCTTTTGTTTCAAAAGAACATCATTTTAAGTGAAAACAACAACTGACATACAGAAAACCGACCAAACGCATTTGGATCTATTGAAACATTAGTACAATGATCCATGAGTCATATTTAATGTGTACAAGTCAACCCCGTCTCAATCTGAGGCTCGGTGTGGCCGGCACCACTCAAATTTTCTCACGTTTATTTGAAATGGACAACATTTTAATTGAAAACAACTACTGGCATACGGAAAACTAACCAAACGCACTCTGAATTTGTTGAAACTTTAGAACAAAGATCAATGAGTCATATTTGATGTGTACGAGTTAACCCCACATTAATCTGAGTCATGGTGTGTCCGTAACCACTCAAAGTACCTCATTGTTTTTGAAATGAACAACATTTTAAGTGAAAACAATAACTAGCATACAGAAAACTTACCAAACGCTTTCAGAATATGTTGATACTTTAGGACAATGGTCCATGGGTCATATGTAATGTGTATGAGTCAACCCTGCCTCAATTCGAGGCATGGTGTGGCCGGTATCAGTCCAAGTGTATGTATTTTGTTTAAAATGGACATCATTTTTAGTAAAAACAACTGGTATACGAAAAACCGAACAAACGTATTTGGATTCTGTTGATACTTATTCAGTTTTTTATGTATTTTATTGATAATTGATAATTAAATTATGTATGTATTCAATTATGAATTGAATTCCAGATTCCACATATAATTGTCATCTAAATTTTAAATTGAATTCTAAATCAATTATGTATATTTATAATTACGTTATGAATTATGATTTAATTCTAGATGTGTATAGTTCAAGAATGAATTATATTTTAAATGTGTATGAATTTTTTCTATATATGTGTATCTTGGTTTGTTATTGCAGGTATAGTAATTGGAAAGGAGCAGAATGTACATCGTGAGGCAGTATTTTGCCACCCACAGAAACAGTATGTTCTTTAACCATTAGACAAAGGTGTGTGTAAGTGTAAACCAAATACTTATCATAAAAACATCCTAGTATATTGTAGATACTGTTGTTGTTACAAAATAATGGAATAAAAAGAGTTTAAGGGGTTGGAGAAGCAAAATAAAACAAAACAACATTAGAGAAGACATTACCTTAAAATCGGGTAACTCTTTTTGATTTGAGCCAAAGGCTTCCTTGGGAAGAGTTCTGCCAAAAGTGAGGCTTCTAGGAGTAAGGGAGAAAAGTGGAGAGTGTATTTTGGCAGAGTTTGGCCGAGCCAAATCGCTTGTAATGTGTGAATAAGGTGGTAGTGGTGGGGGCCTTTTATAAGAGGAGAGGAGGGGCACTCTTGGAAAGTAAAGAAAAGTCACTTTATTATAAAATGACTTTCGGATTTTAGAGGTCCC
Organism: Viscum album; assembly: GCA_963277665.1. Taxonomy (NCBI): domain Eukaryota; kingdom Viridiplantae; phylum Streptophyta; class Magnoliopsida; order Santalales; family Viscaceae; genus Viscum; species Viscum album. The sequence continues at coordinate 418,982,252 of OY728139.1, read as the reverse complement.
ACAAATCTATAATTTGAGGATAAGGTGATAAGGGTTCGAAATCTACCCATCCAATAGTCTTTGGACAAGTGTAAGCCTTGGATTGTACATTATCTTTTCATTTTATTAAAATCGTTAAATAATGAGGTCATCGCTGCATCATAATGATGTCATAAATAATTTAATTTATTTAATGTATAAAAATTATAAAAAAATACTATGATGTAGGAAATATTTTTAGCTTTCCAATTACTATTTATAGTCAAAAATATGACTTGTGTAACCCCATGTAAAAATTGTTTTAGTAAAACATTTCATGTTTGTGTCATTTTTTTACTTTAACATTAAATAAAAGGTATTTATGTCATTTTCCAACTAAAGTGGATCCACGGGGTCCCCAAGTTTACCCATGGATTTTCTTGGTCGTCCATGGCACATCCAATGAGGGTAGGACATGTGTCAAGTTCATCTCATATTATTAAAACATTATTTTTACCTTAAACTACACTAATTACCTCTAATCGCGATTAAGAACTTAAAAGTTACTATTCACCAAAAATTATTTTAATCTCATTGAACCACATTTTACTTCTTAATGACAATCATGTATGTCCGATTTTTGAAAATCAAATCACAGAAGTGGTAATATTTCATTTAAACGAAAAATCAGTTATTTAACTACCACTTAGTGGTTTCACTATTCATCAAAAATTGAAGTTTTTCAGAACAACGCCAAAATTTCACCCTATGCTATAATTGATATTCTGAATTAAAAAATGATGTCTATTTTACAAAATTCCAAACATATAAGTTTCAATAATTAATTTTATAATTAATTCCCTCTGTCACAACAAATAGCGTGTTTTAAGAAACAATTTATATCAAAAGATTGACAATTGTTCATGCCCAATTTCAATGTTAAATTAATTATAATGACCACCATTGGATAAAATGGTAAAAATATATTCTAATTATACTTTAAAACCACTAAATAGGATAATTTATCACAATAAATTATTTTTATTTAAAAATTTGTTTTTAAGTATTTTTCACTATTCATAAAAAATGGATGTTCTCAGAAAATTACAAAAAATTTAACTTAGGATAATTTCGATATTACGAATACAAAAATGAAGTCCATTTTGAAATATAACATTTCTATAATTTTAAAAAGTGGGTATTACTATTCATAACGGCTACTTTGATTTGTTGCGGTGTGTTAGAACTCGAAGTTGCGTACAATGCAAGCTATTGCATTATTGAATGAGAAGCGTATCATAGAAGCTCGGGGTATTAAAAATGTGGCTGTTGATTAGCCACCTATCCCAACCATTCCTCTTCCATTTCCTCAAAGGGATGCCTAACCAATGAAACAAAAAGAAACCGAACTTGATAAAGAAATCTTGGAAGCTTTCAAGAAAGTTCAGGTTAACATTCCTTTGATTGATGATGTGAAGAAAATTCCAAGATATGCCATGTTTCTGAAGGATATGTGTACACACTGAAGGAGGCTTCGTGGTGATGAGAAGATGATCCTGGGGAGGAATGTTTCAGAATTGATAGAGCCATCACTTCCTACCAAGTGCAATGATCCTGGTACATTCTCGATTCCGTGCACTATAGGGGAGTATTCATGTTCCAACGCTATGCTTGATTTGGGTGCTTCTATTAATGTGATGCCTCACTCTATTTACTCTTCATTGTAGGTCGGTGAACTGAATCCCACTGGTATTGTCGTTCAGCTAGAAAATCGGAGTACAGCACACCCCTCTGGTGTGTTAGATGATGTTCTTGTGAGGGTGAAAAATTTAAATTTTCCTGCTAATTTTTACGTGCTTAAAATTGAAGATGATAGGATGAATGGACATGCCCCAATTATATTGGGGAGAACTTTCTTGAAGACCGCCAAAACCATAATTAGTGTCCATAATGGTACATTATCTATGGAGTTTGGTGGGAATATTTTCCACTTCAATATCCTTGATGCCATGAAGCACCCCTCAGAAGAACACTCCTCTCTCTCTGTCAATTAAATTGATGTTCACCATTCCCCCTAAAACAACTTATTTTCATTCCCCTGATCCCCTTTCTGAGTTTTCTTCATTGATTGAAATGTTTGGTAATGAATCATGCATTGATTGTTGTAGCAGTCTAGAGAAATGTCATGCATGTTTGTTAATTGATGATTTCTTGAACACAGAGGATCACATGACCATCGATGATACTGTTAAGCTTGTAAAAGCTCATTCCTCATCTGAGGATGTTACCATTGAGCAGTTAGATGAGGTCAGTGACTTCTCACTGTCACACACACTTCCGTCAATCCAAAATCCCTCATAATTAGAACTGAAACAACTTCCTCAAGATTTAAAATACTAATATCTTGAGAATGGAAACATGTTTCTCATCATCATTGCTAGTTCACTCTCTCCTGAGCATGAATTGTGACTGCTTGATCTTTTGAGGAAGTATAAACTAGCTTTGGGATGGACACTTTCTGACATTCCTGACATTATCCCATCAATTTGTACACATCATATTTTATTAAATGATCAGGCTAAACCAGTGAGGCAGTCACAACGTCGACTGAACCCAAACCTACTTGATGTTGTTAAAAAAGAAGTAACAAAATTGTTGGCTACTGGAATCATTTACCCTATCTCTGACAGCCAATGGGTCAGTCCCGTTCAAGTAGTTCCTAAAAAAACTGGCCTTATTGTAGTTAAAAATGAAAACAATGAATTGGTTCCAACTCGTGTGCAGAATAGTTGGCGTGTCTGTATAGATTATCGCCGACTAAACCAACACACTAGGAAGGACCATTTTCCATTTCCATTCATTGACCAGATGCTAGAGAGGCTAGCAGGGAAGTCCCATTACTATTTCCTTGATGGGTATTCTGGATACTTTCATATCCATATTACCCCTGAGGATCAGGAAAAGACAACCTTTACTTTCCCCTTTGGTACATTTGCTTATAGAAGGATGTCATTTGGTCTATGCAATGCTCTGGGTACTTTCCAATGATGTATGGTTAGTATTTTTTCGGATTACCTGGAGAATTGCATGGAGGTTTTTATGGATGATTTTACTATTTATGGATCCTATTTTGATGAATGTTTGAGTAGTCTTACTTCTGTCCTACGTCGCTGTATTGAAAAGAATCTCGTATTAAATTATGAGAAATGCCATTTCATGGTCCGACAAGGCATAGTTTTGGGACATGTCATTTCTGGGGAAGGTATCCAAGTGGAAAAATCAAATATAGATATCATTTCCTCCCTACCATTCCCTAAAAATGTTTGGGATGTGCGGTCTTTCCTAGGTCATGCTAGATTTTATCGTCGTTTCATTCGTGACTTTCGTAAAATTGCACTCCCCCTCTCCCGATTACTCCAAAAAGAAAAAGACTTTGTTTTTGATAAAAAAATGTGAGAAAGCTTTCAATAAGTTAAAATGGAGTCTCACGTAACCCCCGATAATCCAACCACCTCGGTGGGATTTACCATTTGATCTCATGTGTGATGCCTCTAACTATGTAGTTGGGGCAGTCTTATCACAAAGGGTCGACCAAGCTCCACATGTCATAGCTTATGCCTCACGTACTCTGGACCCTGCCCAAGGAAACTATAGCACAACTGAAAAAGAATTTCTTGCCATTGTGTTTTCCTTGGATAAATTCAGGTCATACCTTCTAGGGTCAAAAGTCATTGTGTTCTCAGACTATGCAGCCCTCTGGTATCTCCTTAAGAAACCGAAAGCCAAACCACGTCTCATTCATTGGATGCTCCTCCTTCAGGAATTTGATCTAGAAATTAGGGATAAAAAAGGAGCAGAGAATGTGGTTGCTGACCATATCAGTAGGATTCTCCCATCCACGGACATTGACTCATCCCCCTGTATTCCCATAAATGAATTGTTTCCTGATGAGCAATTGTACCGAGTGCAAGATTTTATTCCTTGGTATGCTGAAATTGTAAATAATTTGGTAGCGTCTTGCATTCCTGCTGATTTCACCAAAAACTAGGTCGACCGTCTAAAACATGAGTATCGTTGGTATATTTTGGATGACCCCTACCTATGGTGCACATGTAGTGATCAAGTTATTAGGCGTTGTGATCCAAATAGTGAGTTTCAGTCTGTCCTTAGGTTCTTCCACACACTTGCTTGTGGGGGCCACTTTGGTCCCCAACGGACTGCTCATAAGGTCTTAGATTCTGGTCTCTTTTGGCCCACATTGTTTAGGGATGCCCATGAATTCTGTAAATATTATCCTCACTGTCAAAGAATGAGGAATGTATCTAAAAGAAATGAGATGCCCCAACAACCCTTTCTCTTCTATGACATTTTTTATGTTTGGGGAATTGACTTTATGGGACCATTCCCCAATTCATTTGGGAACCTTTACATTCTTATGGCAGTGGATTATGTTTCAAAGTGGGTAGAGGCATGAGCCATGAGGAAAGATGATTCCAAGACAGTTGTGGAATTTTTGAGAACCCAAATATTCTGTAGGTTTGGATTACCTAGGCTTATCATCAGTGATCAGGGTTCTCATTTCTACAACCGCACAATGCAATCTCTTTTGCACAGGTATGGGGTTGGGCATCGAGTGTCTACTGCTTATCACCCACAAACAAATGGTCAAGCCAAAGTGTCAAATATAGAGGTAAAACAGATTCTTGAGAAAACGGTTCAGCCAAACAGAAAAGACTGGAGTCTTAGACTTGATGATTCATTATTGGCTTACCGTACTGCATTCAAAACTCCAATTGGCATGTCACCATATCGGCTAGTTTTGGTAAGAGTTTTCACCTCCCTGTTGAGGTAGAGCACCGAGCCTACTGGGCCATTAAACAATGCAATTCTAATCTTTCTGGTGCAGGTATTCAAAGGATGTTGCAGATTCAGGAGATGGAGGAAATGAGAAGAGATTCATATGAGAACTCTCGGATTTATAAGGAGTGAACCAAGGCTGCCCACGACTGTCTCATCCTTCATCGTCAATTCCACATCGGGCAGAAGGTCCTCCTCTACAATGCAAGGCTAAAGTTTCACCCTGGTAAGCTTCGTTCCCATTGGTTTGGACCTTACATTGTTACTAATGTATCTCCATTTGGTGTTGTCCAGGTTCAAAATAAAGATACCAAGCAAACCTTCACTGTCAATGGGCAGCGGCTGAAGCACTTCCATGAAGCCATTCTGATGTCCCCAATAGAGGAAATCGAATTTCAAGAAGCAAACTATGAATGAAATCCACCAGGTTTTATCCTTCCTTCCCACATTCACTTTTACTACAGTGAGGACACTGCATAATCTAGGTGTGGGGAGATGGGTACATTCTTGGGTTAGTTAAGAATTTTAATTGTTTTCTTTCTTTCTTTTTCTTTTTTCTTGCTAAATGGTATTGTCACTTGCTCCCCCTTCCCTTGTTCCACCCCTTACTTTTGTGTCAGAATTCTAACTTTATCATGGAAAAAGATTCCCCCTAAATTGAATCATGAAAGTTACTGAAAATGCATGAGGAACTTCCCTATTTTATGTTATTTTAACATTTTCAAAAAAAAATCACTAATGGAATGTGTGTTTTTGATTGAATTTAACATTGTGGTGTGACTTTCTCTTGGAAATTAGTTGTCTGTCGATGATATAAATGGTTGTATAATTTTTAAAACTTTGAGAAAAATAGTACCATTTACGTGAGTAGTTCAAAGGAAAATTATGGCACTTAATTTCTCCACACATTTTTGCACCCAACCAAGAAGTGTGATTTTTACTTACTCAATAGAAGGTAAATATAAGTTAGGTTAATATTTATCTGTTTCTATATGATTTTTTCCATACGTTCGTTCTTTATCCGTTCTTTTTCATTACTGTACTGGATTGACCTATGCGTGTGTACCTGTTATCCGACTGTTGTACGCCCTCAAAAAAAAGTTGTATCTTGGGCAGGTCAAAAACCACTCTTCCTTGACTTTTGATCTTGTTATAACTATTACAATTAATGTCGTGAGGAGATCAAACAAGGGCTGAGAGAAGGGTGTGAGATTTTTTCCATGGACAACATTTCAAAAAATATATAAATAAATGAGGGGAGTGATGAAATGTACATCATATGGGGATATCTAGGTCATGAGCTTAAGGTTTGACTTCCGGGAATGCTTAAGTGAGTGGGTCTTGAAATTTTATTGCAAAGGGTATAGGACAGGTTCAGTGGAGATAATCATTTAAATAGAAAAATATTAAAATAACCTATATTTACTGGATAGAAAGTGCGTAGAATAGCATGAATTGGTTGTCACACACACACGTGGAGATTTAGTGACATTGTGAACTTTAGGATAACTTTCTCAAATTTTTATCATTAATCTCCCTGAATTTCATGCTGATGCAATTTATGAGACACATTTCTGCATGATCATTGGGAATAACTCCATGGTGTGATTTTTGCTTTGATCACATTCCTTTTGAAATTTAAATTTTAATTGAATGTTAAATCTTCATGAAGTTGGGAATATATCTATGCAATTTTTTTTGGAAATATCACTTTTCCCAGGAGTGCAAATGTTTAGATGTGGGGGTGTGATCACACCGCGATTCATTGTTTCATTTTCATCCCTACACCACTGTGGTAAACTAGTTTTGTATTGAATATTATAAAAATAATACCAAATTGAATTACATATTTGAATAATTAATTTTGTGTTTATCACTATTAAAATGGGCATTGTTACTTGTTTTGAGGATTTGATTGCAAGAGGAGGTGATTTGGAGACCCTAAAGATGATCCAGAAGGAAAATGGGCCAAAATTGCATGGATCCTAGGGACACATGTCCACTGTTTTGAATAGTAAGAGAAATCCGTGATTGAAAATGGGCTGATATTTTGTGGGACTCTCCAAAACTTCATGGGATAGAATTCATCTCGAATAAATGAAGGCCAATTCGTTCATCTGCTGGCCCATCCGAACCATTATCTCCAGGGGACAGAATCTACATGAATTCAAGAGTTTGGTTCGGTTGTATGACTATTTCTCCATTTCTAGATGTTCAATGGCCGCCAAATTTGACCTGGGGATAGTCAAGACCGATTGGAACATATTTAAACTTTTGTCAAAGTCTAGATAATGCTATATACCATCCCCAAACCGAGACTCAATTGGTATTAACAAAACTGGGTGCTCAAAACCACTTAGCAATTTGGCTATAAAAGGGCACCAAGGGAACCTCATTTTCAAGTTCTACCAGGAGGCAAAGCTCTGGTATTTTGGAGACCCAAGGGAGTACTCTCATCATCCAACAAGTTATGGAGTCCCCTATCCTCATAGGGGGAACAAGGATAAAAAAGGAGTTTCACCCGAGCCTCCTCCTCCTCACGATGGCGAGCTAAATGGTAGGTGATCATTTCGAGGCAGATACACTTACTTGGGAGGGAGTTCCAGCACTTGTTATTCCACTAGTTTTGTATAATTTCTGTGTTAAATATTTCACTTATGATTAATCTCTATGCTCTTCTCTTATGAATGCATTTGTGTGGTTTAATTTAAGTGAAACACTTTTTATCTCAACACCGATTGGGTTGAGATTTCAAGTGGGGATCTTGGTTTGTTCCGATAGGACAAGACAAGAACCCTATTAATATCACACATACATAATATTTCAGTATGTTTTGGTAGCCTTAACTCTGATATTGATATCCAAACCTTGACAACATGATTGTTTTTTCAAGGGTTGGTGCTTTGTGCAACATTTTAAGGGGCAAGAGGGGAATCAAGATCTTGACAACCCTCAACCAAAGAATTGAACAAAACCATGTCAATATTTTCAGAACAATGAACTATCCAAGTTGTGTAGTGAACTTGAAATGATCTCATTTATCTCATAATTTTAAAACACCTATTTTATTTTTCAATTATTAAACTCTTTAAATCAATTCATTTACTTTAAACTGTTTTAAAAAAATACCCCCCTTTTAGTCCCTTTTATTAAGAACACACACTTAAACCTACCAACGCTCCTTGAGAGACGACCTAGGGTCTGCCCTAGACTATATATCATCCTCAAAAACATAATAAATTTGACATGTCACGATAGCACGGTCATCCATATCTGTAATATGTTGGAGTGGTCTCTCCTAGATTGATAAATTCATCTTGTCTCCCAATTCCAATTAATGTTATGTGTGCACCATTATCTTACATCACAAGTGTATTCCCCATCAATGTTCCCATTTATGATTCCATCACCAAGACACATCGATGTGATAGAAACACTCATATATGTAAAGCACACATTGATGTGTAATCCCTACTCATGCATTTTTAATTTCGGATAACCACCATGGGAAACCCTTTTATAAGGACCACATATATTTTGCAGTTTAAATGTTGCAAGAGATGGTCCTCATTCCTATGAGTATGAACCAATAAAACATTTCATCATTGATTATCTCATCATAATAATGCGTTATTGAGAATAATAAGTAATCCATAATACATAATCCCTTGCCAATATCATGTTTTCTCTCATTTAATGGTGTAGGAATCCTTGTCACATGAAATTAGTCAAAAGGTATTGTTTTATTACATGACCATAAGCTATGTTCCTTAAAATACATGGGATTTCATTCCTATTAATAATGATATATATTATTCCCCTATGAGGTTAGAACCCAACTTCCAAATCGTCCATCTCCTTCAACATCAGGTTATATTTCCCTATGATACCGAGCTTCTATTAGGTAGGTACATATTCTATATGAACCCCTCTTCATGGGGATATTTTCCCAATTAAATTAACAACATCTTTTCATCAGAATATATTCTTAATGAGTATAAAAAATCCTTTTACATTATCCATATTCACTAAAATTCCCCTTTTTGACCACTACTATGACCATATTTCTTATAAACCCTCTTTATTAGGACATATTTTTAATGTGGTCGTATCATTACTCGTGGGACTAATCCTCATTAGATATACCCACCACATATATCATAGAGATATATTATATATATATAATCCATAATCATTTGGTTATATGCTCTATTATTTCTACCATAATGGGTCACTCACATGTAGGTATGAAAATACTAATTTTTCTGCACCTCTATCTTAGAATAGCGCTAATAAATACTTTATACTTTTTATAAATGGTCAAGGTGGATTGACTGTAAAATTAGCCATGATGTCATTTTCCATACAACCATAAATGGTATGAAGCATCCACTAAAGATGAATCTAAAAAATATGTTTTCTGATTCCCTTCATTGTGATATATATGAATACCTTTTCAAGGAATTGATCCCAACAACAAAAAAACAATTACTACCTCCCTTGATTGTGATAAACTCCAGAGTTAATAAATCTATAGAAATAAATCACAACCATGTGAATCCATATAATAAATATGAATAGACTATTATTTTTTTAGATATTACCTTTTATGGATATCCACTAATACTAACAAATGTTCACATTACTTGAAATCCTCTAATATATGCAGATGTTGATATCAAAAAAAAATCTTGATCAATTTATCATACCATGGGAAACAAGTACCACTATGGTATTTGGGGAGGATTCATGAATAAGAAGTAAATATATAATAGAGTCCTTATTATGAAAGAATTCCCCTAAAACGTCCATGATGATTCGAACATCCTATCCTCTTATCTAGTGTGTAACCTAAGTGTTTCTAGTAAATTTATACACACCCCTTGCCTTTGGAATGTAGATCTTTTTCATATCAAATAAAAACATGGGAATATAGAACATTGAAAAAAGTGGTGAACCTAATTTCAATCCAGCCTAATAATAGGGAATGATCAAACATGTTCTTACTTTTAATACTATACTAGTTATTTTATTTTTCTGTGATTGTATTTATTATAGGACTTCCAAACCCTTTACGGAATTCCCTTCGATCAAAAGGCATAGGGTCATTATATTGAAACCATTCTTATACTTCAACTATTAAAGATATTATAACTCATAAGACTAGAATAATTTTTTCTCTAACACAATGTCTTCAGAAACTGGTGACCAATGAATTCGTAATATAATACCTTATCAATGGTATTAAACTAACATTTGAATCACCACAAGAGAGCCTCTATGCACTGATGTTTTATTCCTCTATATATTAGTGGAATTGTACAATGAATCTAGTGGTGCCAATCACCACATTCAATATAATCTAGAGTTCCTCTTGGGATCATAAAAACACCACCCTTATATAATTTTGGAAAGAGGTTCTCACCATTGACTCTGTGACTACTGAAGATCCACTTGGGAAGTCCCTCACTATTGACCATCATTAAAAAAACATTATACATCCTCAAATACTCAAGTGATGAATTAGGAGGTTGCATTTGAAACTTGGACCTAGACCATTCATCCTAAGGTTTCTAGGAAATATCATAAGGAGTAGCGAAAGAACAAAAATTAGGCACAAATTCATGTATATATAGATCATGTCTTCACACATAACTAGGAAACACCTGATGAGTGGGCCCATATTCCCACTCATCATTGGAATGGTTTAAAATATTTTTTGGATATTTTTTGAGATGATCATCTGTACATGCTAGGATTATATTGTTAGAGTGCTTTTATTCTCAATCCCAATAATCAGGGTTGTCTTAAAGATACTACAACATGGAAAAGGTAATATGTGGGGTAAAATATCACCACAATAATACAAGAGGAATGCTGACATGTCTCAACATATACTAAGAGGTTGTGACACACTAATACCCCCAATATCAACGAATCATGTGGAAACATTTTATCATATACCCCCCAAGAGTGGGAACGCATTCTTACTCACATTCTGGTGTGTTTTTTAAATACATAGAAATATAATGAACAACATGGGTGGGGTCATATAACTATATCCATAGTGTTTTTTCATAATTTAATAGTAGTCAGAAAATACCAAGACTATATTAATATTTCCTCATATGAGAAACATTAGTATAATTTGATTAAAAAATACAAGTGTTATGATATCCCAACATTTATTCAATAGGTTTATTGGTATAATCTAGAATAGACTCAAAAGTAGGAACACATTCATAATCACTTCTAACCATAGGAATATCTATTGTATATTTCTATTGAAATCAAAAGGAAAATTCACATTCCAATCTTATCTACAGGGACTCATCGACATATTTTGGTGTAAAATAATGGATTTTACTTTATTCCAATCAAATATCAAAGAAATAATCATCTACATCTAATGATCAAATAAGATCTATATAAGGATACTCCTTTGTTATCCAAGGATCAAAAGTAAAACCATTCCTCTTCAATGATCAATGGTGATGTGGTTGAGTCCCTAGAACACCAGACCATATTATCCCAAGAGTCCACTGACTCATCACCAGAATGTGATAGTAGATTCATCTCTAGTGTTCATCCTCATAATATCATTTCTAGTGATTTTAGAGCCCCCGCCCCCATAGCACATTCCAGGAAGTCCCTAAATTTACCTTCAATGGCCCAAATGCGAATTTCCTCCGAAAAGTGATAATATATATCGTCAAATAATTCCATTAATTATTAAATATACTTTTAAAACACCCAAATATAAAGAATAACATAAATAATCGTAGCCATTTACATACATAGAATTAATACCCACATATAATATTTCATCCTAATCAAAAGTTTTTAATTGGATATAAACATTTTCAATTACTCTATATAACCACACATAATATAGATTAATCAATGGGGCTCCATAAAGTACTCATGATTTTGATAAAGTGTTCAGCAAAATGTTATTATGGTCAGAACAGATAGAAGAGTTTTCTGCTGGATACAATGAGGTTGACATGAATATTTGGAATCAATTGGTTGGGGATAATCTATTGATTATGTTTTGGACCATTCTCACTACCCAATAGAATATATCAATAGTGTTAAAAGGGGAGTACATGCCTTTTTTACTAAAAAAACTTTAGGAAACCCTCCATTAGCTAAAATTTTAGTTTATATCATATTTTGGGAATATTAATCCTCTCATGGTGATAAAAAATATCCTTCATCATATTGAATTTACTACATTATACATAGCTTAAAACTAAGAATTGGATAAACATGGAAGGAACCTGAGTCTTCCATGAATCAACTCGCTTAATATAATTTAATAAATAACCAATTATGCAACACCTAATATGAAAATTAGGCAATGGGGAGACATTAGTGAACTGTACATTACCCAATTTCCAAATAATTATATTAACCTAAGGAATACTTAATGAAATTTTATTACTATAGGATAAGTCATGATCATGGATTCTACGTGTTCTAGTTAGCCAATCTGATAAAATCTTACTATCACTAATGAAAAAACGTTGTGTAATTGGAGGGAATGGTCCATTGATATACTCCCACACCATGCTCCCAAAAATATCATGAAAGATTATCATTTTAGAAGGGAGAATTACTCAATGGTAGGATAAGACAAAGATAAAATCACTCAAGTTATAATAATGATCTAAAATCAGCATATTACCAAGTGAAATAACTTAAAATCAGAAATAATGCACTGGAGGTCCCATAGAAAGACATCAAATAAAATCCCCATCCCGTAGTTCTGGTAGAATTTATTCCAAAATCACTACCACCTAATTACTTGAATCTTCAATGAATCAAATATGTGAAGGTAGTTTAATCACATTAATACCATCCCTTATAGGTGGGTTAATTTCTTCCCCCTACTACACATTCTCTAAAAAAATCATTCCAAAACTAGTATAAAAACTTAAATAACCACTAACCCCACCATTCCGACCACTAGTTACACACTATTATAATTCAGGGAATTCCAATCATTGATTGTTGGATATTTTCTTAGGACTATAAAAAAATATCATTCCATAAGAAATTTTATGCATAAAAATTTAACACTTGTAGTGGTCACAAGATTAATTATCCCAATATGACATTGAATATTAAGGAGGAACCAATGTTTACAATAGATTAGGGAATAAGGGATCAATAATCATCTTATCACTCTAATTTTGATGAAGATTTGTCTTTTTCTACACAATAACCATTAGACAATGTCATCGTTGTTAATCCAGTATAGGATATCAGCCTAGTCACAGTCTTAGAGGGACATGAAGAAGAAAAATGCTCCCTAAACTTATTTACAATGGAAACACATGTGGAAGTAATGTGTACCCATCATTAGAGGAAGATTAGAATAATTAAAGCTATGAATATTCATTTTACAAAAAATCAGTATACTTCTCCTAAATAAGAAGGTTGGTTTAGTTATATCAGACTTTCCACCTATGTATATTGAATCATCTCCATGAAATTGAAGTTAGAGTAGTATGATTCCATTATAGATGACCTAAAATATCTCAATACATAATTAATTAGAAACAATATTCCAACTATGTACTATTTTCAATATGAGGTTAATGTTTATCCTCTCATGATTCCCATTACACAAAAAGGGGTTACCAACCTAATATGGGTATATTCTAATATATTTATTTACACTGGGTTTAAAGAAAAATTTTATATGATTCAATAGATTGGGTATTAACTAGAACTATCTTCATCAAAACAAAATATTCCCTCATTTCAAGAAGGGCACCCTAATCAAGTGAAATTGGGTGTCAATAGTTATTATATGTTAGGTAGAAACATTTAACTTTTCATGTTACCTATATTCAAGATATATATTACAAAAAAAAACCTCTCAATCTCTTTAACTCAATCATGTCTTGTTTCTTCTAAATATAATCCATATAATGATAGTGTACCTTAGTACATCTCAAGAGAAAGAGATATCCTAGATTAGTAAACACCACTCCTTATACAAACTCATAAAATCCTACCTTTTAAACTAATAATAGAAGTTGATATATCGAATTGAAATTCACATATTTTGTGTACTTATAATGGAAATAGTTGATTATCTGGGGTAATAAAACTCTGATGCGATAACCCTGGATCTGTACAACCAGATATGGAGATAAAAATTTATTTTACATAATATCATTGATATTTATTAAATAGAACCAATTTTGAAAATAAATATTTTCAATATTAATGAAATAATTGAGTCACTAAAAAAACAAATCCCATTTTAGGTTTAAAGATATCGTGAATTAAGAAAGTATTTACTTAACATAACCCATACTTTTCTCACCAAATAGAGTATTTTCCCAATATACCCAGATTTTTATGTTCCATAGAAAGAGTTCAACATCTCCCAAAAATGTATCTAGCAATAAGTCCCTTCTAGATATATCATATTTATTACTTTTTTATAACATTTAGAAATTTAATTTTAATGAATAGTGATCAAGAAAGCTTAGTATGAGAATGATTATAGTGAATGATATCCTAGAATAACTACAGAATGAATAATATGGAAAATATAAATATAAATCAATTATGTTGTTTAACTAATATCATGAATGAGTAATATATTAATTATTTAAATTGAAACAAAAATAATCACATGGAAAAAAATAAATGGTTTCATTGTTACTGAATTCATAATATTAGACATGATAATATTACTATCAATAACTCATGTTAAGACATCAGACATAAATTGGTAAGGCATATGAAAAATACAAAATATGGTTTTCCACATTAAAATTATCAATGCATAAATAGGTTATCGTATATCAAGCCACACTGAATACTTGCTAAGTATAATTATTTCATTATATGAAAGAAACTATTAATATTATAGCACAATCCATATTACAAAAGAATTTTGCATTAAATCAAGAAAATGGAATGTTAATATTCCCTATTAAATTGTATAAAATTATTTATAAAATTATTTCAATTAATACCATATTTAGAAATGATATAGAGTGAAAAAATATTTAAATAATAAATATATCAAGGTAAAACTTATATGGATATAATTTCAATGAATAATGGTGGGTGATAAAGAAAATAACATCAAAGAAGTAAATAAACCTGGAATATTACTTGTACATGAGGTAAGGTACAAACTGTAAAACAATAATGGATTCAATAATGAAATAAATTCATTTTTAATAAATTTTTAGTAATAAGGGAATGACTTTCACAAATTATATATTACCATAAAGGAAGAAAAATGAATAAAAAATTCTTGAAATTTTTGAAACTTTATAGTAAGCAAAAATATTTGAGTAATTTATAAAACTATTTTAATGACATTTAAAATATTATTTTTAAAAACTAACCATAAAAAAATTTAAAATAATGGTATATTGAAAATAAACTTTCCTATGTAAGAAAATATATAGTGGTATATAATATATATATATATATAGTCAATCCCTTTAAAAATATTAAAAAAGTTATATCATTTTGTTTAAATATAAAAATGAAAATTATATGAAAATGGGAATAGTTATTATTTTTTAAAGTTATAAAAATAAGTAAAGGAATATAAAGTAATAGAAATGGTTATGAGGCTATAAAATCCATTCATGTATATAACATTAATAAATATTCTTTTTGCAGTTTTGTAAAAATATGTATTGTATGGAAAAAATTAAGAATAATGATTTTTAAAATTTTAAAAAAGTTTATGTTTATATAAAATAAAAAATTTAAGTAATTAATTTATATAAATGTACATTATTTGTGTAAATTTATGAATATGTATATGTAGGAAAATTATTTTTGACTAAAAATAAGAAATAAGGTCATCTTTTCATATAAATATTATTTTAGTAGTTTTGATAACCAAAGAGATAAAAAAATTGATTGAATAATAGTAAAATAAAAAATAATATGGAGGAATTTAATATTGATTATAATTAAGGTAGAAATAGAAAATATTTCTCCAAAATTAGATCCAACTATAAATAATTTCGATTAGAAGTGAGATTGAAATGTAAACCCTTACCATTTATTCTCTTATGGTAGACACTTTACAAACACTTGTATAATAAATTTATATATATTATTCAATTATTTAAGATATATATTTGTATATATATTACATAATTTTATTAATTTATATCATATTTTTTCCAATATACTTAGAATTCATAATTATAACCTATTATTCAGGTGTTAACTGTATTGTTTATTGTTTATATTTTGATTCAGTGGTTCTGGTCATTGTTTCATTACCTAAAAAATGTTAATCATTTCATATATATATATATATAATATTTATATATTATCAAAAATATATATAAAAATACACTTATAGAGGTTATGAAAAATTGAATATGTCGCTCTATGGAAATGGTAGTTCACAAATACACATGGGTAACGTTTTCATATTTACACGGATAGAAATAAAATATGTTAGATAATTATGTTTTTTAAATTAAATTAATTATGTCATAAATAAATTATATATTCATTAATTCCTTTTATATTAAAATCCATGTGATTTTTTTATGAGAAATGGATTATATTGCCTCATAGGGGTGGAAGTATGCACGTACACATGTGCAACATTCCCCTTCTCCAATGAGTGGGAGTGAAGAAAATTGGATAATATTATTTTATTAAAGAATAATTATTATTTTTTAATATAATAGATATATATTCATAAAATATCATGATCTAACAATATGTGAGAGGCAGTGATGAAAAAGAAAATACATCGCTATACAGATGTTATAGTCCAACGTATATATGAGTAACATTTTTTATTTTCCATTAAATGGAAATGAAATAGAAAATGGTTATATCATTAACATAAAAATATAATTTATTGTAAGAAAAATTATTTCATTATGATAATATGGTCATATAATATTCTTATGATTTTTATGAATAAAAAATATTAAAAGATCCTCTAATGAACATTTACCTCTTCCTTGGATAATCTTCTTTGAAAACACTAAAAGGCTTTTTGTATGGTTATTTTCTGAATAACTATTAAAGGCCATAAATTTCATGAATAGATATTAAATATTAATAGATGAATATTAATTATATAAAATAAAAACCCCCCATAATATTTTATAGGTTTAGTTACATTAGAAATTTGGAATCATAAAAAAAACTATTTTATAAGAGTTCTACAACATCTCCCACTTAGTCCCTTGTATATAGACACCTTATTAGATGTATAATTCATCAGTAATTTTAATATACAATTATTAAATGGAATCATCATAATGGGTGAACTCATATACATAGTAAGGTTTAAAAATTGAGATATTAGTGATCACATAAGCATATCATGATTATATGGGAATGATAAAGTGAACATATAATTATAAAATCATACCCTGTATATCATAGATCACACTCTAAATTCATGGAATAAAGGATTTGAAGCACATAATATTTTAATAATAAAATAATTAAAGAACATAATCCATGAGAGAATAAAATTGTAATAACACATAGATTTTTAGCATATACATATGAATAAAATGTCATTATAATGGTAGTAAAGACATACTACAAGGAATATTATATTAGAATTGGTTCATTAACCAAACCTTCATAGTACTTAAGTTTCACTCCCAATACTATCATACCAGAATATTTTTATGTCATATATATCACATGTGTTCATTGAAAAAATATCCTTATTACCTTCTATGAAATGTTTAAGTGATGAGAAAATCACATCTCTTTGCGATGCAGTCTTCCACCATATGCAAGTGTAAAGTTATCTAATTCCCATGTAATTTAAAGTAAGAATGTGTACATGATATTATAATTACAAAAATATAAATATTTCATGATATAATATAAAAATATTAAATCTATTATTAGATACATCCATTATTTTTTTGATGTAAAATTATTTTCATCGGCTCTTGAGGCGGTAGTCCACGTACACATGATCGGCAGTTTCATTTCCCACTCCATAGAGGAGAAGATTGATGTAGGTTGTTCCATTAATAGAATAACATATCATTATGTGGTAGATGCTAATGTTATTATATAATTTTCATTGATTAATATTTGAAGATTATTAGGAATAAGTAAAAAAGAGAATGCAGGGTCAAGGGTTGTACCATGTCTTGGGAAAACTCATTATGATTACAAATTAAGTCTTCATAGGAGGTTGTCCTAGTAAAAATAAGGCCTCTATGATATTGTTAGTGAAGTAAATAATGTATTTGAGATGTCTTTGGATTAACTAAATGGTTTTTTATATTTTAATACGATAGGGGAGAGAGTTCCCTTTTATTAGTTTGGTAGAGGATATAGTTTGAATTTTTAAAAAGATAAAGGTGTTATAAGAATTAAATATTTCAAAATGCTCTAAAATAGATTATTCTAAAATTATATATGATATAATGTTGAAATAAGGTCATAAAATGTGTGTGGTATAATTATTTTATGTCATTTTCTGA
Source organism: Viscum album (assembly GCA_963277665.1). Taxonomy (NCBI): domain Eukaryota; kingdom Viridiplantae; phylum Streptophyta; class Magnoliopsida; order Santalales; family Viscaceae; genus Viscum; species Viscum album. Next base: position 418,963,950 of record OY728139.1, on the reverse strand, counting down.
CCTATCTATTTAGTGTAACCCCCTCTCAACCTATTTTAACCTCAACCACGATAATTATTATTTTTACCATTTTTACTATTAATTTAGAAAAAATTAAATTTATATAATAATAAATTTAATATTTTATATATTATTTTTTTGAAATATTCATATTTTTTTAATTATAATTTCACATACACCTTCTTACTTTAAATTCCATGGGAATAACATAATGTCACACTTGTGTAGGTGGAAGACTACATCTCATAGCGATGTGATTTATTATTCACTCACATATTACATAAAAGGTAATAAGGATATGTTTCAATGAACACATTAGATATAAATGAAATAAAAATATTCTAGTATGGTAATATATTATTTATATTCCTTTATTTTTATCTATTGATAAAATTAAAACATTGTTCATCCGTATGTATGGCATACCATCTCCATGAATGGTGTACTTGATTTTCAATCTATATCTTTAATGGATTATTCTAGATACATATATTATTAATATAAATTATATTTATATCCATTATAAAAAAATATAGACCATGAAAAAATTAAATGGACCAAATATACCAGACTAATACATTCCTGGTGTTACCCCCTGATCCGAAGGTGATTAAACATTTTGACAGGTTAAAATGAGACTTGAAGGTAGTGAGCCTTTCAAAAGATGTTGTAAATCTGGGAACTGCAGTTACTGTAAGTAAAAATTGTTAAGGAGAAGATGTTAATTGTTCAATTATAGGTCCTCCAAGTGATTATGAGGTTGCGGGGGGTGAACATGAGGTCCCACTGTTGCTTGAGGGTTCTTAGGGTGGAAGTGGGCATAATCTTGAAATGGAGTCTCAAATGGTGGTTTATGGAGGTCCCATGAATCCCTTGGATGCTTCATATACTGAAGGGGTGTGCCCAGGGAGAGGTATTGGGGTTATAGTCTAGGAATAGGTTTCTAAAGAACCTTTAAAGGGTAATCATATAGGATTCAGCAAAAGTAATAGAAGGGAGGTGGAAACCATTGAGTTGGGAAATTGCTTTAAATGATTGCCTAATGAGGTTCCAATTTAGGAGCCTAAGGAAGATATGATTAGACCCTACATGGATAGGAAAAATGTTCCTAGGAAATAATCCGATGAATACCATTATGTAGGTAAAATAAAGAATTAGGTTTAGGGTGGTAGGATTCCTTGGACAAGGAGAAGTTGAAGCCAGAATGGAATCCAAAAAGAGAGAAAGGATTATACCTTTTTTCCACATCTAATAGTGACATGATTAGTGGAGAATTTGATAGATAAGTAGATGGATAGATATATCCACTATCCTCCAAATTATTATTGTTATCAGTGGAATCCATGTGATCTGCTAAATCATTCATTGCAATTTCTTATGAGCTCATAAGAAGAAGTAGTTGAATTGGTTCTTTCACTTTATGGTACTAAAGAAGAAACTTATATAATGATGGGGAGGTCATTTAGGGTGAAAATAAATGTGAAAAAGTATACCTGGATCAACAAGTAGAACCTGATTCTTGCTAGGGGATTCAATAATTAGAAGATCGTCCTTGATTTGTACATTCAATCTTGATATAAGCTAGCATTTCAGTTCAAAGATCTCATAATGGATGAACTAGACACCAAGGTAAACAACATATCTTGGAAATTATTTAGGGAGATTAAATATGGTGGACTTAAACTGTCTTTTAATCTCTTTTTTATCTCATTTTATGGTTGATCTCATGGTTTCATACGTTTCCCATAAAAGTGATGTAATAATAAAAAATTAATTTTCAATCATTAAAAAAATTTGTAATTTTTAATTTAAAAATTAAACCTATGGATGCAACGAAAAAAATTTCCAAATAAATTTTTTTTGTAAGTATATATATTTTTTACATCAAAATTCAATTTGAAATTGATTATAATGACCTAAATTGTATTATTAAAAATATTTTGAAAACAAATATTAATTTCAAATCCATATTAAAATAATATGAGAATTTTAAATTATTTAAATGAAAAGGAAGTTTTAATTTAAAATAAATCCTTTTTACATTCATTAAAAATTAATATTTTTATAACTTTCTCAATAAAGCACTAAAAAATCTATAGTTTTAAAAAAAGAAAATTTATTTTCTCAAACTTATTTTTGAAACATGGAATAATTTACTTCTTTTATTTGTTCAAAAGAAGAAATAAATATTTATTTTTTAGATAAAATATATTTTTAAAGTATATAAATCATTTACTAAAGAGAAAGAACTCTTTTTCCAAAAAAAAGTATATAAACTATTATGATTATTTTTTTAAATGTGGTCATTCTAATTCACACCATCGTGTTTAGTGGAAAGGTTATAAATGTCATCTTTAAATAATAATATAATTCATATATCGTGGTTTTCTGAAATGTGATTATGTGTGTAAAAAAATTTATCTAAGAAGTTAAATTTAATTGAAATATATATATATATATATATCATAAAATCGTGGTTTGCTACATTGTACCCCACATAAAATTAAATTTCCCCCAAAAAATATATCACATTGATATAAACAACTAACGATACTTCTACCTCATTACATCCTCAAGTTCCTGAGTACATTCTTCAAATTAGAGGTTTCACCAAAACTATTTGACGTAGTGAGTAGCCTTATTTCATTTAATTTTCTCTTTATGGTCCAAAATATCCATCAATTTTACATCATATGAATGATCTTTATGTAGTTGTAGAACTGATAGTTTCATTACAGAAAAAGGATTTGGTTTTTACTTCCTAAGGATAGAGACATGGAACACATCATAGACATCAAAGAGGTTCGGTGGAAGAAACAATCAATAAGATACCATCCCGATACAACCTAGAATTTCAAAGGGACTGATATACCTTGATATTGGATTGAACTTATTTCAAAATCATATTACCTTCCTCCATGTAGAAATACTTAGAAACACATTTTCATAAATTTCAAATTCTATATCACTCCAATGATTGTCATCCTAACTTTTCTACCGACATTAGGGTTCCCTTATATAATGTTGAATAAATATAATATTCTCTTTCATTTGATCATTTATCTCATGTATCAATAGATTTAATTCTCTAACATCATCCCTGTATGTTGCATTTTTACCCTTTATTCCATATAGGTCTTCATAATGATACAACTAAATTCTTTATTGAAATCTATTATTTTATGAAAACCTAACTAGTAGAAGTTGTTGATCCCAACCACATTTTATATCTATAGAAAAATATATTAATCTATATTCTATGGTGTGAATGATTCTATGCAGATGAACACCTTTCTAACGATGATACAAAGTGATGAAACTCAACCTTGTATTAAGATCTTGTTGAAGGCTTCACCAGAACATTGAGGTAAACATCAGATCTTGATAAGATGTAATTTATTACGGTACTTCATGCACCCTTAACACTTCATTAATTTATATTCTTTCAATATGATATGGAGAGAAGTATTTTTTAAAGGGGATAAAGTATGTATACATTGCAGGGAGATCAACTAAAAACCATATTGAATTATTCCTTTTAGTTGTTTTGGGGAGTTTTATTACAAAATCCATGGTGGTGTTTTTCTATTTACATTTTGGTATGGTTAATGGTTTTGATATCCCATTATATATTTGTCTCTCATTGTTAAATTTTTTACATATTAATAATTGAGATACAAACATTATGATATCTACATTTATGACATCCCACTAAAAGTACTCTATTAAATCCAAATGCATATTCTTACATCTCAAATGAATAGATAATGTCAAAATATGAGCCTCATCTAAATGATCCTTATACAAAACTGGTACTGACGGGACCAAAACATGATTCCTGAATCTTGTCTTTCCATCGTGATCAATGTTTATCTCAAGAACATTTATCACCTTCTTCTTCATCTCCATATCATGATCATGCACCCCTTTTATCCTCACATAGATTGATAGTGAAAAACTTATTGTAGAAAGATAATATTTCTATTTTTCCTCTTATATTTCAATATCCATGAATTCTATATCCATAAATACTAGATCATTTGTGATCCTCATCATACATAAGCTATTATATTTTTGACTATAAGCATCATACACCTTGTCTAGTTTCTCAGTATGGTATTTTAATGAGTAATTATAATCATTAACCAACTCTAACCATTTTCTATGGAATATATTCAAATCCTTCTATGTAAATATAAACATTAAACATTTATCATATATATACATATCAAACTTTTATCTATAAATAATATTCCTCTATATATTAAATTAAAAAATTACCACAACTAAACCAAATCATAATTTGGGTAATTTTTCTCATGAACCTTCAATTGTAATGAGGCATAAGATATGGCCATGTTATTCTACATGATAATTATTCCTAATACACTCGTGTATTTGTCACTAAATATTACATACCAAAATCCATTATAGAGTTATGTAATAATAGGTGTCATAACTAATATTATCATAAGTTCCTTGAAATTTTCCCCACATTCATCTATCTAGATAAAAACTTCACCCTTCCAAGAATATTGGTGAGTGGATTAGATATTCATGATAAATTCCATAAAAACTGTCAATAAAATCCCTCCAAATTAATAAATATTAAGATATCACCATAGTGGTTAGTCTATGCCAAAGTTCAATAAATTTCATCTTTGATTAATCCACCGATATACCCATTCTTGAGATTATATGAAAAAAAACTCTTTTTATCCAAAATTCACACATTATAAATTTTTCATTTATTTTCTCCTTCCATATGGTATCTAGTATATGTTTTAATTGAACTTCAAGATCATAATTTCTATTTTAATAAATTATAATATCATCTATAATGACTACCATAAACTATTAAAGGTAATCTCTAATGACTCTATTCATTAAATATTTGAATATAATGGGAGAATTACTAAAACCAAATGGAATATATAACAACCTAGGTAATGATATAATAATTTTTCACTAATTTATATAATGTATTTTCATTAATACAATATATTTTAATAGGAATAATATAATAATAAATCCAATTTTACACATAAAAACTATTTTTTCTAAAAAGTTAGTCCCATCACCTTTTAATGACGTGCTTGTTTTGAATCTAGTTTTTCACATTTTAAAAAAAAATTGATAAAATAATTTTTTTTAATTCAGAATTTCAAAAATTAATTTGGTTAAATTTATAATATTTTTATAATATGTTTCATGTTTTGATGAATAATGAAAAAACATCATTTTAATTAAAAATAATTTTTTCATCTAAATAATTTTTAGTGTTAAATAATATTATTAACTGGTTTTATTTGATCAGATTTTATCATTTAATTAAAATTATTTCATTAGAACCAATTTCACATTGAATTTGGATATAAAAACATTTCAATCTTTTGAATGTTTTAACTTTAATAACCTGTTTTCTCACCCCCTATCAACGGGGTTGATTTTAAATTATTTTTATCTAATTATGTGTATTCAATATTGAAAAAAGATTCTTTTTTTTAGAATAATAAGTTAAAAATTAATCAAATAGGTTTCTTTTATTTCTGGAAAATATGAATTTTAACTTTAGTTATTTTTATTACCACGGTTAAGGGAGAATCCGGTAATTTATGGTGAAAATAATTTTATAAATTTTATAAAATTACCCTAACACTTGTCCTAATTTTATTGGATTAGTTTTTATTGACAAAAACCATTACTAGACCAATTTTTTTATATCATTAAGCCACTTGGATTAATTTAATCCATTGATAGTATTTTAGTCTAAGAAAAGTCAATTTTGTCATGCTTTTGTTTTTAACAAGTGAAATATCTTTAATATGGGGTCATATTGGATATTTTTATGAATATAAATAGTATCTTTAAATATATTTTTTTTCTTCATCACGTTATTTTATTTTTATTTTTTGGAGAATAAATAATTAAATGAACTGTTTTAATAATGATGATGCAGTAATTGTTTAATTGAAAGAAATATCAAATAGATGACATTAAAAATATAAAAATATAAATAATTTGAGATAATTAATGTCATTAATAAATTTTATGGACTACTTGGACTTTTTAGTGATGTTTGAAAAAAGTTGGTTAAAATATATCATGTTGATATGTTTTTTACAAGTCATGTATTGATTAGTGTCAAAATTGACATTAATTATATTTTAAAATATAAAATATTTTACTAAAAGATATAAAAATAAAAATAAAAATCAAAAAAATGTATCTAATAAGTCATAAAAGTTCATAAATGACTCATTTATTGCCCATTTAGAATTTTATAGTAATTATATTAACTATCTAACTCTAATTACTTAATATCACAATTACAATTTAAAGGGTTAAAATAAAAATATAAAGATTATAAAAATAATAAAAACTTTTATTATTTTTATTTGATTAATTTATTTCAACCAATAATCATCCTATAATTAAAATAATTTTATTTGGATTCATTTGTAATAGAAAAATATTTTATATTAATTTAATATTTTGAAGAATTATAAGAGTTACCCTTCTCTCTCTTATAAAAGGGCACCCATTATTCTCTTTTCTTCACACTTCAAAACTTATTTGGATCAGACAATATATACCCCCAATACTTTTTTAGAATCCATCCCTACATTCTAGTGGCCTTATATTAGTTATAATACCCTCCCTAGAAATGTTAAGGTTTTAATCAAAGGAGATCGCCCAAAGAAGAGGTATCATTTTTAATTAAGTGTTTCTATTTTATTTCTTCTTCTACTTCATTAAAATATTGTTCAATCATTATTAAATAATAAATACAGTATCCTAAATATAATTACATTTTATTATGTTAATATAATCACCTAAATCTGTTTCTACTTCAATCCGATGGGAAAATAATTAATCACTCGTCTGTATGGCGGAATACCACCTCGTGAACTGATATAATTCGTTTTCGATAACCATCCATAAAGAATAGTTACAATGATGGAATAAATTTTTATATATGTTATTAATAACATGTTTATAATTATTTATTAATAATAAGTAATTAAAATTCTTATCATTCCATGCACATGAAAATGATAATGTCGTTCGTACTTATGTGTGAACTATCACCTCCACGAAGTGATGTGATTCGTTTTTAATCACCAAATCACATCGATGATAAAAATAAGTATATTTAAATTATAAATATGATATTAAGGATTTTATGATCATTAATTAAGGATAAAACAATTCTTACCTTATTTCGATAATGAACATTGAAAAATTGAAATGTTACTCATTCTTATGTATGACTTACCATCTCTATGATTATAACATAGTTCATTTTTCAAAGACATACATAATTTTTTAATTTAGAATTAATATTGATGTATAAAAATAATAATCATTTCACTAATATCATTCTAAATATTATTTACTAATTATCTCTTTGACTAATGACATCATACGAATTTCATTTTGGACTCAAGTACCGAATATCTTGGAAACGCCCAATGTGAATAATTTAGTAATTATATTAACAAGATAATAAGTGTTATAAAATGAATAATAAAATTGAAAAAAGTTCTCAATCAAATAAATTATTAACAAAATTTCTTTATTTTGGAATATAAAGTACATAAATTATGAATCAGACTCAAGGAATGTGACTTCATCTCAATCCCCTTTCATTGAGACGTATTTTGATATTATAAACCCACATCATTTTATAATCTATATAAACAGCCCCATTGGGTTTGGATTTAATTAAAAGGTTTTCAAAAAAGAATCTTTTTTTGAAGATTTTCATTTGTTTAAAAATAATAGAAGGAATTTTCCTTTTTAAAGTATATATAGACATCAATTTCTCTTCCTCTGTGGAAAGTTTTTAATATTTAGTTTCCTCTAAAACCCTTGAAGTTTTTTAAATGAAAAATAATCCCATTTTCCCCTTTTCTTAGTATTTTTTTTAAAAAATGATTTTTCAAAATGGATTTATTATTTCAATAACATTAAATTTTTCTTTACTAGTGGAAATGAAATTTTAATAGTGATAGATGCAAAATTTCGTGATTTTATGTGTTTATATAATGGTACCTGTACTTTTAAAGGGTTGTTATGTGATTAAACAATGATGGTTAGTTTCATGATAAACTAACAACATGTGGGACCATGATATCCTTCCAATGAATTAGGTATAGAATTTTATCTTATGGTTTTTCCCTTTGTAAGAGTGGCATGTATTGAAGTTTCCCACATGGTTATTACATTTATATGAATAAAAGTATAATTATGTTCCAAGATAGTTTTATGATTTATCTATGATTGTTATGGGTTTATGGTAATCTTATAATTTCAAAATGGACAAGTAATGAGGTTATTTTACGATGAAATTATTTAATATTTCATAAAGGTGAAAGGTATTATTTTATGATAAATGTGTCTTGGGTTACATGTTTTGACAAGGCAATCATCTTTACTTCTTTGTTAATACCTTACTAAGATTTTGTGCTAATTCTAAGTTTTAAAATGTTTTTAATGGGATTTAAGGGAGAATAGCGACAATGTTATTCTCAAAATTTATTTGTTTTCATGGACATAAATGCATGATAAATAGGATTATGGTAATATGAATATTCCACCATACCAAAGAAGTTATCTCTTCTAATTAAATTATAACTTTTTGTACAAATTTCCAAAGAAGCATAAATTTTTATAGTATAACACAAAATAAATATAAAAAAACTTTATAGATAACCACATTTCAAGATTCAGACATTTAATTTTCCAAACACATGTGAACCCTTAGAGGATATATTTGGATAAAAAATGATCCACCCCTCATGCTTATAAATTTGAAATTCCAAATCTTTTTAAAAAGTTATCCATTTTCAATAAGAAGGTGGATTTTTTATATTTAAAAATTATTATACATTTTTATATATTTGTTTCATCACTTTCTATTACTCTAAAATCATGTTTTATTCATTTTTTCTCTCTCTATTTGAATCTCATATCCATGAAAATAGAGAACTAACTTCAAATTTTGTTCAAAGGGAGGGAGCAGTGTTTTGCTTTGAGTTTTTTATGTTTCAATGATTTAATTTATTTTGTTCTAATATTTCAATGGGGTTTAAATTTATTAGGGTATTCGGTCACTCCCTTTTCACTACTATTTTGGCATGAGGTTCATTTTTGTGGGAGGGAAAAAAATGGTCCGACATACAACAACTAATTATATGCTGTTATAGAAGGTTCTAGGTCGAGTTCACCATTTTTTCAACCTGATTTGCATCATACCCCTTTCGTGGACTAAGGTGGTCCCATGGGGACTGTTCTGTGTGTTATTTTTATGTTGTGAAGGAAATTACATTGTTTAAAGGTCCTGGTAGACAATTACATGGGGGTTACATTTTTTTTAAATCTTCTCATATCTTGTACAATGTCCTCAAATGGTCTCCAAAGGATTTATTCATGAATCCAAAAACACCCAATGACCCTTTTATCCATGATTCATGGACCTAATTTCTAAATTTAGGAAATCATTTGATTATTTTTCCATTGAAACATAAGGACTTACTTGGTCGATAGGATGGGTGTTTGGGCTCATCACACCCTTTTGTGGGTAATTATGCCCAACTCTTGGACTCTCTTATAGATTTAAGAAAAGTTCTTATATTCATGAATCCTTGGTTATTTCCTAATCATTTTCCTATGGATTACTTTTGTGTTACAATATTAATCTTAAATACATGAGGGTCTGGAATCATAAATATGTATCTGAGGTTCTCCATCAATAAGGATATCCTTTTGTAGATAGGTCAAGAATTCCGTTATTTTTCACTAAGAAAAAGCATGTTTAATCCTTATGATGAGGCACTTTAGATTTATTATCATATAGGGGATATATAAATTGTTCCAATGTTGGGATTGAACCCATAAGATGGGCTTCCTACATATTTCTGTGAGATTAATATGATCCCACGTAGTTCGGTGCCACTTAGATGGACAAAACACCTTATACATTCATGTGACGAGGACCCATCTGTGTAGTTTAACAACATGTGGAGAGAATGTCTAAGAGAAAGGTTCCTAGTCAAGATTCGAAGTAGTACTTAAATTAAAGTATCCCAGGATTTCCAGAAGGGATACAGTCTCCTGGGTGGATATTACGCTATCAGGGACATGGCCCTAAGAACATTAGTGTGATATGGGTAATGATTGTGTACTTGAGGTAGGCTTCTTATGTATCCTCATTGGTTGGTAATAAAATCCCTAGTAGTTAGGTTTGAGTCCATACATACACCTAATAGGAGGTACATGAAAGGGGGCATGATTGGGTTTGACCTATAAAAATGTTCTCATTTGAGCTCAGGACTTAGAGAGGTGTCCTATGTATCCTGATTAGAGTAGGAATCATAGTTCTCATAGTTCATTTCATTTGGGTCTAATACCTTGTAGGAGTCCCAATGATGGGAAACTTTAATTGATTAGATCTTATACCTTATAGGATTCCTTCTTGTGGTAAGAATAATTTATCATTCCATAGTTTAGAAGTGGTGGAGTTCAGGCCTTAAGAAGGCTTCCTACATATCTCAATTATGGTGGGAATTAGAGTTCTCGTAGTTCGATGCATTTGGGGATTAGACCTTGGAGTAGTCCCATGCTTTGGGGTTATGTGGATGTCATGATTGTTACCAACCTCTAATACCATGTGATTCATGCTCGGTGTGAGAAACAAGAGGTGTAATTGGATCTAAAGATCGCACGTTCCACATCATCTGTTGCAATGTGGTATTGGATACCAAAGGGAGAGAGAGATAGTTGGATTTTAACATACCCATATCCTATTTTTTTTCATACCCTGGATAGTAATATTAACCAATACACATATTCCCTAAGTATAGGAAGATAGGATAACTAATTCAACCTCCTCCAAGAAAACCTAGGGTCTTACCTCCATGGGAGTGCCCTAAAATTGGTTTTGGGAAGGGAAGGAATGTTGTTTCTTATCAAATGAAAATAAATTTTTATTTCCCTCTGATATCACTAACCCAAATTGAAGGTAAATACTATTGATTACCCTGGATCACTATAATGGGGAGTTTTGCATCAGTTTCCCAAGGTTAGACCCTAGTTTACCATGTGAATGTAAACATATGGACATTCTGAGGGTCCGCACCATTAAGGTAATTAATCACATGAATCTACTTACCTTGGGTGTGTAAACTCAAAATAGTGTGTTAATTCTCACTATGGTTCTATCATATGGGTCTGGTGGCTTTAGAATGAGATTTGGAATAATTTCATTAGATCGGTTTGTGGTGGGACTGCGAATGAGGTGAAATAAATGGAAGGAAATGATCAGAGTTGGAGGGTGGAATGTCCGAAGGTACCTCATTCTGTATACCACTTTTCATGTGAGATGGGGTATCCCTTGCATAGCGTGTTTCTAGGTGGGTGGAGAAGATGTTCGCATACCGAATTGGTACATGGCACTGGATGTGGTCTGTGTACCGTGGTGGTATGAGGCCCCAAGTTCCGTTTTCATAGCATCTTGCTATGTGGTTCTGGATTACATCCATATAGCGGGATGCTACATGGCGTAGGGTTTCATTTTCATAGAGATGTGTTGTGAAGGATTTCATATTAAAGGAGAGGCATTGATCTTGACCTTAACTTCACAATTTATAAGTATAGGATATGACATGGGTCCTGGAATATATGGGTTTTATGGAAGTAGTGAAGGCATCTCTTGAGGAAAAATTTTCTTCTGGTTGAAATGATGTTTTTTAGAAAACTTGTGTAGAGGTGGCAACGAATTGTGTGCATATTAAAACAAAGGTGTTTGTAAGACACTGGCCTTCCATTTTTTATGGATAGGTAATTTTATGGAAATTTGGATATTTTTATTTATCAAAAACCATAGTAGGATGTCTGTTGAGGGGGTGATTTCTGAAAGTATGAGAGAGTTTGTATCAGGTTTAAATCAGAATGCCACTCCCACATGAATTTTACTGGTTTAAATAATGTTCTAACTCATGGTGCAGTTTAATTTCGTACAACTAGGACATTTGAGACTCATAATTTAAAGTCACCTTACCCTAACCCAGAAGAGAGGTAAATGACTCATCCCTTTCGTAGAACCTTGACCAGAAATTCTCCATCATCTTCACACTTGAGAGGGGGGAAAGGGTGTAAAACATAATATGGGGGTTTTGAAACCAAGCAATGAGATTATACGTAAATTTAATGGGGTGTACGGAAGTAGTAAAATCCTCTCCTGAGAAAAAATTTGTCTTTGGTTGACATGCCATTTTTTGTAGGCACTTTTATGCGGAATCATTAGGGCATTGTGTGCATAGCCAAACAAAGGTGTCCCTAGTACACTGACCTTCCATTTTTGATAGCCATAAAGAATTATGGGAATTTGGACCCTTCTGGACATAGAGTATGGGTTGTGAAAAGGGGGTGCATGAACATTAAATGGGGCATTTTAAGCAAAAATATGGAAGGAATAGGTAAATATGTTCTCTTCATATAGGTGAGGGGGTTCCTTATCCAGGTCAGACCCTTACTCAAGAAAGCATGGGATGATTTTATTGTATAGATGGGCCCGAGATATTCGACATAGGTGTCACTATGTATCCTCATGATGATATGAATCAATAAAAATATAGATCTTTTAAATATTGATCATTTTCAAATCTAATTCACACATATGAGTGGTGGTATTTTTTGTGGTGATCTCACTAATAAGGTGGCACCTAGATTGTATTTCCTTGCACAGAATCATTTCGTCCATAGAAATATAGGGTAAAATATTATTTAACATTTCTAGGCCCAAGGGTGGACCCTGAAAATCAAGTATCATGCATTTTCAATGTCATGCGATTAGAAAATTTTCATAGAGTCCATGATTAACAGGAGGATAAAAAGTAAGAGACATCCTGATATGAATAAGACCTAAGTAAGAACATTTTAAGTGATGATTTCAAGGTATTTCAGATCAAGAGAAATGATACAGGTCTTAGAAGTTGTTGGACATACAGAAAATAGGAAAATCCTCTCCTGATGAAGAATTTTACTTTGGTTGATAGGTCATTTTTTGTAGGCCATTTATACAGAGCCATCGGGGCATTGTGTGCATATTTAAACAAAGGTTTCTGCATTGCCCTATCCTTCTATCTCTGTTGGTCTGGGAGGTATATGAGGATCCAAAACCACTCGAAGCTTGGAGTTTGAAAAAAATGATAGGATTGGTTTGGACATATTATAAACACCCATTCCATGATTATCCGTGGAATATGGAGTCACTCCACATAGATCTGACCCAAATGTGGGGTGGGACTTTTGATTACCATATTGAATAGTGGGATGGTTTTGAAGATCCAAGTGTCCCAAAATTATTCTCCCTACACATATTTGGTCCATGTGTATTGAGTGGGGGAATTTTAACTATATTTGGGGTACCTTTCAATTTATAGTTGTACAGTCACGACATTTCATTATAAAATTTAATGTTATATGATTAGGACCACTTCTTCATTGTTTAATGTCAGGTGGAAAGGATGCAAATGAACTAATTTGAAAGGGGGACATGTGATTATTCGTCAGACAATCCTAGGAATATGGTCTATTTGGGATTCTTCCACTTTGTCCAAGTCTACATAAATAAGGAAAAAAAAAATTTCTCGCATTCAATGGCCAGATCCGGGTCATAGTATTTGGGTATCACTACTTATCCCATGCTATGATAAGAATATCCCCATACATATTTCCTTATAGAAAGAACTCTACATAGTCCTAACTCATATGTATGGAGAGGAAATTCTTTTTACTTCATGGTAGCTGGGACAAAATGATATTTTAGGAATCTCAACATATCTTGTGAATGTAGTAATCGAGACGAACATAGTTTTAAGACTCAACATGGTAGGTGACTGATGTTGTAGGAAATTCTGTCTTAGGTGTGAACATTTTTGGGCCATGTAATTTAACATCATGCGGTGAGGATGTTGATGGCTTGACATTAATAAGATAGATGTGGTGGGTCCATGCAGTTTTAAGTCTTTTTGAAAAGAACTTAGTATCACAATTTAATATCTTGTTTTGGGGGATAAATGTCAGTTAAAGGGTCATGAATAGGTATGGGCTAATTGGGTCGGGATATTCTAGAATTCCCTGAATGTGAGGGGGAATGAATGTATAATTCATAATCCTAGGGACCCTTAGATCAGAAGAAATAATATGGGTTTTGGGTTCCTTTAGGTATACAAAGGAAGGAAAATCCTCTCTCGAGGATGAATTTTCCTTTGGTGTACAATACTTTTTTGTAGGAAACTTATGTAGAGATTTCAGGGCATTATTTTCATAGTAAAAAAAGGTGTCTGTAGGACATTGAACTTCAATTTCTGATGGCTATGAATGTTTGTGGGGATCCTAAATTTTTCAAGTTATGGAGTTTGATGGATGAAAAGAGAATGTCTAGGTACATAGGGACTATCCAGACCATGATTAGTTGTGAATCATGGGATCCCCTATATAGATCTAGCTTATATATAAATGGAAGATAATCCTTTGACAAACCATTACTATTGGAATCAAGGTTTTTAATATCTTTCCCGACATTACATTTTCATACAGGAGGTGGGGATATTTATATTTTCCCATTTTTCATAGTTGGACCGAGGTGAGTATATTTGGGCATCACTACGTATCTTATAATACTGAGAATCAAGCCACACATCATTCTTGGGGTACCTTGTAGTTTAATGTTGTGCTGTTAGGACTTTGGATATACAGTTTTACATCTTGTGGTAAGGACTCGGGCCATGCAGTGAATTGATAAGTCTACGAGGAACCCTCTATAGAGACTCCTAAGCCTACATAAGTGGCACTCAATAAGAAATAGATGATGTAAAAGGATTATTTTTTCCACATAGGGGGGTCGTGGAGAAGGAAATGGGGATTTTTAAATTGAACACTTTTCCATATCTAGGCCCAAGTTTTAATACCTTGGTGATGCTTACACACCATGTGTGGATGGAAATCAATATGAATGTAGTTATATGAATTTACCTACACAAGTAAGACCCGTATAAAGGGGAAGGTCATTTTGATCAGGTGGTAGCTAGGCCCAAGGATGTGGAATTCGGGCGTCACTATGTATCATGTAATGATAATAATCAAGCCACATGTGGTTCTAAAATAGATGTTCTCTATACTGGTCAGACCCATTCTTAGAGAGGGGGTATTTCTCATTTTTGGTATTGGATGGGCTGGTAAATAAGATCTAAGAATCACTACATATCCTACAAGGGAAGGAATCCGGCCATACATAGTTTTAGAAGTAACTTCCGTATATAGTCTTTATCCACACACAAGGGAAATGGGAATTTTTATTTTCGTGGAGGCCGAACCAAGAAGTACGATTCAGACATCACTGCATATCCTGAGAGGGAAGAAATAAAGACGCACAGAGTTCTAAGTCTACCTATACCAGTCAATCCCATGCATAAGGAGGATAATTTTTTCTTTTTTTGTGGAGCATGTAGTGTACCTTTACCCTTTGTTTTTTGTGGGGGGAAGCCTTTATCACCATAACTAAGATCATGTGATCTATGATTGGTGTGATAAATAAAGAATATCAAGGGCTTCCTCTTGCAATATAGATCTAGATATAGGTACCATGGAGGCATTGTGTAATAATTACTGGTTGGACCAAGAACTTAGATAAAGGTACCTCTACATATCCCATTCGCATATGGATATCAAGTCATATGTAGTTCTGTGAAGAGACATCCTCGCGTAGTACTGAACTATATATAGGGAGAAAGTGAATTTTTTTGTGGTGGGTGTTTGGGCTAGGATATAAGGCCTGGGCATCGCTACATATCCTGTGGGGGCAATAATCAAGCCATACACAGTTCTGAAGAAAGGGCTCCCATGTGGATATGGCACTCACATGGGACACTTATGTAGAATATGGGGATATTTTACCTTTCTATGGTATGGAACTACCTTCTATTTGTAGAATAATTGTCCAGAGCAGAATGGAACCTATAAAGTTTAACGTATTATAGTTGGGATGAGAGATGCCATGCAGTTTTATGTCTTGCAGTTAGGATATTGGATCATGCAGTTTTATATCATGTGATCAGGAATAATTTCACCCAACATTAGTGGATGTTCTTTTTGTATCCATGTATTTTAATGTCTTGTGGTTAGGAAACTTAATCATAAAGGTTAACATCATTTGATTAGGATGAAGGTGTAGATCATTTTAACTACATGTGTCATGGATGTACATGGAACTATACAATTTAACATTGTGCAGCTAAGACGAAGGTAGAATAATTACACAAAGTATTTCTTCAGGAACCTCACATTAGTAGGACCTATGGTGATTTTTCCATCCATTTATGTTAAGTCATGTGTTCCATTAGAGTAAAACTTATGTATGACATATGGTCCTTCCCATTTTGGCTCTAATTTAAGAGGTTTCATTCCAAGTATCCTTAATGTTATGAGGACCAATACCATTTATCCTTCCAGGAAAGACTGGAGGTGAACATTTTTTTAAAGGCCTGTGTAATCTGGTTTTGGTAGGTTTCTAGATAGTGAATAGTCTTAAATATTTTCTCATCCAATCACTCCAACTCATCGAATCATTTTTTTATATTACTCGTCTTTCGATAGTTGATCGCATATGGTAATGTGGATCGATGGTAGTTGGACTTCAATGGTTAGAACCTCCTTCATTTCATATACTAATGAGTATGTGTTTTCTTGAGTGGTGATGTGAGTCATGGTTCGGTATGTCCATAGAGCATGGAGGATCTTATTTGGCTGTGATTTCTTATTATTGTCTACCATATTCTAGAGTATATTGTATAGGGTCTTATTGAAGGCCACTATCTATCGTTGGCTTCTGCATGGTAGTAGGATGAATGGTTTTCCATGATGTCATACTCATAAATATCTTATTCAACTCTATAGAGAAGAAATTGATTCCATTGTCCATCAATATTTTATGATGGACACAAAATCTGATGATGATGTTGGATTTCACAAATATGACTATGCTTTTTGACCCATCATCTTTAAGGGCTACAGGCTCAACCCATTTTTAAAAGAAGCCATTTTTTATGAGAATAAATTTGAACTATTTGGCTGTAGTATGAGGATATGGTCCCAAGACATTTATTACCTATATATAAAATGACTAGCAGTACATGGTTAGGTGAAGTAACTCTGGGGGGTTGGTGCATGGAATTGACATGAACTTGATAGGGATGGAATTTCATTGGGAATTTCACCAAATCTTGTGTCATAGTGGGCCAATAGTATCCAAGCCTCTGAATTTGATAAGAGATCTTGGATCCTAAGTTATTTACTCACCATGTTCCGGCATTTACTTCTTTCATATTGAAAGTGGTCTCTTCCCCATCAATGCAGCTGAGAAGGATCCTATTAAGACCTCACTTATAAAAGATATTTTTTTGGTTGGTGTCTTCATACATCATGATGTTTATTAACCATCTCTAGATTTTCTCCCTTCCATCCCTATCAGGTGGGATTTTTTCCTTTTGGATGTAATTTTCAATTACAGTCATCCATCCAATGGTATGATCGTAAGGTTCAGGGATGGGACCAATCTCGTTGATTTCTTCTAACTTGTCTTGAACGAATGAAATGACCATACAATGATGTACAATGTTGATAACCATTTAATTCTCATATGGATCAGCCAAAGATGTGGTTGTATTTTCTAATGCATCGGTTTTCGTATTCTGTGACTGGGGGACATAAGTCAATGTCAGCTCTGATGGAAACTCTTACATCAGTTATCGAACATGGTTTATCAAAGGGATAATCTCCTCTTTCTTTATATCATGGTAACTATTGACTTGCTTAAGGTCTAGTTATGAATATCCTTTTATCTTCAGATGCATGACTTGTACTTGAAGTGCCATATCTAGGCCTACAAAAAGGGTCTGGTATTCTGCTTTGTTTTTTTCACCCATCTGATAGTATGAAGGAATGGGATTGGACTGCCTTTTCTATGGATATTAGTATGAATCCCAGCCTCACATTGTTGAGTATGGGATCTTCCAATCTTCTTCTTGTTGGGCTTCATAAGGCACTATCGAAATACATTTCTCACATCTGGGATTCCTCTTTAATAGAGAACACTTCTTCGTCAGGAAGTTCAGCATCTAATGGGGTTACCTCTATTAAGTGGTGATATTCTAGGAAATCTACTAATGCATGGACTTGGAAATATTTCTGTGGTATGAATCATATGTCGAACTATTTAGGGATGACTGCCCACTATGATAGGTGTCCAGTCAATATTGGACGGTTGAGAATATATTTGAGCGGTTTTCTACATGAGACAAAATGGACCTTGTGGGGTTGAAGGTAATGCCTCAACTTCTAGACTAAAAATAACAAAACCATATAGTTCATTTCTATGTTTGAGTAACGATTATCATAATCAATCATGTTTCAAATAAGATAATAGAGTCTATTCTCACTATATTCATCATTCTTCTATGCAAGGAAGGCACCAAGGGATCACTCTAAGGTGGTCACATATAGAATGAGTGGTATTATTTCGATAGGTGTCATTAGTACTATTGGTCTAAATAGATATTTATCGAAATTATCAAATGCTTCCTAAAAACCATGAATCCATTGATATTGTAATTCTTTTTCTATTAACCTGGGGAAGGGAAAATATTTTCCTATGAGGTTGGCTATAAATCATCGAATGTAGGAAAAGTTCCCTTCGAGTCCACTCAACATTGTGAGGTTGTGAGGTGGTGACAATCCAAGAATAAATTTTTTCTTCTTGTGCTTGTCTTCAATTCCATAATGCATACAATGAAGCTAGGTAATTTCCTTGAGGTGATTACGAAAGCACATTTCATGGGGTTTGTTTTCAGACTATGTTATTGTAGTCTGTTGAAGAATTTTTCAAGATCTGATAGGTGGTCCTAATGCTATCATGACTTAACCAAAAAAATAAACATAGAATTTTACTAACTTTCTCATGAAGGTTTTAAATATTTGTTGCATGTCCAGTTGATATGTTTCACCGGCATTTTTCAATCCAAAGGGCATTACCTTGTAGAAAAATACTCCCTGGGGGCCTTGAAGATAGTGAATTATTCATCTTCATGGGACATTTGGATCTGGATGTATCATGAATATCCTTCCATGAATGAAGAGAGCCTCATATCTAGTAGTCGCATCAATTAGAAATTTTTTGATTGGTACAAGGAAATCATCTTTTGAGAAATGCTGATTGAGGTCCCTAAAATCAATACATGGTCTAATTTTTCTATTTTTACTCTTGACTGGAACTGTGTTTACTATTCATATGGGATATTAGACCTCTCAAATAATGTTTTCTCAAATGATCTTGTCATCCTCTACCTTTATCCTGGCATCATGTGTCGTGTGTGTCCTTCGGGTGGTTTACTTGTAAAAATAGTGGTCTTATGTTAGGATCAAGTGGTGGGTGGCCACCTCAAGAATTAGGCCTAGCATTTTTATATAGTTTCAAGTGAAAACTCTTTGATTCTGATTTAAGAAGGAAGTATAGACCACTTTCTCTTCATACGATAAGGCCTCACTAATCATAGTGGGTCTTGAGTCTTCTTCAGCGCCCAGGTTCATTTCCCTGAGTTTATCAATGGT
This sequence comes from Viscum album, assembly GCA_963277665.1. NCBI lineage: Eukaryota > Viridiplantae > Streptophyta > Magnoliopsida > Santalales > Viscaceae > Viscum > Viscum album. The sequence continues at coordinate 418,944,279 of OY728139.1, read as the reverse complement.
GGTAGGGACACCCTCATCAAATACTGGAGCGGAATCCCTAAGGTCTTATTCTTATTATTCTTACTCGTCATCATCTTCATCATATTCTTCTTCTTCCGATTGAGAAAAAATTCTTGAGATGAGCTCTCCAGAGTTGAGATAAAACTCAAAATTTTGGAATTTAAAGGCTGAGGAAACTTCTTCTGATTCGACTAATAGCAAGGAATCTTTTGAAGAGGATAGAGTGAGGGAATGAAAAATGAATTCTTTCTACTCTTCCTTAGTGGGTGAGGTAGGGATTATATGGAGCTTTGAGGATAGTTTAAAGGAATTTTTATCTAAGCATTCTCCCTCGTGTTGGGGATTAGTAGATTTTCCAACATTATCAAGCTTGGTAGCTATGACCAAAATAACCAGGAATGCTGAGTACAAGTCTCAATTGGGGCATGTTCACTCAATTTTATTAATGGGAAGTACATAAACCTCACTGAGAAGTTTGAAGGCATTGATGGGAACTATTTCCAAACCATTTGGGGAGGAGATCCAATCAACACAATTGACCAAATTTCTTTTTCCCTTTGGCTCGTAGAACCCTGCATCAATATAGTGTGACTCGCAGAAGTTGAATGGGGCCTTATCGGCATGAAATGTCCCACTCATCACAATAATGAAATATTTGAGGTACTGATGGTAATAAGAGGGAATTACTATGTGTTTTTGCTGCCAGGGCCTTCCTAGTAGGGCAATAAAGGCCTTATTATTTCTAACCTCTAGATATTCTGAGTCAACTACGAGGTCTCCAATCCAGGTTTTGTGTTTTATTTGGCCCAATGGATTCTACTCTCTTTTTTTATAACCCAATAAAGTTTTTGTGTGGGGTGTGAAATCATCTTCATTGCATCCCATTCAAAGAAGTGTATGTGTTGGGAGGAGATTGACTCTAGAACCTTTTTCAAGGAATACTTTGCTAACATTAATATCATTTATCCTTCCGAAAACATATAGAATTTTAATGTCCCCTTTCATGATGGAGTATTCATCTTGATCTGCGAAGGAGATGAAAAAATGGCATTCTTTAGGTCTGGACTCTATCTGATTGACTTTAGCAGTGGCTACCTCAACTTCAAACTCTTGGGGGATTTGATGAGTGCTTCCTTGAGGTGTGCTTATAGATTCGATGCATCTAGGATTGAAATCTTGGCTAATACCGAGAATAACTATTTTGGTATTTCATATTTCTTCCCTAAAGTTTGGAAATTTTTAGCTCTGGTATTCTCTTTCACATGAACTTTAGAGGCCTGAGAATTGGGTGCAGAGGGATCGGCTCTTGAGATAGGAGTTGGTGCTACTTCTACGCTTTGCGTATTTGGCCAAGCATGCCATATGGAACACTATGGGAGGTTACTCATCTGTTCCTCTTCTTATGGATACTCTGGGATGATTGGGATAGAGTTTCTTCTGGTGGGGGTAGAGAAACATTCATGTTCCTACTCTGTCCACTAAGGGGATATTTTGTGAGTATCTGCAACATTAATAGTTTGAGAAGAAGTGTGGTTAGGAATTTGGTTTCTTCCATGGCTACATCTACCCAAGTATCTTTGGCTTCAATAGCCTCTTCCTCTATCTCCCTAATTGGGCATGGGAAATTCGGGTTCATTTTTATATTCTTCATCAAATAAAGGATTCACTGAATGAATGAAATTGATGGATCCAAAGATCAATTCCTCATCTGATGATTAACATTCCTGATCAACATTCTCTACAAGTGTCATTTGGCAGAGTGGTACCCATTATGCCATTTGGCAGGGTGGTTCCCATATCTTCTGATCTTTTTTCATGAAATATATGAGTGTCAAATCCAACTTCAGAATTGGTGCAGATTCATCTTCTTTCACATGATGGTCTCTACCCTTGAAGGATCGTAGGCATGAGGATGTTGGTTGTGCCTCGTTAGGAGTTGTTGGGGGCATAATCAGTTTCTTTACCTATTCTTGGAGGATACTATGGGATCGACTTACTATTTTTCAATTCATCTAACCATTTAACTTCTACCCCTTTTTGCTGATAATTTTTTTAAATTCCCCATCTTCATCAGGGTTGGTGGTGGAAACATACGCCGCTAGTGATGGTGGTGGTCCCTGTCAGGTCGGAAGAAAAGCGAGGAATGATGGCAAGAGGGGGGGTGAATTGCCTTTTAAAAAATGATTAACAAAATAAAAATCAAAGTAAAGTGCAGCGGAAATAAAGAGGCAAGACACACAAAATTGATAACGGAGTTCGGCCAAAACCCGGCCTACGTCTCCGCTCCCAACTCAACCGTTGAGAGATTCCTACCGCTTGCTTTTCAATGGTTTTAGCAAGAAACCCACTAGGCTTTGAGGTAGCACTAGGACCTATTACAGCTTGCTTTTGTGGTTTAGCAAGAACCCACTTGCTTTTGATGGTTTAGCAAGAACCTACTATCCTTCTTACAGGTGAAGGATAGCTCACCTATGTCTCAAGCTATTTAAAGGAAAGCTTGGCAACCTTGTCACACCTTAGTGGTGGTGTGAGAACCCAAAGAAAGGGAGATGAGAAAAAGGTTTGGGGTTTGTAGGCACAAACCCAATTTTAAAGCTCAAAAAGAATAAACAATAAAAACCGTAATTGGGAAGACTTGGGTGCCAATGGATGATGGAGTTGACGTAGCGTGCTCTCCCAAGCTTCTTGAGTGGGCTCCTTGGATGTGGAAGTTGTTGGAGCTATTGGAGTTCCCTTGGAGGAAGTCGCCGGAGGTACGCCAAATGATGAACAACGTGTCCGTGGGCTTCCGTATAGTTCCGGTTTTTGTTCGGGGCTTCCTTGGCCTTTATTTATAGGCATGGAACCCTTGGGAAGGCTTCGGAGCCGTTGGAGAGGCTAAAAGAGCCGTTGGGAGCCAAGTGGACAGGCTGGTCAACAGCCCAACGGCTAGTTTGACTGTGTCCACCGGCTGGCCGGTGCAGGCCCACCGGTTGGCCGGTGTTTGCAAAAAGTCATTGGATTCCTGTCCAGGGGCCACCGGTCGACCGGTGCCAGAGCCACCGGCTGGCCGGTGGCAAGACAGAAGCTGGCACTGTTGAGAGAGGGTGCCACCGGCTGGCCGGTGCTGAGGCCACCGGCTGGCCGGTGGGGAGGCAGTGGCTCAGCCTTGAGTCAGGTTGCCACCGGCTGGCCGGTGGTCAAGCCACCGGCTGACCGGTGGAGCCTGGCAGTGGGCAATGCCTCTGCCAGGTCCACCAGCTGGCCGGTGCTATCACACCGGTTGGCCGGTGGACTGAATTTCAGTCCACTTCTTGATTCTTCTTGGGCCATTCTTTTGGAAATCTCTTGCCTATCATCCACAATACTTAAAGCACAAGGTTAGACAAAAAGAAAGGTGATTGTGATCATGAAAATCAAACAACGAGGGGAACGAGATGTACAACAATCTCCCCCTATTTTGATGATCACAATCACCAAAACAATTAAAGTAAAAACATAAATTAAAGGCATGCTTTTAAAGAATATATTGAAAATAAATACTAAGCATGAGAGAAAAGATTCTCCCCCAATCAATCAAGAATGAGAGAAAAATACTAAGCATGAGAGAAAATAAATACTAAGCATGAGAGAAAAGATTCTCCCCCAATCAATCAAGAAATTTCTCCCCCTTTGTGATTATCAAAATAGAATGGGGCATAAAACTTGATTGAGGGAAAATTTTGAAAAACAAGGGATGGGATTTGAAAATCAATTTGAGATTTTTGAAATTGAAATGAAAATTTGAATAACAGTTTGAATTGAAAGTTTTGAATAAAAAACCAATTGAAATTTGAAATTTGAATTTTGGATACCAAATGTTGAAATTGAAAGTTGGAATCGAAAATTTTGAAATTGAGAATTTAAAATGATAATTTGAATGAAAATTTTTAATTCACAAAAAGGCTTAAAAGAATCTAACTCCCCCTAAATAAAAACAATAAATCACTGGGGAGAGGAAATAAATTTTGGCCCGGAGAGACTTGCTAGAAGGGATTTTTCAATCCACACTTGTCTCATGGCGGGTCTTCTCCTATAAAACTCATCGGAATAGAAAATAGATTTGGGTTGGCCGTACCGGGCGTTTTTACAATTACATTCAAAAATAAGGTGCCCGGGTTTTTTGCAATAATTACAAAATTTAAATTCGGAGCTCCCCCTTACAAAAATAGTGGGTGCATGGGAGGAGGAAGCTCGGTTGGTGTAGCCAAGTCCATGTGTGGTTCTAGAAACACGTTGAGAACCAAGGAGATTGGACAAATTTTGTTCACCTTGGGTGAACTTGGCTAGGGTCTCCCTAAGGTCTTTGATGGTTGATTCCATGGAATCAACATTTGGAAAATTTTGGATTTTGAGGGAGAGTTCCTCCTTCTCTTTGAGAAGTTGGTCTTTTTCGGAGGAAAGCTTTTTGAAATTCTTTTTCAAAGCGACAAATTTTGATGAAAGCTCATGAAAACCATTTTCTAATTGATCTCTAGCATGTGAGAGTTCTTCATAAGAAAGATGATTTAAAGAATTTGAATTTGAAGAACATGAGGAAGAGGAATCGGAAGAAGTTACCTCATGGAATGCCATTAGGCATTTTGTACCTTGGTCGCTCGAGGAGGAGGAGGAGGATGATGAAGAGGAGGTGTCACTCCATGTCGCCTTGAGGACCTTCTTCTTTCCTTTTTCCTTTTGCGTGGCCCGTTTTTTGTTGAGTGGGCAATCGGGCTTGTAATGGCCCTTTTCGCCGCACCCGTAGCATTTCACCTTGGGCTCGGATTTTTCGGTGGGTTCTTGCTTACGCGCCTTGCAGGATCTCTTCTTCTTCTTGTGCTTCTTCATAAACTTGTGCATTTGGCGGGCGAGATTTTCCATTTCCGAGTCTCCGCTTGAAGATGAAGTAGATGAGGAAGATGAGGATGATGAGGAGGAGCTTACATCTTTTAGAACCTTGAGGGCAATGTTCTTTGGTGTCTTGATTGGTGTGCCCTCCTTTTGAGCTTGCCTCCTCATCGTGATCTCATAAGTCATGAGAGATCCGATGAGCTCCTCTACCGGCATGTTTTTGACATCCTTAGCTTCTTGGATTGCCGTCACTTTAGGTGCCCATGAGCTTGGAAGGACCCATAGAATCTTCTTGACCATCGTCTCGGCTGAAACATCATCACCAAGAGATTTTCTACCATTGCAAACGTCAGTGAAGCGTGTAAACATTTCAGAAATAGACTCATTTGGATGCATTGAAAAAGATTCAAAGTCTTGTCTATACATATCTAACCGAGTATCTTTAACTTTGTTAGTGCCCTCATGGGTCACTTCCAATAGTTTCCAAATTTCATGAGATGAGGTGCAAGTGGAAACTCGGTTAAATTCATTTCGGTCAAGGCCGCAATGAAGAGCATTCATGGCTTTGCCATCTAGCTCAAAATTTCTAATGTCGGCTTGGGTCCATTTGGATTCGTCGGGGGTAGACAAAGTGTAACCTTGCATGACTATTTTGTAAATGGGATATCCTATACTTCTAAGAAAAGTGGTCATGCGGGTTTTCCAATAATTATAGTCGGTCCCATCAAAAAATGGAGCCCGACCCAATGAGTAGCCCTCGGGGGCGAAAGAGGTAGATGCCGTCACAATGGATCTTTGAATTTGAAACCTTTTAAGATATTACTCAAATTATCCCTTTGATACCAATTGTCAGGTCGGAAGAAAAGCGAGGAATGATGGCAAGAGGGGGGGTGAATTGCCTTTTAAAAAATGATTAACAAAATAAAAATCAAAGTAAAGTGCAGCGGAAATAAAGAGGCAAGACACACAAAATTGATAACGGAGTTCGGCCAAAACCCGGCCTACGTCTCCGCTCCCAACTCAACCGTTGAGAGATTCCTACCGCTTGCTTTTCAATGGTTTTAGCAAGAAACCCACTAGGCTTTGAGGTAGCACTAGGACCTATTACAGCTTGCTTTTGTGGTTTAGCAAGAACCCACTTGCTTTTGATGGTTTAGCAAGAACCTACTATCCTTCTTACAGGTGAAGGATAGCTCACCTATGTCTCAAGCTATTTAAAGGAAAGCTTGGCAACCTTGTCACACCTTAGTGGTGGTGTGAGAACCCAAAGAAAGGGAGATGAGAAAAAGGTTTGGGGTTTGTAGGCACAAACCCAATTTTAAAGCTCAAAAAGAATAAACAATAAAAACCGTAATTGGGAAGACTTGGGTGCCAATGGATGATGGAGTTGACGTAGCGTGCTCTCCCAAGCTTCTTGAGTGGGCTCCTTGGATGTGGAAGTTGTTGGAGCTATTGGAGTTCCCTTGGAGGAAGTCGCCGGAGGTACGCCAAATGATGAACAACGTGTCCGTGGGCTTCCGTATAGTTCCGGTTTTTGTTCGGGGCTTCCTTGGCCTTTATTTATAGGCATGGAACCCTTGGGGAGGCTTCGGAGCCGTTGGAGAGGCTAAAAGAGCCGTTGGGAGCCAAGTGGACAGGCTGGTCAACAGCCCAACGGCTAGTTTGACTGTGTCCACCGGCTGGCCGGTGCAGGCCCACCGGTTGGCCGGTGTTTGCAAAAAGTCATTGGATTCCTGTCCAGGGGCCACCGGTCGACCGGTGCCAGAGCCACCGGCTGGCCGGTGGCAAGACAGAAGCTGGCACTGTTGAGAGAGGGTGCCACCGGCTGGCCGGTGCTGAGGCCACCGGCTGGCCGGTGGGGAGGCAGTGGCTCAGCCTTGAGTCAGGTTGCCACCGGCTGGCCGGTGGTCAAGCCACCGGCTGACCGGTGGAGCCTGGCAGTGGGCAATGCCTCTGCCAGGTCCACCAGCTGGCCGGTGCTATCACACCGGTTGGCCGGTGGACTGAATTTCAGTCCACTTCTTGATTCTTCTTGGGCCATTCTTTTGGAAATCTCTTGCCTATCATCCACAATACTTAAAGCACAAGGTTAGACAAAAAGAAAGGTGATTGTGATCATGAAAATCAAACAACGAGGGGAACGAGATGTACAACAGTCCCTATTTTGAATTTCCCAGAATCTATCATCCTTTGTAGGAGGCCCATGAAGAAAAAACACTCATGGATGGTTTTTCCTAGTATCCAATGGTAGGAAAAATAATTTGTATGGTCATCGAGACCAACCTCATTAGCACTCTTCAGCTCTGGTATTCGATGAAAGTTTCAATTCATGACCTCTAAAAAATTATCCATGGACTTGATCATCCTAGAATAAATACAATTTATTCCTTAACTCCACAAATTGATTTTTTTGGCTTCCCTTTGATCATCTTGTCAAGATGGGGGAATCTGTTCACATCTAGGGGACTACACAGTTTGATGTGGGCCTTGGAGAAGGAACTGGTGTCATGGTGGATTTAATATAATAAAATCCACTTTAGCTCTTCCCTCACTTTTACCTGGGACCTATGGGGCCACTCGGGACTTGATATTAGTCTGTTGCATGTAATTATCTATTATATGAGTAGTGGTAGAGAAATAATGGAACCCAATTATATACTTTATCAGTATAAGGGGTGTTCGTAGACCATCATGGAAATTATTGATGCACATGGTAGGAATATCTTCTTGGGGGAGAGGCTAGTTCATGAATTATGTTAGACCTTTCCATATGGAAATGAAGTCTGAAACTATTTCATTATATCATTGTTTTTTTCTCATGAGGTCACTGACTATTGTTTTTAGAAACATTGAACTGAACTAGAAGAGGAACTAACACTATAGGTCCTCCCATCCTATTATTGAATTAGATGGAAAGCTGATATACCATATAAAGGTTTAACCTTGTAGGGTGAAAATGAAGCATGTGAGTTTCACTACTTATTATTATTCAAAATCTCATATCATGGGATCACAATAAGACACATGGTGCATCATATATTGCTTTGGGTCCCCTAAACATTTGAACACTGGGAATACAAGGTTCCTAAATTTTGGAGTTGTTGGGATGTTTCTCAACTAATTAGGGTTGGGATTTCATTCTAGTTGAATCAAACCCCTTCATGCTTCCATGGCTTCAAATTGAGTCAAAAATGACTCGATGATATTCATAATCCCTTGATGCATGTTCTGTTGAACCTGAGCATGAGAGAGCGCAGCATGGAAAAATATTGTACATGCTAGAACTACTGGGACTTTAGGCGAATATCTGTCCAGGGGAATCCTTTATGTATTTTCATGGATTTATTATAGTTTCTTCCCCAATGTATGGAAATATTGATATCCTTATGGGATTGGGTTCAAGTATTCTAACAGTATCAGTGCTAGATTGGATGATCATTTGAGCATTGATTAATTTTCCAGGATGATTTCTTGTGGCATAGGTACCTTTGTTGGAAGTGTAGGTTGATTCTCTACCCGAGGAACATATCTAGTAGAACAGTTTACTTGTAGTAGCACAACGTTGATTCGTCTTAATTATTTTATTTCTTCCTCTTATCGAGTGAATCTCTCCTCGAGTTTCATGGACACATTCTCATTGGGAGGAGGAGGTGGGTGATATGAAACCTTGATCTTATTATTTTGGTTGTTGTGGATTCATAGGGAAGGTAGTGAGGGATTGACTTGGGGGAGCACCCAAATTTAAGGAGGCTCATTCGTTCTGAGTAAGCACTCATTCATGTTTGTTGTGGACCACCTCTCTGAGGGAACCATATTTCCCTCTATCATCTTCATTTGTATTATCTTTTGTAAGTTCCATTGGATTTAAATCCATGATGTTCACTGATGCATACAACATTGGGGGCAGTGTACTAAGTGCTGAATGGTAGGGTATCTTTTTTCATCTTTTGTTGTTTCTTCTCCTTCCATTTTGTGGTCCTCGTTTAGGTTTCATGATGAAGGGTAACTCGAAGAGAACCTTGACCTATCCTAGTCATGCATCACCTTTCTGGGTGATATGAATCATGAGGAAAGATGGAATGGGTATCTCTTATGTTCATTTTTCTCCCTAAGTAGGAAAATAATTACATATGTTGGTCATGTTGTTGAGGTAAAAGTTCCCCCATCCCTACGGGTTATGGTTTCTCCTCTTTCATTATAATTGTACCCTGGACCATATTTTTTGGTCTTACGGGGGTATTTTGTGTTAAAAATTCCCCCATATTTGTGAGATGGGTTTGAACCCATACTGCGGCAGTTCATGCTGCTATTGTTGATTTCTTGATCTCATGCATTCCCATTCGAGGGTGAACCAGATATTGTGTTGGTTATTCATGTGAATTTCTTGCTTTCAAGGATATGATCAATGCTTGTTGATTGGATTCCCTTAGGCGAGAAGCCTACAGAATGTTCAGAGTGGCCTGCTTAGGAGCTTCTCGATGGATTTCTATCATATGGCTTGATGTTTTTGAGACTTACACAAGCCTGGTTCATGCCGAGCATGTCATCTTCCCTGAATAGGTATTTCACTTGATTTCTATATGAGGATATTGATATTTTAGGATTCCATCTCTAGTGGGATTTACTGGATAGGGTGTGGGGTGAAGTGTAATGCCCCATATTCTCCCCCATCCAAAGATATTAATACTATACGGTGCATCATCGATGAGACAACACAACTTGTGCAGCGCATGGAGACAGAATACTTCAAGGTCTTTATTTTTCCTCACATATTGTGGTAATCATGTAGACGAAATAGATTATAGATCAATCTGATGGTCAATATCTCCCAATATATTAGCATGGTCTGTATACTCATCATCGGGAAAAAAAAAATTTAAACTGGTGGAGAGTTTCCTAGATATTGAGTCGAATGTTATTCATGCATTCTTATAAAAAATCTCTAGGTATGTGGAATTGAGAAGTGGTCATGGGACAACACATCACTGGTATATCATCCCAAGCTATTTTTCTTCTCATAAAAAACATATCGTGTTGTTTTTTCATCTGGGACTCATCTACATGGTCTTCCGATTTTGATTTCTTCTTAGAAATTTCATTCCAAGAAGCAAGCCTAGTAAGAGCTTCATTGACATGTGAGCAGCACGAGGGTGGATCAAAGGATGAATGTGGCCCCCGAACATCCTGTACTTGAGAAAGGATATCACTCATCATAGAGAGAGTTTTTGACATGTCTAAATCCTTTTTGAGCACCTCAACATATGAGGGCTTCCTCATATTTGATTCGGCAAGGGGAGGAGCTTCTTGTCTGTGTGGATTTTGACTACGGTGAATACTTTATTAGTTGGTGTTATAATGGAAATGGATACTATTACAGCTTATTTTCTGACTGCAAGGAGTTCCCCTATGGTGTATACCTTGGGGAGGACCTTCAAGGCTGACCGTAGTAAGGGGAGGTCCTTCGTAAGACTACCATCATGGAGAGGACTACCATCATAGATTAACATATAACTGTAGGGAGAATATTTGTAATGTACATTCTAGGGAGGACATTCAGGATGTACTACAATAATGGGAGGGTCTTCTCACTACATGATGTCACTATGGGGAGGGAATTCGCAGTGACTACCATCATGGTAAGGATTACCATCATAGCTTGATGTTTGACTATAGGGAGAATAATATCTACAGTGTATACCCTAGGGAGGACCGTCAGGGTGAATGATAGAAAGGGGAGTACCTTCTTTCTATTTGATCTTTTGGTCAAGGGGAGGCCTACCCAGAAACACATCTGGAGATAGGCTCTCACAATCGATCATTTCTGGCCAACTGAGTAAGCCCCTTATGGGTGCTCTTGGGAGGACCTTCATAGCTGTTGGTAGCACCATTGGAGGGAGGACCTTCACTGATTCTAATACCACTTCCATAATTTGGTAATGGATCAATATGATCTTGATCCTCTATTTATAGATGTATTGTGGAATTAAGAACTCCATCTTCTAGTAGAGAAGAATCATGAGTATGCTCTTCATTTTCGGTTTACCTTTAGCATATTTTGTTTTTGGATGCTCTCTTTTGGGAAACTAGGGATGCCTAATGTTGGTAATAACCTTCATATGTGGGTCCCTATTTGGTTGGTTCATTTGATATCATCAAGATACACCAATGAGAATCTTGAGTTCTGGTAGCGATATATGTCTATCCTGGATCAGCCACCACATTGGACCAGTGTCACCCATTTGGAATGAGTATTTGTTCTTGATTCGGTTTTCCTTTTATCACAGAATATGGTCATCAACCCTCTTGGACTAGAATAGAGATATTGTACTTATCTGGAGTGACTATCTGATTTTGAGAATGAGTCACCCTAGTCAAGGAGACCAGGTCATGGGCATGACTCCTCACCTATTTCAAAAACACAATTAAATTTTGACATGTCTGGAGGATATGATATGGAATTGATTTAAAATCCTCCATCATTTCTAAGATTTTTTGTGATACATATTTGGATAGAATGGGAATAAATGATCATTATAATGTTGTATTAGGAGTTTTTGTCTTCCCTAGTCTTCCATGTGTTTCTAGTAGGTACTGGAAGTTCTCCTATGTTAGGAAAGAGGAACGATTCTACTCTAGACTTGTAGCTGGGATACGCCAGCTACTTTCTCTAGTTTCCACCACATTTGGCTGGTGGGATTTATATTTATGAGAACAAATTTTATTCTAATCATTAGTCATTGTATTTTTATCACAGGCTTGATATGTATCCATAGTAATTTGACTCTACTTATATTTTCTTACAATCATATTTGATTGGAGGGATTTTTTGTGGTAGGTAGGAATTTGCATCTTCCTGTTTATTGCCACCATATTTCACTGGTGGGATTCATATGCATTGTAAGTATTATATGATTGGCCATTGTTTGTTGCCATATTTGTATAGTATACTTGTTGTGCATCAGTAAGGATTTTTTCCTGCATATAGTAGGTTTCTACCCTATTTGGATGATAGGCTTCTTGCATGTTGGGGGGGATTTGCATCCGCCTATAATTTGTAACCCTGTCTATCTGGTGGGATTAGAGAGAATTGGAGGTAATTTTCCCTGGTTCATATTTTTCCATCATATAACTGTGGTGGGATTCATAATAATGAGAGGGAATATGCATCTTCTCATAGGTTGCTGCCATATTTCTATGTCGGGCTATGGAAGAGGAGGAAAAGTTGTATGGTTTCTTGTGGTATGTCTTCGTGTTCATATGAAATATCTCCTCCTTAAGAACTAGGGTAATGACCAACTCTTGATTGTATGTTTTCCTCCCTCATCAGGTATCCTGAGGGGCCGATGTCCATTGGACTTTAGAAGGAGATCTTGGTGTGGTATCCTCCTCATAATGAGGATACTGGGTTTTTCTACATTAGAGATGACATATTATTTTAGTGGTCTATGTGTAAGATCATTGTACAGTTGGGATGAAGTTGTCAATATTGACCTCTTCTACCTCCCTAAGATAATTGTGGTACTTTATGTCATGTTATGAGGACAGGAGCCCGAAACTATTGCAGATGGTAAGTGGAGCCAACTAGTTCTGGATTACTGGTCACAACTGAAGAGGAATCTAGAGATATTTCCCCAATTATATTTCCTTTCTTACAGTCTCCTTCATGAGGTGAGTACCATTTTGATGATACTTCTTAATCAGCATGTTTGAAACCCATTTTTGAAGATGTTGGGTAGGCGATTGAGTCATATTATTCATTGGGGACCCGGCCACCTGTGCGGTCACTGACGCACATGTATGATCAATTTGTTCGGATTCCATTGGATTGAAGGTAGCTCTATGAAATTACTAAAATATATATGACAAGTACAAACAACAAAACAGTATCAAAGAATAATCTCATGATAAAATGTGTAATTGATTATCCTTCTTGTCCCTCTTCCTTTTAAATTCGAAAGGTACATCGAGTGGGGTAACCTACCACATTAGCATTGGGTTCACCATTTTTATTTCAGCCCAAGGTTATTGTGTGTGTGGGAGTGAACAAAATGGTCTGAAAGATAAAAAATAATTTCATGTTGTTATAGAAGTTTCCTCATTGGGTTATACATTTTATTTGGACCTGATTCGCATTGCACCCCTTTTGTGGACTAAGGTGGTCTCGTGGGGACTGGGGAGTATGTACTTTTTATGTAGTGAAGGAAGTTCCATAGTTGAATGGTCCTAGAGGGAGATTTTAGGGGGTTAAGTGTTTGTGAAATTGGCCCAAATCCGTTACAATGTCCTTAAATGGTCTCCAATAGGTTTATTTTTAGAGCCAAGATCAGCCAACAACCCTTTTCTACATGATTCACAAACCTACTTTCCAACGAAAGGTGATCGTTAGATGATTTGGATAACAACACTTAAGGAATCCTTTGGTTGAGAGGATGGTAGTTCAGGCTCATCACACCCTTTTGGAGGGAATTATTTCCTACTCCAGGACTCTCTTATATATTTAATCAATGTTCATATGTACTTGGATCCTTGGTTCTTCCCCAAGAATGCTTCCATAGATTACTCCTAGGTTACAAGATCAATAATAAATACACGATGGTCTGGAATCATCTATATGTATCTATGTTTCTCCATCAATGAGGATATACTTTTATGGATAGATCAGGAATTCCTTTACTATTTATTGAGATAATGCGAGTTTAATCTGTATGATAAGGTACTCCGGATTTATCATTATCTAGGGGAGATTTTAATTGTTCCAATATTAGGATCAAAACCATAATATGGGCTTCCTACATATCCTCATGATAGGAATCATATATCACGTAGTTTGGTGTTACATAGCTGGACATGTCACATTTTAAGGTCATGTGACGTGGACCCATCCATGAAGTTTAACATCATGAGGTGAGTATTTCTAGGCTAAAATTTCCCAACCAAGATTCAATGTGGGGCATGTACCGAAGCATCCTAGAATGTCTAGAAGAGATATGATCTCTTGGGTGGATATGACCCTACCAGAGATAAGAACCAAATTACATTAGGGTGATATGGGTAATGATTTTTGACCTCATAGAGGCTTCCTACTATCACAGTTTGTTGGGAATCAAATCCCTCATAGTTCTGTTTGATTTAGGTCTTACACCTAATAGGAGGTCCATAAAGGGGGAATGATTGGGGTTGACCTTTAAAAAATATCCCCTTTAAACTCAAGCCTTAGACATGAAACTTACATATCCTTATTAGGGAAGGAGTCAGAGTTCTCATAGTTCCTTTCATTTTGAGTTTATACCTTGGATAGGGCCCATTAGGGAGAAACTTGAATTTATTGGGGGCTTAATCCTTCTAAGAGGACCATTTCTGGGAGCCATAATTTCTCATTTCACAAATGATATGGTCTGGTGATCAGGACTTAGGAATGCTTCTTACATATCCTGATTATGGTGGGAATTGGAGTTCTCATAGTTAAATTCATTTGGGGATTCGAACTTAGAGGAGGCCCATGCTTTGGGGTTATACAGATATCATGATCTATTCCAACCTCTAATCCCACATTAGTCAGACTGAGTGTCAGAAACAAGGGGAGATAGTGGATTTGAATATCACACATCCCATATCATCTACTGATAGATGGTATGGGATCCCAAAGGTAGAGAGGGGTGTCTTTAAACGTAATCATATCCTCTTTGTTTTCATACCTTGGATAGTTAGATTAACTATGGTGGAGGTAGATAGGATCACTGATGTAACCTCCTGCAAGAAAATATTGGGTCTTACCTCTGCGGTAGTGCCTGAAAATTGGTTCTAGGAAGGGGGAATGCTTCTTCTTTTCAAATGGAGAAGAAAGAATGATTTTACTCTAATATCACAAGACCTCATCGTAGGGAAAGACCAATGATTACCCATGATCCCTAGAATGGGAAGTTTCACATTAGTATCCTAAGGTTGGACCATAGGATTCCATTGGAATGTATACTTATGGACATTTTGGGGGTCCACACTATTGTAGGGATTACTCAGGTGACTCTGTTTAACAAGGGTATATAACCTCAAAAGGGTGTGCTGAGTCACCCTATGGTTTTATCATATAGGTCCATTGGATTTGGAATGTTATTTGGCCTAATGCCATTTGATTGGTTTGTGGAGGGACTATGGATGAGGTGAAGAAAATTGAAGAAAATAATCAAATTGAGAGGGTGGAATTCTAGAAGGTACCCTATTCTGTGTACCATTTGTTCATGTGGGATGGGGTATCCCTCGAATAGAATGTTTCTATTCATGTGGAGAGGTTTTCTGCGTATCGAAATGGTACGTGGACTTGGATGTGGCCTACGTACCATGGTGGCATGTGGCCCTAGGTTTTGTCTCCATAACGCGGTGTTATGTGGTGCTAGATTCCATTCACATGGTGAGACACTACATGGGGAAAGGTTTTATCCACATAGATATGTGTTTTTTGGGATGCTGAATTGAAGAAGGGGCATTGATCTTGTGGTTCGTGGGGAGTTCATTAACCACTGGGATATGGTTTGAGGGTTGTCAATTAGGTCCACAATCTTCCAATTAGAATTACATTTCTTCTTTTTATGGTACGTGGTGAGATATAACTACAATAATCTATAAGGAAAGTCTATCTTTATTCTTTTATTCCATCAGAGCTCAGAAATCTGTTCTCCTCATGTCCATCCATATCTCCTTCCTCAACTCTCTCTTCAGATCCCCTCTTCTTTGTGTCAATTCCATTTATGGATCCCTAAATATCCTTTTATAAAATATCGGTGAAATGTCATATATGGGTTACACGACACATTTTGTAGAATCCCATGAGGATATCACCCAAACCGTGGAAGATTTGGTCAACAGAGGCCTGCGGAGTTGCAATTCGTGGCAGTAGAAATCATTACCTCAATTCTTAGAACAATTTTTTCTTGTTCATGGGACACTTCGAGCTCTCTTCACTGAGAAAATATTTAGTTTTTAGGGATAGTATGTGGGGTTGAATTTTCATGCTTTTATTCTACGAACGACCCAGTTCACGATGGTTGGTGCCGACGTCTCCTTTCAAAAAAACCATTTGGTGCATGGCTTCTTTACAAGGACATGGACCATCTTACAGAGAGACGGTCCATGAAGGACTTTCAGTTCACGGTGCCTCCCCTTCGCTTTTTAGAATTTGGATTATTTGATATTATTCTTCAAACCTTTAATCAAATATTTTTTTTTCATTTATCAAATTTGAATGTGTATTATCTTTCCCTTTGCAATGTTTTCATGACCTAAAAACTACTATTGTTTTCTTATTTCATATTCATCAATATTCCTTCCCTTCACTGTCTATTTCATTCATAAGATGGAGTTTGACATGGGTTTTTATGTTTGGGGAATAGGTCTCCAAGATAAAAAAATATATGAATCAAAATAATAACACTTTATTCATTCATAATTTAACATTACAACAAAGGTACATGAAACCATTTTTTACACTCCATAGAATATTACATACCTTGGATGATTTCATCCATTAAAAGTTTGTAAATTTAAATAGAATAATAAATATAAATGAATAATACATTCACAACCATAACATACCTCTGATCATCTTCGCACTTGAGAATCACTATTAGTGACACAAAAGCTACAATGAGAAAAAATATCATTAAAGGATAAATCATGTTGTGAGATTGAAAATGAAATCAAATGAGAAGTTTTCTTTAAGAGGTAAAAATGAAATGAAATTATAGGAGTCAATGGGGGTAATGTATGCATTATAATGGGATATATGGTCATTATAAATATATTCATTAGATATATGGTCATTGTGTATACATGTATCCAATAGGTATATTTAATTTTTTTTAAATTTTTTGTAACAAATTTAAAATACAATACTTCTAAAATGAAAAAAAATATTTAAATAAATAATTTATAAATATATATATATATATATGAAATATATATTATTATTATATTATTATTAAAATTATTTTTTAAGAATGAATTTACGTATTTAAAAAACAAATAAATATTTTAAGATAAATGTATTGATAAAATTTAATTCTTATTAAACAAGTAATAAATGCTAAAAAATTATAAATAAAACTATTCACTAATAAAAATACTTTTCCTAAAAGAATTATTCTTTTTCTAAACATTATATATTTTTAGCCCAATTGATCACTATTGAATAATTCGGAATATATTAATAACATATATAAAATATATATTATTTTTAATTTAAATATTTTCACTTTGTATGGAATATGAATAAATTATTTTTACACCTAAAAAATAATTTTTCAATAAATAATTTTATTATCTATTATCAGAACATATATTAAATATTAAATTTTTATAAACTATAAACACTGATTCTAAAAAATGTATTTTATATTTTGAATCATAATATCCAAATTTTTTAATGATTTCATTTTCATTTTTACCTTAAAAATAATTTATCAAAGTAAATATTAACACGGTAGAATAGATATTTTTCAATAACTACTTTTATAAAGGTTGTATAATTTTTATCTCAATAAATTAAATTTATCTCTTTTTTATGACTCTAATATAATTTTAAAAATATAAAAAATATATTAACCCTTTTTAATTATTAATTTATAATAAATAAGAATAAAAACACTTAATGTATAAAAATAAATTTCTCAATAAAAATAATTCTTTTCTATATCTTAGGTTTTTATTTAAAATATAACTTTATAAAAGTTAGAAATTGAATTAGATAAAATGGTGTTAAAATTCATAATTACAACATCAAATTTTTTTAATAATGTTTGTCTTATAATTTTAGAAAAACAATAATATCCCTAATAAATATTTAATAAATGTTAATAATGGTGAAATTGGGTAACTTAAAGTGCATAAAATTTTTCTAAATTAACATGATACTTATAAATTCTTGAATATTTTATTTTTGTTTTAAATTCATACCCACATTTACCATCAACCTTTCCTCGCCTAATTCTCTTGTGATTCCATCTTTACCCCTTACCTGAGATTAAATTCCAAGGAAAATTCCATCTTTTTAACTTATAAAAGGAGTTCACTTACACACAATTTAAGCCACACTTATCTATAGAATTTACCTTAAAACCCTACCAATTTTTAGCTCTCATATAATATTATTCCATGTTTTTTTATCAATTTTTACAAGAAATTTTCCAATGTCCTTCATTTCTAAGAGGTCTTTCAAGAGAAGATCCAAGTCCTCTACATGAGTATTATCCACTCTCTAACATTTTCTTCTTTATATTTCTCATCTATACTCCTCCAAACCAAATATGAACATAATAATATAATTAAATAAGTATCATTATTATATTGAAATTTTATTATATTAATTTATTAACCATTTTCTACCTTCCTCTCATCCATTCAAAAAATGAAAACACTACTCATGTTACGTACTGACTAGGACCTCCATGAACGACGTGTCTCATTTTTCCTCACTAAAATTTACAGATGGATTTAAAAATGTATTTGATGAATAATTATAAAATCATTAATATTATTAAAATATAAATTATATATCATATTAAAAATATTAAAAATTATTGATCACTATAAATTTAACTGCTTAAAAAGAGCATACTAAGAGGAAAAATATGTTCTTATTTCTAGCTAATATGTTATTATATTACATTATTAATACATCTATTATATATTCATATTTATCTATTTTATAACATCTAAATAATATCATTATACTTTTGGAATTATGATATTACAATAAAATCACTTTTATACTCATCCATTGGTTATAACATGTTCTTATATGGGTCGGTTTAACCACTAACATGAATGATGCTATAAATTTTTATCATGAATGATTATTGAAATATAATTAATTATATAGTATGAAATTAATATTTAAATAACTTTTTTTGGTTATGTAATGGAAATATTAAAATTTAACTCATTATTAATAAACCAATTTTTGTTTGTTTAAAATTATTAAAACAAGATCTTCCTAAATTTCATCTTCATGATTCGTAACTGACGATATCATGGATTTAAATTATAAAATTATAAATAATTAGAGAATATCTATTCCAGTACCTTAAATAATCAAGTAATTATGAAATTGGTATCAAACAATATGGATTGACATCGACATTAAGAAACTTGTATGAAATTATCAAGGTTACTAACATCTAGTTATGAAAATAAGCAAAAAAATTATAAATGTATAATTAATTATTATAATTAAATATTAATATAAGGTAATATATATTAATAATTTTCTAAAATGTGTTATTAATATTATTGTGTTTATTTTATTTTAGGTTAAAGAGATTCTATAGAAGTCAAGATTAATGATAAGGGTTTTGTCATAATTTCCCTTTATTGAGGCATGTTTTCATATTAATAATATACTACTATTTTTTATATTGTAATTAATTCCCCATTTGATCATATTCATGTATGAAAAGTTTATTTAATGTTATTTTAGAGTATATTCATGAATCCATTCATTTTATTTTGATTCAATTATTACCTATTTATAATGGTTTTATCATCTAAATTTTTATGCTTTGAGACATATAAAAAATTCAAAAAATGTTTTAATTTGTGTAGAATATATACTACCATATTGATTCCTTTTATCATACCTTTAATAAAAATTCAAGGGATTTAAATATCCATCGAAATATCTTTTTTTCAATGTCTTTCAATTCGAGTATTACCAAACCTATGAGGGGTATTATAACTCAATTTAATTTCTTTAATTTATAATGTTTCTTCATGAACTATTTTCTTATATGTTTCTTATATTTTTTCATTTATTTAAATAATATAGTATATTCTATTTAAATCTATGTAATTTACAATTTTTCATCAAATATTTATATTTTATTTTTTTCTTTCTTTAACAAAAAAATGTTGTTGTTATGAATAATTATCATCCTCTACAATAATATCATTCTTTTTGTGTCCCTATTATTTTAATCCAAAAATGTTTTACTTTATTATTTCGAAGAAAAAAATCATATTATCTTATATCGCCATAATATTTATATTTACCGCTTTTAAAAAGGAATATTTATTAACTCTTTTTATAATATGGTATTCAATAAAGATATTTAGAAATATTAAAAATTCTTCTCCTTTCACACTAATATATTTTATCTTTTACTCTAAATTTATTATTTTATACTTTATTTATTTTCAAGGTTACATTGTTGGGATTTATTTGTAAACAATATTTAAAATTTTATTCTTGTTAAATTTTCAAAAATAAATTTTAATGTGAATGAAAACGTTTTCTTTTTGTGAAAATATTAAAAAAAATGTTTCAAAAAATTCCTTATATGATTTTGCATCCATTTTTCTATTTATCTCAAAATGATCTATCTGCTATGGAGTTATGTTTTATAAATTAGACACTAAATTCTTTTATAAAATACTCCTTTTTAGTGATTGATTTTTTGGTATCAACCAATCTAATTCATGAAGTCGTTTTATCAGATACTATTTGGGAATTTTTTGAAATACATTTTATTTCCAAGAGTTCTTTATAAAATGATTAATGGTTGATTTAATATGAAGCACATATTTATGGATGATTATTATATAATGTGTGGGTCCATATATCTCCCTCCAATACACTGTTTAATGTTTTATGAATCATGATATCATGATTTGATGTGTTACTATTTTTCTTTTCTCATAACATGATGTGTGGGAATTTTTATATATCCACAATATGAGTCCTGGGAAATTTACTTTTTTCACAACTTGAAGTGTGGAAATTTAGTTTTATTCACGACATAATGCATGAGAATATTTGGGTTTATTTATAAATTAATGATTTTCTATTGTTATGATTATTCGACATTTCTAGGTTTATGTTACATTTCTATGATTATACCACATTTATATATTATGCCTTATGTCTATGTTATACTCCATGGATCATTATTATTATGTCATGATTCCTCACTCTTATTCGATGGTAATTCATTGATAATTTGTGATTAAATTCCCTTCTATTATGTCAATAACTCATATTGGTTAATGTTATTTTAATTAGATATCTCTCCCATGTTCATGTTTTGTCATCCTTATGATCTTACCCTTGATTACATGTTGATCAATTTTTCCCTTAATATGTTTTTAAGCTTACTATTTTCTTATTTTTTCAATTTCACTAGTTTTAAAGATAATAATACCATATAATATGTCTATAAATAGTTCTATTATGGTTTAATTATAGAGAAAAATTCAAAATTATGTGAAATAAAATTTTTATGATACAAATTTTCAAATAAATTAAACCTTTAGGTTTTAGGATTGTGATAATATCATGAGACACGATGTATAAATTTTATTAAATATATAAATGTATATCTTGAATTATCTCACTTGGTATAAAATTTAGTTTGTGAAATATGAATTATTAGCACTAGACCAAGGATTTTGGGTCTGGTTTATCTCATCTAGGGAGGATCAATCACTTTCACAAACTATAGGTCACAAAATCACAAAAATCATAAATTTAAAAAAAAAATTGTATATTTTAGTTTTGGCATAAAGATATATTTTTTGGTGATTTTTCATATGCTCGATCAAATGTTTATTCTATATGGGTAAATTCATTGATTATTTAAGTGAATGATAGATTTTTAATTCTAGAAAAGTTAGAAAGAATGTGAAAATTCATTCCACTTATGTGATATAGTTGAAGGAAAAAATTCAAGAAAAATAAAATATTTATCCTATTTAATTTTAAGAATACATTGAATAGGTTGAGACTTCACTAGATGATTACCCATTTCCCTATCATACAAACAAATTACAAGAGGCATTCATTAATGAGTAAGTTCTAAAGTAAGAACTAACTAAGGGAGAAGAACATTGTTTTGAATCTATTTTTCTTATTTTTCATGGATTGAAATGAATTTTCACTGTTCTTGTTCTCGACTCTTAGATCTGGACAAGCCCAATACTCTCTCAGATAGTGAAGACGTACTTAAAGAATCTATCATTGAATATAAATTTATTTTTGAGTTTGAAGAGGTTGTTGATCAAAAAAAAGAGATTCAGGATATCATAGTGATGTGACTACATATTCTATATTAAATTTCACTTCACATAGAGGATGATTATTATATAGTTTTTAGGGATCCCCTCTATCTTTTCTCCCCTCCCCCTTTTCACTTATACATATCTCTCTCTATCTCTCTTAATTCTCAGGCATTAGGAAGTTCCTAATTTTCCATGGGGATTTCCACTCTTGGAATCCACTTATGGATTTTGAAAACAAAATTATATGTGGTGGTTCATGACATGAAAACCTAATTCACATTTCTATTTAATATAATGTGATGAAACTGACTAAATAGGGGTATAAAAAATCTAGTTTCCACTTCAGGTCCAAACCATGCCTCTTCTCTTTCCTTTTGTTATCCTTTATCTTTATTTTCATTTTTATTTTAACAAATTTATTATGTTTTTTACTTGAATTATGATAGGTTTAAAGTGGAATAATCTAGAAACTTAACTCGATGCTTACACTATTATAAATAAACCATGTTTTATTTTTCCTTCTCCTTGGTTTCTCTGTAATTTCATTGTTGTATTTTGAGATGAAATTTAGAGTAGTGAAATTTAAGAGTAAGTGGAGTGTCAAAATACATAAGAGTTTTTTTTTTAATATTTTTTGTAACATTGATATATAATTAATATTCCTTATAATTTTTAACTCTTTAATTTATTTTCAGAGAGTTTTTTTTTTGAATAAATCTATTTTTAAATTATTGTTAATGTGGAAAGTTTTCCCAGAATTTGATTTTCGAAAAAAATTCGGAGTTTGGAAAATTATTGAAATCCATGACCATTAAATACTAACTAAAAATGTTTTTATATTCATGTGAGGTATTTTGAACGATTTAGATATATTATTCCTAATACCCTCACTTTCTTGAGAGAAACATTGATTTTGTGAGAGGTCAGAATTTTTAATTATTTCTATTTTAAATATTTGGAGTTCTAAAAATGTTATTGATATGATTTAGGGACTTATTTGGATTGAAACAATTTTAAATTCATACATAACTTTACATTTACCCTTGTTTATCCCTTAGAAACCATTAATTTACTTATAGGTATAAGCAATATTTCAAGATAATATTTCTTTACCTGCCATCTATATTAACATTTTTCATGGATATTTCATATTTGAGTGTGTGAGAAGGTCATTTTAGTTTTTTATTTAGAAATCAATTCATTTAAATGTGGTGTGAGTTTTTTTTAATTTTTATGTGTGATGGAGATAAATGGGAATGATTTATTATTCATTGAAATTTATTCATATTTTTATTTTATCATTAGAAAATACTAAAAAATAAAGAAAAAATGAAAATAAAGAAAATATAGAAGAAATTTAATTATTTATTTCTCTTACAGGCATGAATTTTTGTTTATAAACTACATTTATTAATCTAATCATCTTCTAAGAAAAAAAATAATGAAAAAAATGGGAGAAATATGTTGAAATTATTTATTGCATTCATTTTTTGACTCATTGACCATTAAATTAAAAACTTGGGTGTTGTGTTTCAAATTTTAAGTGTAATTTATTATTTACATTAGTTTTTTCACTATAATATTCATGAATTATATTTAAGAGTTAAACCTACTCTTTTTAGACCTAATTTTTTAAATGATTTTACACACCAAGCCTTAAAACCCAAAATCAACTTGAAAAAGAATAACATAATTGAAAACATTTTCATATATAATTATGTATATATATGATATTTTTCATAATATTATGGTGATATGTGAATTTTCTAATTGTGGACATGTCTCCATATTAAAGTTCTCTTGAAAAAAGAGTGGAATGCACTCCCATGTGACGTATGTTTTGATTGGTGTATGGATGGATCTTTTAGGCTAGAAAATTTTAAATATTTGAGAAAAAATTAAAGGTAATTGTTTTGCATAGACGCGATGTGATTAAATTAAATTTTTTGAAATGATCTTGTCAATTCTCTAACTATTGATTTTTGTGTAAATTTGATATGGATATTTGAATATTTCATAGGAGTGAAAAGGTTAATTGTGGGGGATTAATGAAGCATATATTTTCCAAAATTTTATTCTTTAATTTAATTTTTTTATTCTGACTAATTTAATAATTTGAGTACAATTGTCTCATTTTTTGGTTTTAAGAATATTTTGTACTTTATTATGAAAAAGGTTTAATTTCTTATTTTTCCTTCAGTTTTTTATTTTGGTTATAAAATTTTCTACACTAGCCGAAATTGATAAATTATTTTTTAAGGACTTAATATTTATTTTTATTCATTTAATTAAACTATAAAAATGATGAATCCATACATAAGAGGCCCAAATGAATCTTACTAGTGGGGCCTCAAAATCGGTGCCTGAATTTGATGAATTTTGATTATGAGGGCATATCACACAAGGTACCAGTCAAAATAAGAGTAAATTTTAAATAATGATAGATAATATTTTTTGGAAAATTTTCTTTAAATATGTATTATTGGGATTCATCCATTTTCAAGTCCATAAAGCCAGGGTAATTAAACCATTTGAATTCAAATAGTCTTTTATGTTAGAAAATTTTTCTCTAGTAATTTGGTTATAAAATTATCTAAAGAAGATAAAATTTTTTGATATAACAAATAAGGAAAATATAAAAAAAATCATAGAATAATAATTTCCAATATTAATGCATTTAATGGGATAAATATGCATGAAGTATTTAATAATATATTTGGATAAAAAATCCACCCTTCATCATTATAAATGTTAACTTTCATATCCTTTCAAGAAGTTATAAATTTTAATTAGGAAGGGGATTTTTATAATTAAATATTCTTATACATTTTTATATAGTAGTTTTATCTCTTTTTATTATTCTTTTCACTTGTTTTATTATTTTGTTTCTCCCTTTATGAATATCATCTCTATGAAAATTGAGAATTAACATTGGATTTTGTTTGAATGGAGGGAGCAGTTTTATGCTTTGAGTTATCTATAAGTTAATGATTATCTTTAATTTATTTTTATATTTTAGTTGTGGTTAAATTTATTAGGTTATGTTCTCTCCCCCTTTTCACTACTACTATTTTCTTATTCAATTTTTATCAATATTTCTTCCCTTCACTTTCGAAGTTGTTCATAAAATGGAGTTTTACTTGGGTTGTGATTGTCTATGAAGAGTTATACAAGATAAATTTACAAATATTATTATCCCACAACAGAGGCCATGGTTTGGGTTAATAATAATTTAAACAAATATGTTATTGAGTGAGAGGTATTTATCTCAACATTAAAAAGAATATTGAGATTTTTTTTAAAGTTCAATGATTTCTTCACAATGAACTTCTAAGAACATCAGTTTCTTCTTCACTAATTTTTTTTGGATTTTTTGGGTTTTTTTTATCTTTTTTCATATAAATTTATATATGTATATATCATATGAATTTTATAAAACACCCACAATATTAGCATATCATTTATTAGTATATTTGTATAAATATATAATGGTAATAGAAAATAGGTTTGTTTGAGTGGACTTTTTGTGAGATCGACCAAAGGGTGCACACTATGAAACATCATTAATAAAGTAAGAAAATATTTAGTTTTTATTTTTGAAAAATCCATCCCACCAATTAATTTATTTTTATTAACGAATTTTATTACATCTTTAAATTGAGTTGTTTTAACAAAACCTTAATCTCCTTCCTTTAATGAAATATATTTACATTAATTATATGCATATTTTTTTTACTAATTTGATCTAACTTTAAATTATGTTGAATCCATCATACATTTTCAAAAAATTTATTCCCCAATTTATGACCCAACAACATCCTTTCCCCAAATTCATCCAAGTAAGCTACAATTCAACATCTCTTTCTATTCAATGCTTAAAAATGTTTCATCTATATACTTGAATAAAAAAATTATTATAATTAACTTCATCCAAATAGATGTGTTGATTCTAACCTTCATAATAATCAAATGAATGATCTCAAATAATATCCTCCAAGGTTTCAATTTTCTGCTCTGATTTCCCATCAGTTTGAGGATGAAAAGTTGTGCTAAAATTTAATTCTTTACCTAATGACTTCTAGGGTATTTTTCCAAAAAAAATTATGTAATCCTTGGATCACAATAATATATAATTGAAAGTGGAACTCTAGTATACCCAAACCTCACTTTTTTTATTTAATTTATTTTTGAGTATTTTTTGTTTCTCTCTATCCCTAGGTGGTTTTTCATTGAAATTTTGAGTTTTTTGGGAATGTAGAAACCATGAAATAATTACTGTAGTTTTGATAGATCCAAATTTTGTACTTGGTATAAGGTTAAAATACCATGTGGCATGCTCATATGAAGTTATCCAGGCTCCTGGTAGAAGGCACATAGTTGGCACATGGTTTTTTCAAATATGAACATGTGTAGTGCCCAATTTATTTAAAAATGATAAGTTAACTTTATAACTGTAAGACCCTGAAAAATACTCAAAGGAAATTTTACCCAAATCCCCCAAAATAATTGGGGAAAATAATCAAATAAGAGACACAAAAAGGACCGGTCTGCGAACCAGTCCATGGAAGCGCAACGTGGCCAGGCACCGCGAGGCACCCCCTCTGCGAACCATTGTCATTTGCGAAATGGAGGCGGAGAGCCTCCGCGGTCACGAGGCAAGATGGGCATCAGTCTGGTTCACCATCACAAACTTCCCCAACCACGGAATGTGTCGACCAGTTCAAGCCGCACCCGCTGTCGTTCGCGGAATAGAGGCGAAACCCTCCGCAGCTGCGGAGCTCTCCCTATGTTTGCCTCATGGAGAGGGGGAGCGTTCAATACCCACCATGAATTGCGGATTGACAAAGTCAGCCATGAACCGGGTATTCGGTTGTGGGCCTCTGCAAAAGGTGTCGTGTGGCCAGATATACATTCCTTTCCCCACTCTATAAAAGGAGACCAAGGGGAAAAAGAAGAGGATCGGAGAATTGGAATCGGATTTGGAGGGATTGGAGATTAGGAAAGAGATCGGTTGATGGAAGGCTTCAGATTTCACAAAAAGAAAAATTCCCATCTGTGAACCACAACAGGTATATGAATTAAGAAGGAATTGGAGAACTCATAATAATTTGGTGAACCGCAAACCTAAAATAACAAAAAAGGAGAACTGCGAACCATACCCCCTCCACAGATGACTTTCCCATGGACCAGGGACTTTATGCCTCATTTACCACCCATCGTACCGCGTAGCACTCTCCTACGCGGGCGAATCCCTAACCGACGAGCCTCCAATCGGTGCCGCCCTTGGCCGTTGCTGCCCACCTGGAACCCTCTGCGAACCACCCTAGTTCGCGGATTCAACCCGCAGCCGCGAACCACCCGGTTTCGCGGATTGAACCTAAATCCGCAAACCACCGTGGTTTGCGGGATTCTAATCAGTCTGCGGACCACCCTGGTTCGCGGATGGCTTCTCCAACTGCGTGGAACTTTCCCACATGAAGGGCGCCACCACCCATACCTCTTATTGGCTTTCCAAATACTTCGGTGTTCTCATTTCTATAGCCAGGTAAAATCCTTCCGATCCAGCCAGGTCCTCCGCGACTCCCTCATTGGCCTATTCATCGGCCCCGAGCAGAGGCCTCCGCCAGAGCCACTGGAGCGGTGTGGTATAACTTTCAGGAGCATTGGTGTGCCATTTTGATTTCACATACCCATGGTAAATAGGGGCAAAGGGGTTGCCCCGAACCTTGAGCAGATCCCTGAAGCATTCCTAGGTTCACATTCCAACAGTAATGTGGAGTCTGAGCTTGGGAATCCCCTTTCTGCCCCTCCACTTGTTGAGGGTTCCTTGAAGATGGTAAAATAGCCATTAGAAGGAAGGCCCCGTGCACTGCAAGAGAGAATATGGTCACAGGAGCACCCCCTTTCCCTCTCCCGCTAGGCTTTTTTGTCCCGGGCGTCCATCTCGGAGTAAGCCCCGACCTTCTGGGCCTCCTCAGAGTGTAAGCCCCAATTCATCACCCTGAGCCTCCCTCATGCGTAATCCCCACTCTGCTTCTCACAGACGTACCTTTCATGATGTGACCCTCTGTTCCCTACTGCCTCTTGTTTCTCACACCGAGCATGACTCATGTGGGCTTAGAGTAATCATCGACCATGAAATCTTCCTATAGTCCTCCTCAGAGTGTAAGCCCCAATCCATCATTCTGGGCTGCCCCAGAGCGTAAGTCCCATTCCAAAACGAACTTTGTGGACTTTGATCCCTGCCTCCTAGACAGGGTATGTAGGAAGCCTCCTTTAGGTTCAATCCCACCACCCATCGGACCACATGGTATCTCTTCACGTCAATTCCTTGACACCTATGCGAACTACGTGGACTTTGATCCATGCCAAAGCATGGTACATAGGAAGCCTCCCTGAGGTTCAATCCCAACAACCAGTCGATCTGAACATCTCCACATCGGTTCATCGCGCCACTCCTGGTGCTGCCTCAAGCAAGTTTCAACCCTTCAGGGTCATTAATCCAACGAGGGATGGTAAACCTTGGGCATAAATGATTCTGAATCCCTGCATCCAGTTGATCGTTTCCCACCAAGGTTAAATCTATGGATACTATGTTTGGGTATAAACCAAATATTAGTGAACATATGAATATGTATTAAATCTATAAGAGAGTCCCGGAACAGGAAATAATTCCCCCCAAAAAGGGTGTGATGAGCCTGACTTCCCATCCTCTCGACCAATGTGAGTTCTTAAGAGTCGTTGGTCAGACCATCCGGCAAATGCCTGCCTTTGGAAATCAGGTCCATCAATCATTGGATACAAAGCTGTTGGGCGTTTCGTGGCCAAAAACCAGAACGAAACAAAAACTGGTAAACCTGATGTGAATATTTAACCAAACATGACAGATTCAACTTAATCTCACCCAGTGACCCCTTATGCTGCAAAGGAGGGAAAAGAATGGCACTACTTTTAGAACTCTCTTAGATCTAATGGCATCGCAAAGGAACTCACATGTGCACACTTCCAACGATGCAAGGATGAGACTTCCTCAACAATAGAGGACCACATCACCCACCCAGCGTCTTCAATGCTGGGTTTCGGACACCCTGATCCGAGAGTACCACACGAATGGTACTCTCCCAATGGTGGAGGCGGCCATGCATGCCCTCCAATCCATCAAGATTCACCGGTCTCCTGCCCAGCAGGGACCGTAAGGGTGGATCCAGAAAGCCCTCGTCGCTGTCTCCGACCGTTTTGGGAGCCTATCCCTGTAACGCGACAATGCATACCTCCATTATCTTAGGGAGGCGGATGAGGTTGACGTTGAAGACTTTATCCCTGTGGAATGGGGGTTCCGCTCTAAGGCCCCCATCGGAAGGCATCATCCCGGTCACACTGCGACTCAAAATCCTCGCGCCAAGGAGGATGTTTCCCCGAGGATTCAAGCCCATGCTCCCCGAGCTCTGGCCCCTCTAACTGCCCGACGAGGTCGGAAGACGTACAATCGAGGACCGGTCATCACCCTTGTCCATGAGGAGGAGATTCTTTGCTCAGCCATGGAGATATACCACGAATAGGCACCTACACATGTTCGATCCTCCGAAGCCCGCCATCCAGACATGGCGGCATCATACGAGCCGGCGTGCATCCTCTCCGAGCTCCATCAAGCCCGTCGCTCACGCAGGATGGCACTTAACAGGATGGCACCTCTCCCTACCCAGGGTCGTGAAGCAGACCATCTTGACATGGTGGTGACCCGGCACCTGCAGGACCAGCTCCTGGCAGTTTCTTTAGACGCCCGACATCCTG
Organism: Viscum album; assembly: GCA_963277665.1. Lineage (NCBI taxonomy): Eukaryota > Viridiplantae > Streptophyta > Magnoliopsida > Santalales > Viscaceae > Viscum > Viscum album. The sequence goes on along the minus strand of OY728139.1, from coordinate 418,914,597 downwards.
ATATGGTGGCGATCAACAAAGCCCGCCACCCAGATGTGGCAGAAAATCATAGGCAGGCACGTCTCCCCACCAAAAAAGGCCACCGACTCGATATGTTGGGAAACCAATATATGCAGGGCCAGTTCCATGTGGATGCAAGTAAAGTCTTCCACCCCGATCTGGCGGCAAACGGAGAGAGAATCTAGCGTATCCCGGTACAAGGGCAGATTCGTTCACCTGCACCGATACAAGAGAATTGTCAGTACCGACTGACCACTAGAGGACCAAAGTAGGATATTCATACTCTGATATCGAAATGGGACTTCATACCCATTCTAGTCAAAGATGTCTCTCTACATATCTTGGAAATGATGGAGGAGCAGGTATCGATCCCAGATCATATCTTGCAGACTTGCTAGCATGTAATTGCATCGGAGGAAACAGAAAGGACTCGGGCCTATGAGCCCATATCCCCAATTAAGGAAACTCATCTAAGAGATGAGATAGCTGACTCAAAGTAGATCTGCATCCCTACTTCAGCCTAGGAGGGTCACCGGCTATATTCCGCGATGCAAGGGCAACCAGATCGAGCGGTTTCACTCGTTCCAACTGGGGGAAACCCGTCCATCACAGTGGATGCTCCAGAGCATGAATATATCCCTGCTAAAAGTCAAGATGTTTGTCAGTGTATCCCAAAAATGTCACGGGACCCAATTAGACGAGGACCCAAAGGTGAAGGTTGTTGTCAACAGCAGACGGTCCCCGCTTCCCGCAAAAGAGCGCCCCGAACGCGCCGAAGGAAGCTAGAAAATAAAGAGCGGGTTCATGACTCCACTCTGCTGGAAGCTGGGGTTTCTGACGCCGCTAAGCACGCAAAAAAGTATTGAAACCTGGCACACCCATTACCATATTATGGGAGTGGTAGTATCAGTTTTGAAGGTCCTCCCCGCAATGCCGCTACCAGCAGCTCTGAAGGTCCTCCCCAGAGCACCCGTGGGGGCGTCCTCCGTGGGAATATAACGATCGGCCATGAGAGCTTCTCCCCTGATGCGAGTCACGAAAACCCTCCACATGACCAGAAGGTTGAGTAGCAAGAAGGTCCTCCACTTGCTTCTGTCCACCCTAAAGGTCCTCCCCGGGGTATACACTGCAATCACTCTCTATAGAGTGGGACCACATATTATGATGGTAGTCGTCACTATCATAGTCATAACTACGGAGGTCCTCCCCATAGTGATGTCTCATCATGACAAGAAGGACCTCCCCTTGTCGTGGCCTTCCCTAAAGGTCCTCCACAGGGGTTACACTGCAATGGAACTCCACACAGGCAGGCATCAAGTCACGGTGGTAGTCCTCACCACCCTGATAACAGAGGTCCTCCCTGTAGAGACGTCGAGCAACTAGAATTCCCTCCCCTCATTGCGGTATATTCTGGAGGCCCTCCCCAGGATGTATCTCGCAGATATTCTCCCTGTGGAAGCAGTAATGGTAGTCCTCACCATTGCCGCAGTTGTGATGGTATTCCTCCCTACCATGGCCGTCATTGCGAAGGTCCTCCCCGCAATGGCCCCAAGCAACAAGAAGGTCCTCCCCTTGTCGTGGTGTGTCCTAAAGGTCCTCCCCAGGATGCGCGTCGAACTTCAATCCATGATGGTCATCCTCACCATGATGGTAGTTGTTGCGAAAGTCCTCCCCATAATGACACTATGCAGCCAGAAGGTCCTCCCCGTGCTACGACACTCCCTGGAGGTCCTCCCCAGGGTGTGCACTGCAAAATTCCTCTATGCAGTGAAGCATTAAGCAGTAATGGTAGTCCTCACTATTACGGCCGCCATTGCGGAGGTCCTCCCCACGATGAAATATTATTTCGACAGGAAGGCCCTCCCCCTGCCGAAGCAAGCACCAAAAGGCCCTTGTATTCCTAGGCACTCAGAAAGAAGGGATCGAGCATGTCAGATTCCAAGCTTGTCTCTAACGACACCCTTCTTCGATCAGGATTCGTTCTAGGGCTGCATTCATCTTCTGAACCACCTCAGAATCACCCACATGACAATTCAATACCTACCGGTCCCACTGCCTCTGACTACAGTGAGAGCCTTAGTTGAGCTGACCAGGTAGAGGAATCACTGGCGGAGGAGTATGCCGATATGATGCACCTGAGGAAAAGACGGGCCAGGAATGATATAACAGTTATGTTTTGGCCCACAGCCACCTCTCAGTACAACATACCCAGGGAGTTTTTGGAAGAATACATGCACGGAATCTGCCATAATATATGGACGACCCTCTATCGGCTGAAGTCAAGCATCATGCCCTATGACGGGTATATAGACCACGTCAAGACGATAGGGGACCTCTTGCATCACATCGACCTTGAGGCCCTTTCCTCGATGTGACAACAATGCCCCAAGAGGCGCAAAGGGGATATGTAGGTAGCTTTCCTCCATGCACTACACGAACTTCTCCTCCTCATCGGTGATACTCTGATGGGATTCCATATCAGGGGATGGGGGGGAACACTGAGCTCTTCATTTCACTCCGCTCCCCACCCAGGAAAAACCCATTTGACATGGTATCGTGTAACGTCGTCACATCGAGACGGCAATCAGGTGGACCCCCTGTTCAGGAAAGGAAACACTCCCAATAGAGTCGGGCCTCTAGTAAGTCCAAGAAGAATCAGGCCCGGCAGGAATGAATCATTCAAAAACATCTGAATCAGGACACTGAGAGCATATAGCATGACTCTCGCCTAAGAGAGGCCAATCAACGATCTCTGCCTGCCTCCCCAGAAGGGACTGATCCACAGTTGAATTTGGCACCAGATCCGGTTCACCCCCGGATTGGGGCACACGAGATCAGGGAGGTCGTGGTAGCCACAACCACTACCGCAATCCAGGTTCAACCCCAGCCTGCAGGGTTGGGGGAATTTTTAACAACAAATTCCCCCATAAGACCAATAAAACCGGGAAGAGACTCAACGTCCAGGGAACAGATCCAGCGCCATCCCTCAGGGCTGGGGGCCTTATTACCCCCTCAACAACAACCTCCCCCACGAGAGTTGGTATTCTCTCTTTTAGGGAGGATAGTCAGAAGAGGAGGTTCTCATCCTATCCTGTCATTCGAATCATCATCCCCTCTAAGTGTAAGGTGCACCGTAAGCTCGCATCAAATAATTCTCCGCGTCACCCTTCGTCAAGAAGTCCAAGGGCAATCCCAGGTCATGAAAGGGAAGTCCAACTGAAGACGTGTGATATCCTCTTTCTATTTTGAAGTTGACATCCCCTCCACCCTACAATATGCGTTCATCAATGTCATAGAGGCTAACCCCGCGGGTGAAACTGGAGAAAATGCAAATCCGGATGAATCGGGAGACGACAGTTCCGGTCAGGCTGTGACTCACAATAAACCCCCAGGTGTGCACACTCAGAACCAGAGGGCCACTTTAAATATGGCCTCCCCTTCAGCTAACCTCCCTCTGCCTACCCTGCGATCTTCAAATAAGGATAATAATAAAGGAGTGGTTACCCTTAACTCATCCCCTTCTCTAGATAAAAATGTTCCACTCACGCTCGAAGAGAGGTTCGCTCGACAGGAAGAAGAGATGAAAGAGTTGAGGTGGCTTAACGTCGAGCTGCTCCAGAGGAACTGCCTTATTGAAAGTGTGTCCCAAGAAGAGCCACGTCATGTACTCCCAGCAAGTGAAACTCAAAGGCTAAGGATTTCCCCAGCAAATGAAGCATGATCAGGGCTCCTTCCCAATGAGGCGCCTGGTTCGTCTAACTACCTAAACATGGATGATGAATACCAGGATTTCCCTCCATTTAGGAGGAAACCGGAGCAAGTACGCCCAAAACCTCTGAGGGTACCCCGAACAGAATATTCACCCTTGGTGCCAGCCAATCTGGATCCTCAGGCAATGCCTCAGGCTACGCCTGCCCAGGACCGGGCCCAACAGGATGTAAACCAGGGACTCACCAACACCATCGAGGCACTAACAGCTCGATTGGAAGTGATGGAAGGTCGAAGTGCTCCGATACAGCCGGAGTGGAAACCCTATCTAGATTGGGTGACCAACACACCACCTCCACCCAATTTTTGGAGCCCTGTATTCCCCATCTTCAATGGATCAGGCGATCTGGAGCAGCATTTGATGCACTACACATCCTATTGCGACCCTATGATGGGGACTCCGGAACAACAAGAAGAAGTGAAACTCAGATGCTTCGTACAGACCATGCAAGGATCTGCCTTCTTCTGGTATATGAGTCTACCGGACCAATCGATAAAGAGCTGGGAGGACCTCTGACAGCAGTTCCTGTTCTACTTTAGCTCAACGCTGCCTAAAACAATGGTCAGCGATCTCATGAACTGCAAATAGAGGAAAACGAGAGAGTCTCAGATTTCATCGCCAGATGCAAAGGTATGACCTATTCTCTAAATAGTCCAATGCCTCATGAGGAGATCCTATCTATATGCATCAATAATCTTAGAGATGAGCTGCGAACACCACCCATACCGGTGGAATGCACCACTGGCTTCTGCCATCTCTCAGCTATTGCCCAAAGAATTGAGGACTCCCTGAACTGGACTAATTCAAAGTCATGAATAGCCTTGCAGACTCTGGTGAAGAGAGTTCCTAGAGCTGAAGCCTCGGCCTTCACACTCAAGCCGGCCCCTGTGCCCGCTCCACCGCTCAGGCCTCCAACAAATTGTCAAGGGCGCCCTGCATATCGGCAGCCTCCCCCGCCTAAACGGGGCGATCAGAGAGGATCGAAGCGGAACCATTTGAGGAGCGATGAAAAAAAGTATACTAATTCCAAGATGATCAAGTTCATGGATACTTCATTGCTTCCATGAACTACAACTTGCTCCGCCTCCTGGAGCTGAGGAGAACTGAAGATGTCAGCCGCAATGACAGGCCAGATTACTGCCCCTACCATCGGATGTTGGGGCATAGTATCCGAGAATGATTCCTCTTCAAAGACCTCCTGTAGAGGATGGTAGATTCTGGAAATTTTGAGCTGGGACCACCCCCAGCACATGTGGCATGTATCTCTACCACCGACTCCGAAAAAGAGGAGGGGTGGCAGAAAGTCACCAGCAAGCAGGGGCAGAAATTTGACAATTGGATGACTCGTAAGACTATCAACCGAGCCCAGGGCATACTCCGAGCTCAACTAAAGTATCCAGTGTTTCCACTAGCAACCCCTAGAGTCGCAAAGACAACCACATCAGCCTCACAATCCTCCACAAGCCTCTCATCCAGACGGAGTCAAAGGAGGAAGCAATCACAAGAAGAGCAGTCCACGACGGGGCCAAAGTTAGTCCCGACCCTGCCAGATTTTATGCCCTCAAATTTAGCACCATGGGAACTGACCCACCAAATGGAGCCCTCATCATAACCACATGATGTTAAACTGTATGGCCCACGTCCTCACCGCATGACGTTAAACTGCATGGAGTTCGTCCGGACCACATGATGTTAAACTATATGGCCCTCGTCCTAACCACATGATGTTAAAATGTATATCCCACATCCTCACCGCATGACATTAAACTGCATGGAGTTCGTCCTGACCACATGATGTTAAACTGTATGGCCCACGTCCTCACCGCACCATGTTAAACTACATGGAGTTCGTCCTTACCGCGTGATGTTAAACTGCATGGACAAGGTGATTTAAAAACACCCTCTTCCCCTGTGTATGAATCAGACCTGCACAGGGTGTATCGTCTTTCAGAGAAATACGTGAGGCTTGATTCCTGCCCTCGCAGGATACACAGTGATGCCAGAATTCCACACCCTGGCCCAGCCACCTCAAAAAAAGAAAAAAAGGGGAAAAACAAAAATACCCCTCCCCCGTGTATAAACCAGACCTGCACGGGGTGTGTTCATCGTCCTAACCAGATAACGTTAAACTATATGGACTTTGTCTTCACCGCATGGCATTAAACTGCACGGATTCCAGAGAACTACATAGGTCTTGATTCCTGCCCTCGCAGGATACGTAGCGACGCCAAGATCCCCAGTCCTAGCCCAGCCCCTTAAAAAATGCCCTTTCCCCCTGTGTGCGAACCAGACCGACACAGGGTGTACTTCTCGTCCTTACTGCACGACGTTAAACTACATAGGCAAAGATGTTAAAAATGCCCCTTTCCCCATGTACAGACCAGACCTACATGGGGTTTATATCGTCTTCCTTACCGCATGATGTTAAACTGCACAGAAGTTGTCCCCACCGCACAACGTTAAACTGCGCAGACCCCCTTTTTCTTTCACGTCGGGTCACCTTCGTCCTTACCGCATGACGTTAAACTTCATGGATTTTTTCCTTACATCATGACATTAAACTGCACGGACTTCGTCGCGACCTGCCCAGGACACATGGCGATACGATATGGAGATACTCCTTGCACATTTGGATACATCCTTTCCATACATCAGACTCCACAGCCCAGATAATTATGGATCTTCATCACCACTCATGGCCATCGGAGGTGGAAAGTCATCCACCCATGGAAACCTTTGTACGACTAAGAATACCATGACCTTAGAGGCTCTGCATATTAATAGCCCCTGGCCCGTCTACGAAAGGCAAGATTTCCACAGGCGACACTCTTCCTAGATCTGTATGCTTACCAGCCTCAGAGCCCCCATATCATACCTCTTGATCCAGAAGTTTATGGCGAAGTGGTTTACAAGTTCATTCCCCATTTCACATTTGGGTGTTGCCAGGGTTTCCCTATCTGGCTAGCCTGTGTGTCCTCCAGTGGTTCACATAGCGACCTTCATCAACAAACATCAAGCCAGGTCTAGGCTACTTTCACTCGATGGACAATTGCGGTGAAGATGTTTCTTGTATACCCATACACCATTATCCCCACGTGTCGAACTCTGCACTGTGAGCAATCACGGATTTTCATAATCATTCATGGCCATCGGAAGTGGAAAGTTATCAAATCGGGGACACCTTTATACGACTATGCATACCATGCCCTAAGCGGCTCTGCATAATGATAGCCCCTGGCATGTCCATCAAAGGTAAGATTTCTTCGGGCGGTACTTCTCCTAGCTTCGTACGCCTACCGGCCTCAAAGCCCCCACACCATACCCCCTGATCTGGGAAAGCTCGAAGTTGCAGTTTAAAACCTTCATCCCCCGCCCTATTCTAAGTATATCAGAACATGTTGACTCAGTTATCCTTTGAGTGACCGCAGCAATATTCACCCAATGGTCCGAGCTCTATGACCGATACACTAGGATTATCTCATCCTTACCGCATGATGTTAAACTTCATGGAATGAAGGCACACCCCCACGCAAAAAAAAGAGAAAAGATCAGTGCAGGGGGCTCTTTGAAACTCAACAAGCAACCAGGGACGGATATCCCTGAAATGTCCAGACATTCCCCTGCCAATTGATAGACTTTTTAGCCCAGATAATTGTGGATCCTCATAACCATTCATGGCCATCAGATGTGGAAAGTAATCAACCCGTGGACCCCTTTGTATGACTATGCATACCATTCCCTCAGTGGCTCTGCATAATGATAGCCCATGGCTCATCCATCAAAGGCAAGATTTCCACAGGAGATTCTCTTCCTAGCCCCGTACGCTTATCGGCCTCAGAGCCCCCATATCACCTTTCCTGATCCAAGAAGTCCATGAACCATGATTTACACCAATCAACCCCCTCCCCCCACGTCTGGGGCATGTTGAGGTATTCAATACCAGTTACATTTTGATGAAGAGTAGCCTTTGCAAAAATGTCTCTGTCCTCGCTGCATGATGTTAAACTGCATAGCAACCTGCAAAAATGTCTCTGTCCTCACTGCATGACGTTAAACTGCATAGCAACCTTTAAAAATACCCCCGTCCTCGCTGCATGATGTTAAACTACATAGCAACCTTTAAAAATTTCGTCGTCCTCACTGCATGACGTTAAACTGAACAGATTATGTCCCAACCACAAGACGATAAACTACACGGTCATACTCGTCATGGGTTCAGTGAGGAATGAAGGCTTTTCTCCATCCTTCAGTGCACGGGTTAGACTTGCATGAACCACCACCTCACACTCACATGAAAAAGAATTACTTCACCTGTTCTCTGGATGTTTAGTCTAGATATTTCCCTCGTATTCAGGCACCCTCTCATCATAAACCATACTTTGTACTCAGAAAAAAAGCTGAATCCTCATAAGCCACCCCTGTTGGTTCCAAATCTCAACTTCCCTGAAGTTTCTAGGCTATCGTAAGTGGATAGTCTTTGACTTAAGGACACCTTTGTATGACTATGCATACCATTCTCTCAGTGGCTCTGCATATTGATCGCCCCTGGCCCGTCTACCGAAGGCAATATTTCCTTAGGCAATGCTTCTCTCCATACGACTCTTGGCCTCTGAGCCCCCATTTCTATCCCGTGATTTGGAAACCCTCTAAGCTACAGATTACCAACCTCTTCCACAATCCTACCTGAATGCGCCAGAACATCTTTGATGACATTACCAAGAACCAGGAGAAGTCGTTCCATTTCATATGATGTCCTAGATGCATGAATTTAAACTATGTCAAGCCTCAACCATCCCTTACGCTAACTAAATGCATAGGGAGGTGGTCTCTGGACCACGCTCCTGATTTGTACGGATGCTCCCAAAACCCTTTCAGATGTCACACTCCCCTTCTGAGCCACCCCTAGTGGTTTTCATATTTTTCCATGCCACCATCGTGGTTTCCATAAGTCGGACTTCCATGAAGACCCTTGGCCATCAAAAATGGATTAGTCGTTGACTTAAGGACGCCTTTGTATGACTATGCATATCATGCCCTCAGAGGCTCTGCATATTGATTGCCCCTAGCCCATCTACCAAAGGAATGTTTTCCTTAGGCAATGCTCTTCTTTCCTATGTACGACGGCACGACTCCCATGCCCTGAGACATGCCCTGCATACCGCTCAAATTCAAACATGCCCCCCCCCCACATGCGTTTTAAGGGTATTAAGACATCTTTTAATCAGTTAACCCCATTGGGGCCCTCGTCCCACCATATTTGGTCAAATATGTTCGACCTAAAACATCAGTAATGATTTTTTTGTCGGCGGGACTTTAAACCGCTCACAAAAGAAAGAGGCACAAAGCTTGTTAGGCCGAAAACCCGAAAAGGTTGACCTAAGAAAAATCTGGGTTATACCCGCTTGGTCCATACCGAATAGGCCCAGGAAAAATCAGGGCATTAAAAGAAGAAAAAGACAAATATTTTGTAGGGTTTTCCTATAAAACCCTAGAAATAGTCAGACTACGCTCGCTAGATCCCATGGTCCAGGAAAATATTAGAGCTTGTTTTCCTGAGTTATGATTAGTTCTGATTCAGTGAATTGTTATTTTTACAACAGTTGTTCTAAGTAACAATCAAATTCCTCAGAAATGAGTGATTGACAGAGACTATGTTATGTTCGAACAAAAAAGGGGAGGACGTCCACAAGCCAGGGTCTCTCCTTCACACAAAGGGGGGGGGAGAGGGATCATCGACTACACGGCAAAGGTCACTGTAGGATTGTTCCAACACTGCCTTCTCCCAGGTTTCAACCTATGCCACCAGATGGATACTCTCCACTGCGGTTTGGAGATCATTGATCCTTTTTCTGGTAACTTTAAGATGACCAGTCATAGCCGATAACTGATCCCTCAGCATCGCGGCCCGTTCTTCGCATGCATGCAACTCGGAGGATAGGATGGCCGCCTGATCTCGAGAGATCGCCTCCCATGATATCAGTTGATGGAGCTTTGTTGTGGTTTCCTCCAAGGTCTGGTCCCCACAATGAGTGATATCGAAGTGAGAAATCTTGCATTCATTAGTGACAGCTTCCTTGCAGGCCATGACAACTTGGAAACCAAGAGAATGGAACTGCTAATAGTTAAAGCCACCCGACCCCAAACCCAGGAAGATCTGACAAAGAGCTTCGGTTTTTGTTTCCATTTTGGCTAAGGGGGTTTCGGTGATGATTAACAGATTCGGGGCCAGGCCCACCTGCGCACTGCCTGATGGTCTGCCATGGTACGAGGATATTTGGTATCCTCGCTGGACGACACAAGAACAAAGTATGGCATGGCAGCCCGCGCAGATGTGTCCCCACTAGAAGTTGACTCTGAAGCTGGAAAGTCTGGAGCCCCTAACCCCGGTTCAGGATTGGGTACCAAGTTTCTAATCCTAGTATCGACTGGAAGAACCTCTGGGATGGTCTCACTAGGACCCGACACCACATGGTCATCCTCATCCATGCACAAGAAGGAAAATTTTTGCTTAACTATGGCCACTACAGGGTTGGGAGAGGAAAGTTCTCAAAGTCACTTTGATCGACGGGCCATTAGTCGATCCTCCCTTAAAACTGATGAGGAAGGTGTAGTGGATGCAACGGCCACCATACCTCTTAATTTGGGAACCCACCGGACAGCCTTCCCTAGGATCCCATCAGGATAGTATGTTACCCATGTTTTTGCATACTGCATGGAAAGGCCGGTAGTCGCGCCAGTATCAAGCAGGGTAATGCTTGTGTCAGATCCCTCCCGCGTCAGCATCAGCAACCACTGACGAAGTATGGCTGGATGCAGTCCTTGAGCCCGAGAATAGGGAAGGGAAATATAGACTTACATGCACCCGAACTAGCAAGAAAAGCGATACGGGACGTACAACTCGCACAAAGAAACATCGTCGATCTGTGCAGACAGAAACACATCCCACAATGAGATTATGTAAGAGCACTCCTCCAGTCTCCCCCGGCGATTGTCAACTAAGACGCTAGAAGGGGTGGGGTAGGGAGTGAAGATGAACTAGGAGAAGTCGCTCAGGAGATCGAGGACTTCACTAGAGTGGAGAGACTTCAAGCGAACTTCGGCTATATCCAGTAGGGTAGTCCAAAAGGTAGGAAGCAGGATGGCTGTGTTGTGAATATATTCATAACAGTGACAGTGATTTGCCACCTAGCTGTACAAAAATTGAAATGGCCTACTTAGATGGTAGGGTTACCCGCCCACCTGCATGTCGCTCAGTAGCTCGTAGATACGGGCCAAAGTGGGCACAGCTAAATTCACCAAGTGGCCCTCTGCTAACTCGTCCGCCATCATCAAAGTGCAGGCCCAGACACCTGGGTTAACATCTCGGGAAGGAAATATCCATCCGCTCAAAAACATAGCAAACAGACCGGCCACCCGGAGCATAGGCGACACACCAGGGCGCACCTCATAACCCCATGAAAGGTAGTCACCTGCTTCCAGAACCGCCCAGTAAGAACCTTGAATGGTTTGTGACTGTTGGGAAGGATGATTCCTAGGACGCTTAATCTTCGGCGTAGGACCAGTGGTGTTCAGAAATAACCCTATCCATGTGTTGTAAGGAATAAGTGAGCGAGCATGCAAGGCCTGGCCCAGTGACTGCTCCGCTATGGTCATCAACTCTTTCTCCAATAAAGGCACATGTTCAACATCTTCCCATGCATCGGGAGTGGGAAAATATTTGTCATACATCTCGCCAGCAATCGGCAGTCCTCCTATCTAGTAGATGTCCCACAGACTAATGCCGACTTCCCCGTGGAAGAGGTGGAAAGTATTAGTACTTGAACACCAGCGGCTGAATAGGTCGGGTAGGATTGAAGATGGTGGGTAAACCGCAAATTGGGAAGCCCACACTGCGGAGTATAGGTTAACCACTTCCAGTGAATCGGGAGACTCCCAACAATGATGATGGACCCAGAAAGCCCAAGCCCAATCATTTGAGAAGAGCCTGTTGGACCGAAGATCCCACTTGGGAACCTACCCCACATCAGAATCCCTTCGAGCAAGGTTGATAAGAGAAGGGTATTCCTTAAGGACATCTTCCTGAGAAAAGTCTTGAGTGCACTGATCGCTATGGTTCCAGACAGAGCCCCTCAGAATAAATGTGTCTTTCGGACCAAAATTAGAGATTATCTCACCGGGTTGGGTAAGGTTTGCCTGAATGAATTTTGAAGGTACTTCCAAGAAAGGATAAGGGAGACCTGTGAAAGTAGGGGGGATAGGGACGTCATCCTGAAGACCGAAGCCATAGAGCGGGATCCGATTGGATAATGGATAACTCAGAAGCTCTGGAGAGAGAAGGTTCTTCAATGCACCATCACCAGGAATGATGGACCGACTAGGGTCCTCTTTGACGCCCTCCGCTCTGTGAATCATAGCTGAATGTCTTTCGGAGCCAGTTGAGAGGGGCTCTACAGCAGGCCTCGACGCAGAATGAGGGGGAACCATATTTTCTCCCTACACAATGAGTGAAATCAATCCGAAATAAAAATCTGGAAAAAAATAACCAAATGAATGGTTAAGGAGCCTTCATAATCAAATCTGCAAGGAGTCCTTGGAGGATGGTTCGTGATGACATCATCTCGCGAACCAGCCCTTCACGAAATCAGTCCGTGAAGCCCTGGCATGCGGATCATTGGATAGGAAACCACGAACCAAGTAGTTCCGCGGAAATTCAATCCTGATTTTATTCAGAAGATTCAGATACTTTTTAAAGTTCAAGATATTTTCAGTCTGCGGAGCATTGAAACCGCGAAGCAAGTTCCTCTGCAGTCGTTCATCACTTACATTTTAATTTATTAAGAGTAATGGTTAGCGGTCGGAAAGTTGGTTCGCAGGTGAAGGTGACCACGAAGAATGAATGGTTCGCGGAGGTTGCTGCAAGTTCGCGGACGAGGCACTTCGTGAAGGAGAAAACACGTGGAGGCGAAGGAGCTCTGGTTTCACGAAGAATTCAGTAAAGGAAAAGTGTGAGGGCTCCCCGTATTTATAGGCATGGTCCCCTACCGGGTCCACCTTTCTACCGCAAACTATCTCAGTTTTAGGACCAATTTTCATCGGAATGGCCTCCTCTTCATTCTGACCAGACCCCATTCCGATGGGGGGAATTAGTAGGGTCCTGAAAAATCCATGAAGGAAATTTTACCCAAATCCCCCAAAAGAATTGGGAAAAATAATCAAAGAAGAGACACAAAAAGTACCGATCCGCGAACCGGTCCATGGAAGTGAAATATGGCTAGGCACCACGAGGCACCCCCTCTGCGAACCATTTTTGTTCGTGAAATGGAGGCGGAGAGCCTCCGCGGTCGTGAGGCAGGATAGGTGCCAGTCCGGTTCACCGTCATGAACAGCACCAACCGCGGACCACGGCGACTGGTTCAAGCCACACCCACTGTCGTTCACGGAATAGAGGCGGAACCCTCCACAGCCGTGGAGTTCTCCCTGAGTTCGCCTCGCGGTTGGGGAGAGCATTCAATACCCACCGCGAATCACGGATTGACCAAGTCAGCTGTGAACCGGGTATTTGGTTATGGGCCTCTACAAAAGGTGTTGTGTGGCCACAGATACATTCATTTCCCCACCCTATAAAAGGATACCAAGGGAGAAATAAGAAGAGGATCGGAGAACTAGAATTGGATTCGGAGGGATTGGAGATTCGGAAGGAGATCGGTTGAGGAAGGCTTCGGATTTCTCAAACAGTGAAATTCTGATCCGCGAACCACAGCAGGTATATAAATTAAGAAGGAATTGGAGAATGCATAATAATTTGGTGAACCGCGAACCGAAAATAACAAAAAAGGAGAACCGCAAACCATAACTCCTCGGTGGATGACTTCCTCGTAGACCAGGGAGATTATGCCTATTTTCCCACCCGTCGTACCGTGTAGCACTCTCCTACGCGGGCGAAGCCCCGGCCGACGAGCCTCCAATCGGTGTCTCCCTTGGCCACTGCTGCCTGCCTGGAACCCTCTGCAAACCACCCTAGTTCGCGGATTGAACCCGCAGCCACGAACCACCCTGGTTCGCAGATTGAACCCGAAGCCGCGAACCACCCTAGTTCGCGGGATGCCAATCAGTCTGCAGACCACCCTGGTTCGCAGACGGATTCTCCAGCCGCGTGGAAATTCCCCACGCAAAGGGATCCACCACCCATACCTCTCAGTGGCTCGCCAAATACTTCAGTGTTCTCATTTCCAAAGCCAGGTAAAATGCTTTTGATCCAGACAAGTCCTCCTTGACTCCCTCATTGGCCTATTCATGGGCCCCAAGAAGAGGCCTCCATCGGAGCCACTGGATCTGTGTGGTAGAACTTTCAGGCGCATCGGTGTGCCATTTTGAGTTCACATACCCACGGTAAATAGGAGAAAAGGGGTTTCCACGACCATTGAGCAGATTCCCGAATCATTCATGGGTTCACATTCCCACTATAATGTGGAGTCTAAGCTCAGGAATCCCCTTTCTACCCCTCCACTTGTTAAGGGTTCCTCGAAGATGGTAAAATAGCCATCAGAAGGAGCCCTTGTGCACTGCAAGAGAGGAGATGGGCACAGGAGCACCCCCTTTCCCTCTCATGCTGGGTTTTGTCACCACGGGCATCCATCTCGGAGTAAGCCCCGACCTTTTGGGCCTCCTTAGAGTGTAAGCCGTAATTCATCACCCTGGGCCACCCTCATGCGTAAGCCCCACTCCGCTTCTCACGAACTTACCTTTCACGACTTGATCATATGTTCCCTACTGCCTCTTGTTCCTCACACCGAGCATGACTCATGTGGTCTTAGAGTAATCATCGACCATGACATCTTCATATGGGCCTCCTCAGAGTGTAAGCCCCAATCCATCATTCTGGGCTGCCCCAGAGCGTAATCCCCAAGCCAAATCGAACTACGTGGACTTTGATCCCTACCTCCTAGACTGGGTACATAGGAAGCATCCATGAGGTTAAATCCCACCACCCATCGGACCACCTGGTCTCTCTTCATGTCGGTTCCTCGACACCTATGCGAACTATGTGGACTTTGATCCATTCCAAAGCTTGGTACGTAGGAAGCCTCCCTGAGGTTCAATCCCAACAACCGGTCGATCCGATCATCTCCACATCAGTTCACCGTGCCACTTCTGGTGTCGTCTCAAGCAAGTTACAACCCTCTGGGGTCATTAATCCAATGAGGGATAGTAAACCTCAGGCATAAATGATTCTGAACCCCTGCGTCTAGTTGATCGTTGCCCACCAAGGTTAAATCCGTGGATACTATGTTTGGGTATAAACCAAAGATTCGCGAACATATGAATACATATTAAATCTATAAGAGAGTCCCAGAACATGCAATAATTCCCCCCAAAAAGGGTGAGATGAGCCCGACTTCCCATCCTCTCGACCAATATGAGTTCCTAAGAGTCGCTGGTCAGACCATCCGGTGAACGCTTGCCTTTGGAAAGCAATTCCATCAATCATTGGATACAGAGCCGTTGGGCGTTTCGTAGCCAAAAAATAGAAAGAAACAATGACCCTAATTGAAATTCAACACAAATCACACCCCTCACCCTATATTTGTCTCATGTTCACCCTAGGAGGATCTCTTTCCCGTTGTTCTTTCTCCTCATTTGATGATTTCTCTTGGATTCTTTAAGAATTAAGGATTTATATTCTCATTAATCTTCTTCTAACCTCTTTGACTTGTTTTTTATTCTTTTTAATCATTTCTTTATTGTATTTTTAGGCTTTAAAGTTTCTACTGAAGGTGTATAGAATTTTTTTTAAAAAAACTTTAACTAATTAAAAAGCACTCAAACCTCCTTTTTTAGTTTTATTGAACTCAGTTATTTTTCAGTGATCATATTACTTATATCATACTCGAATTTATTTTGGTAAATTAGAGTATAGAGAATATTAGTAAATTAAAATTTCCTTATAAATTTTACTATATAATTAAAACATGTAGAAATAAGTAAAATGAAAATTTAGAAAGTTATATAGTAAAACAAACAGAAACTTAAAAAGGGGAATAAGTAAAATATTACCTTTAACCTAAAATTCAATTACCTTTAATAAAGGTATCTGTAGTTTTTACAAAACTACGAGGTGTTTATTTATTCAATTATAAATACCTTAATCAAAAAGATCAAAATCAGTTCTACTTTCCTATCCTCGGAAGCACTTGAACATCCTGATTGGAATCATCTATCTTCATATTCCTGGAATCCATTAATCTACACCTTTATTAGGCACAGAATATAATTTCAAAAATGTTCTATTGAATTTAAAATCCTCACTAGTATTCTATAGAGTCAAAACTCTATGAAAATATTATAATTAAAAAGTAATAAGAAGTCAAATAAAATAAATCTTTAAATGGGTTGAGTTCCCAAAAGAATCAGTTCCAACTCCTCGGATGCACCTCTATTTATAGGCACACCACTAATAGTCATATTTCCATGATTTTAATAGTTGTTTTCAATGGAATTAGATTATTTCTAGATTTATATCATAGAAATTACATCCCTATATGATTTCATTTTAGTATAACCATTAAAATGTTGTTAAAAATTCTTCTATCCGATAGAAATAATTCTAACTTTGATTATAAAATTATTATTCAAATGAAATAAAACATTGTCAGTCTAACAAACTAAACTAATTCACATTGATAAACTAGAATCAGTCACACAAATAGAATAAAAATAGTCACACAAATATACTAAACCTAGTCACATTGATAAACTAAATTCAATCCCACTTATTGAAAAAACTCAGACACACTAATAGACTAAACTCAGTCATACTAATATACAAGATTTGGTTATTTTGATGGATTGGATATTGGTCGTTATGATGGACTAGAATTTTTTCATTAGAATGGACTATGATTTAGTCATTCTAATGGACTTCACTTTATTCATTTTAATTGATAAGATTTCAGTCAGTACAATGCATTATACTTTAGCCAGTCCGATGAATCAAAATTTTAGTCTGTCTTATGGATCATACTAGTATGGAAAGTTTATATTATATGTTTAGAAATATTTATACATCCCATAGAATAAATATTTTTCTATAGAAAATTATAAATACTAAGGAAATATAAATTTAGTAAAAACAATGTAAGTGTGTGTTTTGATTTTCAAAACTAAGGATAGAAAGTTTATAAAGTAAAAAAATTCCAACTCAATAATATCCCCATTTTTGAAAATAATAATACACAACATTTAAATAAAAAACTAACTTTTAAAAAGATACAAACCCATTTTTCATTTAATAATACTTCTTAATTTATCTTTATTATCTCCCCCTTTATTTATAACTCCTCTTTATTTAACAAGATTTTTTTGGAAGGTGGATAATGTTATTGAAAAAAAATTATCCCCCAATAACACTTCAAAAACTTCTCCCCCAATCAATAACTTCTCCCATATTTATAACTTCTCCCATTTATAATTTTCAATAATAATATGAGAGATAAAAAGAACATAAAATGTTATAAAAATAATTATATGCAAAAATTTAGTATAAATAAAAATTTATCCTCGAAAATAGAAAGAAAATTCAAAAAAATAATTTTGAAAAAACATTCAATAATAATATGCAAAGAAGAATTCATTCAAACTTTCATTCAATCAAAATTATTTTTTACATCAATATTTTATAAGAAAAAATCATTATTTCTTCTGTAACTTCTTGAAAATGATTTTAATCATCTTGAAATCTTCTGGGTTTTTCTAAATTTCTAATGTCTTTGACTCCAAACTATACATATTTTATTAAAAAACATTAAACCGTCAATATTCTCCCTTTATTATGGAATATTCTTATTTAAGATACTAGTTCTCAATGTTATTATTTTTCAACCTCTAAAATTTTACTTCAAGAAACATATTATTTTTATTTAGTTCCACAATATCCTTTTACTCATACTTCGATAAATATATAAACTATTCCAAAAGTTAAAAAATTTCATCAAATTAATAAGAAAACTTTTGAAAATAATATGAAATCCCTAATGATGTCTTCTCAACAACTTCAATAAATTCATCATGAAACTCCATATCTCTTTCGGTGTCTTTTAACTATCTAATGATCTTCTTAAGCCTTACTCTTTCTAACATTTATTCAAATTTGAAATATTTAAAATTGTCCTTGTTCCATAAAATTATTTCTATTAATGGATTTAGATAATCATAGTGTTCTAAAATATTTAACCTTCTCTGAATTTTCTTACAATAAGATTCTAAACATGGTAGATATGGAATATCATCCAAAATTTTCTTTAAAGATTCAATGAATTAAGTGAATCTTTATTCCATTATTTGATCGAAATTATTATCTTGAGAAAATATTAAATCCAATTAAATATTAGAAACTTTTCTTCTTGAAGTTTTAGAAACTACTTTCTATTTCTCGTTCACTTACTCTCCTCTTTCATTTTTCAAATTTTTGAAACTTCCATTGTGACACTTTTTTCTATATGTTTCTGATTTTTCTGATACTTTTGATTATGATTGTTGATTTTCAATTTCTTTTTTAGAACATTCCTCATTTTCTAAAACTACAAAATTAGAATCGTCATCGAACTGAGTAATAAATGATGATGTTTTTGGAGAAATTTTGTCTTCCTCTTCTTCTTCTTCTAATTCTTCAGAAGAAGTTTCATTAGAATTTTCTTCAAATTATTTTTCTAATTTCCTAGATAAATTTTCTTTACTTTTAAAATATTCTATTCTAGGATTATATACAATTTTTTTAATTTGAAATTGAACTATTTCTAGAATAGATTTTCAATATCTACAAATTTTCCTCTTCTATTTTAAAATTAAATAGAAACTTTTAAAGTTCCAGCAATTTCATGTTTCAGAAGGTTTAGTGAAAAAACATCATTGTTGAGCTGACTAATTGGTTATATGATAGCTAAAGGATAAATTTATGTTAATATTTATCCTTCCTCCCAAGTAGTAGAATGCATATCCCTTTGGTCCCTTTCAATACCTTTAATAAAACATTCAACTACTTCTTTTTCATCAAATATATTTTTCTTTTTCCTATTCTTCTCTTCTACTTCCAAAAATAATTCACTTTTCTATTTAGAAGATAAGAATTATTCCTTATCGAGTCTAAAATCTGGATCACTGACTTTCTTTTCTTCGTCTATTTTCATCAACTATCGATAGGCCTCATTATTCATAGTTTTAACTTTCATTTTCTTCTGGGGGTGAAGAAATGACTTTCCCCTTTTCTTGAACTTTTTCTTTAAACTGTTGAACTTTATAAATGTAAACTATTTTTTCTGGTTTGTCTAAAATATTATTTATCTCCAACATGAATACAAACTTCATCCTTGAAATTGTTTCTTCACTTATTAAAGAAAGTCTTTCCCACAATTCCAAAGATTGATTCTTAATATTCATTATGATCTTAATATTTTCCAACATCTTATTTATAAAACAAGAATATTATAGAATTCTCAACATTATCACACTTTTCTTAATTTTTTTCATTGAAAATAAAACTAACTTTACTAAATTTATTTTCCTAGAATTAATTAGAAAATATAAAATTAAGATTTTTAATATGTTTAAGGTATAACAATATCCTTTTCTCACATTTAGATAACATTTTATCCACAAAATACCAACTCTGGAATCAGATTTCAAATGATAGAATTTCAAAACTTTCTCAAAAGTTGGAAACAATGTTTTTTCAGCCATATATTTTTAAAACATCCTAGATTTTCTGGAAGTTTATGAGTTACAAGGTATGCCTCTACATCTAAAAAAAGTCTACAAGGTCTAAAACCTATTAAATATTCAGATTGTAACTTCCTAAAAAAAGATTAAAAACAATGACCTCCAAATCATCTTCCACAATAAACTCAACTAATGAGTAAAATATTATTACTATCACGGGATAATGAAGATCTAAATCATCCTTTTCTACGCACATTTTTTAACCCTAAAATTTGATAATATATTTCAAAAAAGAATTGGTTTTATCATACTATTTATTCTCAATAAACCTTTCCTTTCTAAATTCTCTATTTTCAGTTTCTTTATGAGGAGACATATTGAAAACACTGATCATTCAATAAATATTTAATCAGTCAAAAAAAAATTGATCATATGGAATCCAAAATAACATACTAAGAGATAATTTGAGAGATGAGATTCATCATCTGTCTAAGAAACCGATGTGGGATGTGGTCACCCACTTGCATATTTATAGGCTTAGGTGAAATGATCCATATTCCAATTGTCTGATGGATTTGATTAAATAAAATATATGATCTAAAAATTGAAAATTATCCTCATAAGATTCATATAATATTTCTAAACTCTTAGTGGTATTTCAAGAAAAATTTTATTATATGAAAATATTGTCTAAAAAATAAAACATTGTCATTTTTAATGATTTTCAAAGTTTCTAAAATGTAAATAACAACTACAAAAAATATAGTAAAAATATAAGATTATAAATTACCTTGATAGATTAAAAATGAATATTCCTATAAGAAATTCAGTCGAGTAATTTTTATTCTTGGTTTTAGAAAAACAAAAAATTTATTAAAACCATAGTTTTTAGAAAATTATAAGAATTTAGCAAAACTAAAATTTTAAATAGAACTAAATATTTTAGTGAATACAATGTTTTCAGAATAACTAATTTTTTTAATAAAGATAAAAAAAATTAGACAAAACTAATGTTTTTAGAACTAATTAAACATTTTAGAAAAATGTAATTTTTTATTAAGACTAAATATTTTTGTAAAACTAAATTTTGAATAAAAATAATGTTTTTTTAGAAAAAACATGACATATTTACTTCCTCTTTGAAAAGGATTTATTTAATGTAAGAATATTTGTATCAATAAGTAGATATAAATGATCACTTACTATTGATCATTCCTAGATTCTATGTAATATATTCAAATCTATTATAACCAATGGGATTCGTAAAGATATCATCAAGTTTTTCTTGTTTTTGGATAAATTGTAAAATAATATCACCTTTTTCTGTGTGATCTAAAAAGAAATAGTTTCTTATATATTTTTTCTTTTCTCATGAGTGATGTTTTGTGTTTTTAATTAATGTAATTCCACATGCGTTATAACAAAAAATAGAAGTTTTACTAAAACTCATGCCAAAGTTAGTGAGCTTGTGTTACATCCATAACACTTGAGCACAATAACTTACAGTTTCCACATATTCATATTCAGTTGTGATAAGTGCTTATAAGTTTTTTTCAAACAAGACTAAGAAACTCAATCTTTTCCTAATAAATGAAAAGTTTCATAATTACTTTTTCTATCCATTTTACATCCACCAAAGTCAGCATCTAAAAAACCATTTAGTTAAAAAGCATTTCCAGATTAGTAAAACAATCCTAAATCCATGGTTTCCATAAGATAACAAAATATTAATTTTAGAGCTTTAATATGGGACCCTTTAGGATTATCTTGAGATATTTCAGAAAATCATACATAAAACAATAAATCCAGACAACTAGATGTCAAGTTGAGTAAACTACCAATCATTCATCTAAAATTGTTTTGATCAATTAGTTTCCCAAATTCATCAATATCTAAAGTATTTGAGGTTCTTATAGGAGTATTAATACTTTTACTATTTTCATATCCAAATTTCATAATAATATATTTTATATACTTATCTCAAGATATAAAATTTTTATCTGGTTTTTGTGAAATTTTAGATCCTAGAAAATAATTCTCTTCTCCCATATTTCTCATTTAAAACTCCAATTTCACATGATTCATAAATGAATCTGTAATATATTTTTGACTTGAACCAAATATAATGTCTTCTAAATAAATTTTAATAATTATTTTGTTTTTTAAAACTAATTTTTTAAAAAGTGCTAGATTCCCAACTCCCTTAACAAAATTTTTTCATAACAAAAATTTAGTTGATCTATCATACCAAGATCTAGGGGCTTGTTGAATTCTATAAAGTGTTTTAGAAAGTTTGAAAACATGTTTTGGATATTTTTTAGTTTCAAAAATAGTATTTTTTTACATGAACATCAACTTGTGCATATCCATTAAAAATTTCACACTTCACATCCATTTAAAAAAGTTTAAAATTATGAAATGTTTTATATACTAGAATAATATAAATATCTTCATGTATTGATACCATAGTATAAGTTTATTCATAGTATATTCCCTATTTTTTTATAACCATTAGCAATAAGTATATCTTTATTTATTACTATAAATCCATTTTCATCACACTTATTTTGAAAACTCCATTTTACAAAAATTACATAAGTATATTTAGGTCATTCAACCAAATTCTAAACTTGATTCCTTTTGAATTTTTTAATTTAAAATTGCATAGATTTTATCCAATATTCATTTCTTATAGAATAATAAAAAAAATTATTTTCTAATTGTGATAAAAATTCACAATGATCAACATTATTTCTTAAGAAAATTATAGTTCAAATAGGTTTATCTATATCACCAATGATATTATCACTAGGATGATTTTTAATGATTAACAGATTCCTTTTGTTTACAAAACTCTATCATTCAATAAAAAGTTGAAATTATTTTTGAGGAAGAACTTCATAAACATATTATTCTTTTGATCTCTCATGATAATAACTTTCAAAAATTGGTTGAAAAATAGTTCCTGAAATAACATCTAAAGATGTGTATTGAGGTTTCTTAAAAATAAAAGGATCAGTTTCATCAAACATAACATGTACTATTTTCTCAATAGTAATTTTATATTTATTAATAAATCTATAATACTTAATAGTTATTGAATAAACTAAAAATATTCCTTCATCAAATTTTGGAGAAAATTATTTAAATTATCATTAGTATTCAGAATAAATACTTTTCATCTAAAAACTTTGAAGTAAGAAAGTTTTGGATTCCTTCTAGTCCACAACTCATATGGATATTTATTAATAATATGTATTATTAAAATTTTATTTATAGTATAGTAGTTAGTACTAAAATATTAATCCCAAAATATTTTAGAAACTAAGTATTCACTTAGTATGGTTCCTATAATATCTTGATTAATTATGTTTCTTCTTTTAACTAATACATTTTTCTGTAGGATTCTAGATTCTAAAAAGTTATGTATTATACCCTTTTTACTACAAAAAGTTTTAAAATCATAATTTAAAAATTATCTTCCATGATAAATATGAATATTTATCGAGGATATATTTTATCATTTTTTACTTGGGTTAAAAAAGTATTAAAATATAAAAAGGATTTAGATTTATTTTCTATAAAATAGACCCATGTATATCTACTGTGATCATAAATTAAAACGTATATGTAGTATTTTTCACTAATAATTCTTGTTTATGTAGAACTAAATAAATCCATGTTCACTCAATGTAAATCACCATGTTTGATACTTCACTACTATATTTAGAACTTGACATATGTTTCATTCTGAATTGATAAGGATCACAAACTTTTGAACTGTCGAACTTCATTTCTGGTAGATAATTATTTTTTACCTCATTAGATATTTTATCTAAAGTTATATCATTAAAGTTTCCTAATATTATTTTATATAAAAAAATTGCTTCCATTTCACCAAGGTAAGGTAGATCTTGTCTACTATGGTCTTCTAAGTTAAGTGTGTTAACATTCTCATGATGATTGGAAGAAAAAATCAATTCATCTTTTGAACTATGAACATTTTATTTATCAAACATGAAGTTATGAAGATATCCCTCATCACATAATTGACTTATTCTAATAAGGTTTTTTTATGATCTATAAAAAATATGAAATTCAAAATTAAATCTTTTTGAAGAAGAAAAATAATACATATTCTGATAATTTCTCTTTAAGTATTGTCTCCAAAGGTAATGTATCCACCTTTCATTTTTATAATATTCTTGAAGAAATATTTGATAGAATTAATATTTATAGAACAACCACTATTCAGGTACCCCGTATCATTATTGCACTAATTATTCTACTAAAAACAAAATGATTAGTATTTTATAACCCAAACCTACTTGGGATCATTATTATTAGAAAAAAAACTTTTCCAAATCCACAACTCTCTATCTTTTCGATATTGAGAAGCTGTTAATTGTTTTGAGAAATAAGATTTATGAAAACCTAAATATTTACCATTATTCAGAGAAAATATATCTTTCCAATGTCATCCACATCATAATTTTTTATAATGAATCACTTTCTGGAATAAATTAGTCATTTTTTAAAGTAGTTTTCTTATTAGTAAAACTCATTTTAGATACATCTTTATGAGGTTTCATTTGTGTATACATCGTATCAATGTTTTTTTTACCAGTAGTAAAATTGGATATAATATTTTTTAGACCATATATTTTAGAATTTATTTATAAAACTAAATTATTATTCGCAATAGAATTGGTACTGGAATTAAGTTTTTTTAGATCTTTTGATAAATTAGTTTTTTTGAGATTAGATTTTTCTAATGATTTAAAAGGATTGGTTTTCCCAAAATTAGTTTTTTCTAATTATTTTGAAATATTTTAAATTTCAATAGTAATTATAGATATTTTTTAGTTTTCTTTTTAAAATTTATCCTCATTAATATCAATTTTTTAGTAATTTTGGAATTTTTTATTTATAAATGTTCTTCAAATCTAGAGACTTATATAAAACTAGGTAAAGAATTATTTTCTTCTCATGAAGAATATTCCTCATTATAATATGTATAATTTTTATCATTTTCACCATCTGGATAATTTTTATTTTATTAATATTCGTTAAGGATTCAAAAGTTTCCTTATACATAAATAAATTATAGAACTTCGGAATCTCAGCATAGAAACCAATGTTCTTATTAACTTCACTTTCACTATCAGAAGAAATTTCTAATGAACTGTCTCCACTACAAGTACTCCATGTACCTTAATCTTTTAGTATTTTCTAATGATTGTTTCTTTATAATTACATATAATTCCTATTTGAATTTATACCTTTATTTTCTTTTATTTTATGCTTGGGATAGTCAGGTATTATATGACCAGTTTTTTATCAATCGTAATAGATAACTTCAGAAGAATGCTTCATATCACTTATAAATTTGTAATTATTCTTATACTTATATCGGAAATAATTTTTCATATTAATAATTTGCATCCTTTTAAAAATATTATAAATATAATTCTCAGACTATTCTAAAGAACTAATCATTATTCCAACTATAACATTACTTTTCTTTGATGACATGTAAACCTTCTCAATTGATTGAACATTACTAGAAAAATTTAAAGTTATAAAAAATAATTCCTTGGTTATTTTTCTTCATATTATCAGTATATCTTTTTAATTCACCCGCATACTGCATGATAGCACAAATAAAATCATCCAAGGTTAAATGTTTTATCCTTTTCGTGTCATCTAATGTTTTTTATTCCCATTCTCTAGGCATAATTTCAATAATATTTTCTACCAAAATTTCATCAGTAAGATCCTTCTCACCAAAATATTGAATGATATTCATTATTTTCAAAAATCTATTATGCATATTCACAATATATTCACCTGGTATAAAATAAAAAAGCATGATAGTCTACTCTTAGAATTACTCTTATATTCTTAATTAATTTAGAAGTTCTAAAATTTTTAGCATCCAATATATTAAAAATATTATTATCTAATTCATATGAAGATATCTAAATATATATATTCTATTTCATAGAACATAGAAAAGGATCCATTACCCAATATTTCAACTAATAGTCGAGATTCTCTTTATTTGTAAGTATAGAAACTTACTTCTCAGAAATATTATAATTTACAATCATCATTAAAAAGTTTTCAACTATAATGTTAATAAAAAAATTATTCATTTTCCTCTCCATTATTTATATTCAACACCATCAATTATTAGTGGTCTATTTGGATTTATTTTTTCAAGATTACAAACATTTAAACCAATAATCTTATAAAAACAAAAACTCTTTCTAAAATATACATGTTACTGTTAAAATAGTTTGTAAAAATAATTTATATTAAAAGTTTTTTAAAACATTAAAAACATTCTTAAAATATAAAAAGTAAAAAACAATAAATTGAATTAGAATATCTTCATATGATTCTAAATATTGGATCATAAGAGTTTATAATTTCTACAAGAGGGGGTTATTTTTGGTTAAAAAATTTAACTAATTAAAAAAGCTAAACCACTTTTTTATGTTTTATCAGAATCTGTTATCATCCGATGAGTAGATTACTTATATCAAACTCAAAGTTTATTTTATTAATTAGAATATAGAAAATTTAATTGAATTAAACTTTCCTTATAAATTTCACAGTGGAATTAAAACCTATAAAAACAAGTAAAATGACACTTTACAAAGTTCTATAATAAAACTAAGAAAAAAATATTATAGGAAAAATTAATCATTAACCTTCAACATAAACAAATTAAATAACATTAACAGTTTCACCAAAACTATATTGTCTTTATTTCTTCATGACGTAAACCCTTGATCATAAAGATTAGAATTAACTCTGCCTCCTTATCTTTGGAATCCCTTGATCTTTATGATTAGAATAATCCATTTTCTTATCCCTAGAATCCCTTGATCTACACCTCGATCATATACTTGATACAATTGAAAAAAAATTCTAAGTAATTTAAAATCCTCACTTAGATTTATTAGAAAGAAAAATATCTGATAATTTTACCAAGTGAAAGTAATGGGAAGTTACAGCAAAGAAATATTCATATGGGTTGATCTCACAAAAGCATTAGATTAAAGCTCCCCAAATGCACTTCTATTTATGGAGGCACCTCCAATGGTCATATTTCTATTATTATTAGGGTTAGTTAAAATAGCCTCATATGATCTTCCATTTTACATATCATCCAGTATATCTCCACCTGATGTCAATTTTGTAGCACCATTACAATGCTATTAAAAATTCTTACGTATGGTAGAAATAATTTTGACTCCGATTAAAAACATTATTATTCCAATGGAATAAAAAAATAATTCTAGTGGACTAAACTCAATAACAATGATAGACTAGATTAAATCACAATGATAGGGTAAACTTTTTTACACGGAAAGACTAAACTTAGTCACACTAATATACTAAATTTAGTCACACTGATAGACGAAACTGAGTCACACCGATAGACTAAACCCAATCACACTGATAGACTAAACTCAATCACAATGATAGACTAGATTTGTTCATTCCAATGGATTGGACATTGGTTATTCTCAGAGTTAGTTACAATTTACTCATATGATCTTCTTCTTGATGGCTTGACAACTACATCTCCATCTAATGTCATTTTGATAGCACCATTATATTGCTATTAAAAATCTTACATCTGGTAGAAATAATTTTGACTCCAATTATAAACTTTATTATTATGATGGAATAAAAAAAATTCATTCTATTATAATAAAATCAATAACACTGATAGACTATATTCAATAACACAGATAGAGTAAATGTAGTCACACTTATAGACTAAACTTAGTCACACAAATAGACTAAATTTAGTCACATTAATAGCCTAAACTCAGTCACACCGATAGACTAAACTCAATCATAAAAATAGACTAAATTAGGTAATTCCAATGGACTGTTCATTGGTCATTCTAATGGACTAGAATTTTTTCATTCTAATAGAAAAGACTTTGGTCCTTCTGATGGACTAAAATTGGTTAGTCTTATGGACTAGACCTCAGTCAGTATGGTGGATCAAACTTTGGTCAGTTATATAAATTAGACATTAATTAGTCTAATGGGTCAGAAAATTATATAAATTTTATATTATTAGATTATAAATATTTTCATGTATTATAGAATAAATATTTTTCTACAAAAACATTCTAAATACTTGGGAAATATAATGTGTGTAAAACATATTTTTTAAGAGTGTGTTGTTATTTTTAAAACTAAATACAAAAATTTCATAAAGTAAAACTTTTTCTCAACATGTTATTAACCTAAAAAAGTCATAGGGAACTAGTGTTTTAGTTCATATAAATTTATCATGGGTATTTTTATTTTTTAGGGTTTCTCTTTGGTATTTCAAGATCCTTAGGACTCCTTGATATAGAAAACCACTATTGTTTGAAAAAGAAAAATGTTTCAAGGTAAGTAGACCCTTTTAGAAATATTTAATTCTATAACTATGATTTTATATTGTTTAAATTAAAGTTTTATGTTTTGAATAAATACTACCAAGTATAATTTGTATAATTTGTTAAAATGATGTTGTTTTCTTATATTTTACTCAAATGCGTGTAACATTTTACTTTATTTTGAACTGTGAAGTATATTTTTCAAAATATATTCTTTATTAGTGTTTGTGTAAATTCTCTATTGGATCATTTAAATTTATAATCAATCTATAAAAGGGGACTTGGTTTTGAAATTATTATTTAGGGATTAGTTTTTTAAGAAATTCTTACAAATCCCAGTTAGCATTTTCAATAAAATAGAAAATAAAAACCCCTTGAAACATTCTGATTTTTTGTAGAAAGAATTAATGTTTTGATGTTATGGATAAGGTAGTTACTAATGAAGGTTCATGTGTGTGTTTTTGTGTGTGTGTATTCTTGATGGAATTGGGGATATTTCTTACAAGGGTGCTAGAGGTAAGGGTGTGGCATGTTTGTGAATTTTATGATATATATATATATATATATTATTTTCAAATGGTTTCCTAAATCACCTATATTTTGATTAATGGGTAACCATGAGTTTCTAGGTCATAAATATAGGTACACATGCTACAATAGTTTATAAGAATTCTCAAAATTATACCCCTAAGATATAATTTATTCTTCTTATGGGTTTTCCACTTGGTGAGGCCACTAAGGGAAATATTTCATGTTAGGGTTAGTTGTTGTTATATGGAAATAGTCTTGTATAGTAGTTGTATATCATTTTCCAAGACTTTCTTAAAAACTCCTAGGTTCCCATGATAAATGTGTGTGTGTTTTTTATTTTATAATACCTTGTCACTCGATGATCAAAATGGTTTCTTATACGAAGATCTCTCCTCTTCCATATTTGAATGGTTATTATTTTATCTCAGGACACTATTATTAAAAAGGTTTTATAAATATTTTTCTTTAAAAAAAATGATATTTTCATGTTATAAAGGTAAAATTGCTTTGAAATGCATTTTCTCATTACTTGTTTTACAAATAATTGAATAACTTTCTCTGTATATCTATTTTAAAACTAATAAGAAATAACTCTATCATTAAAGGGGTAGGGATAGACTTTTTGGTGGTTTCCTACTAGGTTATTTAGCTCAAACCTATTATTATTACAAGTTTATAGAGTTTTATTTGAATGTTCCATATTTTACATATGGTTCATTGTTTGAGTTAATGGCAATGAAAAGTGGATGTGTTATGTTTCCATATAGAGGTGGTAAATTTGGTTTGTTTTAGTTTTCTTTATAAATTTCAATTTTTTACTATATTATAATTTTTAACTTTTGGATCATACAATTACCTAATATATTTTAGTCTTTCTAATTTATGATATTATAGTTTTATTTTTTTTCAATGTTTATAGTTTTTCTTGGCATTTATTTTCTATCTATTTATTCCTGTAACATGGAACTTAAATGTGTACAGTGATCATGATAGACTCTAAGGTGGAATTACTATGAATATTATTTATTAATTATAAAAAATAATTCTAATTGTTACATGATTAATTCCCATGTAACTTTTCTCTAACAAAATATGGTCTAGAATGCCTCTTAGATTCAAACCCTAATCATAATCAACCAATAATTGTGGTGTTTTTTCGGGGTTGAAAACATTATGGTGGGGAGAATTGTAAAACCCTAAACATGTTTTCACTTTTATTTTACATATTATTTAGTATCCTTTGTTTATCTCTCTTACTAGATGGTTTTTCTTTGAAATTTATAGATTTATGGTGGTGAATTGCATGTCTCGTGGTTAAAGAACATGGGTAGTACAAACCATGTCACCACCATATGATAAGAACTATAGTTTTGATAAATCCAAATTTTATGGTTAGTGTACATTCAATATAATTTTGTGGAAAAACATTGAAAAGTGAACTAAGATCCAAATATATGCCCACAGTTAGGCCAACTGTTCAACCAAACCATGTGCAATTCCCAGGTTCATTAAAATTTGGAATTTACCTTTATGTGTCTAATAAAATTAACACTCATAGAACACCCTTATCCCCAATGGGGTCAATTTTATTAAAGGGGATGTGCTCAGGCTGTACTATTTCTGACCCCTTAGGTTTTTCTCTTGTGGGTCTCTCTTCTTTTGTTCTTTCCTCTTTTGGGTATTTCAAGCTCCTTAGGTCTCTTTGAGGTAGGAAAACATTGCAGTTTGCAAAATAAAATGGTTTCAAGGTAGGTTGTTCAATGTATAACTATTTAATTATATAATCAGGATTAATTATTATTTTAAATTTTTTATTATGTTTTTTATAAATTCTATCATGAATAAATTATAAAAAATTTTAAAAAAAATCTCATTAATTTTACTCAAATGTGAATGGGATTTCCCTTTGTTTTGAAGTGTAAATTATATTTTGGGAAATATATATTTTTTATTGTTTCTATAAATTTTTGGTTGGATATTTGAAATTGATAGGTTATCTATAAAGGTTGAAATGGTTTTGAAAACATTTTTTATAGCTTAATTTTTTAATAAAGTCTAATATGGATTGATAGGAATTTTCAAAAAAACATTCTAAAATAAAAACCCCTTGAAACATTCTCCCTTATGTTATAAAGAATAAATGTTTTGATTCTATGTATGAGGTAGTGCCCAGTGAAGGGGTCTATATTTTTTTATGTGTGTGTGTATATATATATTCTAAATGTAAATAATGTTGTTTCTTGTGAGGTAATCAAAGGTGAGGGTGTGAATTTTTTTGTAAATTATATAATAAATATATATGTATATTGTTTGGAAATGGATTCATGACTCGACTGTATTTTTTTCATGGGTAATTGAGGATGTCTAAATAGTAAATATAGGTACACAAGCTACACTAGTTTAGAATAATTCTTTTATCAGTGGGCCTAAGATATATTTTATTCGGCTTATGTATTTTTTCCCTTGGTTAAGCTAGTATGGAAAATACCAAGTGTTAGGGTAGGTAGTTTTTATCTAGAACAATTTTTGTTTAGTATTTGTATAGCCTTGTCCTAGATTGTTCATGTATCTCTTAGGTTCCCATCAATAAATATTTATGTGTGTGTTATTTTACATTACCTTTTCACTCTATTTTCAAAACAGTTTCTTATATGATTCTCTCCCCACTCCCATGTTTAAATGGTTATTGCTTTATAACATGCCACATTTATTCAAAAAGGTTTTATAATAATTTTTCTCTCAAAAAGTTATGTTTTTCATGTTAAAATGGGGAAATTGTTTTGATATACATTGGGTCCTTACTCGATTTATAAATTAGTGAAAACCCTAATTTTTATATCTATTTTAAAACTAGCATGAAATAACTATATCTTTAATGGTGTATACATGTACTGGTGGGTGGTTTCCTACTATGTTGTTTAGGTCATGCCTATTACCATTATAGGTTTATCCAATTCTATCTAGACATGTAATCTTTGATATCTTGTTCATGGTTTGAGTTTATGGTGGTATAAATTGGATATGTTCTATTTCCACATGAAGGTGGACCATGTAAAATGTTTTATTTTTCTTTATTTATTACCGTTTTTATTGTGTTATCCTTTCTGGATTTTTTCTATATAACGACCTGAGCTATTATAAATAAAATTATCCTTAGGATTTAATTAAATGAATTATTATGTAATATGTTTAAATAAAACACATGAACATATTTTTCTTTATTATATTCTATCTAATTAAATATAATATTAAGCATCATTACTATTTTTAATATATTCATCGAACAGTGATCACAATATTAGTATAAATATAGTGTTTTAACAAATCCAATTGACATATATAAAAGAATTTATGGCCTCAACCAGTATGATCATACCCTATGAAACCCATTTATCTGAGCTTCTAAGGGATATAGCGTCACTATGATTTTCCCTTGACCAATATCAAGCAAAGATCCAACAACATAATCATGAGAAAAACCATTTACGGGATCAGTTCAAGTTCCACAAGATCACGGCCCAAACCATGTTCCCTGAATGATCCCATGATAATCTCACCATCACCTACCTTACCCTTAGATATTTTTCCAGTGTGTTAGAGGGATATGTATCATGGTTCTAGAAAAATGAGTATGTACATTATTTTTCATAGAATAATGAATATATTTTTATCCTATTATTATTACTTTATAAATGATTTTTATTTTGATACAATAAAACAAAAATAGTATTTTTGAAATAATTATTATTAAATAATTTTTATCAAATATAAATGACCATATAATTTTTATGAATTCAGAGGTATTTTTTATAAGGGTTGGAAACTATTAATTTAAAAAAATAATCATTTCTCAATGAATACCTTATAAATATGCTTTGTGTATTATCACATCATAATGACCTTAAAGTTATGTAATAAATACTATAAAAGGTATCCAATACCAAATATGTTTTTTACCTTTAAAATAATGATATTTTATATTTATTTTATTAATTTTATAAATCTATTATGAATCCACTAAAATCATTAATTTAGTTTATGGTTTTAAAATCATTTCTTTAATAGTATGAATCATATCCACATAAGAAAGTGTATTATTTTATTAAGTTCAGACCTTTGAATTATAAAATAATTATAAAAAATCCCATTTTCTTGAAACCATCAGCAAAAACCATATTAAAGTTTGTTGTTTTGGTTATTTTATTATGTAGAGTCCAGAACCTAAGTTTGAGAAATGATAAATAATTACCCACTCATTTCCTATATAAACCCACCCAGGATTATACTTCCATTAACTCAAAATTCTTGTATAATTTCCTTACTATGTTCTCCCCTACCTAAATTTCTCCTAAGTTTCCCCCAATCTCTCAATAAGATCCTCCCAAGAAATTGGTGTCATGCACTATAGCGACCCATACATTACCTAAATTGACATTACTTAAAAATTGAAGTATATTAATTACAACATATAATAAATCCATGACAAGACTATATTGTTATAGTGTCTTTAGAAACTAGGAAACATAAACAATTGGTTCATAAAACATATACATTTTCTACCTCTTATTAATTCATAACTAGACTCCTTTTTGGAATATCATACATAATACCCTTCTTTATGACTTGGGGAAAAGAAAAATATGAAATGGTGATATCAATTACTCATTAATGTTAAGAAAGAGAGAATATAAATCATATCACAATCATAAGACATAATAACTTAATATTTTGAGGTCTTAACCTTTATATAAAATATCGTGATATCGTGTCATGGGATAAAATTTCATAAGAATTAATGGACATAATCCCAAAAGTAAAAACATAAGACATAAAGGCTTCTAAAATACACATATGTATAGAAAATTATTTCCATATTATACTAGTCTTATATCCAAGACCATCATAGCATACAAAGTCCATTACAGAATTGGGTTACTTGTCATTCATGCCCTCTAACACTAAACAAGATTTACTTTCCATTCTAGTCATGTTTTTCTCATGATATATAAATATTTACCCAATTTTTTAGATGGAGATACAAGTCCCACCCATCTAATAATTATATCATTCTTACATTTGCCCCAAAAAACAAAAACTATTCATCATATCATAACCCAAGGAACAAAAAATGGGTTTATTAAACATCATTCCATCATAATTCATATAAAATAAATTTATTTCATAAAACAAATTCCATAATAAACACAATAAAATAAAATTAATAATAGGTATAGAAATATAACCCTATTTCATCGTATATGGAAAATAATTTGATAAAAGAGGAGATCTTAATTATTAATGAAAATATCATTTGTTTTTCAAAAACATTTCATTTTCTCAAAATGCAATGAAATTTTAAAATAAAATATATTAGTTGAAAATAAACTCTAAATAATTTAGAGTAAGCTTCATGGAAATAAGGTTTCATGAAACCATAAAAATCCATTCATGTCATGTAAGTTAAAAAACATTTTCCTAATACTTCTGCTGGAAAAGTCAAAAAGTACCTCAAATAGAATAACGACAAAAGATTCCTTTCATACTATTTAATAAAAATTAAAAAAAGGGTAAAATTAAATTTTAAAAAAAATTATAATAATAGAAATAATATTACATAATTAGGAAATAAGGATGTGGATGATAAATATACCCCAGTAAATACTTATGTATAAACAGTCTCGGATGAAAATGATAGTGAAAAATTATCTCTTACCTTAGGTCTGATATCTTCTATATGTATCCTAACCTATTTTATAATGATTTAAATAATTTTATTGACTTATTACAGAATCATAATCATTTTTATGATATCATATATGATTTTCTTTTCATCTGTTTGTTAGTAACATTTCATTGTCACTCGTTATTCGGATATTAACTGGTTTATGTTCTTATGCATGTTTTTTGGGTAAGTTCATGTTAAAATTATTAGGTTATAGTAATATTATTTATAGAATTATATTAGTGTATTATATATCATATTTATTCATTCCATTCATATATATAACCATGGATTAATGAAGATCATGTATAATGGATCGCATCGCATCGTGGAGATGGTAGGTCGTACATACGCAAGAGCGACGATATCATTCACTTAATGGTTAAATGATATGGAACTGAAAGGTATATTAATTATAAAGAATAATTATAATGATATATTAATTATTTACATCCATTATACTCATCATTATACCCATCCAAATAAAGTATTATTGAATAAAAAATTACACCACAATGTGGAGACAGTTAGCCGTACGTACGCACGCATGGTGATATTGTCATTCGTTGGATGGATAAAAAAATTTATAATGTTGCACCATAATTATAATAACATGTAAAAATGTATAATATACTGGATTTATTACTTTATTATGAAAACAACCAATGAATAAGTAGTATAAGAAAATAATAATGAAATAAGTGATAAAACAATTACCTCTTTTTCGAGTATCTCTCTTTGATTTACACAAAATGTCTCTTTAGGATGGATTTATTCCCAATTTGTGGAATCTAAGAGGAAGGGAAGGATTTTTGGAACATATTTGGTCAGAATTTAGAAGATCCAATGGTCTTGAGAGGTGTGAGTAAGGGGGTAGAGGTGGGGACCTTTTATAAGAGGGGGGGGCACTTTTGGAATGTTTTGATATATTATTTTATTATAAGATGATTTCCAAATTATAATAGTTTAAAAGTGATAAATTTAGATTATAATATGATTATTTTTCTAAATAATCTCAAATAATATGTTTTAGATAAGTTTATGTCACAAAATTAACCTTATCTTTTATATTTAACCCTTAGTTAAAAACATTAACTCTTACCATGTCTTCTTATATTTTCATAATATGTAGATATTATAGTTACTATAAAATTCAAAGAGAACAAAAAAGTGGTTATTTAAGGACATTTGTAACATTATATAATTTAGTTGGTTGAATCTTAAAATTTTAGGGCTATTATATCATATAACAAAAATATTATTTATTTTAAAAACACATTTATGTCTATTTTGACACTATTTAGTAATTCATTTTGGTTAAAGTCATAAAAACATTATTCATTCAAAAAAAACAACATTAAATCAAATATAAAGTGTCATAATCATCCATAAAATTCTTTTATTGCATCAAAATTTTCAAATTACATTTATTCTATAATTTATTATACCATTTATTTGAATCTTTCATTAATAAGATAATCATTGCATCATCATTGTGTCATTAATAAATTTATTTATTTAATGTATAAAAAATATTTATAAAATACCATGATATATTAAATATTTTTATCCTTATAATTAATTTTTATAATCAAATAATTCTGTTATATAACCTAATATTAGAAATGTTTTAGTAAAAGATACATGTTTATGTTATATTTTTCTTTACTTTAAATTAAAATTTCTAAAAGGTCATTATCACACTCATGTGGCTTCATGGGGTCTTAAAATCAACCCAAGGATTCTCATGGTCATAAATTTCTCTTCCAATAGGATTATGAAACATTTTAGGGTAGTTTTATATTATTATAATATTTATTTTTACCCTTATTTACCAGATTTACCCTTTAAAAATGGCAAATAAAAATAATTACTAAAGTTACTATTCATAATGTCTAAAAATAAAAGGTAAATATTTATACAATTTAGAACTTATTATTCCAAATATAGAATCAATTTTTATAAATTAAAAACACAAAATAGTTAGAAATTAATTTAAGATCAATCATGTTGTCAGAATGAGAGAACATGTGTTTAAAAGTCAAAACATTGAAAAAGATTGAAATGTTTTTTCAAATGAATTCAATGTAAAATTAATTATAATATCATAAAGTATATTTAATGAAAAAAATATATTCTATTTATACTTTAAAACCATTAAATATTATAATTTAACCATATAAATTATTTTGATGAAAAAAGTTGATTTCACTTAAAATGTAGTGTGTTTTTACTATTCATCAAAACTTGAATGTTATCAGAAAATATCAAAAATTCATCCAGAGTAAAATTTTATGTCACACATTAAAATAACATGTTTATGTTGACATATAAAAATTATTAATGTGTCAAAATATTAATTTAAAATGGGTTTTTCATTCAATATTGTAAGATTACCCTTTAAAAAATATTCGTTTTTATACAACAAATAGGGTTTATTCACATACTATGATTAAAATATGCATTGGATGAATATAAAAATATTTTTATATTATATATAACTCATTAATTTAATTACAAATAATATTTAAATCAAAAATACAAATATCTAATTTATATTTTTTATAAATAATTGATAGCCAAATAATTCACAATGCATTTTTATAAGTTAGTTATACTTATTCCCACTAACCTAATGGATAGTATATAAGGGTAATTTTATACTAATGGCATATCATGGTTAATTAAAACTCAAGATTTATTGAAATGAAAGCTACTAAAGAATAAAAATTATTTAAATTAAATATTTCATAAAAACATTCAGGTGTTACATTATACCCATTTCAAACTTGAAATTCGTCACATGGAAAAAAGATGAGGATACCTCTCCCTCATCATATCCTCATGTTCCCATGTAGCTTTTTAAAATTTGTGGTTCTACTATAAAACTTTAAACAAGTTATTGGTCTTGTTTCGTAGAACATTTTCACTAGGATCCAGAATCTTTATTGGTTGCTCTTCATAAGAAAGATCTTTCTCTTGCAATATAATATCTGAATTTAGTACATGTGAAGTATTTGGTATGTACTTTATCAAAAGATATACATATAACACATCATGAAATTGAGATACATTTAGTGTATGTTCCAATCAGTAAGCTACTTTCCCAACACAATCCATAATTTCAAAAGGTTTGATATACATAGGGTTCATATTTCCCTTCTTTCTATATCTCATTACAATCTTCCAAGGAGATATTCATAAAAACACCTTATCACCCACTTCAAAATATAGGTATTTTCTTCAGTTGTCAACATAACATTTTTTCAACTCTGAGTTTCTTTTATGTGTTGTTGAATATAATTGATTTTTTCTACCATTTTACCAACAAAATCATGTCCTAATAGATATATTTCCCCAACTTCATCCGGGTAAGTTGAAGTTCTTCACTTATTTCCATAGAGGGCTTTATAAGGATCCATCTAAATACTGGAATGAAATCTATTATTGTAAAAAAATTCCACCAATGGTAGATTTTGATCCCAACTACCTTTTAAATCCATAGAGAAATCTCTCATCATTTCATCCATAATTTGAATTGTCCTCTCAAACTAACCGTTTGTATAAGGATGATAAGAAGTGCTGAAACATAACTTTGTATCTAGAGTCTGTTGAAGACTTCACTATAACTTATAGGTAAACCTAGGATCCTAATTGGATATAATTGAAATTGGTACTCCATTAAATATTACCACTTCATTTACATATATCTTGGAATGATTATCAAGAGAGAAATCCTCTCTAATCACAATGAAGTGTGCTGACTTCATAAGGTGATCAACTATAACCTAGATAACATTATTTCTTTTTCATGTTATGTAAAGTATGATGACAAAATCTATAGTGACGTTTTCTTATTTCCATTCTAGTATGGGTAATGTTCATAACATCCCTTTAGACTTACGCATCTGATTGTTAACTTGCTAAAAAACCAAGTATCGAGAGACATATTTAGTGATATCTCTTTTCATGCCATCCCACAAGAAATACTCTTTCAGGTCCTTGTATATTTTTGTGCATCTAGGGTGAATAGTGAATTAAGAACTATTATCCTCATCAAATATCTCCGTCTTTAATTCTGGTATGGGAGGAATACAAACCCAATTCTTGAACCTTATTATTTCATCACAATCAAGGTTGAATTTAGGAATATTTCTCACCTTCTTTTGTATCTATAAATCTTTCTCTTATGCTATAACGACCCACACTTTACATACATTGTTAATACTTCAAAATTGAAGCACACTTATTACAACATATGACAAAACCACAAAGGACCGTATAGGTATAGTGTCTTTAGAAACTGGGAAACCTAAACAACTGGTTCATAAATCTTCTATAGTGTCTCCCATTTATTTCATCATATCTAGGGTCCCTTTTAGCATATTCTACTTAATATCCATCTTCCTGACCTGGGGAAAAGAAAACATAAAAGGGTGAGCTCAAATGCTCAGCAAGGGCAAATAAAGGAAATAAAAATCATATCATATCTTTATGAAAATCAAAACCTGCAAAAGAGATCATAATATCTTAACATGGAATAAATCATAGAAGTGAAAATGAGATCCCCATAATCATAACATAAAACTTGAAACTTTGTGGCATGCACACATAATCATGGAAAATCATTTCTTGTTAGTCATGACTCATTGCCAAGACTATCTTAGTGGACAAAGTCCCTTTCTGAACCGAGTTCACTCCTCGTTTCAGTCCTGTATCACTGAACCGAAATAACCTTCCGTTCCAGCCATGTCTATCTCATGAGATATAAAATCATTACCCAATGCATTGGAGGGAGATATAGGTCCCACCCATCTTATAATGAATCCTTTCTTATGTGTGCCACATAATCATAAAACATACATCATCACATAACACATGTAACAAAAATGGGATTCTTGAAACATCATGACATCATAAATCAATTCATATAAGATAAAGGAATTCATAAACATAATTCCATCACAACATAGTCAAATCAATGTAAAAATATGGATAGAAACAGAACCCTTTATTATCTTAGATGGAAAATAATTTTGATAAAACACTTGAATTGAATTCTTGAGGAAAATATCCTTTCTTCTTCAAAATCAATTTCTTTTCACAAAACATCATGCAATTTTAAAAGAAAGAGATTTTATTAAAAATATTCATGAAATCTTTTAGAGGAAGATTCATGAAAATAAGGCTTTATAAAACAGTAGAAATCCTTTCGTGCCGTATAAGTTAAAAAAAACATTCTTCGTACTTTTGTCGGAAAAGTCAAAAAGTACCTCGTACGAAAAACGACAAAAGATTCTTTTCATACGTATTACTAAAAACTCACCGAAGGGTAAAAATGGATTTAAACAATTTTAGGTGGATGGAAATAATATTACATATTGAGTAAACATGGATGTGGATGATAAAATACACCCCAGTAAATACTTATGAATAAACAATCTCGGATAAAAATGAGATTGTGATATTTCCCTTACCTTAGGTCCGATTTGCTTTGTTCGTGTCCGAATCTCCTGTATAATGGTTTAAATAATGTTATTAACTTATTCCAGAATCATACATATTGATATGATATCATATATGGTCATATTATTAGCTTCTTGTTAGTAATATTTCATTGTTACTTGTTACTCGGGTCTTTATAACTTTTTGTTCTTATGCGTGTTTTGTTGAATAAATTCTTATTCTTATCTTTAGGTTATAGATAATTCATTTCCAGAATGGTATTAGTGTAGTATATACCATATTCATTCATTCAATTCATTTATATAATCATTATGAAATGAAGATCATGTAGAACGAGTCGCATCACATCGTGGAGACGGTATTCCGTACGTACGCACGAGTGATGATATCGTTCCTATGATCGTGGAATTGTATTGGAGTATATATATATATTATTTCAGTATCAATATTACTTAATAATAATCATATATAGTTACTCATTACACCATTATACCCATCCTTGTAAGGTGATGGTGGAAAATAGATTACACCACGGCGTGGAGACGGTATTCCGTACGTACGCACGCGCGGTGATTTCATTTTTC
The DNA here is from genome assembly GCA_963277665.1 of Viscum album. Taxonomy (NCBI): domain Eukaryota; kingdom Viridiplantae; phylum Streptophyta; class Magnoliopsida; order Santalales; family Viscaceae; genus Viscum; species Viscum album. Next base: position 418,874,397 of record OY728139.1, on the reverse strand, counting down.
CGTAGGATGGATAGAAGGTGAATTAGGGTTGTTTCATATTTATAATAACATATCAGTATGTAAGTAATACTGATTTTATTACTTTATCATGAAACAACTAAAGAAGAAGAAGTTGAAGAAGAAAGAAATTGAAAAGATCGGTAATGGATATTACCCCTTCTTTGGAACGCCTCTTTGAATCCTCCACTTAAGGAACTAAGATTGGTCTTTGGAGAAAACCAGGACCTCTAGGATTATTCTAGGGAAGTGGAGAGGAGAAAATGGCAGGGGTTGGCCGATCTTGAGTGCTCAAATTGGTGTGAGGAGGAGGGGGAGGAGGTGCCCTTTTATAAGGGAGGAGAGGGGCACCTTAGGAATATCTCAAAATATTATTTTATATTAAAGTCAAAATCGGTTTATAATGGTTCCAAAGGGTCTTATTTCAAAGCTAAAGTGGGGATGGGTCGAAATCCTATCAACCAATAGGATTTAGACAAGTTTAGGGTATTATTTTAACCTTATCAATTAGATTTAACTCTAAGTTAATTAATTTAACTTTTACCGTGTCTTTTTGTTTTCTTTCACTATATGGTTAATACACTTACTATAACATGCCAAACGAACCCCAAATTGTTTATTATTAATATATATATCCTTATCTAAGTCATTTGGACGAACCTTAGATTTTTAGGAATAAAATAACAATTAATAATATAATATTTGATTTAAAAACTATTTTGTGTCAATTTTGACACTATTTGATATATGATTTTTGTGAAAGTCATAACAGAATTATATGTTAGAAAAAAGTTGATTAAATCAACATTAATATATCATAGTAACCTATAAAATTAGTGGAATTCATAAAAAGTCTCAAATTACATTTATTTTGGTATTTATATTATCAATTTTGTCAATATTTCATTAATAAGATAATTACTGCATCATCTTTGTGTCATAAATAAATTAAATTATTTGATGTATAAAAATTACAAATAAACTACCATCATGTATGAAATCTTTTTAGATTTCTAATGAATATTTACAATCGAATTTATCTTATGTATAACCCCATATTAAAAATGATTTACTTATTAAACTTTGATTTTAACTATTTTAACCCTTCTTTAAATAAATTAATAATAAATGTCCTAATCTAATCCAAGTGGGCCTAAATGGTCATATTTTATTCCTAAGTTTGTTTTTGGTCGAATTACACTTGTCCAATAGAATTAGGACATGTGTTAGGGTAATATTAAAATCATATTTACCCTTAGTTACCCTATTTACTATTAACCACGGTAATAATTGTAAAAAGTTACTATTCACCAAAAAATTATTTTTATCTCATTGAACCACATTTTACTTACTAATATCAACTGTGTCTGTCGGATTTTCGAAATTCCATTCACAGAAGCGGTAAAATTAAGTTTTATGCAAAATTCAGTTTTTAACCTACCACTTAGTGGTTTCACTATTCATCAAAAATTGAAAGTTTTCAGAAAAATACCAAAATTTCACCCTAGGCTAATTTCGATATTCTGAGTCCAAAAATGAAGTCCATTTTGAAAAATAAAATTTATAAAATTTCAAAAAGTGGTTATTACTATTCATAACGGCTAGTTTTAATAGCATATTGTTGTTTAGTGAAACTCGGTATTGCGTACGACGCAAGCTATCGAGGAAGGTCGCGATTGCGTGTAAAGCAAGCCAAGCAAGTGTTGTGTAGAAAAAGATTCCTTTGATGATTTATATAACATAAAAGTCTCGGGTGTTACATTCTACCCCCCTTAAAAAGAATTTCGCCCTCGAAATTCGTCACTTTGTAACAAACAAATGAGGATACTTCTCCCTCATCATATCCTCAAGCTCCCATGTAGCTTCTTCAAGTTGGTGGTTCCTCCATAAAACTTTCACCAAGCGAGTGGTCTTGTTTCGTAGGACTTTTTCGCTACGATCCAGAATCTCTATCGGCTGTTCTTCATAAGAAAGATCTTGCTCCAGCGGTACAACTTCTGAGCTGAGTACATGTGAAGGATCTGGTATGTACTTTCTCAGGAGAGATACGTGGAACACATCATGAACTTGAGAGAGATTCGGTGGAAGCGCCAATCGGTAAGCTACCTTCCCAACACGATCCAGTATTTCAAAAGGACCGATATATCTAGGGCTCAACTTCCCCTTCTTTCCAAATCTCATAACCCTCTTCCAGGGAGATATTCGTAAGAACACTTTATCGCCCACTTCAAACTCTAGGTCTTTTCTTTGGTTGTCGGCATAACTTTTCTGTCGACTCTGAGCTGCTCTTATGTGTTGTTGAATAGATCTAACCTTTTCTGCCATTTCATCAACGAGATCAGGTCCTAATAGCTTTCTTTCCCCAACTTCATCCCAGCAAGTTGGAGTCCTGCATTTCTTTCCATAGAGAGCTTCCTAAGGAGCCATCTGAATATTGGAGTGAAAGCTATTATTATAAGAAAATTCCACCAAAGGTAGGTGTTGATCCCAACCTCCTTTGAAATCCATAGAGCAAGCTCTCAACATATCTTCTAGGGTTTGAATTGTTCTCTCAGACTGACCGTCTGTCTGGGGATGATAAGCAGTGCTGAAACTCAACTCTGTATCCAGAGTATGCTGAAGACTTCGCCAGAACATCGAGGTAAATCTCGGATCTCGATCAGATATAATAGAAAGTGGTACTCCATGCAATCTTACCACTTCCTATACATATATCCTGGCAAGCTGATCTAGAGAGAAATCCTCTCTAATAGCAATGAAGTGTGCAGACTTTGTAAGACGATCAACTATGACCCAGATAGCATTATTGCCTTTGGATGTTTTAGGAAGTCCTGTGACAAAGTCCATAGTGATGTTTTCCCATTTCCATTAGGGTATGGGTAATGGTTGTAACATCCCCTTAGACTTCTGTCTCTCAGCTTTAACTTGTTGACAAACCAAGCATCGAGAGACATATTCAGCAACATCTCTTTTTATGCCATCCCACCAGAAGTACTCTTTCATGTCCCTATACATCTTCGTTCTTCCAGGATGAATAGAGAATGAAGAACTATGAGCCTCATCCAGCAGCTCTTTCTTTAATTCGGGGATGGGAGGAACACAAACCCGATTCCTGAACTTTATTATCCCATCACAATCAAGGTTGAATTCAGGAACATTTCTCACCTTCTTTTGTAACTCGACATCTTCTTTCTGTGCCTCTTTAATCTTCACATGTATAGATGGTTGAACATTCATTTGAGAAAGATAAGATTTTTCCCCTTCCATTATAATTCCAAGATCCATCCTTTGTAAATCCATAAATATTGGATCTTTTGTGATCCTCATCATGGATAAACTAGCATGGTCTTGTCGACTTAATGCATCTGCCACCTTGTTTGCTTTCCCAGGGTGGTAATGGATTGAGCAGTCATAATCCTTAATCAGCTCCAACCATCTTCTTTGGCGCATATTCAGCTCCTTTTGTGTGAAAATATACTTTAAACTTTTATGATCAGTATAAATATCACACCTTTCACCATAAAGGTAATGCCTCCAAATATTTAATGCAAAGATTACCGCATCCAACTCCAAATCATGTGTTGGGTAATTTTGCTCATGGATTTTCAACTGTCGTGAGGCATAAGCTATCACCATATCAATTTGCATAAGAACACACCCCAATCCCTTCTTGGATGCATCACTGTAGATCACAAACCTTTCTCCACTACAAGGCAGTGTGAGCACAGGTGCACTGGATAACCTTCTTTTCAACTCCTTGAAATTCTCTTCACATTCCTCTGTCCAGACAAACTTAACTCCTTTCCGAGTCAACTTGGTGAGTGGATTAGATAATCGTGAAAAATCTTTTACAAAACGTCGATAATATCCAGCCAAACCAAGAAAACTTTGGATCTCAGTTACTGTTGTTGGTCTTGACCATCTTTCGATAACCTCTATTTTTGCTGGATCCACAGATATCCCCTCTTTTGAGATTATATGACCCAAAAATGCAACTTTTTGAAGCCAAAATTCACACTTGGTAAATTTGGCATAAAGCTTCTCCTTTCTCAGGGTCTTCAATATAATTCTCAAGTGATCTTCATGCTCTTCCTTTCTCTTTGAATAGACAAGAATATCGTCTATAAAGACTACCACAAATTGATCAAGATAGTCTCTAAATACTCTATTCATTAGATCCATGAAGATAGCAGGGGCATTAGTAAGACCAAATGGAATCACTATAAATTCATAGTGTCCATACCTTGTACGGAAAGCCGTCTTTGGTATATCCTCCCTTTTGACCCTTAATTGATGATACCCTGAACGAAGATCAATCTTGGAAAAGTATTGAGCTCCGCGTAGTTGGTCAAATAAGTCATCAATGCGTGGGAGAGGATATTTGTTCTTGATAGTGATCTTGTTAAGTTCTCGATAATCAATGCAGAGTCTCATTGATCCATCTTTCTTCTTAACAAATAGAACAGGTGCTCCCCAAGGTGACGCACTAGGGTGTATGAATCCCTTATCAAGATTCTCTTGGAGTTGCTTCTTTAATTCCTGCAACTCAATTGGGGCCATTCTATAAGGTGTCTTTGAAATAGGCAAAGCACCCGGTACGAGTTCTATTGAAAACTCAACTTCACGATTTGGTGGAAGACCCGGAAATTCCTCCGGAAAGACATCATCAAACTCCCGTACAATGGGCATATTCTTAATCGTGAGTTTCTCACCAACCATTTGAGATAAATAACCTTCATTTAGTAGAATCAATACCCATAAGATGGAAGAAATTTCCACTGGAAGGTTATGTTCATCCTTGCATTGATAGACGATCGTAGATTGATCTGGAATATGAAATGTGACTTCCCTTCTTTGTCAATCGATATGAGCTCCATGTAGAGAAAGCTAATCCATGCCAAGAATCACATCAAATTCCACTAAAGGAAGGATCACAAGATTTACAGGAAGCACTTTCCCACAAACTTCGATCGGAGAAGAATTATAAACTTTTGATGCGATTGATGTGCCATTAGGTGTTGTCACAGCTAACTCAACATCTAATTGTTGAGGTAATACGGTGATACCCTTAGAAAATTTTTCAGAAATAAAAGAGTGGGTGGATCCAGAATCAAATAAAACATTTGCTACTTTAGAGTGGATGGTAAGTGTACCTTTCACCACATCGTTATCGTACTCCACATCGCTGATAGAAATTGCATGTGACTTTCCTTTGTCTTTAGCCTTAAGAGTTTGTTGACGTCGACCATCATCATCAACCCTTGGATTTGGGCATTGATTGGCATAATGCCCCATCTCCTTGCACTTGAAACATTGAAGTGTAGTAGGTTCATTCTGTGTATCCCTTCCTTTGTTTGCGTCATTAGACATCTTCTTCCCATTATCACGGCATTCAAATGCCCGATGACCTTCTTTTCCACATTTAAAACATTTACTTATCCCTTTAAGACAACTCCCTCCATGTTTCTTTCCACACTTTGAGCATAAGGAAAAGCTCATCTTCTTTTCCGTGTGCTCTTTAGATTTTTCTTTGAATTCCATCTTCCTCTTCTTATCAAACCCATGTGACTGATGGGTTACTCCAATCTCCATCTCGACTTTGAGAGCACATCGAACGATTTCCTCGTAGCTATTAAAGTCCCTTATGGATAACGCCCTTCGAAGACTTGGTTTTAAGCCACTAAAGAATCGATCGATCTTACTCTCAGGTTGGATAATAATACCAGAAGCGTACCTTGCAAGTCTGGTAAAATTTGCTTCATAGGTACCAATAGATTCATCATCCCTTTGCTTCAGTTCAAGGAACTCTTTCTCCATCTTTGTTTGGAGAATACGAGGGAAGTACTTATTGAAAAATAAGTTCTTGAACTTGTCCCATTCCATAGACTCAATTTCATCCCTTTGCCTCATATTCTTAACAAGATTCCACCATTGATCCGCATCTCCTTCCAAACGATACACTGCTAGGATGACTTTATCATGCTCAGAACATTGAAGAACTGAAAATATCTTTTCAGTAGTACTAATCCATTGTTCAGCAACTAATGGATCAGTAGACCCGCTGAAAGAAGGTGGACGCTGCCTCATGAAGGATTCAACAGAATGTTGCTCCCTCCTTTGTTCGTTTGGAAATCCTGCATGATTCATATCTTGAGAAAGTTGTGTGAGCATGGCTACAAGATTTTTCATTCCAGCTCCCATATCGTTTGGTTGCTCAGGGGGACAATCATTGCATTGCCCATCGCATTCCGCATTAACACGGTTCCTTCGGGTTCCAGCCATTGACTAAAACCAAGAAGAATAGTGTGAGCAACACTAATTATAATAGGAAACCACATAATTCAAGAAAAAAAAATTTCATGCTTATGGTCTTATCCTAGGTTATTCATGGCCATTTCTAAGATTGTGTTCTATGCTTAGACTTATCCTTAGGGTTCTTACTAAGGCTTTCACATCCTAGTTTCCAAAGGTTGACTATACCTTTCCTCAGATACCAACTATAACGACCCACACTTTACAAACATTGTTAATACTTCAAAATTGAAGCACACTTATTACAACATATGACAAAACCACAAAGGACCGTATAGGTATAGTGTCTTTAGAAACTGGGAAACATAAACAACTGGTTCATAAATCTTCTATAGTGTCTCCCATTTATTTCATCATATCTAGGGTCCCTTTTAGCATATTCTACTTAATATCCATCTTCCTGACCTGGGGAAAAGAAAACATAAAAGGGTGAGCTCAAATGCTCAGCAAGGGAAAATAAAGGAAATAAAAATCATATCATATCTTTATGAAAATCAAAACCTGCAAAAGAGATCATAATATCTTAACATGGAATAAATCATAGAAGTGAAAATGAGATCCCCATAATCATAACATAAAACTTGAAACTTTGTGGCATGCACACATAATCATGGAAAATCATTTCTTGTTAGTCATGACTCATTTCCAAGACTATCTTAGTGGACAAAGTCCCTTTCTGAACCGAGTTCACTCCTCGTTTCAGTCCTGTATCACTGAACCGAAATAACCTTCCGTTCCTGCCATGTCTATCTCATGAGATATAAAATCATTACCCAATGCATTGGAGGGAGATATAGGTCCCACCCATCTTATAATGAATCCTTTCTTATGTGTGCCACATAATCATAAAACATACATCATCGCATAACACATGTAACAAAAATGGGATTCTTGAAACATCATGACATCATAAATCAATTCATATAAGATAAAGGAATTCATAAACATAATTCCATCACAACATAGTCAAATAAATGTAAAAATATGGATATAAACAGAACCCTTTATTATCTTAGATGGAAAATAATTTTGATAAAACACTTGAATTGAATTCTTGAGGAAAATATCCTTTCTTCTTCAAAATCAATTTCTTTTCACAAAACATCATGAAATTTTAAAAGAAAGAGATTTTATTGAAAATATTCATGAAATCTTTTAGAGGAAGCTTCATGAAAATAAGGCTTTATAAAATAGTAGAAATCCGTTCGTGCCGTATAAGTTAAAAAAACATTCTTCGTACTTTTGTCGGAAAAGTCAAAAAGCACCTCGTACGAAAAACGACAAAAGATTCCTTTCATACGTATTACTAAAAACTCACCGAAGGGTAAAAATGGATTTAAACAATTTTAGGTGGATGGAAATAATATTACATATTGAGTAAACATGGATGTGGATGATAAAATACACCCCAGTAAATACTTAAGAATAAACAATCTCGGATAAAAATGAGATTGTGATATTTCCCTTACCTTAGGTCCGATTTGCTTTGTTCGTGTCCGAAGCTCCTGTATAATGGTTTAAATAATGTTATTGACTTATTCTAGAATCATACATATTGATATGATATCATATATGGTCATATTATTAGCTTCTTGTTAGTAATATTTCATTGTTACTTGTTACTCGGGTCTTTATAACTTTTTGTTCTTATGCGTGTTTTGTTGAATAAATTCTTATTCTTATCTTTAGGTTATAGATAATTCATTTCCAGAATGGTATTAGTGTAGTATATACCATATTCATTCATTAAATTCATTTATATAATCATTATGAAATGAAGATCATGTAGAACGAGTCGCATCACATCGTGGAGATGGTATTCCGTACGTACGCACGAGTGATGATATCGTTGCTATGATCGTGGAATAGTATTGGAGTATATATATATATTATTTCAGTATCAATATTACTTAATAATAATCATATATAGTTACTTATTACACCATTATACCCATCCTTGTAAGGTGATGGTGGAAAATAGATTACACCACGGCGTGGAGACGGTATTTCGTACGTACGCACGCGCGGTGATTTCATTTTTCCGTAGGATGGATAGAAGGTGAATTAGGGTTGTTTCATATTTATAATAACATATCAGTATGTAAGTAATACTGATGTTATTACTTTATCATGAAACAACTAAAGAAGAAGAAGTTGAAGAAGAAAGAAATTGAAAAGATCGGTAATGGATATTACCTCTTCTTTGGAACGCCTCTTTGAATCCTCCACTTAAGGAACTAAGATTGGTCTTTGGAGAAGACCAGGACCTATAGGATTATTCTAAGGAAGTGGAGAGGAGAAAATGTCAGGGGTTGGCCGAGCTTGAGTGCTCAAATTGGTGTGAGGAGGAGGGGGAGGAGGTGCCCTTTTATAAGGGAGGAGAGGGGCACCTTAGGAATATCTCAAAATATTATTTTATATTAAAGTCAAAATCGGTTTATAATGGTTCCAAAGGGTCTTATTTCGAAGCTAAAGTGGGGATGGGTCGAAATCCTATCAACCAATAGGATTTAGAAAAGTTTAGGGTATTATTTTAACCTTATCAATTAGATTTAACTCTAAGTTAATTAATTTAACTTTTACCGTGTCTTTTTGTTTTCTTTCACTATATGGTTAATACACTTACTATAACATGCCAAACGAACCCCAAATTGTTTATTATTAATATATATATCCTTATCTAGGTCATTTGGCCGAACCTTAGATTTTTAGGAATAAAATAACAATTAATAATATAATATTTTATTTAAAAACTATTTTGTGTCAATTTTGACACTATTTGATATATGATTTTTGTGAAAGTCATAACAGAATTATATGTTCGAACCAAGTTGATTAAATCAACATTAGTATATCATATTAACCTATAAAAATAGTGTAATTCATAAAAAGTCTCATATTACATTTATTTTGGTATTTATATTATCAATTTTGTCAATATTTCATTAATAAGATAATTACCGCATCATCTTTGTGTCATAAATAAATTAAATTATATGATGTCTAAAAATTACAAATAAAATACCATCATGTAGGAAATCTTTTTATCTTTCTAATTAATATTTACAATCGAATTTATCTTATGTATAACCCCATATTAAAAATGATTTACTTATTAAACTTTGATTTTAACTATTTTAACCCTTCTTTAAATAAATTAATAATAAATGTCCTAATCTAATCCAAGTAGGCCTAAATGGTCATATTTTATTCCTAAGATTGTTTTTGGTCGAATTACACTTGTCCAATAGAATTAGGACATGTGTTAGGGTAATATTAATATCATATTTACCCTTAGTTACCCTATTTACTATTAACCGCGGTAAAAATCGTAAAAAGTTACTATTCACCAAAAAATTATTTTTATCTCATTGAACCACATTTTACTTACTGATATCAACCGTGTCTGTCGGATTTTCGAAATTCCATTCACAGAAGCGGTAAAATTAAGTTTTATGCAAAATACAGTTTTTAACCTACCACTTAGTGGTTTCACTATTCATCAAAAATTGAAAGTTTTCAGAAAAATACCAAAATTTCACCCTAGGCTAATTTCGATATTCTGAGTCCAAAAATGAAGTCCATTTTGAAAAATAAAATTTATAAAATTTCAAAAAGTGGTTATTACTATTCATAACGGCTAGTTTTAATAGCATATTGTTGTTTAGTGAAACTCGGTATTGCGTACGACGCAAGCTATCGAGGAAGGTCGCGATTGCGTGTAAAGCAAGCCAAGCAAGTGTTGTGTAGAAAAAGATTCCTTTGATGATTTATATAACATAAAAGTCTCGGGTGTTACATATGCCTCCTTAATCTTCACTTGTATTGATAGTTGAAATTTTATTTTCTAAAGATAAGATTCACCCCCTTCCTTTAAATTTCAAGATCCATCCTTTTAAAATCCATAAATATTGGATATTTTTTATCCTCATCATGGATAGTCTATCATGGTCTTGTTGACTTAAAGCATCTTCCACCTTGTTTACTTTCCTAGGGTGGTAATGTATTGATTAGTCGTAGTATTTAATCAAATAAAACTATCTTATTTGGAGCATATTCATCTCATTTTGTTTGAAAATATACTTTAAACCTTTATGGTCAGTATAAATATCACACCTTTCACCATAAAGATAATGCATCCACGTATTTAATGAAAAAATCACCGCAACTAACTCCAAATCATGATTTGGGTAATTTTTCTCATGTATTTTCAACTGTCATGAGGTATAAGCTGAAGGACCCCGGGACACCCTGAGAGGGGAGGGGTGAATCAGGGTGACTACTTTTTCTTTTAATGTGTTGGATCTTGTTCCCACGTTGGTAGGAACTTGTTGAACCTGTATGATGATTATGATCAGAATGAAAACATTCACATGCACAGAGAAGACACAGCCATTTTTACTTGGTTCACCACTAAGGGCTACGTCCAAGGAGCATACGCCGACAGGTTGCCGGTCGTACCTAAATCCACTATGCTTTACTAGCTGTGGATACAAAAGTTTGGGTACAGACACTCTGTCCCAGGCTCACTGCCTTTACAATTGTTCAGGGATAGCTCGCTGCGTCCCTCGGGTCACTCCCGTTGACTCCCCCTGGCTCACTATCGTTGGCGAAGTCCCACTCAGTTTATAGACGTGAAGGTCTCTTCTTCATTTGCATAAGAGTGCATCCTTTGTTTTATGTAGATTCTCTATTGAAGTCCGATTCTCACCAGAAGAAGAATATCACTTTTCCTCGAATGAACCGAGTAGTCTCTCGGCTTTCGTGCAGCTCCAAACACGCCGGTGGGCTTCAGCAAAACCAGGCGCGCTTCTTCAAGACAGTCGCGCAAGTCCCACTACGGTGCGCAAGTCCAAACTGGCGCGCAAGTGTCATCAACACACATGCGCGACTCTTCCTTCCCCAACTACTAACTTGCGCGGTCCACTTCCTTTCTCTTCCAAACCACCTTGGGCACACATCCAAAAACCGGCGCGCAAGCTCTACTTGCGCGACAAAACAACCACCTGCGCGACTAAACCACCTGCGCGACGAGAGCTCGAACAATCTCTCGGCCTTGAACTACGTACCAAATGAGGAGGGGTGGTCCAGTATTTATAGGCAAACTGGACCCCCTGCGCGGCGGCGCGCAAGTCCCTCGACGGCGCGCAAGTCTTGTCTTCAAAAAACTCTGTCACGCAACTCACTTGCGCGACCCAACCAACACTTGCGCGACCTTCTTGCCTTAGCCAAATTTTGGTGTTCTGATCCTCAAAATCATATGGCGTGCAAGTCTTTCATCCTCCAAGAGCACGGCGCGCAAGTACCTTTTCCAAAAACACTTTACTTTATTGGCCGATTTTTAGGCCCAAAAATTTGGCAAACACTGGGAAACAGCGCCACCTTCACTACTGTTTTCTGCTTGAACGGTATGATCACTTTGTTGGTACACACCCTGAACTTCCACTGAGGATTGACAACAAACACAAACCATACACCAAATCATGCTTTGAAGAACCTGGTTCCAACATAAGCTATCACATTATCATTTTTCATGAGAAAACATCCCAGCCCCTTCATAAATATATCATTGTAGATCACAAATCTTTCTTCACTACAAGGCAGTGTGAGGACAGGTGAACTGGCTAACCTTATTTTTAGCTCTTTGAAATTATGTTTACATTCTTCTGTCCATATGAACTTAACCTCTTTCAAAATCAACTTGGTGATTTGATTAGAGAGTCATGAAAAATATTTCACAAAACATTGATAATATCCCACCAAACCATGAAAACATTGGAAATCAATTACCATTTTTGGTCTTGGAAAACTTTCAACAACTTCTGTTTTTTAGGGATCCATGGATATCCCATCTCATGAGACTATGTGACCCAAAAATTAAACTTTCTAAAGCCAAAATTTACACTTGGTAAATTTTTCATAAAGATTATCTTTTATAAGGTTCTTTAGTAAAATTATAAAGTGGGCTTCATATTTTTTTCTTTATCTTTGAATAGAAAAGACTATCATCTATAAAGACTACCACAAACTGATCAACATAGTCTCTAAGGACTTTTTTCATTAGATCCATGATGATAGCGGGGGAATTAGTAAGACCAAAAGGCATCACTATAAATTCATAGTGTCCATACCTTGTATGGAATGTTGTCTTTTGTATATCCTCCTTTTTTACCCTTAATTGATGACATACTAAACAAAGATCAATCTTGTAAAAGTATGGAGCTCTGCATAGTTGGTCAAATAAGTCATAAATGTGGGGAAGAGGATATTTTTTATTATAGTGATCTTGTTAAGTTATCGAAAATCAATGAATGGTCTCATTTATCCATCTTTATTCTTAAAAAATAGAACAAGTTATCCCCAATGTAACGCACTAGGGTTTATCAATCCCTTATCAAGATTCTCTTATAGTGTAACCTTTAATTCCTATAACTCAATTGGGTATATTCTATAAGGTGTATTTGAAATAGGCATTGCACTCGGTGTGAATTCTATTAAAAACTCAACTTCATGATTTGGTGGAAGACTTGGCCATTCCTATGGAAAGACATCATCAAACTCCCATACAATGGGTGTATTCTTAATCTTGTGTTTCTCCCTAACCATTTGAGATAAATAACCTCCATTTATAAGAATCAAAACCCATAATATGGAATAAATTTCTATTTTAAGGTTATATTCATCCTTGCATCGATAGATGATCATAGATTGATCTGAAATATGAAATGTGACCTCCCTTCCTTGGAAATTTATATGAGATTCATATAGATAAATCCAATACATGCCAAGAATCACATAAAATTCCAATATAGGAAGGATCACAAGATTTGTAGGAAGCACTTTCCCAAAAACATCAACCAGAGAAGAATTAAAAACTTTTGATGCGGCTGTTGTTCCATTAGAAGACATCACAGCTAACCCAACATCTAATTTTTGAGGTAATATGGAAACACCCATTGAAAATTCTTCATAAATAAAAGATTGGGTGGATCCAAAATCAAATAATACAGTTTCTACATTAGATTGGATGGTAATTGTACCTTTCACCACTTCATTATCGTACTCTATGTCACTGATAGTGATTGCATGTGAATTTCCTTTTTATTTGGCCTTAAGAGTTTATTGAGGATGATCATCATCAATAACCCTTGTATTAGGGGATTGATTAGCATAATTCCCCATTTCCTTGAACTTGTAGCATTGAAGTGTAGGAGGTTCATTCTATGTAGCCTTTTATGTGTTCGCATCATTAGACATATTTTTTCCATTACTCTGGAATTCAATTACATGATGACCTTATTTTCCACACTTAAAACAATTACTAGTCCCTTTAAGACAATTTCCTCCATGTTTCCTTCCATATTTGAGCATGAGGGGAAACTCGTCTTGTTTTTAATGTGGTCTTTAGTTTTTCCTTTGAATTCTATTTTTATCTTCTTATCCAATCAATATGAATGATGTGTTATTCCAATATCCATCTAAACCTTGAGAGCACATCGAACAATTTCCTCGTAGCTATTAAATTATCTTCTGGATAATTCACTTTGGAGACTTGGTTTTAATCCACTAAAGAATCGATCAATTTTTCACTCAGGTTGGATAATAATTATAAACGTGTACTTTTAAAGTCTTGTAAAAATTTCATTGTAGGTATCAATGGATTCATCATCCTTTCGGTTAAGTTCAAGAAACTCTTTCTCTATCTTTGTTTGAAGAATATTAGGAAAGTACTTATTTAAAAATAAATTCTTGAACTCCTCCCATTCCATGGACTCAATTTCATCTTTTTTCCTCGTATTCTTGATAACATTCCACCATTGATCAGCTTGACCATACAAAAAATAGATTACTAAGGTGAATTTATCAATTTCAGAACATTATAGAACAAAAAATATCTTTTTAGTGGTACTAATACATTGTTCAGACACTGATAGATCAGAATACCTGTTGAATGAAGTTGGATGTTGCCTCATGAAGGACTCAACAGAATATTGCTCCCTCCTTTGATTGTTTAGATGTCTTGCATGATTCATAGCTTGAGAAAGTTGTGTGATCATGGATAAAATATTTTTCATTCCATCTCCCACTAAATTTCTTTTCTCATGGGGACAATCATTTTATTTCTCGTCACATTATGAATTAACAAGGTTTCTTCGGGTTATATCCACTGACTAAAACCAAGAAGCATTGTGTGAGAAACACTAATCATAATAGAAAAACCACATAATCAATAATAAAATTTCAATTTTTAACAATTTAGGATTTATCCTAGGTTATTCATGGTCATTTATAAAACAATAGAATTATATCCTATACTTATACATATCATTAGGGTTCTTACTAAGGCTTTCTCATCCTAGTATCCAAAGGTTAACTAGACCATTCCTATTATACCAACTATAGTGACCCATAATTTAAATGCATTGATATTACATCAAAATTAAAGTATATTCATTATAATATATAATAAATCCATGATAGTACTATATAGGTATAGTGTCTTTAGAAACTGGGAAACATAAACAATTGGTTTATAAAACATCTACATTGTCTCCCACTTATTTATTCATAACTAGACTTCTTTTTGGAATGTCATACTCAATAACCTTCTTTATGACCTGGATAAAATAAACATATGAAAGGGTGAGATAAAATTATAATTAAGGTTAAACAAGGGATAATATTAATCATATCACAATCATAAGACATAAGAACAAAACATTTGGTGGTCTTATCCTTCATATAAAAGATAGTGGTATCATGTCATGGGATAAAGTTCATAAGAATTAAGGGACATAATATCAAATGTAAAAACATAAGACATGATGTATTTTGTAATAAACATAAGTATAGAAAATCATTTCCATGTTATCCAATGATCATATCCAAGACCATCATAGCGGAAAAAGTCCATTACTAAATCGGATTACATGTCATTCCAACCATGTAATACTGAATTAGTTTTACTTGTTGTTCTAGTCATTTCTATATCATGAGATATAAATATTTAACCAATGAATTGGAGGTATATATATTTTCCACCCATCTCATAATTAAATAATTCTTACATTTTCCACAAAAAACATAAACCATTCATCATAGCATAACCCAAGGAACAAAAAATTGGGTTTCTTAAACATCATTCCATTATAATCCTTATAAAATAAATGGATTTCATAAAAATAATTCCATCATAAAAATAATATAAAAAATTAATAATAGAGATATAAACATAACCCTCTGTCATCTTAGTTGGAAAATATTTTTGATAAAACACATGGACTTAATTCTTAAGGAAAATATCCTTTTTTTACATTTTCTTTTCTCAAAATGACACACAGTTTTAAAAGAAAATAATTTAGTTGAAAATAAACTTGGAATAGTTTAGATTATGATTCATTTAAATAAGGTCTCACGAAATATAAAAATCCATTCATGTTATATATGTTAAAAAACATTCTCTTTATACTTTTTTTGGAAAAGTCAAAAAGTACCTCAAATCGAATAATGACAAAAGATTCATTTCATAACATTTAAAAAAAATTAAACAAAGGGTAAAATTAAATTTAAAAAAATTTATAATAATATAAATAATATTACATAATTATAAAACAAGGATGTGGATGAAAATATACCCTAGAAAATACTTATGTATAAACAATCTCGGATAAAAATGAGATTGCAAAATTATCCCTTACCTTAGGTCTGATATCCTTTATATGTATCTAAACCTCCAGTATAAGGATTGAAATAATTTTATTGACTTATTATATAATCATAATCATTTTATCATATCATATATGATTATATTATCATATATTTGTTAGTAACATTTCATTGTCACTCGTTATTCGGATATTAACTGCTTTACGTTCTAATGCAAGTTTTGTCAGGTAAGTTCATGTTCCTCTTCTTAGGTTATAGTTTTATCATTTGAAGAATGATATTAGTATAATATATATTATATTAATTTATTCCATTTGTGAATATAATTATGGTTTAATGAAGATCATGTATAATGAATCGCATCGCATCGTGGAGACGGTAGGACACACGTATGCATGAGCGACGATATCATTCACTTAAAGGTTAAATTATATGGAATTGAATTTTATATTAATTATAAAAATAATTATAATGTTATATTAATTATTTGAATCTATTAAACTCATCATTATACCAATCCAAAAAAAGTATTGTTGAATAAAAAATTACACCACAGCGTAGAGATGGTAAATTGTATGTATGCATGCATAGTGATATTGTTATTTATAGGATAGATAAAAGAAGTTATAAGATTTTACCATAATTATAATAAGATCTCAACATGTATAATATATTGGATTTATTACTTTATTATGGAGACAACATAAGAAGAGGAAGTAGAAGAAAATAATTTTCAAAGATGTGATAAAACAATTACCTCTTTTTTGAGTATCTCTTTTTGATTTGCACAAAAGGTATCCTTAGGATGGATTTATGCCCAATGTGTGGCCTATAATAGTAATTGAGGGATTTTTGGAGCTTATTTTATTAGAATTTGGATTATACAAGTGGTTTGATAGGTGTGAGTAAGTGGGTAGAGGTGGTGGCCTTTTATAAGAGGGAGGAGGGGCACTTTAGAAAAGTTCTAAAATATTATTTTATTGTAAAACTATTTTTAAATGATAATAGTTTAAAAGTGATAAATTTATAGTATAATATGAATATTGGTATAAATCCTCTAAACCAATATTTTTAAGACAAGTTTATGTCACAAAATTAACCGTTTCTTTTAGCTTTAATCATTAGTTAAAAAAATTAACTCTTACCTTGCCTTCTTGTATTTTTATAATATATGGTTACTATAGTAACTGTAAAATTACAAGATAACCACAAGTGTATAATTAGTGAAATTTTTAACATTATATAAGTCATTTGGCCTAATATTATCTTTTTATTACTATTATATCATTTAATAAAATAGTATTTGTTTTAAAAACTCATTTATGTCAATTTTCACACTACTAGAATTTGATTTTTGTTAAATTCATAAAAAAATTATTCTTTTAAAAAAACTATATTCACTTGAATATAAAATTTCATAATCATCCATAAAATTTGTGGATCACATAAAAATTTTCAAATTAAATTTATTTTAAAATTTATAATATCATTTATTTGAATCTTTCATTAATAAGGTAATCACTGCATTATCATTATGTCATAAATACATTTATTTATTTAATGTCTAAAAATTGTAAATAAAATACCATGATGTAGGAAATATTATTATATTTATAATTAATATTTATAGTCAAATAAATCAATTATATAAACCTATATTAAAAAAAATTTAGTAAAAAATACATTTTTTATGTTATATTTCTTTTTTACTTTAAATTAAAAATTCAAAAAGTTCATTATCACACCAAAGTGACTCAATGGGGTCTTAAAATCTACCAAATGATGCTCATGGTTGTACATATCTCATCCAGTGATATTGGTACATTTTTTTTGAAAGGATTGAGGTGCAAAGTCTTCTATATTAAATGAAAAAAAACAGGAGAGGAACAACAAAGAACCACAAAAAATACAGATAACCAAAACCAGGGTCCTTAACCCATTCAAGCGCCGCATTCTGATTGAGGGATTCCCTCCTGAGTCCAGGAATTGCTGTCTGGATGGAAGCCCCATGTGCAGTACTTCTTCTCAAGCAGGGATGGAGTTCAAAAAGATGTATTTTCTTCTCTTGTGTTGAACTATTCATCCATCTCCAGCGCCAGAAACAGTCAGGCCGACTCCTTTAAAACAGAAACAGTATCATCAAAACTGAACCATCAAGTAGGGCCTTTGCTGCTCCTAAGGGTAAGCTCGTCAGGGTCTAACCATTCATTCATGCCTCATCAGGGTACTCAAAAGAAAACCAGATAAAGATACAAATGAATTAGAAATAAATCAAAAGAAAAATATGGATAACAGAACATCACTGGTCAGATAATGAAGGATCAATTATGAGGTCAAAAAGAATATAAATTCCCAAATCTGAAATTCAGAATCAAGGAACTCAAGCATAAGACCAAACCGTACTGTGCATAGCTGGAGAATGCTGCTACACTGCATTCAAAAAAGCACCAATTCATGAAATGATCCTAAAAATAGGAGATCTGTCCAAATCCCTTTTCAAGAGGGGTAAAAAAACATCAGGAAGTTTGTCATACCAAATAAAGACATCACCTTCAGATCCTTTGTTAGCCAATCCATCTTCAACAGAATTAGCTTCCCTGTAGAAATGAGTAATAATATTATTCATAGAGAAAAGGGAATCTAAACAATTAATCCATCGATTTTTATGCTTCCAGGAAAGGTGACATGAACCATCCCTAATAGCAGAGACAATCCTAGTAGAATCACTCTCTAGCAAGATATTATTCAATCCATATTTTTTGGCCTGCTCCACTGCAATGATGATTACCCTCATCTCAGCTTCAATTTAAGAAACAATACCACAAGAACCATGAAAGAAACCCACCACCATTCCCTTATGATCTCTGAACACGGCACCATATCCAGAAAGACCAGTATTCCCTTCCGATGCACCATCCGAATTAACTTTCAACCAACCAACAAAAGGTTGTTTCCATAGAACTTCAAAATTGCCAACTGGAGGTTTAAAATTTCCTTTGATACCAATTCGGTCAAGAACAATGAAATCATGAATGGAATTATCACAATAATTCTTCTTAGGTAGGCCATCCACATGTATCTCAGCAAGTACGTGTGAGAGAGCATAGGTTACTGAGAAGGATTTATTCTCATGGAGAATTTGATTCCTAGAGAACCAGAAAAAATGCAAAAATCAGAAGCAGCAACTTGTAATAAATCCATCAGTTGTGAGGAGAGACCAAAATAGTTCCATCTTTGAATAAATTCCACAATAGAGGACGTCCTAGGAAGAGAAATATCAAAGATATCGGCTAAAGCCTTCCATATTTATGCCGCAGTTGCGCAATAGAGTAATAAATGATCAGCATCCTCTCTATGTTGGTGACAGAAAACACAAGAAGAACATAAAGATATACCACAATGTGGAAGATAATAATCAGTTGGAATCTTGAAATGAGCAATTCTCCAAACCAAATTGGAGCGAGATGGTCTAATAAAATTTTTATCCAAGTTTCTCATCCATTTATTGTCAAATTTTGGGTTTAAGGAGAACTCATAAAAAGCCTTTTAAGTGAGAATTCCATTAGCCGCAGGCTCCCAATCCCAAAAATCCTTCTTGTTTGAGAAACAATAATTGTTGACAATGTTTATAATGTTGATTGTAAGTACTTCCAAGTCTTGAAGTTGGTCCTTGATGGTAATATCAAGATCAATGTTCGTACCGTCCATCACCAACTCTATAAGGGGATCATCATTCCATTTGGCTTTCCAGAAATTAAGAGATGAGTCCTTTGAGACTAACCATATATAATGAGAATCAATTGAGGAAAATATGTATTTGAAAGCAGGCCAGACAGAGGAATCAATATGATTAAAAGACCCCATCTTTATCCTGTTAACGAATTTTCCCCAAAGAAAGTGTGAACTCTCAGAACTGCTGTTAAAAAGCCTCCATGGGAATGAATCCTGCGATGAATCATTAAAGAGAACCAGATTCTTTATACCTAAACCCCCAGCATCATATGTCTTGCATCACTCTGACCAAGGAACCGTGGCCAGCTTTTTTTTGAAGATACTGCCACTCCAAATAAAGTTCCTAAGGGATGTATTGACACTTTTTATAAGCGAAATAGGCCATTTGTAAACCATAAAAGAGTATACCATCTTGGAGATAATGAATTATTTCACTAAAAAAAACTCTGCCAGCCATGGAGAGGGACTTTCCTTTCCAGGTAGAGATACTCCTTCTAATTTTAGTAACAATCTCTGTGAAATAACAAGTTTTCGGCTTCCCCAAAAACAAGGGAACTCCCAGATAATTGAAGGGAAGAGCTCCTTCCTTAACATTAATCTCATTGAAAATAAAATTTTTCCTTTTCTAACTTAAGTTCTTACTAATGTAAATAGAATATTTCTCCCAGCTGATCTCTTTACAAGAGACAGAAGCATAGTGTAAAAGAGCTATTTTGATATTCATTATATTTCTCTTATCACCCAAAGTGAATATGATGATATCATCTACATATAAAATGTGAGTGGGAGCAATGATACCTCTTCCAGCATTAATAGACTTCATTTTCCCATTCCCAACCATGATAGAAAGTAGTCTACTCAAATAATCCTCTTCTATAGAGAAAATAATTGCAGAAAGTGGATCACCTTGTCTAACCCCTCTAGAGAAATCAAAGAAACCACGAGGGGATCCATTAATAAGAATTGAAATCCGAGCAGAGAAAAATATGGTCTTGATCTAAGTAATGAAAACTTTATTAAACATAAACATAAGAAGATATTTTCAAATAAAACCCCAATTAATAGTATCAAAATGAGAGGACATGTTTTTAAAAGTTAAAACATTGCAAAAGATTGAAATGTTTTTTCATATGAATTCAATGTAAAATTATTGATAATGAAATATATTACATTGAATGATAAAAATTTATTTTATTTATACTTTAAAACCATTAAATAATATAATTTAACTCTATAAATTATTTTGATGAAAAAATGTGTTTTCACTTAAAATTTAGTATGCTTTTACTATTCATCAAAACTCGAATGTTATCAGAAAATATCAAAAATTAATCCAAAGTAAATTTTTATATCCCTTTTTAAATTAAACTATTTATTTTTTCATATAAAAATTATTAATGTGTAAAAATATTAATTTAAAATGGTTTTTCTATTCAAAGGCGTAAGATTACCCTTTAAAAAATATAGGTTTTTATAAAACAAATAGGGTTTATTCACACACTATGATTAAAATAACTACTGTATGAATATCAAAATAATTTCAATAAAATATACATATCCTTAATTTCATTAAAAATAGTAATTCAATCAAAAATAAAAATATCATATTTATATTTTTCATAAATAATTGATATCCAAAGAATTCACAATGTTGTTTCATAAGTTAGTTATACTTATTCCCGCTAACCTAAAGGCTAGCATATAAGAATAATATTATACATAGAGAATCTCACAATTATTTTAAACTCATGATTGTGTTTAATGCAAGATACTGAATAATAAAAATTATTTAAATAAATTTTTTCATAAAAACATTCAGGTGTTACAAGCACGCAAGTAAGGGTTCTATTCTTTATCCTCTTTATTAGAGTTTCTTTGTTATCTTATTCCTTCAATTTTAAATTACTAATATTGGGGAATGTATTTACATGTCCCTATTAATATGCATTTAATTTAAAAATTATGATATATCTCTTTCTCTCTCATCCTCACATTTTATGAATTTTTATGTGACACTTTTATGCTTCTGAAATTTCACTGCAATTTTACATACTAAAACAATTGTATAGTGAATACCATACCCATTTCCTATCTAGTTTTTTAACCTTTATACACTTATAATTATTTTATTTGGTACTTACATATATTTATTCCACACTCCTAGATTATGAAATAAAATATGATTATGAATAAATCCATGTTGTATGATCTATGTGGCTCACTTAAGCATGAGAATGAAATGAAAGTGATAGGTGTGTTCAGAATTATATATCACCCTAATGAATTGGGAAATGTTTTTTCTCATGAGAAGTCATATTGTGAAATAGAGTGAACATTTTTTATTTGTGGGACTTTTTCCATTATTATTTCCTCAAATTTATCCTTGACCTATGTTTATAATGCAGTGTTTTAATATGTTTACACATTTCCCATGTTATGATTATCATGGTATATCATGTGTTATTATTAAATTTATTTTTATTCCCTGTTAATATTTCTATTCTATAACATGTGTTACATTATTCCATGATTATTTCCTTACTGAGATTTATATCTCACCCCTTTCTTATGTATGTCCCCTGTAAGAACCTGGATCTTCTTTTCAGGTATGTTTTTCTCTTTTCTGGTGTTTTTTAGAAAAATATGAGTTTATAAAAAAATTTAAAGTACATTCCATGTAATTATATGTATATTCCATGTACTCTTTTATCACACGTAGCTGTGTGTTGGTCGTGTAATGGTTGAGCACATAGCCGTGTGTGGTGACCTAGAGAGCACCTTATATGGGGGATGGTAAGGGAAAGTACATGTCATGTACTTCTAAATTTCATGTTGTGTACTTTATTTTCTTTTATTAAATGGACAGGGGTCACATATAATTGGAATTGGTGTCTTCTTATTTTCCTTCTTCAACCGAGAGCATCCATATAGTTATGATCCTTCCCCAATCCCTTAATTTAGTATCTATTCTCCGAATCTAACTCTATCAGTTTCATTGGAATCGCATCGGTGAGTTCTATCTTCTTCTTGAACCTCGTTTCCTGATTTATTTTCTCTCTTGAGTTATCCTCGGTTGAACTTTTTAGAATTTTTTGTAGATATATGGAATTCTAGGTTGATTCAAGGCATGAGGTTCACGTATATCGATCTCACGATGCTGAGGTAGGTGGTTTGTGCCTTTCTGTAGATAGTCTTTGAGTTATAGGTGAGAAAATGCCCAATACCCTTGATCAGGGTATTGCGTGTTTATGGTTTTAACCATGTTATTACCTTCTATTATTTATATTCTTTAGTATAGTTCAATTTAATTAGAATAGGGTTAATTGATATGCTATGGATGTCTTTCCCATGCTTGTATTGTTTGTGACCGTTTGGTCTTGCATAGCGTGTTAGGCTGCTTGCTTCCTATTCCTAGTGTTGATAGGATGGAGTGAAATTATTTATCTGGAATGTTGTTATATTGTAGACTATTTATCCAAGTAGTTCTTGAGTTATAATTTGGTCATTATATATCATTGTGCTCTATTGACAAACACAGGTCCGTGAGAACCTGGGGTAGTAGACCATAGGAATAATGGACATTAAGGGCTTCTCCAGAGTGTCTGTTTACTATTAAGATGTGATACCATAGGGGGAATAGATGTAAAAGATTCCATAGAGTGTCTCTAGTTCCTTGATGTGGGCCACATGGGGAATTGGACCTTGAGTGCTTCCTTGTAGCACCTTTTAGTTACTGATACAAGACTACAGGGGGATTTGACGGTGAGTGCTTCCTCAGAGAGTCTGTGAAAAAGCTGAACCAGAGGGGTTAGACTGTGTGTACTTCCCAGAGGGTTGCTTGTGTTTGTTTTGGTTGGACCAGAAGGTTTAGGCTGTGATTACTTCCTGGAGGGTTCCCTGCTTATGATTAGCTGCTTACTTGATATCTGATAATTGAATGCATTTGAAAATGTACAATTGTTAACATTTGAGTACTTCTTTGTTTACTACTTCATTTTCATTATAGCCTACCATATATATTAATTGATTGTTAGGAAAAGATCTTTGGGTGGTTGCCTACTGGGATTTAGTCTCACATTCTATTTGGGTCATGCTTTTGGTCTCAAATAGATTATATTGTTGTAGGTATAGATAAAGGCAAGTTCCCTTCTACTTTAGGTACTTGATTGTTGTGGAGCTGGGTTGCATGGGACCAAGGTGAGGATTTAGATGATATGGAACATTTTATTTTTTTTCTATTGTACTTTGGTTTAGTATTGTATTCAAACATTGTGACTTGTTTGGCTGCTTTCCTAGAAATATGTATCATGTATCATATATATGTGTGTGTCTGTGTGAGTGTGCTCCAGTTTTTTATTACATATGTTCTTTACCTATTGAATGTTTTACTGATTCTATTATTTCTATCTATTTTACTTTCTATGTGTTACTCTTATAATGAGGGCATAGTTCCTCCACTATCACACCCAAGGACCTCGCTGCTAGTCGGCAGCCTCTGGCGTTCGGGGAAATGCGCTTGAGGCCATGTGACCAACCGGGTATGGGGAACCTCTTGGTGGCTTCTGGAACCAGAACATTACAAAGTTGTATTAGAGGAATTATTTTATTCTTGATTTATTGTTTGGATCTTATAGCTAGGGATAGGTAGGAATAGGTACTTGGTAATAAGTTGTGCCCAAGAGTAGCTAACTCGTGTATAAGTAAAATCCAATTTACCTCATTATGGAAACTTTTCTGGTTTTTCAATTATTAAAGTTGATTTGATTTCACTGTTGGGTGATTCACATGTTTTGTGCTATTATTATTGATGTTATTAAGGTTCTATTTCTGTTTCAACCTAATGAGATGAGGGTATTCCATCTCATGCATCATATAGGCACTTATTAAAAATCACATGTCATGCATTCCTCCCATGACATTTAGTGTTCATTAGTAATTGCTTGTTGTTTTGATATATGTTGTGCTAGATATTCATGATGTTGTAATAGATCCCTTGATATAATACCTTCTTTTGATAGGTTATTGAATTGTGTAGGTTTTTATTTGAATGAACGTCAATCTTTGGTTCTTGAGGTATTATGGGCCCTCATGGACTGGAATTTAGTGGATCATTACATTGTTATCCTTGTTTATGACCTGTATGAGATGAAAAGATTTTATTCGCAGGGATTATAGGCCCTCATAGATCAGAATTTGGCACTTTAATGTTCGTTTCAGTGTTTTTTTGGGTTCCGAAGTAGTTTCTGAGGCTTACTATCCAGAAGAACCCAGAATACATGATGTGTAATGATGAATACATGCCATGTGTCTTTCTGTTTGGGAAGGAACTGTTTTTCTTGAGTACATGTCATGTACTATATGTATACTTTGTGTAGTCTCTAACCATGTCACTGACTGTGTGGTCAGAGATATGATGTTGAGAAATCTTTGCGGTAACACGATGTGTACCGGTTTTACATGTCGTGTTGTGTAGACCTTTTGTCCACCCGTGTGACTAACGACATGGATGGATGAGAGCAGAAGTTATACACATTGTGTCAACCTTGAACACGTTGTGGAGTGTAAACAAGGTATCCGGCCGTGTAGTAAACAACATGGGTCGGTGAAACCTTTCTAGTACATGTCGTGTCTTGAAAAAACACGCTATGTAGAGTGATCCATGTAATCGGTTGTGTGACTAACAACATGGGTTGGTGAAGTTCTTCTAGTACGCATCATTTCTGGCACTAACACACCATGTAGTCTTGTTCTAGTAGAACCATGTGGCTTAACCATGTAGAAGAACTTAGGAAAGTGAAGAGGATTCAAGTACATGTCGTGTGTTAGGAAAACACATCGTGTGTATGGGGTGTTACACAACTGGTGTTGGCAGAAGTACAAGACCATGTGAAGGCTTAAGGGAACATGACTTGTAGTCATTATACACGCCTTGTATCCATGTTTTGAAAAACTTGAATACTTTCTTTCTCTTGTTCCCTTCTCATACTTCTAAGTTTCTATCCCTATTAATCTTGATATAAGGTGTGCGCTTGACCTTATAGAGTCATGAAATTGATACGTCCTCCGGTTTTCCGCCAGTTACATGGTAGTGATCAGACATCGGATATGGATGATCAGGGACTACCAGCAGATCCTCCGGTTGTGCCAGTCTTGGCACCAGTCCTTATCCCGCATATAGGTGCCTATGCACTATTCTAAGAGGGCTTCATGAGGTTCATGCAGACCTTCTGAGGAGTACCACATCCTTCCCCTTATGTGGCAGAGTTAATGTGGGTTTTCCAGTAGCAGTATCCTCCCACCTTCACAAGGGAAGGGGGACCTCAGGCTGCATAGTCATGGTTGGAATCCATGCTATCTATCTTCGATCATCTGGAGATGCCTCCAGAGAGGAGGGTGAATCTTTCTATATATATTCTTTGGGACTCTTCCAAGAGATGGTGGGATATGATCTCACAGGCAGGAAGCCAACAAGTTATGGCATTGGATGGTTTCTATCATGCCTTCTATGACTGCTTCAACCTAGATACTTTGAGGGCCTATTGATCCCAAGAGTTCATGGGTCTGGATCAGGGTACTCTTTCTGTTATAAATTATTATTTTCTCTTCACAGATCTTCAACACTTTATGCCTATTCTACGAGGTCATGAGTTATTTCTCTAAAGGAATTTTGAGGATGGTCTCAGGCACAACATCCAATATCAGGTGAACATCTTCAGGATGACTTCTATCACTTCTATAGTCAACTAGGAACTGATCACGGAGCGCAATCTGAGCGATTCTTGAGTTTTGAGC
The DNA here is from genome assembly GCA_963277665.1 of Viscum album. Classification (NCBI taxonomy): domain Eukaryota; kingdom Viridiplantae; phylum Streptophyta; class Magnoliopsida; order Santalales; family Viscaceae; genus Viscum; species Viscum album. Next base: position 418,847,898 of record OY728139.1, on the reverse strand, counting down.
TAGGGTGGCTCAACATCCAGAGTTGGTATCCCTCCTACTAATATCAGGAAGCGTCATAGGGAGTCTACGCGTGGAGATCCAAAGAGGTGGGACACTTCTTCTGGTAGCCAGGTGGTGTGATACCGGTGTGGGAAGAGTAGGAATACCAGGCCACATTTCCGGAGAGACCCAGTGGAGTGTCGATCATGAGAAATGATGGGTCATCTTCAACGTTTTGGTCAGATATTCTCACTAGCAGCTAGTGACAGGGGTTCTTCTAAAACTCATCATTCGAGAGAAGCACCACCAGTTTCTTACCAATCTGGGAACTAGAGTTATTCCAGTCATTCGGGCTAAGGTGGAGGTCATGTCCATGGTATCCAGCCACCGGGATTTCAGCAACAACAAGGTGGATCAACTCTGAGTGGTCTGGCATGGTCACAGGGTTGTGATGTAGGTCAGACTTTTGTAGTGGAGCACACCCAGCCAGAGCAAGATCCCATACCCTCTACCATTTGAGGTATGATCCTAGTTGCCTCAGTTTTAGCTTCTTCTCTTTTCAATACAGGGGCTTCCCATAGCTTTATATCTGTTGTTGTTTTGGAGATCCTTGGGCTTTTTATATTTTCTTCTTCAATTATCTTGTTGTTAGACACTCAGTTGAGGAAAAAATGGATAATGTTAGGCAGTGCAAGGAGTTCCCTCTAGAGGTTGGTGGCTGTCACTTCTTATGGGACCTCTATGTCATAGAGATGATAGGCTATTATTTCATTCTTGGAATGGACTGGTTAGTTCCCTTATATGCAGTTGTCAATTTTTATCGATGTATGGTGAGTTTTACAACACTAGAGTGCAGATCATTTCTTCACAAGGGAGAATGGGATGTCCAAGAGAGAAAAGTGGGACTTGAACATCATGGTTTCAGAGGATTTATATCCCAGATTGATATTATTTATCTGGATTACCAAGGGACTTCACAGATGGACTTTCTTCTAGTGGTGGATTATTTCAGGTATGTCTTTATAGAGGAATTTTTTGGTTTACCTCCGGAATGATAGGTTGAAATTTATATTGAGCATGTGCCGGGAGAGGCACTGGTGTCTATTACTCCTTATAGGATGGCTACACTAGAGCTTCAGGAGCTCAAGAAGCAGTTGGAGGAGTTGAAGGCAAAGGGTTTCATCTGACCCAGTACTTATCCATGGGTTTTGCCTATCGTTTTTGTGAAGAAGGCAGACGATACCCTCAGACATTGTGTGGATTATCAGAAGTTGAACCAGTTGATTGTTAAGAACCGATATCCCTTGTCGAGGATTGATGATCTCTTTGATCAACTTCGAGAATCCCAGGGGTTCTCGAAGATTTAATTGAGATCTGGTTACCATCAGTTGTACATTATACCATCATATGTACCTCTTAGAGCCTTTCAGAGTAGGTATGTTCTATACGAGTATGTGGTTATTCCATTTGATATCACGAACACACCTGCAGTTTTCATGGCACTGATGAACTGAGTGTTCCATCCATACATGGATTATTTTGTGGTAGTCTTCATGGACAATATCTTGGTGTACTATCATACTCTACACAACTATGTCACACATCTTGATATCATTTTTAGTACACTGAGAGAGCATCAGTTATATGCTAAGATCTCAAAATGCCACTTTTGGATGGACCAGATTCACTTCTTAGGTCATGTTATCTCGAAGACAGGAGTATCAATAGACCCAATGAAAGTGAGAGTAGTAGTTTCTTAGGAGTATAAGAAGAATTTATTTGAGGTACGGAGATTTCTAGGGCTGGATGATTACTAATGAAGTTTTATACAGGAATTTTCACGCTTAGCAGCACCACTGACGGGCCTGACTAAGAAGGGTGTGAAGTACTTGTGGTCATATTCTTGTGATTCAACCTTTCAGGAGATAAAATATAGGTTTAATTCATCACTGATACTAGTATTTCCAGAGCCAGGTAAAAGCTATACTGCTTAATGTGATGAATCAGGTATCGGGCTGGGAGTAGTGCTTATGCAGTGAGAAGAAGTCGTTGCTTACAGGTCTCGACAGTTGAGGCCACATGAGAGGAACTACCTGATGCACTATCTCAAGATAGCTACAGTTTTTCATGCTTTATGTTGTTAGAGACATTATCCTCTAGGAGAGAATTTTGTGGTTTTCACCAACCACAAGAGTCTCAAGTATATCTTCACTCAGTGCAATCTGAATTTGAGATAGCGAAGGTGGGTTGAGTACCATCAGTCCTTTGACTTTGATCTTTCCTACATGCCTAGGAAGGTCAATGTTGTGGTTTAGGCATTGATTAGGAGGACTTAGATTTAGATAGATCAAGACGCCGGTAGTGAGTGGCAGCTTATGGCTCTATTCTCTAAGATGCATCTGGAGGGGCATGACAGGAAGGGGTAGACTTTTCTTTCTTCTATAGTTGTTAGCTCGACTCTACTTGATCAAGTGAGAATGAGGATGCTATCAGATTTAGAAGGCTTGGTCCTATGGGAAGGTGTGTTAGGAGAGGACCCTATTCCTAGATAGACCATAGGAGAGGATGAGATCTTGTGTTTTCATGGGTACGTATTGGTGACAACAGACATACATGAGAAGCTGATGCAAGACCTTAATTCCTCGGTTTGGATAGTTCATCCTGGCATCACTAAGATGTATTTTGAACTACACCATTAGTATTGGTGGCCAGGTATAAAGAGAGATGTTTCTAGTTTCCCCATGAGGTGTTCCACCTGTTATCAGGTGAAGGTGGAGCATCAGTGACCTGCATAGCTTTTTCAATAGATACTCATTCCTAAGTGGAAGTGGAACAATGTTGAAATGGATTTCATGATAGTTTTACCGAGTTCTCCTCAAGGGAATGATGTAGTTTGGGTTTTCATTGATAGACTCATGAAGGTTTCTCACTTCTTACCAATCAAGGAGACCTTTCAGTGTTGATGATCTGGAAAGGTTGTACATCTGGTATATTTTACGTTTACGTGGAGTTACACACCCCATTGTATCTGATGGAGACACATGTTTTACTTCTTGGGTCTGGCAGGGATTACAGAAGGCTTTGGGTACACTGGAACTTCTGAGTACGGCATACCATCCCCAGACAGATGGCCAGTTCGAGCGTACGATTCAGGTGCTTGAGGACATTCTTCAAGCATGCATCCTGGATTTTAGAGGTTTATGGGAGAAGCACATACCTCTTTTGAAGTTTCCCTACAATAATACTTGTCAAGAAGCTATTCAGATGGAACCTTATGATGCTTTGTATAGTAGGTCATTCTGATCACCCTTATGCTGACTAGAGGCAGGAGAGGCAGCTATACTGGTACCTCGTCTTGCCCAGGACACCATAGAGCAGATAGAGTTGATTTGGAAGAGGATGGATACTGCATAGTCTCGATAGAAGTCTTATGATCATCGACGAAGATGACCCCTAGAGTTCGAGGATGGGGATTAGGTTTTCTTACATGTCACACCGAGGTTGGGACATATGAGGATTAAGAGACAGGGTATGCTTTCACCAAGGTACATCGGTCTGTTTGAGGTGTTGGAGAGAGTTGGTCTGGTTGCCTATCGGTTGTAGTTACCTTAGTGGTACCAGGATCTGCATGACATCTTCCACATTTCTCAGCTTCAACGTCACTTCTCAGACCCATTTCATGTTTTTTAACCCAAGGAGGTTGAGTTAGAGGTGGACTCCTCATTTGAGGAGCATCCCATCCGATTTTTTTATTGAAGTATGAATGTTCTCTATGACCATTCTTTTCCTCTAGTACGAGTGCTATGGAAACATGGGCGAGTACAGAATGAGACCTAAGAGAGGAGGGCTGATGTATGATCACAGTGGCCAGATCATTCAAGGATTCTTCTTCTACACCACCTTGCTAGGGGAATTCGAGGATGAATTTCTTTAAGGGGGGAATTTTGTAAGAACCTGGATCTTCTTTTCAGGTATGTTTTTCTCTTTTCTGGTGTTTTTGAGAAAAAGAGGAGTTTCTAGAAATTTTTGAAGTACATGTACTGTACTTATATGTACACATTGTGTAATCTTTTGTCGCACGTAGTCGTGTGATGGCCATGTATTGGCTGAGCACACAACCATGTGTGGTGACCTGGAGACCACCTTATGCGGGAGCTGGTAAGGGTAAGTACACGTCGTGTACTTCTAAAGTACACATCATGTACTTTCTTATTTTTCATTAAATGGACCGGGGTCACGTTTAATAGGCATAAGTGTCTTCTTTTTTACCTTCTTCGACCAAGAGCATTTTTACAATGTTGATCCTTCACCGAGCCCCCAATCGAAAATCCGTTCTCCGAATCAAACTCCGTCGGTTACGTTGGAATCGCATCAGTGGGTTCTCTCTTCTTCTAGAACCTCGTTTCCTAATTTATTTTCTCTCATGAGTTATCCTATGATGAATTTTTTAGAAATTTTTTTATATGTATGGAAATTTAGGTTGATTCAAGGCTTGAGGTTCATGTATATCGATATCACGATGTCGAGGTAGGTGGTTTGTGTCTTTCTGTAGATAGTCTTAGAGTTATATGTGCAAACGTTCCCAATAACCTTGATCAGGGTATTGTGTGTTTAGAGTTTTAACCTTGTTATTTCTTTCTATGATTTATATGCTTGATTAGAGGTCAATTGAATGTGAATAGGGTTAGTAAATATGCTATGGATTTATTTCCCATGCTTGTATTGTTTATTGTCGTTTGGTCTTTCTTAACCTGTTAGGCTGCTTTCTTTCCATTCCTAGTGTTGATAGAATAAAGTGATATTATTTATCTAACATGTTGTTGTATTGTAGACTATTTAGACAAGTATTTCTTTAGTTATACTTTGTTCGTTATATATCGTTGTGATCGATTGACTTACACAGGGCCGTGAGAACCTGGTGTAGTAGACCATAGGGAGAATGGACGTTGAGGGATTCTCCAATGTGTTTGTTTACTATTATGATGAGAGACTATAAAAGGAATGTAATTAAGTGATTCCTCATAGTGTTTTTAGTTCTTTAATGTGGGAAACATGTGGAATTAGATGTTGAGTACTTCCCCATAACACCTTTTAGTTATCGATATGATACTATAAGAAGAATTAACAGTGAGTACTTTTTTATTGAGTCTCTAAAAAAGATAAACCAGAGGGGTTAGACTGTGTGTACTTCCCAAAGGTTTGCTTGTGTTTGTTCTAGTTGGACCATAGGGGTTAGACTTTGAGTACTTCCCAGAGTTTTCCCTACATATGATTAGTTTCTTACATGATATCTGATAATTGAATTCATTTGAAACTGTTAGATTGTTTAATTTTGAGTACTTCATTGTTTACTACTTCATTTTGATTATATCCTGCCATATATATTCACAAACTATTACGAACAGATATTTGGGTGGTTTCCTACTAGGATTTAGTTTCACACCCTGTTTGGGTCATGCTTTTGGGCCTAAATAAATTATAATACTGCAGTTATAGATAAGGGAAAGGGCCCTTCTACTTCGGGTACTAGATTACTACGGAGCTGGGGAGCATGGTACCAATCTAAGGCTTGTGATGTTGTAGAACATTTTAATTTTCTTCTATTGTACTTTGGTTTAGTATTGTATTCCATTATTGTTACTTATTTGGCTGTTTTCTTATACATGTGTATCATGCATCATATGTGTGTGTGTGTGTGTGTGTACCCTAGTTGTTTATTACTTCCTTTTTTTTCCTAATGCATGTTTTACTACTTCCGCTATTGCTATTTTTTTCCATCCACTATGCAACTCTACCAATGAAAGAATAGTTTCTCCCCTATCACACCCAAGGCCCTCGCTGCTAGTTAGTAGCCTCTAGTGTTCAGGGAAATGTGCTTGAGGTCATGTGGCAAACCGAGTACAGGAAACCTCTGGGAATCATCCGGAACTGGGACGTTACATCCCCAAGTAATCCCATGTAGTTTTAAGTGCGACAATATTAATGAAGTTTTCAATAAAGATGGTATTTTCCTACTTTAATTTGTAACGTCATGTACCTAATTCTCAAAGAAACTATAATTCTTGATATTTTATTTTTTATTAAGTGTAATCCTATATAATAAATCAAATATTAATGTGTAATAAAGAGAATGGTTTTCATAGTTGGTATCAATGGAAAAGTTTAGTTATTTTGGGGTTTAGGATTAGAAAACTCTAGATAAATCTTAAGGGATAAGACCAGAAAATATCCCAAAATTTTAATAAGTATGGATTAAGTGGTTTATCAAGAGAATAAATCCCTATCTGGATAATAAAAGTGGATGCAGTTCTAGCATAAATTTACCTAGTGGTAACAACTCTAACAAGGTGCATCGAGACTAACTCAGTGTAACCTAGTGCATGAAAACAGGCCTTACTGCACACCTGGTTTGGCACTCCCAGAGGTTATTCTTTTCTAAATCCATATGCTCATTAAGAACCATTATTAAGGGAATAAAAAAATTCTTATAAGAGTATATGTTAGGAAATAGATCATTGTTAACATATATTGAATCCTTGAAATTCATATGTTAATAAAATAAATTTAAGTTATAATTTATCCCTTTAATTTCATTGGATTTCCCCCTTTATGTGTTTAATAGTTTAAAAATAATCATCCCAAATTTTCCTTTAATTCCATCCAATGGCAGGAAATATGTGGAATCAAATAAACAACCAATGTGGCTGGCAATGTGATGACTACCCCCAATGAGATTCGCAACCTAATAGGAGAAGAAATTATAAAATGTATGATAATACTCTCTCATCTACCTAAATTGTTGAAAATAAACCTTGATTGGGAGGAGAATCAAAATCATCCTAATATTGAAAAAGTATCAATTGATACCTTTATGTGACAAAGGCCTATGAATTTCAATGGATCATTTGATCCATTAATCATGGAACAATGGATCAAATCCATTTAGAAGATCTTATCCATACTTTGATGTTCTGAGTAAGAGAAGGTTATAATGGTTGTTTATTGTATGGAGGTTGAATTAGATCAGTGGTGGACATTGATCAAGAATACGAAGCCTGTGGAAGAGATCAAAGCGGTGGGGTAGAAGTAATTATAGAAAATGATTTTTGATAAATATTTTTCCTTGCACTATTTACCTTAAATGAAAAGGGATTTCCTCTTCCTCAATAAAAACAATGATGAACCTATCAGGGATAATGAGGAAAAATTCACTATACTTGCATGATATTCCTCCGAATTTTTCATTACCTATGAATTCATGGTTGACTACATCTTTGGTGGGATAAAACCTAGTCTAAACAATCTATGGAAATCTGAGAATTTGATAGTTATTAGTAAATTATTTGATGTACCCTCAAAGTCCAAATGGAAGTTGTTGAATCTCAAGGGTATCATGGGGATAATAAGAAGAATGTGGAGTTTAATTCTGTCAGTCTGATGGAAAAATATAATGGTGCTAATAAAGTTTAAAATCTCACTTATCAAAGGTTCAGAAAGAAGCACATTGGATATTGCCTACAGGGGATGATGAAATGCTTTAGGTGAGAGAAAGAAGGGAACCTAACTAACGATTGTCGATAGAAGAAAACCACTAATGTAATAGAGAAATGGAATGCTCTAGTGAACCCTTAGTTCATTTTTCATTACTTCAACTGCAGGGAACCAGGGCACTTTTCAAACCAATTCACTAATCCATGTGTTTTCAAAGACAACCAAAAACCTTTAATGTGGCTAGGGTGATCTTTTTCCATCACAACCACTGAGATGGGTCCTGATGACAAAGTAGTTATAGGTATGCTAGTTATTCATTAAAGAATAGTGAATGTACTTTTTTATTATAGTTCTATGCATTACTTCATATCATGAATGTTTAGTAGAACAATTCAATCACCACCACCAAATATAGATGTATATCTGTCATTGAAAATTGAAAATGGGGCCATTGTTGCATCCCAAGTATATAACTCCTCCCCTATAATAATTTGTGGGATGAACTTCCTAGTGAACTTTGTCATACTCCCTTTTGTGGAATTTTATGAAATTACAGGCATGTATTGTCTTTCCCTATATAGATCCAACAGAAATTTATTTGAGAAGAAAATCACTCTTCAAATCATGAATCATCCTCTAATTATATACATGTGCAGCGAGGAGGATGAATCTTATTTATATCCAACATCTCAAGAATAGATATTATTTACCTATAAGAAAGTGTATCTATCCCAAATGATTTAGTTTAAGGAAGGAATCTTAATTTAATATATGGCCATTGTGAGGGAATACGCTAATGTGTTTCCTGAGGAATTAACTGGTCTTCATCTTAGCTGAGAGGTTGAATTTTCAATCATGCTTATACCTAGGGTGTTACCATTATCAAAGTATCCGTATAGGATTTATTTTGTGGAACATGAGGAGATGAATAAGAAAATATTGAATAATCTAGATAAAGGGTTCATACACCTAAGTGATTCACCATGGGGTTCACCGGCCATCTTTATCAAGAAGAAGGATGAGTCATTGTGCCTTTGCATCAATTATCGAAATCTCAATAAGATCATGAAAAACAAAATTATCCTCTTCCAAGAATTGATAACTTGTTCACAAATCTATGAGTAACACAATACTTATACAAGGTGGATCTTTGGTTTGAATATTATCAAGTGAGGGTGAAGAAGGAATATATCCCCAAGAACGCTTTTCGTACAAGGTATGGGCACTATGAGCTCATAGTAATTCCATTTGGACTCACTAATTCTCTATAAATATTCATGTACTTGATTAATTGAGTCAATAGATATTACCTCTAAAAATTTGGGGTTGTATTTATTGATGACATTTTAATATACTCCAAAATAAAAGAGGAACATGAGGATCATCTGAGCACTGTTCTATAGACCTTGCGAATGGAGAATCGTTATGCCATGTACATTAATGTGAGTTTTGGTTGAAGTAAGTCTCTTTCATGGGGAATATAATCAAAAGTAATGGTATATATATAAACCCTTAAAAATAGAATAAATTGAATGATGGTCAAGGCCAACATCTATGAAAGATATTCAGAGTTTCCTTGGGTTATCTGGGTATTATAACTGATTTGTAAGAAATTTCTCGTGATTTTCAAATCCTCTTACCAAGATAACTCAAGAGGGAGTCAATTTTTCTTGTAATGATGAATGTGAAGAGAGTTTTGAGGATCTAAATAAGAGTCTTATCACTTCACATATACTCTCACTTCCCACAAAAGGAGAACTTTTGTGGTATTCAGCAATGATTTTAAGAAGGGTTTGGGTTGTGTGTTTATTAAAATGACAAATTGATAGCCTATACCTTAAGACTATTCAAAATTCATGAATAGAACTACCAAATACATGATCTGGAGTTGGCTGTAGAGATATTCATTTTGAAAATATGGCAGCATTATCTCTTTGGGGACAAGTGCTAAATATATACAGATCACAAAATCCTCAAGTATATATTCACAAAGAAAGAGATTAATATGCACCAATGAAGATTGTTAGAGCTTATCAAGGAATATGACATCTCAATACTCTACCATCATGGTAAAGATGAAAAATTAGCAGACTCTCTAAGTATAAATTACCCATCAATTATATCATTGATGAGAATTGAGAAGATAAAAAATTCTTAATTTTGAAAATTATGGACAAGGGAATCATAAAAGAAGGAACATCATCAATCCTTTCACAAATTATTACTGAACCATATTATTTGGAGATGATAAAATATACTCAAAGAGGTGATGTTGTAATTTATAAGAAAGTGGAAACTATAAAAAAAAGGTAAATCCCTAGAGTTCAATGTTAATGATGGAGTTGTAAGATTTGGGTCATGGATATGTGCACCATGAAATCATGAGATAAAGAATGATTTATTTAATAATGCACATAGTTCGACTTTCTCTATCCACCCAAGAATCAAAAATACATATCGAGATCTCCAATAGCACTATTTTTTGGAAAATATGAAGAAATATATCCCAAAATATACATCAAAGTTCTTGGTATTTTAGTAGGTGTAGGCTGAAAGACAAAATTATAAGAGGGTAATGCAACCATTACCCTTACCAACATAGAAATGGGAAAACACCACCATAGACTTAATCACTAATGATTTGAATATATATATAGGAAACAATTCCTAATGTGTTTTTGTGGATCATCTAACAAAAATATCTCACTTTATCACAATTCAAGAGGATTTCTCCCTGGATCAACTTATAAGGATATATATGAGATAAGTTGTAAGGATGCTTGGAGTACCAATATCAATTGTATTAGATCAAGATCTGAGATTCACCTCCATGTTTTGAAAAAGTATATAACATTCTGTAAACACTGAGCTAAATATTACCATGTCTTATCACCCCCAAACTGATGGATAGTATGTGTGAACTATCCTGACACTTGAGGAAATGTTGATAGCATGATTAATTGACTTCAAAAGAGGATGGATCAACCTCTTCCTTTGGTAGAGTTATCTTACAATAACAGTTTCTTCTCAAGCATCCAAATATATCTCTATATGAATCTCTTTATGGGAAGAGGTGAAGAACACCTGCATGTTGGGATGAAGTTGGGGAAAAAATACTAGGTCTTGAAATGGTTGAGGAAATGGTGGAAAAGGTTAATACCGTTCATTATCAGATCAAGGATGCTCATAGTCGACAGAATAGATATGCTGACAATCATTGATGAGACCTATATTTTGATTTTGGGGACATTTTATTCCTCCACATATCTCCATGGATGATAGTGATTAGATTTTTGAATAAGGGAAAGATTATTCCAAGATACATTGGCCCCTTTGAGATCCTTGATTGCATCAGAGCGGTGGCCTACCAACTTGCACTCACACCTACCCTATATCAATTATATGATGTATTCCCTATATATATATTGATAAAATACATACCATACCCCTCACATGTACTCAATCCAAAGGTGGTACCATTAGATAATAATCTTTCCTATGAAGAGAATCCGGTGAAAATATTTGATTATAGAGACAAAGTTCTATGAAATAAGACAATGCACCTTGTCAAAGTACTGTGGAGAAACAAAAACTTTGAAGTAGCAACATGATAACTAGAGAAAGTGATGAAATATAGTTACCCTCATCTGTTTTAGTGTGGGAAATGAAATTTTCAAGGGAAAATGTTCTGAAGGGGGGAATATTGTAACGACCCAAACAGTTATAAATAAAACTACCCTTTTGATTTAGTTAAATGTCTTATTATGTAATATGGTTATAGAAAACACTTGAACTTATTTGGTTTTATGATATTCTATCATATTTTTAATATTTTTAATAATACATACCATTGATTTTATAGCCATTGAATAATGATCACATGATTATTATAAATATAGGGTTTTAACAAACACAATTGACATAGACAAATGAAACAGGTAGAATCGACTAGTAGGATTTTACCCTATGAAGCACATTTTTTAGATATTCTGATGGAGATAGCATCACTATGATTTTACCTTGAAAAATCCAAATCTGAGAGCCAACAACTAAATCATGAGTGAAAACATTTATGGGAGAAGTTCCTTATCATTGAGATCATGGCCCAAACCATGTTCGTCGAACCACCCCGTGAAAGTATCATCGTCATCTTCCTCACCATTAAGGTGTTTGCAGGTATATTAAAGGGATGTGTATCAAGACTCTAGAAATAAGACTATTTAAGTTATTTATCATAGAATACTGAATATATTTTCATCCCATTATTATTACTTTATATATGATTTTTATTTTGATACAACAAAAACACAAATAGTATTTTTGAGTAATATTCAAATTCAATTTAGGAATTTATTTTTGATGAATCAATGTATTTTTTAAATAAATAATATTTTAATAAAATATTATTATTAAATAATTTTTATCAAATATAAATGATCATATAATGTTTATGAAGTAAAACTTAATTTTTATAAGGGTTAGAAAACTATTATTATAAAAAACATTTCTCAATAAATATTGATTACTATTTTAAAAGTGAAAGTAAAAATATTAAGAAAATAATTTAGATAAAATTAATATTATTTTTTGGAATCAGAGAATTAAAATTTTCCAATGGTTAATTCTTCATAATTTTATGAGTTAGTAGAATTTTCATGTAAAAATTAAATACCATATAAATATACTTTGTGTATTATGGAATCATGATGACCCAAAAGTGATATAATAAATACTATAAAATTTAACCATGACCAAATATATGTTTTATATTTTATATAATTATATTTTAAGTTTATTTTATTAATTTTTTAAATCCATTATGAATTCTCCAAAACCATTAATATATTTTAAGATTTTAAAATCATTTATTTAAGAGCATGACTCATCTTCACATATGCAAGGGTATTGTTTTATTAATTTCATCCCTTTAAATTTTAAAATAGTGATAACCACACCCATTTGGCAGAAAACATGGTCAAAATCCATCGTATTGTTTGTGGTTTTGGTTATTTTATTATATAGATTCCAAAACCTAAGTTTGAGAAATGGTAAAGAATTTTCCACTATTTTACTATATAAAATAAACTAATATTCTACTTAAATTCACTAAAAATTCTTGTATCACATACTTACTCTACCCTCCCCTCTCTAGAGTCCTCCCAAGGTTCCCCCAAGATCTCAATAATCTCCTCCCAAGCATTTGGAGTCAAGAACTCAAGTAAGGGTTCTTTTATTTGTCCATTTTTTAAAAGTTTATTTATTATCTTATGCCTTAAATTTCCAATACTGATTGTTTGGAAATTTATTTCCATGTCCCTATTTATTACCATTTTTTGTAAAAATTATGAGATACTCCTTTCTCTCTCATTAACTCATTTTATGATTTTTTTTAAGTAACATTGTAATGTTGTTGAAATTCTAACGCAATTTTCTATTCCAAAACAATTGTGTAGTGAATACCATAAACCTTTTCTATCGAGGTTGTTCACCTCTATACACATATAATTATTTTATATAGTATGTATAGTTATTTATTCCACAATCTATGATCATATAATAAAATATGATGATGAATAAATCCATGTTGTATGATCTATGTGGCATAATTAAACATGAGATTGAAATGAAAGTGATGGGAGCGCCCAAAATTATATGGAGCTCAAACTCATTAGTTAATGTTTAGTATCATGATATTTCATGTTGGGATAGGGATTGAACCTAATTCCTATATACTTGTTCATCCATTATGATGTCTTGGTTGTTTTCCTTGACCTATGTTTATGATGTAGTGTTTTAAGATGTTTCCACATTTCCCATATTATTATTACCATGCTATATCATGACTTATTATTCATGTTCCTTTTATTCCCCATTGATATGAATATTATCTAACATGTATTGTATTATTCCATGATTATTCCCTTACTTTTATTTATAACTCACCCCTTTTGTATGTATGTCCCCAGGTTATCCCATGTAGCTTTAAGTGCAAGCATGTTAAGGAATTTTTCAATAAAGATGATGTATTTCCTACTTTATGTTGTTATATCATGAATCTAATTCTCAAAGATAGTATAATTTTCAATATTATGGGTTTTATTAAGTGAAATATTATGTAATAAGTATCGATTTTTAATAAAGAGAAGGGTTTTCATAGTTGGTATAAAATGGAAAAATTAGTTAATTTTGAGTTTAAGATCATAAAAATATAGAAAATGCCTTAGTGATAAGTATAAGTATAATAAAACATCTTGAAATATTGTTAAATATATAGTATGTGGTTTATCATGAAAACATATCCCTTTCTGGATACTACAAGTGGATTTGTTTCTATAATATATGTACCTAGTGGTAAAATCTCTGACAAGGTTTGTCGGGCATAACACAGTGTAACATGGTACATGATAATAGGCCTTACTATGCACCTAGTTTGACACTCCTAGAAGATATGCTTTTTTAAATTCATAATCTCATTAGGAACCATTATTAAGGGAATAAAAAATTTACCAAAATAGTATATGTTAGGAAATAAATCATGGATAACATAGATTAAAGCCTATAAATTCAGAAGTTAAGGAAATAAATATAAGTTATAAGTTATTCCTTTAACGTCATTGGATTTCCTCATTTATGTGTTTAATAGTTTAAAAATTTCAATCCTTAATTTTACTTTTATTCTATCAAATGGTAAGAAATAGGAGGAATTAGGTAAACAACCAATGTGACAGGTAATGTGATGACTGCCTCAACAAGATGCCTATCCCGATGGGAGCAGGAATTGTGAAATTTATGGTGATACTCCCTCGACTAAATATGTTTATAAATAGAATCTTATATCAAGAGGAGATTCCAAATCCCCCTAAGATAGAAAATGTTTCAATTGATACCTTTATGTGACAAAATCCATCGAATTCCAATGGTTCATTTGATCCCTTAATAACAGAACAATGGATCAAATTCATTTATTAGATCTTTTATATCCTTCAATGTTCTGAGCAAGATAAGTTTATACAAGATGTTTATCATATAGAGGGTGAAGTTGAAGAGTGGTGTAAATTTATCAAGAATACAAATTATGAGGAAGGGATTGAATTGTTTGGGTGGACAGAATTATTGAAAAAAAAAATCAATAAATATTTTCCTCATACTCTCCAACTTAAAATGGAAAGGGATTTTCATTACCTTAAGTGAAAAGACGAAGAATCTATCATGGGGTATAAGAAAAACTTCACAAGACTTTCATGATACACCTCCAAAATTTTCGTTATCTCAAAATTCAATGTTGACCATTTATTTTGTGGGATAAAATCTAGTCTACAAAAATCCATGGCGATCTGAGACTTTGATAGCTATAGGGATATTGTCTGCTTCTCCATAAAAGTCAAAATGAAGGTCATCAAATCTCAGGGGTATCATAGGGATAATAAGTATAATTTTGAGTTTAACACTGGCATTCATATGGAAAAATATAACGGTTCCAAGAAATTTCAACATCCCACTTGTCGAAGGTGTATAAAGAAGCACCACAGAAAATTCCTATAGGGGATGATGAAATGCCTTAAGTGTGGCAAGGAAGTTCACCTTGCTATTGATTAGAAATAGGACAAACCCACTATTGCAATATAGGAAATGAATTCTCTAGTCAACACTCACCACATTTTTTATTACTTACACTTCAAGGAACCAAGTCAGTTTTCGAATCAATTCTCTAAGACAAGGGTTTTAGGAGATAACTAGTAACCTCAAAGGTGGCAAAGGAAATCTATTTTTCTTCTTAGACACAGAGGTAGATCCCAACAATAATGTGGTGACAATTATTCTAGTTATTCATTCAAGAATAGAGAATGTACTTTTTTATTCTGGTTATATACATTTTTTCATATCATGAATGATTAGTTGAATAATTCAAACACCACCACAAAGCATGGAGGTAGAGCTGTCAATGAAAATAGAAAATGGGGAAATTATAGAATCCCAAGTATATAACTCCTCACTTATCATGATTTGTGGGTTGAACTTCTCAATGAACCTTTTCATACTCCCTTTGGTTGAATTTGATTCAACTCTTGGCATGGATTAGATATCCCTATATAGATCCAACATAAATTTCTATGAGAAGGAAATCACACTTTGTATCGTGAGTCACCCACTGATTATGTACAAGTGAAAAGAAGAGGATGAATCTTATTTAGAACCAATATATCAATCATGGATATTATTTACCTACAATAAATCATATTTATCCAAAATGATTGATTCTAAGGAAATAATCATCCTTGAAGACATACCCATTTTGAGGGAATACATTGATGTGTTTCTCGAGGAATTTCTTTGTCTTCCTACTAGCTAAGAGTTTGAATTTTAAATCAGACTTATAATTGGGGAATTACCATTATCTAATAATATGTATAGTATGAAGTTTATGGAACTTTGGGATCCGAACAAAAAATTATAGGAGAATCTGGATAAAGGGTCCATACACCCAAGTGCTTCACTATGGGGTGCACAAGTCCTCTTCATCAAGAAGAAGGATGGGCCAATGCACCTTTGCATCAATAATTGAGAGAAAAATAATATCATGATAAATAAAAAGTATCATATTCAAAAAATTGATGACTTTTTTTATTATCTAAAAGGATAATAATACTTATCCAAGGTGGATCTTTAGTCAAGATATTATCAAGTAAGGGCGAAGAAGGAAGATACCCCCAAGACTACTTTTCGTACAAGGTATGAGCTCTATGAGTTCATATTAATGTCATTCGGACTCACTAATTCTCCAAAAAATATTCATATACATAATGAATATAGTTTTTATAAATTACCCAGAAAAATTTGTGGTATTCTTTATAGATGATATTTTAATATAATCCAAAAGTAAGGAGGAATATGAGGATCATATAAGCACTGTGCTAAAGAACTTATCAAAGAAGAATATTTATTCCAAGTAAAAAAATGTGATTTTTTGTTGAAGGGAGTATATTTCTTGGGGAATATCATCATAATTAATGGTATATCAATGAACACTTCAAAATAGAATTAATTGAAAGATTTATGAGGCCAATATCTATGAAATATATCCATAGTTTCCTTGGGATAGCTGGGTATTATCTATGATTTGTAATAAATTTATCATGATTTTAAACCCTCTTACCAAGCTAAATTGAAAGAGAGTTATGTTTTATTGGAATTATGAATGTGAGGAGAGTTTCAAGGAGATGAAAAGGATGCTTATCATTGTAATTATACTCACACTTCTCATAAGTGGAGAACTTTTCATGGTATTTAGTTAAGGTTTGAAGAAGGGCTTGGGTTGTGTGTTAATGAAAAATGACGAAGTGATAGCCTATTCTTAAAGATAGTTAAAATATCATGAATTGAACTACCCAACGCTTGTTCAAGATTTGGTTGTTGTTATCTTTACTTTGAAAATATGGTGGAATTATCTCTTTGTAGAGAAGTGTGAAATATATATGAATCAAAAAAGCCTCAAGTATATATTCACATAGAAATAGTTAAATATGCACCAAGGAATATGGTTAAATCTATTCAAGAACTATGAATGCTCAATCCAATACCATCCTGGGTAAATTGAATAAAATGGAAAAATCTCTATGTAGAAAGGATCCAAAAATATATATCATTGATGAGAATTGATAGGGATCTGATATTATTAGATTTAAAAAGGATAGACATGGGAATCATAAAAGAAGAAACATCATCAATCCTTTCATAATTGATTTCTCAACTATATATTTTGGAAAGGATAAAAGATACTAAAAGAGATGATGCGGGAATTAAGAAGAAAGTAGAAACTATAAGAAAAAATAAATCCTTAGAGTTTAATGTTAATGAATAATGATTTGTAAGATTTGGGTTACGACTATGTTTACTATAAATTCCATATATAAATAAGGAGTAGTTGGATGATGCACATAGTTCAACTTTCTCCATCCACCTAATAAGCACAAAGATGTATTGAGACATCTAAGAGCGCTATTATAGAGACAATATGAATAAAGATATCGCAGAATATACTTCAAAGTTCCTGATATGTCAGAAAGTGAAGGCTGAAAGAAAAAAGTATAAGGGGATGATGCAGCCATTACCCTTACTAACATGGAAATATGAAAACATCACCATTGAATTCATCACCAGACTTACAAATAAATACAAATGAAACAATTATATATGGGTTGTTGTGGATCATCTTACAAAAACATCTCACTTTATCTCAATTTGTGAGGACTTCTAATAGAATCAACTTCCATGGATATATGTTAGGGAAGTGGTGAGGCTGCATGAATTACCACTATCGATTATATCTAATCAAGATCTGATATTGTTCTAGAAAAGTCTAAAAAAATATTGAAACACTAAGCTAAACATAAGCATGGATTATCACCCCCCCCCCTCAAATTGATGTCCAATCTGAGAGAACTATCCAGACACTTGAGGAAATGTTGTGATCATTCTCGATTGACTTTAAATGAGTATGGGATCAACATCTTCCTCTGGTCAAGTTCTATTACAATAATAGTTTCCACTCAAGAACCCAAATGGATCTCTATGAAGATATTTATGGTAAGAGGTGTCGAACACCTTCATGTTGGGATGTTGTTGGTGAATGAAAACTGTTAGGTCCTAAAATGGTCGAGGAAATGGTGGAAAAGGTTAAGACCATTTGGCATCACATCATAGCTGCTCAAAGTCAACATAAGAGTTATACTAACAATCATCAATGAGACCATGAGTTTTATAATGGTTACATGGTATTCCTACACATATCTATATGGAATAAAGTTATGAGATTGTATAATAAGAGAAATATTCTTCCAAGATACATCAGCCACTTTGAGATCCTTGATCACATCATAGTGGAGGCCTACCAACTTACACTCCCACCTAACCTATATCAAGTACATGATGTATTCTATGTATCCCTATTGAGAAAGTATATATAGGACCCCTCACATTTATGAAATCCTGAGGTGGTTCCATTAGAGAATGATATTTCCATTGAAGAGCAGTTGGTGAAAATAATAGATAATAGAGAAAAAGTTCTAACAAATAAAATAATTCACCTTATCAAAGTTTTATGGGGAGACCACAAGTTTGAAGAAGTGACATGGGAACTGGAGGAGGGGATTAAATAGAGTTACCAAAATCTATTTTATTGTTGGAAATAAAAATTTTGAGGGAAAAAACTGTGAAGGGGGAATATTGTAATGACCTGAACTATTATAAAAAAGTATTCTTATGATTTAATTAAATGTCTTATTATGTAATATGTTTATATAAAACAAATGAAATTATTTAATTTTATTACATTATATTGGATGTATAATACCATTTATCATCATTACCATTGATTATATATCCATTAAACAGTGATTATGGGATTAGTATAAATATAGGGTTTTAAAAAATCCAATTGACACAGACAAAGTGGTGGCCTTGACCAATAGGATAGTACCCTATAAATCCAATTTATTGGAGCTTATGAGAGAGTTAGAATCACCAGAATTTTTCATTAACCAAGTAAAAGCTGATATACAAAAACTTAATCATGAGTGAAACCATTTATAGGAGATGTTCAAGCTCATTGAGATCACGACCCAAACCATGTTTGCTGAACCACCCCATAAAAGTCTCATCATCATCCACCTTACCCTTGGGAGATTCCTAGTGTATTAAATGTATATGTATCAAGAAACTAGTAATATCAGTTTGTAGATTATTTTTCATAGAATCATCAATATATTTTCATCCTTTTATAATTACTTTATTAATGAATTTTATTTTGATACAATAAAACACAAATAGTATTTTTGAGTAATATTCAAATTCAATTATGGAATTTATTTTCATGAATCAATATAATTTATAAATAAATATTATTTTAATAAAATATTATTATTATTATAAAATAATTTTCATCAAATATAAATGATAGAATAATTTTTATGAAGTCAAATGTAATTTATATAGGGGTTAGAAAACTGTTATTGTCAAAAAAAATCATTTATCAATAAATGTCGATTATTATTTTTAAAGTGAAAATACACACATTTCTAAAATTATTTAGAAAAAATTAATATTTTTTTGGAATTAAAGCATCTAAATTATCCAATGGTTATTTTTTTCATAATTTTCTAAGTCAGTCGAATTTTCAGGTAAAAATTAAATATCGTATAAATATAATTTGTATATTATGGAATCATAATGAGCCAGAAGTGATGTAATAAATACTATAAAAGGTATACACTAATAAATATATTTTTTATATTTAAATTAATTATATTTTAATTCAATTTGATGCATTTTATAAATCCAATATGAATCCTCCAAAATCATTAATATATTTTATGATTTTAAAATTGTTTCTTTAAGTGTTTGACTCATCTCCAAAAATTCAAGGGTATTACTTTATTAAGTTCAGAATTTTTAATTATAAAATAATTATAACCACTTAAATTTGGAAAAAACTATGGGCAAAAACCATGGTATGTTTTTTGGTTTTTTTTATTATATTATATTGAGTTTAAACCCTATGTTTGAGAAATGATAAATAATTCCCCACTCTTTTCCTATATAAAACCACCCAAGATTCCACTTATATTCATTAAATTTTATTTAATCACATCCCTAATCTTTCCTAGCCTCTCTAGAGTCTTCCAAATGTTACCCTAATCTCTCAAAAAAGCTCCTCCCAATCATTTGGGATCACACAGTCAAGTAAGGGTTCTTTTCATTCTTCTCTTTATTAAAGTTTCTTTATTATCTTATGCCTTTAATTTCCAAATACTGATGTTGGGACATGTCTTTACATGTACATACTACTTCCTATTTTTTGTCAAATTATGATAGACCCCTTTCCCTATCATCAACCCATTTTATAATTTCTTTAAGTAACGTTGTTATGCTGCTGAAATTTCCTACGATTTCCCATGCCAAAACAATTGTGAGGTGAATACCATACACCTTTCTTATCAAAAGTGTTCAACTTTATACCGTTATAATTCTTTGATTTGGTACTTACATGTATTTATTCCATACTAATTGATCTTTTAATAAAATTTGATGATGAATAAATCTATGTTGTATGATCTATGTGGAACACTTATGCATGAGAATGAAAGGAATGTGGCGAGTGTGCCTAGAATTATATGTGCTCTAATGAATTGGGTAATTTTTAGTCTCATGAAACATCATACTATGAAAGAGATTGAGTCTAATTCCTTTATTCTATGTTTTTCATTATGATTTCTTGGAATTTATCCTTGACTTATGTTTATGATGTTGTATTTTAAGATATTTCTACATTTCCCATGTTATGATTATCATGCAATATCCTGCCTTATTATCTAGGTTCCTTTTATTCCCCATTGATATGTCTATTGTCTAACATGTATTACCTTATTCCATTATTATTTCCTTACTAGTATTTATATATCACCCATTTCTTATGTATGTCCCCGGGTTATCCCACCCAGTTTTAAGTGTGAGAATATTAGGAAAGTTTTCAATAAAGATGATGTATTTCCTGCTTTAAGTTGTTACATCATGTACCTAATTCCCAAAGACACAAGAATTATAAATCTTATGTCTTGTATTAACTGTAATATTATATAATAAATCAAGTATTAATGTGTAATAAATATAGAATTTTCATAGGCTCATACTATATACAAGATATATTTCCATATTTCTATTTTGTGATTTTATAGTTTTATTTTTTAGCTTTGTTTACTATTTTGATTTGCATTTATTTTTTATCTAATTATTCATATAACATGGAAGTATAATGATTTTAATGTTAATATTTGACTACTATGTGTTAGTCCATGGATTATTATTTATTCATTAGGTGAAATTGTTTCAATTGGTATGTTTTTTATTCCCTTGGTTCGTGTCACCGTACCGAGAGTATCAAGAACAAATCTCGAGTTAGTGATGAGCTGACTCAGGTGCCCTATCTAGGGGTAGAACTAGTTAGTTTATAAAAAAATCCATTTAATTTAATTTTCAATTTAATATAGAGTTGAGAGAGTTTATCTAAATACATATTATCTTGTCAAGAAATAAAATGAGAAGATTTAGTCAAACGGTCAACAATTACCCGTATCAAATTATTACATTGAGATTTATTTGGTAATCCCATAAAAAACCATGGATATATATTCCCATTTACATTATATAATTCACATTATATAAATCATTTATTTCAGATTTCTTCATTCAGGTTTAACCTATTAAAAACTCAAATATTTCAAATTAAAATCAGTAATATATTTCATTATCCCATCCAACCAAAAATATTCCTAAAGATATATATATCTTTATACTTATTAGAATAATATAATATGGATATATATAAGACTCACTCAATAATTATTTTTTCAATTGAGATTCATATGGTACACATATACCCTTTACAAATCTTATAACACGTTTATCATCAATAGTAAACACATGTAACTTTCCTTCCTTTATCAATTTTATTTTCTCTTGCAATCCATGATCTCATTTCTATGAATATTTTATTCTTTCTAATAAGGATGATTATACAACTGCTTGATCCAAAATAGGATAAGTTTTTTCATAAAATATTTGAAAACTATTTTTCATTAAATTATTGACTAGTGGATCATGTTCCAAATGTAACATGGTTAGTGATACATTATCTTTTTTACTCAAAGAATCTTCTACCTTATTTTATTTTTATGGATTATAATGAATTGAAAAATCATAATATTTTATCAATTCCAACCACAAATATTTTCACATTTTCAATTATATTTTAGAGAATATATACTTTAAAATTTTATTATGTGTATATATATCACATTTCTCCTCATATAAATGATTCCTTGAAATAATTAAAGAAAAAAATTATTGTTGCAAGATCGAATTCATGTGTTGAATAATTTTTCTCATAGGGTTTCTATAGATGCGATGGATATTCTATTACCCAATCATTTTTCATCAAAACACAGCCAAGTTCCTTCGATTAATCACGCTATAAATAAAAAATTATATATTTCTTTATAGAAATCCAAATAATAGAGATTTAACTATTCCTATTTTAAATTCTAGAATAAATTCCTCACATTCAACTATCCAAATGAATTTAATATCCAATTGATTTAACTTGGTTAATAATCTGGATAACCAAAAAAGGTTTTCAACCAATCCTCAATAATCACCTGATAATAAAATAAAAATATGAATCCATATGATATTAGTTGGTCTTGGTCATTATTCCACCACTTCTATTTTAACATCATCCAATTTTATACCATTTTTAATTTTAATATTTCCAATGAATGAAATTTCTTGTATCCAAAATTCACATTTCCGAAATTTTATATATAACTTATTTTTCTTTATAATATAAAGAAAAATCCTAAAATGTTTCTCATAATCCTAAAACATTTTTTAATATAAAATAATGTCATCAATAAATATAAACACAAATTTGTCAAAATATTCTCTGAATACCCTATCCATCATATGCTATAAAAAGTGACTTATACCATCATAAATTTAGTGATATCAAATATATATTGGTATAAATTAGTATTTCAAACATACATTATGTTTTAATGGTATAAAATTTAAATGCCAACATTTTTTAATCAATATGTATATCTTTTTTTATTAACTGTATAATACCAAAAAAATATCAAAAATTAAATTTATAACTTTATTTTATAAATACCAATAGTTTTATTACCAAAAAATAAATATATTATTATTAATTATTGTTACCAACTTTTTTCAACATATAAATTTATTATTATAATTTTTTCAATATAAATAAAACATTTAACAATAAATTTTTATATTACTATTAGTCAATTGTTTACCAAAAAAGATATCTTGTTATTAACAAAATGAAATTTGGTTATAAGTCAAAATATTAATTAACAATAAAAAATTATGTTGTTATCAATAATATAAATCTTGGAAAACATTATGAACAAATTGAAATTTTCATTCAAGATATATTTTATTTGTGAAAAAATTTAAATTATATGTTAGATATATATTTATTGTAAATGAAATATGTGTAGTATTATAAAAACCATTAAAAAGTTAAAATGAAAATATATATATATAGTTACAATGACTACCATTTCACACATCCCAAAGAAGAATATTGTGTATGGGGACTTGAACCTGCAATGCATTCTCAAAACCCCCTTAAACATAGCCACCCCATCTACCTGTGGGAAGATTAAAATGAAAAAATATGAATGTTTAAAAACTAAAATTTAATTTTTATATTGATTGAATAATCAATTCATTAAAAAGGAGAAAAGGAACATAAATTATTTTTTCTTCCCTATGCATATCTATTTGGAATGCCTCTCTATTTTCTCCCCACACCTCTCGATTTCTACATATTAATCACCCACTACCCTCAGTTTGGTGATATATGACTACACTTTCATGGATGGTTCAATATCATCACCCACACCCTCACCTAGAAAATTGATTCTACACCATCGCTTATATACTTACACCTATTGTTGTTTTATTTTTTCCATCTTTTGACTATATAAATGAGGTTTTAGGAGGATCATAGACATAAACCCATTTCGCAGTCAATTGGTTATTGATTTAACCTCTTATCAGGTATATATTTTATCTCTTTAAATTTTAATCACTTGAAGTCATGAGTATCTAGTGCTTTTAAATTTAAATTAGGGTTTTAATTAAATTTTAATTAAATGAGTTTTCTTATTTTTTATTTTTTTAGTGATTTTAGGATACTAAATGCATACTTATCTGGAGCTAATCTATTATCTAACTAGTCCCTTTTTACTTATATGCATACATTTTTTTAATTAAAATCGTGGTCACGGTATTAGATATTATCAAACACAATGTAGAAACACAAAAGAGATATTTCAAAGTAATCTGGTAATCAATATAATATTTCATGTTATAAACAAATAAAATACATGTTAAAAGAGACAAAATCTTTGGATATATTAGCTTTATAAAATACCATTGAAAAAGAAACAAACAATACAAATTTTCAATAATTCAAACATTTTGGATGCACTTATCTTCTATGAAGTAAAAAATGCATCTTTGTTCCACACATGCATACATAAATATGTGCATGTATATGGGAGACAATATTTCATATTTTCCAATCCATAACAAGAAACCATTCACATAAGGGAATGTATAAGGTAAATTAATAATGTTTACACTTTGATGAGCTCAAGGAGGATCTTTAGTTTTAAAGTTATTTACATATTTTTTGAAATATAATATCAGAGTTTCAAATCACTATAACTATATTTACATTTATTTTTAATAGATGAATCATATTACAAAATATAATTTTAGTTTCATTCTTAATAAATATTTATTTTAACTTTAACAATTTATCTAGACTTCACAATGGTGGACAGATCTAGTTCTTCAAAATGGTTAGAATACCATTATTTCAAATAAATCCCCACATATATATAAAGGTAAATTATATGAATTTACTGATAGTTAAAATGGTTGAACTAAATAAGGATATTTCTTCATATATCAATATTAAGGATAAAACTTCACTGATGGGTATTTCATGTTTACCCTTCTTAGGATGTTAATAGACATATAAGGATAGTATGGTAGAGGTGGTTAATATAGGTATGAGTTTTGGAAGAACATATATAATTATAAATTATTTGAACATATATAAGTGAATTTATTTCATTATTTATTCAAGATCTAATATTGTGATATAGTTTCATTACAGTGTTTGATTTATGCTATTAAATATTCAAATACATGTCATAATGAGATCATAAATTCCAAATTGAAACAAATAAAAAAATTTATAAAGATTTTATCCACTCTTAGAAATATTTTTACATGAAAGAAGATTGTATAATGGATTTCTAGTTTGAAACCACCACAAAGGGAAAGAAAAATCAGTCAATTTTGAAAAACATTAACACCAAACTAATTTTAATATACAAACATGTATGTATGATTCTCATGTCAAATAAATTATTAAATTTGAGAGGTTTTGTGTCTATGGTGAATAAGAATATTTGATGAATCTAATATCTTCAATTTATTATGTTCAATTATCAATACTTTGTCAGCTCAAATATGTAACGATATGTGAACATGATACTTAGTACTCAAGATGAAATGTTGTGTAAGGAAATGGGTTTCTATCTTGATTGAAAGAAAGTTTATGTAAAACATATTGTTGAAAAATCTATATTATATATTATTTATATGAACCTACTCCCTTTCACTAAAATATATGTGTAAGTTTGTAATTTTTCTATTATCAATGATCTTTTTGCATATAACTGATTATAGCCTTTATCATATGGGTTTCTTATAGTAGTTGTCACTTGTAATGAGCATGTTAAAATATAAGTGATTTTTGTTCCATTTTTGAAAAAAACAAAGATTCTATAAGAAATCCACCTAATTTTGTATTTAAAAATCACTTATTTAATAATAAATATGGAAACACCTATACATATACACTTACCAAAGGTGATAAGTGTTATAAGAAATTTTCATTTAGTGTCATCAAACAAATACTTATTCATAAATTGAACCTTAATTATGGATTATTTGAACTTGAGTGATGATGATATGGTTATATTATCTTATTCATCTTTATTTTTTGTCTAAAAAATTCTTATGCTAGATATAAACATTAAATATGAGAAATTTGACTATTAAATTGAAACTTAATAGTAGTTTCTACATTCATTATTATCTAAATTTTATCATTACTATATAATTAAACTTATATTTAGGTATGATTCATAATTATTTATGATGTTTAAAATTCATTTCATAAGTTTTTTAGTCATTATACTTGAACATGAAAAAGATAATAATATTATTGTTGTGATTCTTGGGGATCGAATTGTGTTTTGTTAATTAGTGTATTAAATATTTATATAAAATCTCCAAAAAAATACATAATTTTTATCACATTTATATTATATTATAAATTTAATTATCTTCCCATATTCATTCATGATATAAATTCATAGCACCATCCAGTCAAATGGTTAAACCAACCCAAACATTAATATACCTTCAAATAATGAATGATTATGAGGTGGTTTTTTTGAAATATCATTATACCATAAGAATAAAGTATTATTAAATTTTTAATAGTATTATATATCATAATTTAAATAAATTATACTAATAAGTAATTTATAATAAAACATTACACAATTTGAATAAAATATTATCCTCTTAGTATGCATATTTTAAACGATTAAATTAACAATGATTTTTTTTTTGTTCAGATAATTAATAGGTTCTTGTATTTTTTATAATATAAACTTAAAGATATAAAAAAAAATCATATTTATAATTTAATATTATCCTTATATCCATCCCTTTAATTCATTTAAGGAAAACAAAATATGTTGCATCATGGAGGTAGTAGTTCGCACAACTCACGAATGACAGTTTTATTTTTCTTAAGGGAAAGGGAAATTGTGGTTAGTGTTTACCTGAATAGTATAAAAAATTAAGTATATTATAAATAATGAATACATATTATAATAATTTTTTAAAAATATATAAAAATATGAAGTGAAAATATATTAGTGAAAACATTGAACTTATATTGTGAATTTTGGGTTTCTCTTGGATGGTTCCATTGAAAGGAAGGGATTGGTATAATCTCCTATGATCATAATATTATGATAGTGAAAAGGGATACTAGGGTAAGTAATGAGGGTATATTTTTAGTAGAAAACCATATTTTTATATTGGTATTAAAGGGGTGGTTAGAGGCCCCTTTTATTAGTGAAAAAAGCATGTTTCATATGAACGAAAGTTAGGTAAGGGATAGTAATGAAATCACATGGTTATTAGGTTGGTTTGGTAAGTTATGTGAATTCGGTTTAGAAATTATAGTTGAGCCATGTAGGTATAACTTTAATATATAAAAATAATTTCTATAAGTTGTATGTGACATTTTAATTATTAAAAATTTGAGGTTCTTTATTTACCCATTTTACCCTTATTAATCTTGATTAAACATTAACCATGGTAATTATTTTATTAATAAAAACTATAATGAACCTTATTACTAAATTTCAATGTGATGAATCCAAATTTTGGAACTATTTAATGAAATTAAATTTATAAATATGAGAAATTTAACTTTTAAATTAAAACATAGTATATAAAGTATTATTCTTATAAAAAAGTTTTTTATATATTAATAGTTTTTTATTCATATTTCTAATTAATTATTAATTTAATGGGTATTTATATGTTTTTATGTCTTTAAAAATTATATTGGAGTCATATTTTAATGTATATTAAACTAATTTATTTAGTTAAAAAAATATTAAATTATTATAAAATTAATTCCTTGAGAACAACCATTTTACTTTTACTGTGGTAATTAATATTTATCCTAATTTATTTATTTTTGATGAAAAAAATAAGATTTAATAGTTACATAATTTTTACATATTGATTATAAATATAAATTAAATTTTATAAAATTAAATTAATATGTTTATGTGAAATTAGTTTTAATACTTTCACACATAAAACCCTTTTTTATCCCAAAATTCATCTTATGATAATATATTTATGATGATTTAAAAAATTACGTGTTTTTTTAATCAAATTCTAACATTAAAAAATTAGACTTCTAAATAAACTCTTTAATAAAGGTTCTTTATAGTATTCATAATGTAATAGTTCAATATATGATGAATACCTACTACAGTAGGGTCTTGGGTATTACATTCTCACCTCTTAAATAATTTTTCCCTCAAAATTTGGGTGTATATCAACTTTTGAGTAAATTTGGATGTTACTTCCTCATAGATTCTTCAAGATACTAGGTTTTCTCTTCTAATTTGGGATTTATCCAAAGTACTTTCACCAATCAATTTATTCGATTCCACAACACTTTCTCTCTAGTAAAAAAATTCTAGACAAACTCTTAATTATAGTCTATTCCATCATATGTGATAACATGTGTTGGATTTGTAATGTATTTCCTCAATAATGAAACATTAAAGATTTAATGTACTTTAGATATTATGGGAGGAATATCCAATCAGTATTTTATAGCTCAAATTATTTTTTAGTATTTCAAAAGGAGTAATATTCCTAGGGATTAACATCTCCTTTTTACCAATTATTACAACTCCCTTCCATGGATAAACCTTTAATAATACATGATCCCCAACTAGAAATTCCAAGTATTTCCTTCAATTGTCATTCTATCTCTTTTTTATACTTTGGGATACTTTAATCTCATCTTGAATAGTACATAATTTAATTTTTTTTCTCCTCTACAAGCAATAGTAAAACTAGGTAACTTTCTCTATATTCTTACTAATATGAGTTATTTTTGTCTGGATTGTAAGTGGTTGGGACATGAGTTGGAAAATTGTAGATTTGGGTCTTGCAATGTTGGAAAGATCAAGGCTATAGGTACTGGAGGCAACAATTTTGTGCCTCCAACTGATGGATCTACTGGTACTGGAGGCAACAATTTTGTGCCTAATCCAATAGATGGACATACTGGGAAGGGGCAAGAGAGTGTGGAGGCTAAGTCAAATAATTCACACGCAATAGCGAAACCTCATAGTGAATGGTAGGAGAATCCTCTAGTGGATGGTATTTTCCACAGTTTGGGGAAATATCTTGGCCTGTCTGTGGAGGTCCCCTTGGACCAAAGGTGGCTGGAAAGAGTTCTTGAACCTATGGTAACTAAGAGTACCTAGGGAGGTAGTGGGCTGGTGGGGGAGGCTACAAAAGGGTGAATAATATGATGAAGTGGTGTATGCAAGGAGTGGTAACAAAGAAAAATCAAAAGAATATTGGACGCCAAGGGATACACATAGAGGCAGTCCTACTTTGATCAATAGTTCAGCTGGTGAGGTTGTCTTCAGGGTAATTCCTAGGAGGGAGGTTGTTACTATTGCGCTCGGCAACCATTTTTCACAACTGTAGAATTAGGTTCTAGAGGATGGCTCAGCTAGTACATTCATGAATGGGACAAAGGATCCTTGAAATGAATCCAGTGATGAATTCTTTTCTACATGTGACTCAGAGGAGGAGGTACCTGATAACCATCCACCTAGTCCAAGGAGGATCAAGAGAAAGAGGGGAAACCATAAAGAAAGGAAGGTAAATTCTCACCTTCCTCTATCGATGGAGACTTGATCAGAAAATAATATGAAGGCAAATCAATTATTCAATGATTCTCAATCTATCTCAAAAGCTTCATGATAGAAGCAAGAGTCTAATTCTATATATGCGCTATCTTCGGAACTGCTCATGAGTTCAGAAGAGGTAATTGACGAAACGGTTCTGATAATTAATGCTTCTAATGATGAAGCTGAAAGAATGATGTCAAGACCCCAAAGGGTGACTTCTAATGAGTAAAAAGGTATGTAGATTGATAAGCATGATCTCCTCTTATTAAGGGGGTTAAACAATAGGAAAATCATCATTGAGGAGTATATTCAATCATGGGACAAGCTGGTGTCGCAGTTTGAAGATCTTCTAATTGCGGTTCCTAACACTCCGATAAGCTCCCTCTCATGGAAACTTTTTAGGGATATGGATAAGCTGAAATTTCATTTTAAAGGCTTGGTTATCTCATTTTGTGTGTGACATTTGGTTTCTCACTTTTTCCTTAAATGTTTTGGATAATAAAAATTTTAATTTTGAGTGAGTGATTTTGAAACCTCTTCCCATACAATACTTTGTATGGTGACATATAGATTCTTAAATAGAGGCTATTATTGTATTAAAATTCCCCCAAAGGTAAATATTTATCCCATATACCTTGGGGTTAAGGTAAAATGATCTCAGCATGTATTCCAAAGTTTAAATATTCCTTTTACACTACCAATCAGTTTGGAGATGATAGGTGGTGCTTAAATTTCTCTAAGTGTTGAGAACCCATTGAAGAATCTTCTATAACTTTTATGTGAATTCAGGTTCATGATCAGATACTATTGATAGATGTTACCAATGAATACTTTTGTTTTATTGATATAGAGCTAGATAAGGTGCTCAATGGGTAGAACTTATCTTATCACTAAGAAATTAGTAGATATCATAATATAATCATTGATAATACATATATCATCATACTTCCTTATATTCTTTAGGAGTCTAGTAAAAAAATACATTGTAACAATGTCCCACATGCATATAGGTATAAGCATAGGTTTAATGAATCCCTCAGGATGTTGTATTTTAGCCTTCTTCTACTAGAATAGTAAACACCTGCACTCATAGTCCACAATTTCCCACTTTATACTATCCCACCAAAAATTTCCTCTTAAATACATATACAAATTTATGCTACCAAGGTGTATAAAGAAATTACAGATATGCGCTTTATCTAGGATTTCCCTTTACAAATATGGTACAAATGGAAGGCATAACCTCTTCTCAAACTTTAACACTTCACCTCTATAGATAAACTCTATCAACTTTCCATTAGTTGATACTTTAATATTCCTTTTTAAGTTCTCATCATCCTACCAGTACTTCTCTATGTTTTCTAGTAAGGATGATTTTGAAATTTCTTATAAAATTAATGATGCATTCCCTTACCTAAAAATCACCATATCCATCTTTACTAGATCTCTTTATATATGATCCATGTTAATCCTCGTCATTGTCAGAACATCATGGTCCCTCATACTCAATGCATCAGCCACATTGTTTTAGTTCCCATACTGTTAGTGTATTAATAAATCATAGTCCTTGAGTAGTTCCAACTATCTTATTTTCATTATGTAGAGCTCCTTCTGAGAGAAGATATACTTAAAACTCTTGTGTTCTGTATTTATATCACATCCTTCACTATAAAGGTAGTGTATCAATATTTTTAAATTAAATATTATATATTATTGATCAAGATAAAGACTATGATAATTCTATTCATAGATTTTCAATTTCCTTGATGCATAGGAAATCACCCTATCATTCTATATAAGGACACAACCAAGTCCAAACTAAAATTCATCACTATATATTACAAATCATTCCTTAAATAATAATAAAAATTAATATTGTAACATTAATTAGTCCCATATTTAGATATTTAAAGCATTCTTCATATTCCATTGACCATGTGAATTTGGCATCTTTACTTATTAACTTGATTAGCAGGTTTTCCAATTGAGAAAAATCTAGAACAAACTACTGATAATAACCTATTAAGCCTGGAAATCTTCATATCTCAATTATGTTCATCATTATAGGCCATTCTTTGACTACATTTTTCTTTTAAGGGTCAATAGATATTCCTTATTTAGAGACAATATGTCCAAGAAAAAGAAACTTTATTCTGCTAAAATTCATACTTAATATACTTTCCATATAATTCCTTTTTTTTTCTAAGGGTCTTTGTAATTATTTACATATGACTATCATGCTCTTCATATCTCTTAGATTTTATCAAGATATCATCAATTAATACCACCATATATTTATCAAGATAATCTTTTAATATTATATTATTAAAATCCAAGAATTCATAAGGTGCATTAGTCAATCCAAAAGAATTACTATAAACTCATAATGTACAAACCTTGTTTGAAATTCCATATTCAGTGTATCATCCTTTATCAC
This sequence comes from Viscum album, assembly GCA_963277665.1. Taxonomy (NCBI): domain Eukaryota; kingdom Viridiplantae; phylum Streptophyta; class Magnoliopsida; order Santalales; family Viscaceae; genus Viscum; species Viscum album. The sequence goes on along the minus strand of OY728139.1, from coordinate 418,815,789 downwards.
CCTTAGCTGATGATAAACATAGTGAATATATATATTTGAAAAGTGTTGAGATCCATGAATTTGATGAAATAACTCATAAATTCATGGTAAAGTATAATTATTCTTATTAATAATGGAATTAATCTCCCTATAATTAATGCACAGTCTTATAGACATATCCTTATTTTTCACAAATAAAATAGGGGCTCCCCATGATGAAACACTAAGGCATATAAATCCATTATCACTCAACTCCTGCAACTATTTCTTTAACTCTATCAACTTCACCAGTTATATTATATGAGGAGTTTTATATATTTGTCCTTTATCAGAAATTAGTCCAATAGAGATCTCAAATTCACATTTTATTGGATGATATGGTAATTATTCTATAAAAACATCAATGAAATGTTATACCATGGGTACATCCTATATTATTAGGATTCCTTCCAAATTTATATAATGAACCTTATATTCCTCTTTACCCATAATTAGATTAATGATATCTATTGGGGGAGTATACAGACATGATTTAGATGATGATTTTTACCCTATAAAAATAATAGAACCAACCCCACCTTCATGAATCGTGATCTAATTATATTGGAAATTAATTTGTTCACTATAATTTGAAAGATAGTTCATACCAAGGATCATATAAAATTAAACCATAGGTATAATAACAAAGTTTACAAACAGGTTATGCCAATGTATTATAATTATGAATACCTGACACATATTTGTTTCCATAAGATTTCCACATTGTGTCTAAATTTATAACTCTTTTAGGAGGATGATAGATAAATATTTAATGTTTTGAGAAAACATGGGAGATATTAATGAGTGTGAAGATTCATAATCAAATAAAATGTTATCTAGATTTGAGGAAATGATCAAAGTACATTCCACCACATCGTTAGGAATATCAACTTCATTTGTGGTAAACACATAATCTTGGTCTTTATCCATTGTCCTTTTGAAGTAAATTCCCTTGATGTTTGGGGAATTGGTTCTCATATTATAATTATTCCATAAAGATAAAACTTTAGTTATCAATAGATTCTATCTTTTCCTTGAATTTGTGAGCTTTATGGCCTTTTTCTATGCACTTGTAACAAACTCATGTTCCCTTGTTACAAGCCTGGGGGTATTTCATCCCACAACCATCACATGTGCAGAATCCCATCCTTTCTTTATTCCCATTTCTCACATTATTCTTCCCATGATGCTTAGTTGGCCTCTTCTTCTCCTAATTTTCCTACAATTCATACGTCCTAGAGAACTCCTTTTATGTATTAATGGATCTTTAGACTATATCCTCATATAAAGAAAAGTTATGAGAGACCAACACCCACTAGAGGCTCAGATTTAACACAATAAATAAATGATTAATATTGTTTTCGGTCTATAAAAATATTATGTTTCATGCATAGAAAACCTTGTAAAGTTAGACTCATATCTAGAAGCATTTTCCTTATCCTTTTATTTAAGATTGATGATCTCATGAGGAAATTATTTTTCATAGAATACCTCCTTAAAAGTTCCTCCTTCTATGTATGTGATCTCATCATCCTCTTTAATATTTTAAATTAGTGACCATAATCGGTATGCATCTCCCTTCAGAAGATATACCACCATGATTATTTCTTCCTTTTAATTAATTCCCATGGTGAGAAATATCAAATCTAGGGACTTGATCCATTATTCTGAAACCAATGTCTTTATAGTTCCATATAATGATGGAGGTTTTTATTGCATGTATCAATCCAACATAGTTACATAATGTTTTGGATCAGCATTTTTCTCTATATAGGTGAGATTATTTTTCATAACATGGTTCAATTATTCTAAAGTGGTTATGAACTAATTATCCTGAACTTTAGCTTTATTATAATTATCAAGGGTGGTATGCTTATATTGACTAAGAATATTTATATGGTTATCATTCCTCCTATTAGTTTCAATATTTCTACAATCCATACACATAATTATCTCATGATATTTAATTATAAAATATAATTCCTATTAATTTTTCTTTAGTGTTCCCTAAAAAATGAGGGTTTTTATAGTACTTGTGCTATCTCCCTTGGTACCTCTAAATTTAATCCCTAAGGTTACAACTAAAATTCATTACATACCAACTATGTCATGACCTGACCCATTGGGGTCTGACCCATGACCACCCTAAGCCTACCTCTAATACTCTAGGGGCTAGTGACTATAACTGAGTAGGCATATCCCTCAAATGGGAGGAATTCTCCTAAAGTAAATGTACACACGCACACATATCTAAGCCCAAAAAATGATTAAATGAAAAATAACTGAATTAAACTAGTATCCCATAACTTGAGTATAATAGGAAGTAAATGAGAATAAACAGGACCAAATAAAATCCAATCATAAAGAGTTTAAAACACAATTCCAACTGAAACTATATAAATTCTAACCTGCTTCAAGGGAAAGGACTAAGTGGAAGGTATAATCCTAGTAAACACCTCAGTCTACCCATCTCTAGATATTCTCCACCCACTCTCTATCCTCCTAGGACACCATCAAAATGGTCAAAGTCTGTACAAGACACGCCATGTGCAAGCAAAGCCCGTGTAGGGGTGAGTATAACAATACTGAGTAGGATACCATGAAAATATTAAACATGAAGCACAAAGTAAAGTCATCTAAATACAATATATAATAAAAGCAAGAAGAGTAAGAATAATCCACATATACTCAGGAGAGACACCACGCCATCAGGCAGTCATAACTAACTTCTAGCTATAGAATTATATTTGAAGCAATGCTCATTCTGGGAGATCCCACTCCATGAATCATGTTGTCATGAAAGAAACTTGACAAAGAGGTCTAGCTCATTTGGGAACCACCCAAAGAGAACTCATTTTTCAAAGAAGAGTATGATACACAGAGATGGGGGTTAACCTAGAACCGCTATGGGACACCATAAACCTAGTCTAGATCAACCTTAATACCCAGATAGGGGATCATGACCAGAATCACTGGGGGATGCCACAAACCCAATCTGGATCTACCTTGATATATAGATAGGGTTCATGCCCAGAACTGATGGGGGACACTACGAACCCAATTTGGATCAACCTGCTACATAGGGGATCACATTCCAATGATTCCTTAAACCCTACTGATGTGTCCCACTAGATAAAGGATCAATTCCCTACTTAGGTAGGTTATTTTGATTCCAAAAACTATACTATAGATGATATAGGGTCATACTCTAGTCTCATGGAGGGACACTAAAACTCTATATAAGACTCGTCCTCTAGAGGGTATTACAATCTGGTGATATAGATGTAATGTCACATAATACCCTCAAGGAAAAGGACCAAGGGAACGTAGTCAACCTATACTGGTCCAAACTAGGAAAATGAAGAGCCCCACACACTCTTGATGGGAGTACATGGAATTTCCTAGGTGGTACACAGTGTGTACATCTATCCCAAATCTTTATCATGTGAAAGAACCTCACACAAAATTTAGTATCTATATACACAGCATGTATAATGATGTACATGGTGTGTAGAGACACATGGTTCCCTACCTGTGTCACCTAGATTTGTCTATATACTAAATCCATGTCTGTGTATCGGTCTGTGTATGCCACGTTGTGTCCATGTGGGAGTACATAGTGTGTCCATGTGGAAGTATATAGAATTTCCATGACCATGTACTCTAACCCATCTCCGTGAACTTTTGAAGTACACATTGTGTCAACCGGGGAGGGTAACACTCCATTTGATGGGTGTCACATTCCATGTGATCTTTAACTCCATCCAAAACCCTAACATCATAGCTAGGGGGGCCCACACACTGTGTAGTCCTAGATTACATGTTGTGTTCTGTGGGATTTTTCTAGAACCACTATTCTTCCTCTACACATCTCAGCTAGTGCTCCACCTTCGATCAGGCAGTTGATTCACCATGAAATAAAAGATCCAAGGTCTATCATTCCTTTCAATCATCGAACAATGCATCTCGTCACCAGATCTTCACAAAAAATGGATCAAATCATCATTATTCACCATTCACCAAAGAACATGATTTCAAGAATCATCCACATTTGATCTACTTCATCTCCATAATCTCACCTCCATTGTGTTGTGTCGATATCGTTTCTACAATATTGGATCATTGTGATACAAAATGGGTGTGCAATGATCGATTGATTGAGAGTAGTCAATTCACGGGCCAAACGAAGAACAACTACGATGAATGGTAAATCAGGGGAGAAAAGAACAAAAACAAATGAGAGGAATGAACCTTGATCGATGTTCATATCAATTTAAATTCATTTACATAAGATAAAAATGAATAGATTCGTATAAATTCTCTCAAATGGACCCTAAAAAATTAATCCCATCTCGTAAGGCGATCGATCCTCAAATCAATCAGTTTGTCAATTGATTTCTGTTCATCATAGAATTTAAGAATGTAAATGAATCCTCATAAAAAACATTCTACCAAGATTTTGGATCAATTTTTGATGAAGAATTGTTACATCACCACCCTTGACGAGATCCTCCAACTCCGTCGGCATGACGATCCACGATCAGATCCCGATCTATTATCATCTGCTAAGAACGCTCTCCTCGAACAGTGTCTAGGTCTCTAGGGTTTAGTGGCCAAACCTAGTAAAAATGACTTAGTAATGAACTTATGAGGGAGAAAGTCACCTATTTAAAGAAAAATAAAATAAATCTTTATTTTAATTTATTTAATTAATTTCATTCCACTGACAACATTTTCACAAACCACCTGTGACAATCAATTTTAGGTCGTACCTTAGGTAAAGTCACTATTCTAAATCCAATTTTTTCATCATATTTTTGGATTTGGGAACCCATTTAGGAGTTAGTCCACTTTTTTAGGAAAACTGCCTATGTGTGCTATTAAATATTTTAATATTTATCAAATATTTATCTCGGGTACACCGGGCCTCAGAATTGCATGTCGTCTCATCCCTTAGTCTCAAAACTAATCAATATAATATATAAACAAAATATAAGGAAAATTTGAGATGTTACATTCTCCCCAACTTGGGGTTTTACGTCCCAAAAAATCCAAAACAAGGGCTACTCAAACAGATGAGGGTATGGAGCATGAATCTAAGCCTCTCACTCCCATGTTCTCTCCTAGAGATTATCATGGGTCCATCATACATGCACTAATGGAATGAATCACCCATGAAAGATCATCTCCTACTAATCCTTGATATCTATTGGGTAATTAACAAAATTATCTCCATCCTTGATGTCTAGCTCTCCCCAGTCGATGACATGTGATGGGTCATGCACCTACATTCTCAGCTATGATGTGTGTAAGAAATCTTGTACCAGGTCTAAATATAGAGGTAGATCCAAGTTGTATGCCACCTTTCCAACTCTACAAATTATCTAAAAAGTTATAATTAACCTCGGATATATCTTTCTACCTTGTACAAATATATGTAATCCCCATCAAGGTGAAACCTAAAAAAATACAGGGTCTCCTTACTTGAACTTAAAAGGTATATTTCATCTATTAGCATAATAATTTTGATAGATCTGTATAGTCTTCATCTGCTCTTGGATGATCTGCCTCATCAGTAGTAGCTCACACCAACTTTAGGCCCATGAGTGCTGACTCTCATGGGTCAGTCCATCAAAGTGGTGACCTGTAGGGTATCCCATACAAAGACTAAAATGGTACCATACTAATGGTGGAGTGGTATTTTTTTTTGTACGTAAAATCTAATAGATGTAGGTGATCCTCCCAACTATGGCCAAAGTCTAACATGAAATCCCGTAGTATATCCTCCAGAACCTGAATGGTCCACTCCTTCTGGTCATCCTTTTATGGGTGAAACGCAGTGTTCAAGCACAATTGGGTCCCAAATGTCTCATGTAATCCCTTCCACAACTGGGATTTAAAGAGATAATTATGATCTAAAACAATCATTAATGGAACTCTATGGATTCGAACTATCTCCTACATGTAGAGGAATCTCAAGATCACTATTGAACACTACTTTTATATATCTAAGAAGTGGGCCGACTTGGTGAGTTGGTCAATGATCACCCATATGGTATCGTATCCCCTGTACATATGTGGTAATACCATCACAAAATACATATATATCCTATCACAATTCTAGTCTAGAACCTCAAGGGGTTGATTTGAACCTGCAGGAAGATGGTGCTCAGCCACTACTTGTTGACATGTAAGGTGGTGAGAAACAAAATCTAATACTCTTTTCTTCATTATAGACCACCAAAACTAATGACAAAGGTCCTGTAAATCTTCGCCACACCTGGATGTGCTTCCAAAATGTATGTATGAAACTCCATCAGAACCTCCTCCCATAATACCACTGGTACTATCATGTATCCACAGAAAATAATGACATGATCCCCATCTTTTGAATATCCATCAGGAGTATACCTTGTGGATATCTAAGAACATAGGGTCTCATAGTTGATATCCACAATTTGTGCCTCCTTGAATAACTATAAGAGTATATGGGTGACAACCATTGAATTGAGTTAAGTTGCTCCATCTACATTCATAATTGATAAATACAATAAGGCCAATTACTCCGATGTCGTGTTCAGCAACTGTGAACTAGATATTATACTAAGAGAATATGCCACCACATTCCCCTTCCCAAGAGTATAGACAATCTCAAATACATAGTCCTAGAGGAACTCTAGCCATAAACTCTATCTCAAGTTTAGATCCTTTTGAGAGAAGATATAAAAGAGAATCTTGTGGTCATATTAGACATCAAACTGCACACACATCAAGTAGTTTTGACACATCTTCAAAGGTAAAACTACCGCTGCTAACCCAAGATCCTGGGTCACATAATTCTACTCATGTGGTCTCAACTAATTTGAACCATAGTCAATAACTTCTTACCTCTACATCAAGACACAACCAATCCCATTTCATGATGCATTGTATAATACCATGTACTTGGAACCTTCCTCCACTAATCTCAAGATTGGAGTTCTTGTAAAACTTTTCCCCAGATCCTAAAGTAATTGACCTAAGGTCAACCTTAGAGAACCATCATTCCCCTATCAACTTGTCAAAGGGGTTATCGATCCTTGTTAACGGATAATATTTCTTCACAATCACTTGGTTTAAGAATCAGTAACCCACACATAACCTCAAGCACCTGTCTGCCTTCTTGGAAAACAAATCTAGGGATGCTCAGTGTGAAAAAATGGGTCTCACGAATCTCTTCCTCTGCAAGTCCTCCAACTGTACCCTCAGCTTCTAAAGATCTGTGGGACCCATTCGATATGAAGGTGTAGATATTATTATCATGTCGGGATATATATCAATGTATAAGGCTATCTACCTATGGGGGTAAACCTAGAATATCTTCAGGAAATACATCCTCATACTACGCCACCACTACAGAAAATTGAGGACTCATAACATCCACTACACAAAGGGTTTGTCTATCCAACTGGTGAGTAATTGGTTTCACCATTCTATGTGTGATTTCATCCTATATTGAATGTATTTTCTTTTCACAAAAAAAATAAATAATTGGGTTCCATCATGATGGACACACTACATCCTTTGCATAAAATAGTCAATTTGAGCATGAAATGTGGATAACTAGTCCAAACTTAATGAATTTTTAAGGCCTTGATTTCACTACCAAGAGTTCCCAACTGAAACTCTCACCACTAAGAGTCAGATAACACTTTCAGCACAAGTGTGTGATAATTAGGTCTCCTCTATTAAGATTCCCTAAGCATGAGGGTCAATTTAATGGTTCAATTGGAATCTCAGAGTCTCGAACAAGATTAATGGAAAGATAATAATGAATATAAACTATGTCTATAAATAAAGAAAATAAATAAGAAAAGAAACATATCATACCTTGAATCATTCATGGATCCACTGGGCCATATTCCTCGACTGCATGTAGTTTTCCCCTCCCCTATCCTCTAGCTCCAAAAGCCTGGTGGGGACCAACATGGGGCGGTGACGGTTACAAGTTGAAATGTCCACCACCTATAAGTACTCTCCCAACTCCTTCGTTACATCCTCCACCCAAAAAATATGTATAATCCTATCATTATCTCTACCTATATGGTCCATCCACCATCTCTCTATCAATTTTAGGGTGGGTTAGACAATCTCATGTGAGATGTCCCATATGTCACATGAGTAGAATCGCCTCTCTCTAGGTAGACTAAACCTACACTATGAGCCTTGAACTGCAGATCCTCTATCTTGGACATCCTCTTGAAATTTATTCCATGTCCAGGTCTCTGAGACCGACGTTATCTTCCTACTACCGAGGTCTCTTCTCCTGCTTTCCCACTGCTAACTACCACCAGCTGTATCTTCTTAGCCAAGGAAATATCAAATTATAAGGCTTGATCTAGAACCCCAGTATAGGTAGGAATACAGCTAGGGATAACCCTAGATTATAGGTCTCTACATAGACCTTTTTTGAAGGTCTGATCCCTGAAGTACTAATCATGTACCATATCCATCGAGTTCCTGGATAGGTTGTTATGCTTTGATGAATACTCAGATACCGACATGTCATCCTACATTAGCTATATAAGAAAATGGATACACATATACCTTAACTTATAAGGTGGTAAATTCTATATTAAAGGTTCTCAAACTCTACACATGGAAGAGTCACCTCTTCATAATATCAGGTAACTAAACCCCCATCATTTCACTAATGAGTTGTGTATGAGGCCCGCTGCTAGGAACACCATCTGATCTGCTAGTGTCCTGACTAGATAGAAATATTTGGTCACCTCTTCAATACAGTCCTTAGCTGCCTACTAGTCAGGCTTGCCTTAGGACCTCAGGGGTTTCTACTACTGAAACTCATAAGTGTTCACATCCAACGCACCTCATCTGATGGTATTTTGGGTACCGTGTGCTACTCTACAGGTGTTGGTATAGCTGGTGCACAACCTAAAGGTGATATCTATGGTAAAAATATTTGTACCAATTTCTTACCACCTGGAAGATCATCCTCATGATCATGAGGTTGAATATGGGATGGCTGTTTATGTTGAGATATCCTAAAATAAAACAAGATGTACCATGGTCAAATGAGTATATCTAGGGACATGACTCAATAAGGACCTAGAAAAACATAACCATTCTTATATGATTTATGTACCATTATTTTACCTACAACCACTGTTCTCATGTACCGATTTAAAAATTAAGTAATCAGAGTCCTTGTATATGGATAAGTCAACCGTCGCACTAACACTGGAGTCCCTAATTAGAATGACGAAATTGAAACACTTAACACTATTTCCCCAAACTAAACTCAAAGACTCCTGGTCATAAAGTAGAACTGACCTGATCTGATACAATTCTGCTACAACCTAACCCATTGGGGTCCAACCCATAACCACCCCAATCCCACCTTCAAAAGGCTCGGTGCTGATGACTAGCACTGAGTCGCTATATCTCACAAATGGAAGGCATTATCCTAAAGTACCTGTACACATTCACACATCTCCAAGTACACAAAAGTGATGAAATAAAAAATTACTGAAAAAAATCATGAATACATATTAGATCCCAAAACCAGAGTATGATAGGAAGTAAAATAATGTAAACATGGCCAAATACAAGCCCACCACAAAGAGTTTGTAAAAAAAGTCCAACTGAAATTGTATGAAGTACAACCTACTCCAAGGGAGATAAAAAATTAAAAGGTACACACCTTGTAAATACCTCATCTGGACTAGCACTAGCTATGCTTCACCTGCTCCCTATCCTCCCAGGACACCATCGAAAGGTTCGAAGTCTGCACTACACATGACATGTGTAGGAAAACTCATGTAGGGGTGAGTATAACAATACTCAGTATTATATCCTGAAAACACTAAACATGAAGCCCCAAGTATATTCAGCTCAATAAAATACATAACATATATAAGAAGGGAGAGAGAATGATATATATATACTTAGGAGAGACACCACACCATCAAGAGGTCAAAACCGACTATGAGCCATAGAATTATATTTGAAACAACACTTGCTCTAGGAAATCCCACTCCATGGGTCCTGATATCATCAGAGACACTTGGAGAAGAGTTCTATCACATTTGAGCCCCACACAAAGAGAACACGTTGGTTAAAGAAGACTATGATACACAGAGAGGGGGTTAGGCCCAGAACCTCTGGGGACACAATGAACCCAATCTAGATCAACCTTGATACATAGGTAGAGGTCATTCATAGAACCCATGGGGGAAACCAAAAACCCAATATAGATCAACCTTGATACATAGATAGGGTTCATTCCTAGAACTGCTGGGGTACACCACGAACCCAATATGGATCAACCCGCTAAGTACGAGATCGCATGACAACGATTACTCAAACCCTACTGATGAATCCCATTCGATAGAGGATCAAATCCCTACCCAAGGAGGTTACAATGATTCCAAAAACTCCACTAGGGATGATAGAAGGTCATACTCCGATCTAACGAAGGGACACCACAACTCTATTTGAGACTCTTCCTCTATAAGGGATTACAATCCAGTGATATGGATGTAATGATGCATTGTACCCTTGAGAAAAAGGACCAAGGGAACACACTAAACCTATACTAGTCCAAACTAAGAAAACAAAGATCATCAGACACTCTTGATGGGAGTATACAGTGTGTCCTAAGGGGTACAAGGCATGTCCATCTATCTTAAGTCTTGACTGTGCGGAAGAACCTCGTAGGTAATGTAGTATTTATATACATAATGTGTATAATGATGTAAAAACATATAGAGACACATGGTTACTTACTTGTGTCACATGTCCATGTCCATGTACCTAATTTGTGTCTGTGTACCAGTTTGTGTATGCCAATTCATGTCTATGTAGGAGTATATAGCGCATCTATATGGGAGTACACGACATGTCTGTGATCGTGCACTCTTACCTGTGTCTGTGTACTTCATAAGTACACACCAAGTCAACCAAGGAGGGTAACACACTGTGTGATGGGGTCACATGTCGTGTGATCCTTAACTCCGGTCAAAACCCTAGAACTACATCTAAGGGGACCCACACACCATGTAAACCAAGATTACACACTGCGTTCTACAGGATTTTTTCAAAACCACTGTTCTTTCTCTGTACATCCTGGTCGGTGCTCCACCTTCAATCTAGCTATCAATTATCCACTAAATATAAGATCCAAGGTCGTACATGCCTTTCCTTCACTAAAAAATGTTTCATGTCATCAAATATTCTTTCAAAATGGATCAAATAACCATTCTTTATCATGTACCAAAGAACGCCTAAGAACATGATTTTGGGAATCATCTGTCATCTGATCTACTCCATCTCCACCATCATGCCTTTTTCGTGTCATACTAATCCCATATTTACAATATCAGATCATTGCACCATGAAATGGGTGTGCAATGATCAATTGATTGGAAATATTTAATTCAGGGGACAAATAAAGAATGTCCCTGATGAACGATGAATCAGAAGAGAAAATAACAAAACAAAACAAGAGAAATGAACCTTGTTCAATGTTTTTTCCGATATCAATTCATTTCCATAAGATAAAAAATGAATATATTCATATAAATTTTCCCAAATAGACCCCGCAAAATAAATCCCATCTCACAAGGCAATCGATTTGTAAATAAATCTTTTCTTAGATTAATTTTCATTCATCACATAATTTAATAACGAGAAAGAATCCACATAAAACAAACATCCTCCCTAGATTTTGCATCAATCATTAACAAAGAACAGTGTCATCACCACTGTTGATGATATCCTCTAACTCCACTAGTGTGATGATCCATGATCTGATCCTAGTCAGTTGTTGTCTTCTAAGAATTCTCTCCTCAAATGGCATCTAGGTATCCTGGGTTTAGTGAAAACCCTGGGAAAATTTTCTTAGTCATGAACTTATAGGGGAGGAAGTCACTATATTGAGGGAAAATAAAATAAATCTTTATTTTAATATATTTTATTAATTTTGTACCCAGGAAAAAGTTTTCACAAATGACTTGCATCAACCAATGTTAGGTCATGCCTAGGGTAAAGTCGTTATTCTGAATCCAACGGTGCCCTTGGATTTCTGGTTCAGGCTCCTATTTATGATTTATTCCACTTTTTCAAGAAAACTGTGTTTGTTCTATTAAATATTTTAATATGTTTCAAACATTTATCTCGGGCACACCGGGCCTTGAAATCACACACTATCTCAATGCCTGGTATCGAAAATAATCCATATAATATCTAAAAATAATATTTGGATAATAATATAATTTACAAATTATAAAATTATAGAATCCAAAAACCAAGATTCGGTAGTTATATTACATTATTGGTACAAAATACAAGAGTTCATGGAAGATCCAACCCTTTAGTAGTCTTAGAAGAATAGATACATACATATAGTTCATTTTAGAACATATGATACATCATGAACATATTTTGAGAACATGATTAACCCAACTATAATATCCCTAAAAATTATACATAGCCATCTACTAGGTTTTCTGGGGAAAGGAAAGAAAATAAGAGTGAGCTCAGATGCTTAGTAAGGTGTAGCATACCGCAAAATATTTCATAATAGAAACATGGAATAAGTGATATGGAAGGAAAAAATGAACACATAAAGTCATAATAATAAGAAAATGAGGTCATTATATATCCATGATAATAAATTAAAACATGGATAACAATAATAAATGATCTCACACTGATGGAATACATAAAATTGGATTTAAAAAACATATTTTCAAGGCCTTATTCTAAGACACTATCTTATTATAGGATGATGAATACACCAAAACCCAACCTATTTTGTCTCAGGATACAATTTTATGCATCAAAAGGCTATATAATTTTAGGCCCCACCCATCACCTAATTAAGCATAATTCATTCACTAAAATATTCATCAAGACCTTTCATACCATTCTCTAAGGAACCTCTTACTTAATAAAAATTTGTTATATTTATAATAATAAATAATGAAATTAAATACTTCATCATTCAATAGAATAATGTTTATGTCTATGATAACATCACTTAATTGACTTAAAATTATTTGGGCTTAATCAAAGTAACATGAAGTACCCATATCAAAGAAGTATAGTAGAGAGGGTACTTACAAAGTGTTGGGTTATACATGGAAGATAATTATTATATTCAATAAATTTCATTGGTAGGATAATACTTCAATGTTAGGAAATATTTTTCTTTAGGGTTCATAAAGATAATGTGAATATTCTAAAGCATGTCCCATGAGAGTGTCTAGTCGGGTGTGCAGTCTTATTCACATTCATCATGCAATCTGAGTGATTATTGATTCAATGATCAACCAACCCTTTTTAGGGTGATTACTCCAAGGTTCATCTATTCCATAGTCATATCCACTTTTTAGTATCTATAAAATGATTTGTTTTCTATAATTCCTCATACTTTTACTTTACAAAAACATAGGTTAGTTTTTCCACCATGGAAAAGATTAAGTTTAACAAGGGTTTTGGTAACTCTTGAATCAAAATAATATTTAAGGGTGATAAAAGTTAGAATTTTAAATCTCTTATATTTCATGATTAATATAAAAAAAATTATACATTCTAGTGTATGAACCACACAAAAGGGAATAGGTTATGAATATAACATGAGTCCCAAAGAATGAACATTGAGAAAGAAAAGTCACACTTATGACTTGGGTAGTAATTTAATAAGAAATTTTTGAATGATAAAGCTTAAAATTGATCTTAAAATATTATAAATTAATTAATTTCATGATATAACATTTCAAATTATTATTATATACACCACATAAAGTAAATTAGGTGAGTAATAAAAAACTTGTCTCATTGAGAGGAATTTGAGATGGAAAACCCTTACCTCTTATCCCAGCTTCCATGAACACATTTTAACCCCCAATTTAAAAAAATAGTTATATTAATAAACTAATTAATAACCTTAATCATTTAAATTTTAATTTATACACATTATAAATATTCATTCTCGATATTAATTCTACCAATTTTCTACATCAGGTGTTTATAGTTTTGATTATTTGTAATAGTTTTATAATAGTGGTGTCAGTGTTCAATATTATTTCAAATTTCATAATTAATGGATAATTAAAATTATTTTTATAGGTTATTCATAATTATTTATGATGTTTAAAATTACTTTCATGTATTTTTTAGTCTTTATCCTAGAATATGAAATCGATAACAAGCATGTTTCGATGATTCTTGGTAATCAAAGTGTGTTTTATAAATTAATGAATTAAGTATTTATATAATATATCTAGAAAAAAAAAAGAAAAATTATTTACACATTTATGTCATATTATATTAGTAATTATGTTACCATAGTAATTCATTAAATAAATTCATAGTATTTTTTAATTAGGTTGTTAAATTAGCCCAAATATGAACATATCCTGATTTAATGAATGATTATGAAGTGATTTTCTTATTATATCATTATAACAGAAGAATAATGATATTATTAAATTTTTATTAGTGTGATATTTCATAATTATAATCAATTTAAATAATAATTAATCAAAATTAAAACATTACACAATTTGAATAAAATATTATCCTCATAGTACACTTATTTTAAATGATTAACTTAACGCTGATCATTTTTTGTTCATATAATTAATAGTTTTTAATAAATTTGAATACATATCATTAATTATATCATAAAATTCATAATTTTCCTTTAATATTTTTATTATATTCATATTTGTATGTCAGTGAAGGAGAATAAAACACATTATGTTGTGGGGGTGATGGTTTGTAAAATGAACAACTTATAGTTTCATTTATCTTAAGGGAATGGAAAATAGTTAATAGTGTTTATTTTCACAATATAAAAACATTTAGTAAACTATATATAAATAAATAATCATATAATATAGGTAAAAATAAATTTAAAATTGATAGATAAAATGAAAAGATGTTAGTGAAAAGATTGAACTTGCGTTTAGAACTTTGGGTTTCTCGTAGAGGATTCCATGGAAAGGGATTGAGATAATCACTTTTGATTAAAATATTTTGAGATTGAAAAGATTTATTGGTAAATTAAATAGTTTATATTTTACGTATGAAACCAAATTTTTATAGTGGTGTTGAATAGGTGATGATAGGACCATTTTCTTGGTGAAAAAGAGAGGATTTTCATGGAAACTAAAGTTGGGTAAGTGGTAGGAATAGAACCACATGGGTGTTAGGTGGGTTTGATAAGTTAGTTGAATTAGGTTTATAAATTATAGGAGAGACATGTGGGTATTAATTTCATACCTAACAAGTCTTTTAAGAAAGTTTATGTGACAATTTAAAAATTAAAAATTTGAGATTCCTTATTTACCCATTTTACCCTTATTACTCTTGATAAATAATTAACCATGGTAAATATTTTATTACTAAAAATATAATATGAGCCTTAATAAAAAAAATATGATATTATAAATCTGAATTTGGTATCCATTTAACCTAATCCAATTTCTAAATATGATAAAATTAACCTTTAAATTAAAACATAAGATATTGGAAAAATATTTTTTTAAGAAAAATGTATTTCTATATATTAAGTTTTTTTTATTATTATTTATCATTAATTATTAATTTAATGAGTCTTAAAAAAATTTATGTTTTTTAAAATCATATTAGATTCATTTTTTAATGTTTATTAATCTAATTTACTTAGATAAAGATTATATAACTCGTATAATATTAATTCTCTGAGAACAACCATTTTTCATTACAGTGGTAATAAATATATATACAAAATATTTTATTTTTGATGACTAAAAATAATATTATAATAGTTATATAATTTTTATCTATTGGTTATAAATATAAATTCTATTTTTTCAAACAAAATTAATATGATAATTCTAAATTAATCTTAACATCTGTGCACATAAACCCCATTTTTTAGAAAATTTCAAAAACTTAAGCTTGCTCTAATGTCTTTAAGAAAAATTAAAAAATGAATTTTATTTTTTAGTAATGAAATCACAAATTATAAATTAAAATTTTGACAATACTCATACCTTCTACATTAGGTTCTTGGGTATTACACTGTATTCTACTTATATTTCACACCTGGCCTAGGGGTGAAATATAAAATATAAAATCTATTTTAGAGTTATCATTTCATTCTATCAAGAATATAAAATTAATTGTAGTGTTCATGTTACCATAATTTATAGGTACTTTGAATAAAATAGTGATATATATTAGTTTGGTCATTCATATCAAGGTTCCAGTTCATGGGATCATCAAGGTTCAAGTATTAATGAGTGTTGTGGCCACCCATTGTTAGTCATCCAATATTTCCTTTTATTATCGTGTTCTTTTTTGTCATTATGGTGGTAATTTTTATAGGTACTAATCATTTTATTTAAGTATGGGTAGCACATGTGACTCAGAAGAGTGATGTATTGTATCTTTTAGAATATAAAAGGTAATCCACTTCATCCTCAACCCATGGAATTTTAGTTTTTTTTAATCCCTTAATTATTTTAATGAGGATGATTTGAACTATTTTTTGACACTCTTATGTGTTTTTTATAATGTTAATTTGATCACATTTTTAATGTAATCACATTTTTTTTCATGTTCCTTTAAAAATATATAATTAATTTTTTAGGAAATGTTATTATCTAACACTAATAAACATATTTTTATTTTAATATTTGATCAATTTGATTGATATTTTTTGTATTATTAGGTTTTGGGAGTTGTTTTGATTGATTAAAATTATACATTTTGTGCATTTTTTGGTCACTCTATTCATCCTTGACTCCCATTTTATGTTTCCTTGTTATGTTATTCAATAGTCCATTTTCTAGCCCAAAATTTTTATTTTTTATAAATAAAATCTACCTCAATGATCCGAGAGATTTTGTTCGGATTATACGCATGGAAAAAACTAATCTCTTTTATTATAGGAAAAATACAATGATATATATTATCTTCCTTAATCATAAAATTAGAAATTATGTCGTTAATTTCATGAGTTCCTTTATTATATTTATGAAATGAAATTTTAAGTAATTAACAATAGCTTTAATAGTATTTTATTTCTAATTTAACAACATGTATTATGGTTTTGGATATTTCTATAATTGAGATCATTGTCAACAAAATAATTATAATCTATATCCATAAGCATGTTTATTATAAATTATTCCTTCATGTGATGATATTTACTAAAAATAGTATGGGTAATTTATAACAATAATAAATATTCTACGGTTCTTTTGAAAAAAACCATTCCTTTTATGTTTATTTTAAAATATTAAAACCCTATATTATAAATTTTATGAAATAATTAAAAAAAGAAATGATATTCTTAATCATGTTTGAATTGAATATTCAATTTGAGTTTTTTAAGTGATATTTTATTCTCAAACATGTTTAACCCATAGGATATTCTACTTGTTATGTTTGAGATCAGGGATAAACTACTTTTATCCATAATTTTAAGAAATCAAACCTACTTATAAGAGTAGGGATAATTTTCTAATTCCATGCACCTATATCAGAAATTGGGGATGACATGATTCATGATGCCAATGTGTCCTACTATAGGTAATCTCCACCATTATGGTCATGTCATTACTGAATGGGTGAGAAACATACCTGGACCCCAAGGTCAGTGTTAACCATGATAGTGACATTTGATGTTTGAGAGAATCATATTGAAGATGAAGTTTGATGGAGTTTCATGTAAAGTATTTTAGAGTTTGAACATGTTTAAACATATTAGTAACATGTTTCTTGGAGGTTCATGTATATTATTGGAATTTGAACATGTTTTTAAATTATTTTTAAATAAGTTTTTTTAAATAAAGCCTTGGGTTTTGGGAGCTTCATATATGATAATTTTATAATTATTATATAATAATATACTATATATAATTAGATTAATAAAAATAATATAAAATGTTAGCAATAATTATTGAAATATTCACATATAATATTTTATTTAATATATAATTTTTAAAAAAATATTAATTTTGGGAATTTTTTATAATAAATAGAAAGATAAATGTTTTGATATTATCAACAGATAAATCTTTCATATGAATTTGTTTTTAAATAACCTGACCAACATATATATTATTTGTTAGTATTATTATAATTACAAGATAACCATTTTATCTTTCAAATTAACATTTGGAAATAGATTTTTTACTAATAATTTTGTCACTGGGACATATCTATTTTTAAAATGATTTACCAACAAAAAATGTACTTTTACTGATAGATATGTTCATTTTAAAAAAAATAAATATAATAGGTTCAATTTTTAACCCAAATGGCATAACTATAAACTCATGATGAACAAACAATGTTCAAAACATTGTCTTAGGAATATATTCTTCCTTAACCTTCAATTAATGATATCCAAACCTGAAGTCAATATTTGAAAAGTATTGATATCCTTAGATCTAATCAAACAAGTCATTGATATGAGGCAAATGATACTTATTATTAATATTAATATTTTTTAGTTATTTATAATAATTGTATAAATTCATAAAAATAATCTTTTTCTTAACAAACAAAATTGGAGAATGCTAAGGTGTTTATCTACAATGAATGAAACCCTTATCAAGAAATTCTAGTAATTTTTGTTTCAATTCCAATACCTCTACTAGATCCATTCAATAAGGTGGTTTTTAAATTGTCTTAACATTAAGAATAAATTCAATGGTGAATTTTGAACTCTTATTTATTAATAACACTAGTAAAATCATTAGTAAATATATTCAAATATTAATTTACTATTATACATTATTAAGTTAGAAAACATCATTATTTTAAAAAATATGTACATGAAAACTTTCACCACCATATTTTATTAATTTTATATATTCTTAATATATAATCACTAGTATGAACACGTTATTAAATAGAAAATAAAACTCATTCTAAAAATAAAAAATATAATTTCACATGAATAAAAATATATCTTAGTATAATAAACCAAAAACTAATCCATGTAAAAAATATCGTCAAACTCTATTATAGGTATTTCAACAAGATTTTTAGGGAAAAAAATTCCATGGAAAATTATTGTAATATTCTTATAAATTCGGATTTCTTTAATACCACCACTAGAAGTTTTCAGAAAAAGTTCAGTATCCATTTATTGTGACAATAATTCCATATTACCATTAAATTTTATAGAAATAAAATAATGTGTAAATCCAAAGTTAAAAAAACTTTCACATAATTTGAGTAAACAAATATGTTGTATGTGATCAATTCATTTGATGGGACCATATTTGTCAAGGTACTAAAAAATTACTTTTCCACACCCATATGATTATGATCTCGATGATTTACAAATTTCATACTTATCTTCAAACACATATTTTAATAACTTACCATCTCATTAAAAATAAAACATTTCACTATCGGTTGACCATTATTAGTCACATCATTTCTCATTTATTTGTAATCATATGCAATATGTCTAAATTTACCACACCAATAAAAATTTTATGATCTTTTCAGCTATTCCCAAAAATAATTCTTACCATATTTATGAAATAGGAGAATGTTACCTCCATATTTCCTTATTTATTGTTTCCCCCTTGATTTCTACCTTTGCTACTTCTTATCCTTACTGTTGTGAGGTATATAAGAGTCAAAAGAAATTCAACCCTTTCAGAAGAATGATAAATTTCCTTATAAATTAAAAATTCATGATTAATCAAGGCCCTTCATAAACTTGGTTTTAATATTAAGTAAAATATATTAATTTGAAATTCATGTTTCTTAAAAAAATTCAGTGCATACCTTGTCAATCTGGTAAAAATTTCCTCATAGGTAGCAATTGATTCCTCTTTATTTTACTTTAACTACTGAAATTTCCTTCTTATTCTAAGTCAAATAACTTTATGAAAATATTTTTCAAGGAAAATATCTTTAAATAACTTACACTTAATGATATCAATCTCATTACTCTACTTGGTATTCTTAATTATAGACTATCATTGATCATCTTCACCTTCAAGATAATAAAGTACAAGAGTTACCCTCTAATTCTATAAATAACCCAATACTTAAAATATATTCTCTAAATAATTTATCCATCCTTCATTTATCACTGGGTCTGAGGTTCCACCAAATATTAGAGGATGTTGTCTCATAAAATAATCCACTATTGACATATTCTATTAAGGATAATTTAGTTGATCTCTTTCATATGTAACACAATTTATGGACTAGTTTAATTGAGTAAACACTACCACAAATTGATCAACTCTAAATCTAACAATTTTAGGTTTCGTATTTGAAATGGCATTGACTTTGTGTTTCTTTCCAACTTCATTTACCATGTTACCCATATAGAAAACCAATCTAAAATATAAATTGATTATATGAATCAATTTTTAAACCCTTAGAATAATAAAAAATTTCTTATGCTAATATTATTGTAAATTAATGCTTAATCCCCATAAAAACCTATTTTACATCCCAAAATTATCTTTCATTTGTTTCTATTCCAATATCTTAACCCATAAAGTGATATAAATCCTTCTATGATACCAAATATAACATCTCAAACATAACCACTCTATAATAACATGATTTATAAAAAATATTTCATTATCTAAATTCTAATGGCCATTTTTGTTTATATTTTTGAAGTATTGGTAAACTCATTACTATAGAAAAACCACACTTCCACTAAATGTAAAATTTTTCCACAAAAAGATATTCTTAATTATTACACTATATTTTTTAATAAGAAATCAACATGACTAAAACATTAATTTTTATCATTATTAATCATCCATAAACCATATAAAATCATTTTAAAATATAGTTTGAGAAAATAAATATCAATAATATGTATAAAAAGAAAGTAAACCCATTAATCCATTGAAAAACATGAAAATACATGAAAAAAATTATTCATTAAAGTAACAACTTTAATCTTGTAAGAACGCTCATAAAATAATTATTTTCCTAAAGAGTAAAGAGATTTTGTAAGAAATTATAAAAACAAAGGAATTATCTAGAAGTCATATTGGGAAAAGATGAGAACTTGTGAAAAAAATTCTTTAAACAAATCACCTTTAGAAGATCATAAACTTTTATTTAATAAGGAACTCATTTACTTATATCATGAAATCAAAATATTTAGATTAAAACTAATAGGGAGAATTGAAAACTATGTAAGAATATTGAGACATTATATTCATCACCTATATTTACTCTTATTAACTTATAATGGAATAACTTATAATTAGTTAATTCCAACAACATTTCATTAGAAAATAAATCATTACCCAATACATTGGGGCATATATACTAGTAAAACCCACATTTATTTTTAATTACAAAAAAAATAACATAAATGAATAAAATAAGATATTTTCTCACATTATTTCATATATAAACCTCAAAATACTAACTTTTAAACTCATGAGAACAAAATCTTAAGTTAACCCATAAAAATATGACAATTACATGAAATAGGTTAACCAATTTTCTTTTTAGAGGAAAATTAAATAGGAACATATAATATTTATAAATATAATTAATAATATGAAAAATATAAATCTTACAAAACATTATAGGGAAAAATATGAGGGGAAATTTTCAAAACATTTAAAGTAAATGTCTAATGGAAAACCCTCATACCTTGAGTCTTGACTCACCTTGTATGTCCTCTACCCTCACAAGTAAAAAATTTATTTACATTATTAAAATCTTTTTCCTTGTTCATTCCTTATTATTATTCCTTTTATTTTATTTACTATCAGGTTTTATTTTTTTCCATATTGATATTGTTTACATCGGATGTTTTGTGACCATTAAATTTATAACCTCCAAAACTGATGCATTATATTCATAATGGTCAACATACATTTTTTATGGGTTATATAATCTCTATAAGTTTCAATTTTTTGTCTCTAAATCATTATATAATCAATCAATTTCAATAGTTCTTGATATAGTCTCCATTGGGGTAACCTTCTTTGAAAATCTTGTTATTTACAATTAAAAATGGCTATGATTTTTTATCATTAATTAAATTATTATGATTGATAAATTATAATTATAGATTCATGTTTATAAAATTATTTGAATATTAATATTATATTCAATCATAAAATTAATATTTAATAATATCCATATGAAATACATAAGTTTATGAAAACATCATCATTCACTTAGGTGGTGTAAAATCACCATAATGAGTGATGTTTTTCAAAAGAGTTTAAAATAAGGGAAAATCAAAAAATATTGAAATTATATAAAAAATATTATATTATGACCAAGAACATTTTATAATTTTACTTTTAAAAATTACTTTTTTTATTTAAAAGTGTAAGAGGAAAATTTATATGAAAAAACATCATTTTTGAAATGCTTGTATTGTGACATAGTAATGGCTTATGAAATAGAGTTATATGAGAGGTAATGGATGAAATTTCATCCTTGATGGTTCAAAAAATGATAATAACATGGTCATGGAATCATGGAATCAATGGAAGATATGTTCTAAAAAATGAAGAGAACGAATCATAAATAATATAGAAGAGAAAGGCTTAGAAACTCTTACCATGCTCCTCGAACAACCATCTATGGATTGAGTCCAAAGCCTATGAGATAATGGATTTCAGAAATTATAGATTCATATAATTTTTTAATGAAAAATTTATAGAGATATTTGGTAATAAGATTGATAGAAAACTAAACCCAAGATGATATTTGGAAAGGTTAGGATAAGTCTCCTTTTGTAGGAAACATTTCATCATATTTCCACAAATTTTCAATCATTAAGGGTCAATAATGTAATTTTAAAAGTTAAAATGGTTCATAAATGTAAAATAGATGATATTTTAGACCATTAAACGTCATAAATTGACATAATATAATTTTTTTATGATTTTTTAAAAAATTATATATCGTTTTTAATATTAAATACCCTATAAAGTCATTTTTAATGTTATTTATGTAATTTTACATTAAAAAACATATATATTTCAATTAAATTTGCGTTTAATCAGTTAAATAATTTCTTTTCTATATTTTTTGTCCCTAAAAATAATTAAAATTTATATATCATCCTAATCATATCATTTTAAATATTTTTAAAACCATTATTTTTTACTTTTCTCCTACTTGTAGAAGTGTTGCATCAATGTTGCGTAAGATTTTTGGATAATTATTCTATTAATTAATACTAAAAATATATTATTAAATTAAATATATTTTATTATTATTTAATATAATCATATAAAATATCCAATAACATTATTTATTTTCATTTATACCATAATAATTTTTTTATGATAAAAAGTTTGGTTGTCTTTACCTTACACGGGTATTGGGTAAGAATTTGGATAATTATCTTGTTATATAATTCAAAAATTCATAAATATAAATCAATATCATTAATTATTCATTATATTTATCCTTCAGTTCAATAATTTCATTATCCCCTCTTATATACTATCAAAAATACACTAATTTTGACTCTTTTGATGTCGACTGAGCATTGCATTAGCATTAATAAATATTTTTATATTTATCTTGAAAAAACAATTAATATTTAGTTATTGGATAATAATATTATAATATTTAGAGTATTATATCGTGTATGATATATTCCATAAGTTTCATAAATTTTTATTTCATTTTTATATCATGACGACTTCATAGAAGATACAATATTTATAAATATTGTGCTTTTTTACTATTTACCAAAAAACAACTTGCTCAAAAAAATATAAAAAAATCACTTGAATATAATTTTTGGAATGCTAAAACAAAAATTAAATTCCATTTTATCAAATTAAATTTATAAATTTTTTAAAAAATAAATAAATTTTAAATAAAACCATATAGTACATAGAAAACCAATTTTTTAAAATAACAAATATTTATTTTTCAAATGAAACATCAAATTCTTGTTCCATAATTTAATAAAATTATTTTTAATATTATTAAAATAAATATTAACATGAATATTAATAAAATATAAGTGTGATTTATTAGTAATAATTCATGATTTATCACATGATGGGTTGGCTTTGAGCCTCCAGGTCCGGAGCAGGTTGTCCTATGATGTTTGTAGAGAACAGAGTCATCCAGTTACTATATCATCAAGGATGCGAAGAATGTGTGGGTTTATTTATGAGAGGATTGAGATAGGTACTTTATAGGTTTTATAGGAGAATAAACAATACTTTTTTAACCAATGTAATTGAGAATAAACTAATCTCAAGATCAACCATTCCAAGAAATACAAAATACGTGTGTAAACAGAAATGAAGAACACTGTAAATGTGTACATGACATTCTTGAGATACAACAAATTCTTAATCACCACATTATAGGTTTTAAAAATATCACTAAGGGAAGTCAAATGAAATACCCTCTCTATAGGTATCCATAGGAAAACTTGAATCATCTGATGCACAGATGGGATCCCCCTTACTATCACTATGTGTTAGCACCTTGTACGAGAGAGAATATAGACTTGGGGTGAGGGAGTTTCAGCATAAGGTTTATTCATAAAACACCCCCATCCCATGGATGTTTTCCTTATATGGTGATGAATTGTCTCCTTAGTGACACACATATTAACTCATGTATTAATAACGCATGAGTTAATCCTTCATCCCACACATGCATCATATGCATGTTATAAATGAACTCCAGAGGATTCCATCATATTTAACTCATCACTTAATAATAGCTTATCTGGTTAGAATGTTTATTTACTCATATGATCATCAAAGGAAATACCGTACATTATTTCATATGAAATAAGCAATCATACACTATGATTTACCCATTAAGTAACATGAAATTCACAATTTCAAACCCTTGTAGAAAATATTATGACATCTCTTTGTCATAGAGTATGACTGAGTATATAATAAAAATTAATATAATTCCATGCCTTAAGATATCAACATATCTTATAATGAAATATGCCTTTTTGTGTAATTCTGAATTATCATGAAATATGCATATCATATATTTTGATATATTTATACCAAACTCTATGATATGGAATAGTATGTATCTATTGATGTCTGCCAAATGAGCATAGGTAAATTCAAAAATTAAGTAATACCTGAATATGGGTATTATTTTCCCTGCAAAATAAAAGGAAGGAGGAGGTGGCTGAGACCTACGGATCATGATAGCCTCCGAGAGACTCATTATCTTGTGACCATCATAAGGTCATGTGAAGACTCCATGAGCAGCACAGAACCTGTAGTGGGTCCTACAGAACACCCTTTTTTATAGGTCTCACTTCTCTTATAAAGACTCTTTGGACAACCAACAAGTGTGGAGAAGTAGTCAGATAGGCTCCCTCAGGACACTCGGTTTGTCATTGGTGAATTCCAGATGAAATCATCTGAAAAATCTTTGTGAATAGGGAGGGAAGATGTCCAAAGGTAGAGGCTCCCAGTTTCCCCAAACATCATGTGATGCACCACCAAAGGGAAGAATATTTTCCCCTAGCAACATACAATCAAGTTCACATGACTCCAAAACCTTTGTAGAATTAAAAAAAAAGGAGATAACAAGGGAGGGTGTGGTAGCTACTTGTGATCATTTAAAGACATGAGACACACCCTTGGCGATCCGCAAGACACTAAAAGACCTCAGTGACATTTTTTCATCATCTCGCAAAATCCCTTTTGGCTTTCAAGCCTCACCACGCAGAAGTCCTTGGATATGTCCTCGAAACCCCATTTTTCCCATTTAGCGCCCCAAGGACAAACAAATAGATTTTTCCACCACATGATATCACACCCCCATATGACCCATATTGTTCATGTGAGGCATCATAAAACAATCGTGTAAATATCATTGACATTACTCATGAAAATTCTCATAATACCTGATCAATGTAAAATAAAACATAGTGGATAAAAAGGGAGGAGGTGGGAGCTTTCACATTTGTTGAAAGACATGAGAGGCACCTGGGACATCCCTAGCACGATCTCGTGAGACCCCCTGAAAAGTCGACAGGATCCTAAAAAGTGCCTTAACAAGCCATCCCCGCTTAGTAAAATATCCCAGGTCAGGCATCGAGCTCTCTTGAAGGCCCTTGTCCATAGACATGTGACAAAATAAAAGTCCTTATAAATTCCCATGTGATTAAAAATGTATTAATTAATTGGAAATAAACTGATAAATGATGTGTTTATAGAAGAGACTCGTAGCTTCTGAAAATAAAGCATCACACTTGGAATGACCCTTGGAAAAGAATTAAGAAAACAAGTGGTTCTATTTCCCCTTCACCAACTAAAGCCAGGATCCTCGCTGGATACATTGTAAAAATATAAAAACAATCAGGGTGGAAAGTACTATAAATTCCCCCACCATAACTACAAAGAAAAGGTTTAACTCCTTCCCTCTAAACCTACCATGACTACATGCAGAATAACTCATGGAGTCTCACACTAGATTAAGAGCAGTTTTCTTGGAGTAAGTGGATCTTGTGACCAAAAAGTTTTCTATGAGATAATATACCAGTAGGAAGCAATAAAAAACATGTGAAATGCCTAATTACTTCACGTGATCACTCATAGATCACATGAAGGACTCCTGGAAGTCCATGTGAAGAATATCATGCATGTCTACTAGATCATATGAAATTCAAAATAAGTTATCACTAAACAAATCTAATGTTATTGTGACATAAGGGCTGGAAAAAAGGCTAATGGTGTAGGACTTAAACTAAAACATGCTCTCTAGCCCTCATGTGTTTCATGTGAATTCCTTGAAGACGTGTGAAAACCCCAGGACATGTCACCCATGTCTTGTGATACTTCTTCGACATCCTATTTGGGTTTGGAAAAATCATATGGACATGTCAGGGATAGTCACACGGGGTCCCTAGGTGTGTCACCTTAGTATCCTAAAGTCCCTATAGACTTTTCACCAAGGCCTCACGATGTCATTAAAATTCATCACCTGACTCATATAACAGAGCATGATCATGTCATCCAAGTCTCACAGATGTATTCATGCATGTAAAAATAGCTATCGTTAGACCCTATGGGTTAGCATCCAAGACACATGACTCCCATGGACATATCAACCAATACTCACAATGCCCTCCAGGGATGTCAACCAAGACATGTAACACTCTTTCGATATGTCATCTAGGATATTTGATGTCTTCTATGTAAACCCATTTTGATCTTGTTATATCCTCCATACAAGTCATTCTGGTCATGTGAAACCATCTAAACAAGCAGATCAGAATATTAGGGAATCCTAGGACTTGATCACCTTGTTCATCCTTGGCATGTAATCCCCACCCAAAAGGGAACCCTCAAAGTGTAATCCCCAACAAAAGGGAACTATAGTGACCCGTATTCCTACCATATTCAGGATACGTAGGCCACCTCTCCCTAAGGTTCTAGCTCCATGTTCATCATCCAAGGTGATCCTAATATTTAAGTCCCTTATCCAAATCCATGACATTGATCACTAACTACAACTTGTTCTCACAATGAGCATGGATCACATGGGCTTTGGGAGTTTCACTGGTCATGTCATCTATACTATACACCCCAGGTTACAAAGGCTACCTTATAGTATAATCCCCAATACAGTGAACTCTGTGAAGTATAATTCCTACAATAACTTGGATATATAGGATTCCCTCCTAAAGACAAAGATCAAATAAACATCCACTTTGATGTAAGCCTCATTTCAATGAGACTTTGACCATTGGGACCCAATCATTTCCATGGGCTGATCACTCCACCTCATCCACTAGCATACTTAGAAATAAACCAAATAATGATGAATCTGATTATTTTAATAACCAGGATATGTAGGATTCCATATTAATTCATGATCTCAATAATAAATTCTTTTAGGGAAGTTAAGTTTATAATTCCTACACCATGAGAAATGATATTGATCATTTTACATCCCTTGTTTCTCACATCGAGCACGGCTTGTATAGTCTTAGGGAGTTTCAATAGTCACTTCATCTATATCATAATTCTCTATAATGTAATGGGAAGCTTCAAAGTGTAATCCCCAAAAAAATGAAATATGAAAACACGGATTCCTACCATAATCATGATACATAGAACATCATTCTAAGACTCGATGTTGAACACTTGGTGTCCCAGAACACCCATATAATTTTTTTCCACGTGATGTTAAATGGAATGAGTCCAAAGAACTTTGTGGGTTTTGATTTATACCATAAACAAGATATATATAGGATGCTTGATAATGTCTCAATCCCCTCCATTAAATATTAACCACATCCTTACATGGTAGCACATTCTGAAGCACTTAGTTATATAGATTCAACACATGAGAAAATCCCCTATTACTGTAAGATAATGGAGAACCTCATATATATATAGATGGATACACTAAAGAAACCCTAGACTTCTGTACATAAAAGAAAATTAACCTAAATCATTTTGTTAGGGTAATCGGTCCTGTATCGAGATTAGGAAGAGATTCATGAACATATCTTAAATCTATAAGAGAGTCCCAAATTAGGTAATAATTCCAACAAAAAGGGTGTGATGATCCTGACCTACCATCCTCTTGACCAATGCAATTCCCTAAGAGTTGTTGGTCTTGAAAACCTAGAAAACATCCAGACTTTGGAAAGTAGTTCTATATCCATATACTGATGTAGGGAACCATTGGGAATTTATGGGAAATGTGTCAATGGTATCCCTAAATTCATTATTGTGCACAACATATCCCCCCAAAATCAACTGTCGAGTAAACCCCATTCCATTCCTCAAAATCCTGACAAAAAAATAGTGAACCTGACCAATATCTCTGAAATAAAAAAAAAATTGTTAATATCTATTGGTCCATTTTTTTTTACTTTATATACAAACAGGACCAACAATACCGATGTGAATCTCTAATTCCACTTTGTTTTAAAAACCCTATACAAAAAAAAGTATCAAGACCAAAATCGTCATATAGATGATCCTCTATAACCATATATTTCATAGTTCTATCCTATTTTTGACAAGTCCAAATGAGTGGAATATACAGATCAAGAATATTTGGTAAATTTTATTAACCATGCATATATGATT
Organism: Viscum album; assembly: GCA_963277665.1. Classification (NCBI taxonomy): domain Eukaryota; kingdom Viridiplantae; phylum Streptophyta; class Magnoliopsida; order Santalales; family Viscaceae; genus Viscum; species Viscum album. The sequence goes on along the minus strand of OY728139.1, from coordinate 418,786,678 downwards.
GAGAACAATATACCTAAGATATTTCACTAATTGGTGACCTTGTTCCTTCTTGTCTACATGATTGCGGATATTGATAACATCCTAATTTAAGATAATTTCTTCATCTTCTAGTGTTCAGGTAGGTAAACCATCTACGGCTGCAACCCCCATGGTTTGTAAAGTGATATCACCTGCTCAACAGATCCAATGATAGGTGGAAAACATGATGTTTTGGTAGTACCACTAAAACGGTACAATCTCGACCATGAATGCTGCCCATGAGGTTCTCTAATCATGACTATCGGCGAGTCCACATTTCCTAGGAAAGGTTGTTTATAATCCAATAGTCCTTAATGCTACAACCAACCACTTTGAAAGTTTATCCCCAGAGCATGAAAAATTACACCTTCCATATCTAATGAAGGTGGATCTAGAAACCAAATATGACTCCCTTTTGGTTTACATGCCATTGAGGATGGAACCTATTAATCATCATCACCAACACCATCCTGCCCGTACCCATTATTCACCTTCTGAGGGAACCATCTAAAACACATCCACCTCTGATGCCCATACATTGGAAATAAAAAAGACTCGTTAGAGGAGGAATTTGTTGGATATCTAGGAGAGGGACCATATACTAACTCCTGTCGATGATGCATGCTAGAATATTCTTGTATGAACCAACAGAAGGCTCATATCCATTCTCACTCTAGAAAAGTCTATGGGCATATTCCCACAGCAAGCATGGAGGAGGCGCATATTCCTACCCCCATGCATGAATCCCATTAGAATATTCTGATTGTATAATGAGGATAGAAGTGTTCACATATTCCCACTTTAATCGAAGACATGTTAAAGTGTATAATGGAGACATAAAATTTTCTGGCTTATATCCCTTCCCACACTTGGATAAAATGCCAATATATTTTAGCAACAACTGAATAACTCCCCAAGAATATTCTAGTACTATTATAGATAAAGGGACACACACATATTCCTATCCCTATAGATAGGGAAAATAAACACTCTAATCATTGTGAACAAGTGGTCTCCCCAATGCAAGAGAACATTTTTTTATCTCACCCCAGAGGATTATTGGCATATTCTAGTAAAGGGAAAGGCATCAGACAAGTATCATATTCTTGTTCCAACTGGGAATCACTAGGTGAGAGTGGTACATGACTTAAGATAGGGGAACATGCTTTTCTAAGAAGTCCAGAGGCATATTCCTAAGGTTTAGGATCTGTCTCATACCCCCATTCTGGCAGGGGAGCACCAAATGAGAGGAGAACAAGCCTCAGGACAGGCTCATATTTCTATCAACTAAGTCCATCGATGCACTCCAAAGGCTCGATATTAGAAATATATCCATATTTAGGTTGGGGATGACCAAGTGAGAATGGAACAAGTGTCAATATAGGGTCATATTCCTATTAGTGAACCTACATGGAATATTCCATAAGATCATGAAATCTAGGTGCATATTTCTACTTCCACTGATGAAAAAATGTGCCGGCATCATTATGAAGAAATACCGGAGGAGGCTTATATACCTTCTCCCATTCCAAAGTTCCATTGGCATATTGAAGTGGGGAATGCATATTCAAACCAGGCTCATATTCATGATCTGACCAGGGATCACCAAGTGAGAGAGGCACATGCCATGGGGAAGGCTCATATTCCTACCATGAAATACCAAAGGTATACCCCTAAGGCTCAGGATCAGACTCATAATTTTTTCTTGACTATGGATCCCTAATTGAGAATGTAACATGCCTCAAGATAGGCTCATATTCCTATCAATAATGAGATATCTTATTGGAATACTCCAGAAGCTTCTCAATAGTGGGAATATGCTATCGTATCCCCATATGGTTATAAGAAATCCCCAATAACCATCATAAAATAGGCTCATATCCCTACATAATTTCAAAAGATAGGTCAGCATATTCTGACTATGATTCATAACATGTCTCATATTTTAAATTTTCTCAATGTTGGTGTCCTTGAGGTTGTTCGAGACAAATTCTCAACACCATAAGGGTTTGTTGACTATTCTATTGGATCATTAGTACAATACGTTAATTACCATGATATTCCTACTCATGGTAGTGTGTAAATGGATCTTAAGGACTCTACTCCTAACATCCACCATGGTGAAAATCCCCATGGAGACATCTCCCATGGAAATGGAAATCCACCCCTTGCGAGAGACTTCTTTATAGAGATGTGTCCCAAAATATAACACCTTCATATAGAGAGGTGCTAAAAACATTGGGGTAAACTGTATATGGTTCCCCATAAACTTCTAGCATCACTCCACTCATGTCAGAAGATGACCATCAGAACCATATTCTATAGTCTAAGTGGATGGTGGTGTGTAAGTCTGATGAATATGAGACTGACATTAACATATGGATATAGTTAGTCAGAAACAACATTCCCATCATGTTTTTCCACTTTCTACTTATAACTATGAGACCCCAAATGAGATAGAAAAGGAGTTCATGTCTTATCAATGAAAAAATATATGGGATACTCATCACTAGCTGAAGGATCAACATCTCCTTTATCCATGATATGTGGGTCACCTCTAGACTATCAAGATACTCTATTGTCAACTAGACATGGTTGCTATCTCCATGTCCCAAGATCCAAAATTGGAAAATTATAGTGTAAATATATAACATGATTTCTTCCATTTCATAAAAAATCTTTGGCAGCTGATTTCTAAAGCCACGTCATGCATCTGTATTCGAGGATGGATACAATTTGAAGCATTACACTTTTCCACTCCCCTGTAACAATAGAACCCCTTAGATTCGACATCCTATAAAGTTAAATAATTTGGAGAAACTAGAGTACTAGGTAATTCTTGGGCCATCTGGTCCCTACAACAGAATAATCCTACGTCAATGGTGACTAGACATCACAGATGGAAATAGAGGATAGCTAACGAGTCCCCTCAAAATAATGAGAATGAATTTCAGACATAGAGGCCAAAGTTTCGATTATATAAAAAACTTCATGTAGAGAATGGATCTCATCATGGGTTTCCAACACACCAAAATCCTACTCAATCACAACTATGCCACATAAAATGGTATGTAGTAGAAGCATTCATATAAACTATCTAAGAGCAAACCCAGCTCACCGAGCTGGGGGAATATCTTCCACTACCTCCACCCCTAATATTGTCAATTAATGAAAGAATTTGGTATATACTAGTAGCAGCTGCAAGTGAACCCCATCCCACTGGGCTGGGGGAATTTGTATCTCAATCACCATTGGTTGGTTCATTATCCCATGAATGGACCCTTGTGACATCAATGGTGATTCTATAACAACCCCATCCCATTGGGCTAGCGGGATTTATATCATCATGTGCATCCCGTGAGTCATAAAATCCCCAAATGGAGACATTGGATCCTCAATAATAGGACCAATCAATGCTAATTATATCCTAGATGACCCCCATCCCACATTTATGGGGTCATTTTCATCATCATCACCACCATATAGGGAATCAGTTATCTCTAATTTGGGAGGATAAAATTAATGGTTGGCATCCCACCTATTGCCCTTGTGGCAAGACAAGAATCTGTTGATCGGGTCTTGTTTAGAAATCACAACTGGAAACTCCCTCAGAGTCACTATTTTTAGACCAAGATGATAAGATCATATTAAAAAGGCAATCAGAACCACTTGGGTCTCAATCCAAAATGTTCCAATATTGAAAAGGGTTCAAATAACAACTCTAAAGTAGATGGTGTGAAATCATCTTGTTGCATCAAAAGTAATGGTACAACAACCATTTCTTGATATGCCTCTATGAATTTCTTCATTATTAAAATAAAAGACATTATGGATCAAGGAACAACTGTAGATGGCTACAACATGGAAAATATACCTTGGGAATATGGTGATATGGATGCACTAAATGATGTTTCACGCACCCAAAACCAAATACGACTCAAAAATATGGAACCTCTAAACATCGATTTGTTGCCTCCATGATGAAACATGGCCAAGGGAAAATGTGTTGCTACATATTGATCACCACCCATAAAAATTTAAGTTCCTTACCTATAGGAATAGTTGTCATAATATGAGAGAAAAATATAAACTCTTCGACAACTCAATGAGGAGCTACTCATGGGAAATATCCTCACTGGGTGTCATATTTATCCAGAGATGAATATACTCCCTCCCATGGATGATCTGCCTCTAAGAGAGGTATTTAAGCATTAGACTGGATCCAGATCTAGGAATCCAGTCTATATAAATGGGGAAGTTGAAAATGATCATGACTTATCTCTGTTACAGTGATATCCTCTCCCTTTCCATGGAAACCATTTAGTCCTAGGATGAATTGATAATTAGTAGGAGATAATTTTTGGACCCCCTCATTGACCCCCGCCCACTCCCTGTGGATGGGAGACATCTCAGACAATAGTCCCCCAGAGTTACTTAACATCATCGAGTCACTGGCTACTTAGATGGAAGCCATGGAAGAGTGACGTGCACTTGTGTATCTTGGGAGAAATTCATATCCTGAATGGGTGGATGACACTCCACCTCCAACTAACTTCGGTAGCCCTACCTTCTCTACCTTTGACAGAGAATATGACTCTAAACAACACCTTTCACGCTTTGTATCACAATGTGGGCCGATGATGGGACCTCGAGATCAACAGGACGCAACAAAGCTAAGGTGTTTTGTAAAAACTCTGATAGTGTCAACTTTTTTTGGGTAAAATATCCTACCAACATAATCCATTATAAGATGGGAAGACCTTAATAATTAGTTCCTTTATTATTTTATCTCCATGCTAAGGAAGAAAACAATTTTTGACCAAAAAAACTGCAAGTAATGTGATAATAAGAGGCTATCTCATTTAATAGAAATGTGGAAGGTTTTAACCTATTTTATCACCATCCCTCTCTCACAAGATAATCTTCTAGAAATTTTTTCCAATAATCTCATGTATGAGTTTCAAACCCATCTAATTCTAATGAAGTATCCATGTGGGTTACATGATTTCAAAGAAATAGCCCAACATTTAGAAGTTTCCATTTAGTGAACCCATTCCAAATATCGACTCGTGCTTAAGACATAAGGGAATGTCTAGGAAATGAATAATATATATTTTTCACTCTCAAACCAATGGAAATTCCCATCCAATCACCAAAATAGGTTCTGAACTTCCCATCACCTCCTATAGAGTGATGACAACCACAGAATCTCCATCATCCAAAAGCATAGAAAAATCAACATCACTTGGGATTTGAGGAATGGGTGAACAAGGAATACTTCATATGGAATGAAAAAGTCCTTGGTTATTTCTTATAATCCATATAAAATAATATTCTCATGCTTCTATATCTTGGGAAGCCCGATGAGGTCAACCTCACAAACTATCAAAACTACTGCCCCTACCATAGAAGGTTGTGTCATAACATCCAAGATTGCTTCATCTTCAATGATTTCCTTCAAAGCATAGTTGATTCTGGATATTTAGAGTTATAAAACTCCCCAAATTAGGGGGAATACATAACCATCATTCAATAAGAAGTAAAGGATGGTTGTCAAAAACTTTTAATCATGCATTCTCAAAAGTTTTACAACTAGATGACTTGAAAAATACTTGACTGAGCTCATTCCACCCTAAAAGAACAATTTTGAATACCTACAATAGATCCACCACCTAAGAAGTAGGCATAATATGTTCCTAACAAAGGTGGAAGTGACCACCAAAAGTTATAAGAAATAGAATAGGGGGAATCATATTATTCCCCAATGCAAGCTCTAAACCTTGTAGATTTCTTACCTATAATATCTGAAACACAAGAACCACACTGCCAAAAGGAATCATCATCAGAAAAAGAGCTCATATTTGGTTCTTTCACATAATAAACATTTCATATCCATTATATGATGATTATTATTCCCTATATCACAAAATTCCCACACATAACTAGGGAATGGGAGGCCTTATGTGTAGGAACTGAGGATATAGGGTATAGCACGGGCATGGTCGGACCCAATATTCCAGTCATGTCCCCATAGAGAATACAAATATAGCTAAGACTCATGAGAAAGTGTTCTAGTGAGACTAGAAAGGGAATGGAGGTGTATTATATTCCTCCATCAATCATCTTCACTCAATTGTCTTGCATGACCACCTAGTGGGGGTTCATCCCGATCAACCTAGGCAATGGGGAAGGTCAGTGCGACTTGCACCACTGGAATAAAATATACCCTTAACTTTTTCACTAGAACTGAGCCTATCCACCTAAAATTACATAACTCTTGAACTACATGCCCAATAGAATTCTTATATAGGGAAGCACCTACCCTTGGCACAAAATCATGAAATTCTAAAATATTTGGTTGTTGTCCCAACCAAGCTCTCAATCCTCAACGCACTCCATCTCTCAATAGATCTCAGGGAGGCACTTACTGATTCCCTCTGAATCCCACAAGAGATTTAGAAATAAGTCACTACATCCGAGGTCTATTAAGTGGATACCATGTCCTTAGAATGTCATGTTGTCATCTCATTCATCATCCATGATCAAGAAGAGGTCATCCAAGGGCACATCGGAACCCTATATGTCTCAAGTGGGCTCAATAATGTCATCATCCAAATAAATCTGATTGATAATGGTTCTAGGATCAATCTCATACTCGTTCTAAACCTCTTATGTTTGGGATATGGTGAAGGGTTCCTATCTCCTATAAAGCTTACCATTCAATAGTATGATAAGTGTGATCAAAGACCCCTTTGGAAGATCAAAATCAAAGATCAATTTTGGGAGCTCACATATGATGATGATTTTATGGTTATACATCAATACACTATATATAAGTTCCTACTTGAAAGTCCCTAACTCCATAGTCACTTGGTAGTACCTTCAACATTCCATCAATGCTTGAAGTACCCCACCAATGGAAAAGTCAGCATACTTCATGGTGATAGTTCCCCCTTTGAGACTTATGGGGACTTATATGATAAAGTATATTTCTATAAGAAGGTAGGAAAGAAACCGATGATGTATGATGATATTCTGGTTACATCCCCCAATAGATTTTATACTTCACCAATAAATCCTTGGAATATTCTCGATAGTGACTATGTGTTCCCCATAAATCCGATCGAAGTAACAGATCATGTCCCAAAGGTCCAAGCCCCTCATGTTCTATGTGATAGTGTAAAAAAGAAACCATATCCAGTATCTATTTGTAATGAATCGTGTATTATGGGATAATGAGGTCTATTATAATAGATTTTCTCACCTCGATAGTGATAGGGAGGCCCCTAGATTTCCATCTTCACATAAAAGTGTCTCCATAGACTCAGAGATGGAAGAATGTGAGGATGGCCTTAGGATCTCCCCCTAGAATTCAAGGAAGGCGTCTTCACCACCATAGATGGGCTTTGGAATATAAATTAGGAGATAAAATAATATCTTCATCCTACTCTAATGAGTTCTTCCATGCCCCCGAAGAGAAATAGATATATATTTCATTTCTAAAGAAGCATTGATATTTTTTTTTCTTGAAACTATACGAAAATGGCTAGACTAAATCTAGATGTGGCTACAAACCTTCTTAGACAACCAAATGAGCATCAAGGATTGAATAAGGAATCCAGGAGGATGCACCCCTCTCATGACCCAAATGTAGAGGTAAAATTTAACAAGTTGATCAAATTCAAATTCATCTGAGAAGTACAATACCCTATATGGATTGCCAAAATTGTCCCAATCAAGAGAAAAACTGGTTAGATTATGGTCTATATTGACTTTAGATACCTTAATCAGCATTTTCCTAAATATGAATTCCCATTTCGAATCACAAAACTCTTGATCAATGAAAATGTTGGCTTCTAAGTGCTTTCCTTTATGGACGGGTACTCGGGGTATAATTAGATCAAGATGGCCTCTAAATATGAATAATTCACCGCCTTAAAAGAAAATCAAGGTATATTCTGCTATTAATTCATTACCTTTGGATTAAATAACCTTAGAACTACATATCAATGCACTATACATCACATATTTAAACCATTTTGAGGGAGGATAGCTGAGTGCTAAGTCCACAACTTCGTTGTTAAATCCCAGCAGCTAAGTGATCACTTCAAAAACCCTAGAACAATTTTTGAAAAGATATGACATCATAGTCTAAAGATAATTTTTCTGAAATTTTCTTTTAGGTTACCATCATAAAAGTTCCGTGGAATTGTTATATTCCACTTCATCATTCAGGTTGACCTAGAAAAAGACTAGTTCTATTTTAACAATGTCACCCCCAGAAATCTAAAACAAATGAGGGGACTATAAGGGAAACTCTCCTATATTTGAAGATTCATATCCAAACTAGAAGGAAAATATCTCCTATTCTCTAGGATAATGAAGAAGGGAATCACCTATTGATGGGATCATGACTACCAAAAATCCTTCAAAACCCTCAAATAATACTTGGTTCACCCACTGGTTCTGATTCCTCTGGTGGAAGGGAGGCCAATCATCTTATATGTTTCAAAAATTAAATGACCACTAGGTTCCCTCCCAGCATAGAAAAATTATTTGAGAAGTTTGAATAGTCACTACTACCTCATTTAGATGATGATAGGTACAGAGACTATATATTATGATGTTAAGAAGAATTGTCTTGCAATAATCTTCATAGTGAAAAAGTTGAGGCATTACTTACAGCACCATGAAGTCCATCTGGTATCTCGTATTGATCCTCTAAAGTAAATAATTAGACTTTATATGTTTAATGGGTGCTTTTCATGATAGGTAGTCATTTCATAGCAATATGAAATTTAGTTCATATCATAGAATTCAGTAAAAGGAAAAGACTTTGCTGATTTTCTCGCCGAACATCCTACCCCAAAAAATACACTAGAAGACACCAAGCTCCTAGATGAGGAGGTATTCTATTCCCATGAAACTTCTTGAACATGGGATATTTACTTCTTTGGTGCCTCCTGGAGTCTTATCAGTGAAAGAATAAAAAAATTGAAGCTTAATTATGTTAGACTGGGGATTGTATTTGTCTCTCCAGATAAAGCAGTCTTGACCTACTCTTTCTCATTATCTGAAGGCTACATGAATAATTAGGATGAATATCAAGCCCTCATTTTTGGATTGGAATTATCCATAGAGTTTCATATAGCCTACCTAAATATCAATGGGGACTCATAGTTAGTGATAAAGTAGATAAATGTTGAGTATTTCATTAAAAATGAATAATTTTATCCCCTAAATGTTTACATAAGGAGACTAATGGAAGAGTTCCCCTTTAATACCACATTTCATCATGTACCATGATCATAGAATGATCACATCGATTCACTATCTAACGTAGCCACCATATTGGCCGACCCTTTTTATGAGAAAGCAATATTCCACATCACACATCGAATAATGGTCTCTTCAATCATTGTATGTGATATGAAAGAAATCAATCAGGTCAAATCTTCCTTGGATCATGATGAGGCAATGAACACCCCTAGATAGACGGAACCCATAATTGGTTATCTCTAAAATGGGATTCTTCTAATAGATCATGTCAAAAGGGAATAGATGCAGTGTCACATAGAAAATTTCAATCTACGAGATGGTCCAAATAAGCAGAAATTTCTCTACAAATTAATCTTGGATGGAGTCCACCTCAAATGCATAACATAAGGAAAGGTTCTCACTATCATGGAAGAATTCCATGTTGTCTCTTATAGATCCCACCAATATGGGACCATGCTCTTCCACTAAATCATGAGGTTTGGGATATTACTGGAAAATCGTGATACAAGTTTATGTGTAATTCACCAAAAAATTACATGCATGCCATATTCTTGAAAACTTCATCCACCATTACTTATAATTTCTACATAAAACTAGATATTCATATCCATTTAGGATTTGGGGAATGTGTGTCATGGGGCCATATCCCCCAGTCATGGCTAAGCAGTTCAAGTACATCCTTATTTCTATTAAATTCTTTCCTAAATGGGTTGAATCAATCCCCCTTAAGTAATTCAGGTCGAATAATATCATCAAATTCATAAATTCCCATATCGTTACCAGTTTTGGGATCCTTAACACAATCTTAGAAGACAAAAACACCAATTTATGTTCCATTGAGTTGAGGAAGTTGTACTGGGAGTACAATATTGATTCCAATCATTCATCATGCTATTATGCAGTGGAAAATAGACAGATATAGGACTTTAATAATACTCTATTGAATATAATTTAGAATATGGTGAATAGGGATAAGAATTATTGGAGATACAAACTCCTCCATGATTTATGTGCCTACCATACCACCACATGAACTTCTGCATAGGCAACACCATAATCCTTGGTGTATGGGATTGAGCCAGTGTTACCCATAGAGGTCCAACTACCTTCACTCTGAATATCCATCTGTGGAAATCTCTCAGATGATGAACAATTGAAAAAAAGGGTGGATGAATTGAAATGGATATTTTATAATGAATTGCACACACTACACAACATGTAGATCCATCATAATCGGATCACATGGGCCTTTAAAAAAAGGTCCTCCTCTATTCATTTATTTAATTATAACTAGTTCATGATCTCATCACCCCAATGATACGGGGGAAGAATCCCCCAAAACTGGTACCCAAGTTGGAAGGGCCTTATTTCATACATAAATTTTATCATAATGGATCATATTCACCGGCCATTATGGATGAGGAACATGTCACACCACCCACCAATGTGAGTTTTCTTAAGAATTACTTTTCACAACTATCATCAAATGGGCATCTACATCAGATTAGGTACCTTCACTCATCCTAATCACATGATGTTAAAATATATGAATCTCCATCCTAACCGCATGATTTTAAACAACACGGTTCCATGAGAATTATGTGTGGCTCGATTCCTATCATCATAGGATATATAGTAATGCCTAAATCTCTATTCTTGGGATCATCCATAGGATTACTTACCTTTCACATCAATTGATCCAATATCCTTACCACATGACATTAAACTGAAAGGAAAATATCATCACTGAATGATGTAAAACTACATTAACACACAACCTCTCCCCCCCCATCGTGATGGATAATAAATCTTCTTTATTGCATGATATTAAACATCACGGTTCTTATATAACTATGTATGGCTTGATTCTCATTTCTAATGAGATATGTAGGAATTCCTTGATCTTATATCTTGGTCCAGCCACCACATGATAAAAATTTCATATCCTATTTTTTTAAAATGCATCTTCATGGTGAAAGGGATCCTTGACATTTTTTGTTTCTCACACTCGGAAAAGCTCATGTGGTCCTAGAAATCTCGGTAAGGGATTCCCTACATGGACAAGGTATACAAACTTTTGATAGTCTCATTTTGGTCTTGAATTCAAGGTTGTAAAGGGAATACTATGAGTTATCACCACATGATGTTAAACTTCATGGTTCTTCAAGAACTAAATGTGGCTTGATTCTTATTATCATGAGATACATAGTGATGCCCATACTTCCATCCTTGGGCCCATCCGCAACATCACCACTTTTTTTACATTGTTCTATCTTCATCCTTTCCTCATGAAATTAAAAATGAATAGTCCTTCAAGAACTATGTGTTGGTTCATTATCAATATCATGAGATAAGTAGCGATGCCCATACTTCCATACATGGCCCAGCTGTAACATCTCCACTTCTTTTCATGTCGGTTCATCTTCATCCTAACTCAATGAAGTTAAAACAGCATGGTACCTCGATAACTACATGTGGATTGATTTATATCATCACAGGATATGCAGTGACACCTGGATCTCTAATCCTGGGCCTAGCTACAACAACCAATATAAATAATTCCACATACATGTATGGGTTAGACTGGTGTAGAGTGTTTTCTAGTTAAGAACTATGTGTGTCTTGATTCCCATATCAAAGGGATATGTAGTGATTCCCACAATCATATTTATTATACCGTCTACAATACCACTATTTCACATCGAAGGATCCACATCATCAACACATGACGTTAAACTATGTGACTCTTTAGAACTATATATGGTTTGATTATCATTATCATGAGATACATAGTTATGCCTAGAATTTCACACTTGGGATCAACTACAACACTTCCATATGTTCGTGATGGTTCACACATCCTTACCACATGACAATAAACAATACGATAATATATCCTTACCGCATGATGTTAAACTACAAGGCAAAAATCATGGTCTCATGACATTAAAGTTTCATGACAAACATCCCCACTACATGATAATAAACTATTCAATCCATCACCCATAATAATTACTTATCAAAGGACCATAAGATTCTTTCCTCAGTCAACCAAAGTTTGGGGTTCTTTCACCATTTTTTAAAATCACCTCAATCCATATACCACACTTCATGACTTGAGAATCTCAAGTCACCGCAAACCTTTCATTACCCTTGAAATAGAAAAAAAAATATATTTCTCTCCTTAACCATACTATAATGCAGAAGGGATTAAACCTAGAAACTAAAGACATATTGGTTCGATATAAAGGTCCTTCTGATTATTATGTGTATGACATCATCAAGGAGGAACCGAACGTCTTAGAGTGTTATGGTATATACCCGGTATGACTATCCCATACCATTTATCATGACTGGAGGATCTTGATCCATGATTTACAATATTTCTATCTTCTACTTAGAAGAATGTTGGAATTATATTGACCCTAGGTGTCTTAATTAGGATCATATGTAACATCCCCCTATTAAGTCCTTGTGTGCCACGACTTTAAACTACCCACACTTTGGTCAAAGCTATAATACCTTAAAATATATCCTATAATGGTTAAAATCACAAGACCTTAAACTGCTAGTGAAAGAGACACAAAAATTTTTAGGTTGAAAACCTATAAAATGTGACCTGAGAAAAAGTCAAGTCTTTTCTTGTTAAAATAATCATTTCCAGAGTTTAAGAAAAAATTAAGGCACAAACAAATTAGCAATGAGTATCATAGGGTTTACTTTGTATCTCTAGTAAAATCCAAGCTATGCTCACTGGACCCCTGGTCCAGAAATAAAATTAGATTAATGTTTTTTCACATATCCTAGCTATGAGAATATATTCTCTAGTCAGTGAAAAAACCCTTAGAGTGATCAAAACCTTCTTGGATATTACATTTTTTTTCATAAAAGACATTCATACCATTGAATTCTAAGCTTACACAACCTCCCCATAATAAACTTGTAATAGGTACTCACTCCACCGAATGGACCGTCAGATCCCAAGAGGTCCCCCTTTAAATTTAGTAGTTATTGTCTTAGAATTGTGGGATAGTATTGGATTGATTGACCTATACCCACCGGTTTTCATTATCCCCAGTTAACTCAGTTATTTTTGGGCCATGATTTACAATCTCTATACCAAAATATCCAGGTGTATTTGATATTCTCGATGTTATGCCACTGTTTTTTGTACCCTTTATCAAGGTTAGAATGAGAAACTCTATTCTTGAACCTTTTTATGGAATGTTCTTTATGATTCGAGACCACAGGGTATAGAAATTGAGCTTCACATTAGAAGCTAAATTTCTCTAGGGTTCCAAATATCTTCTTGGATAGATTTATTTCCATACCTAAATTCATCACCTAGAAATTTTAGTCATCACAAATCTTTCATAAACCTCATAAAGAAGTGGAGATAATATTTTTTTGTCCATGCTATCAATACAGGAGGGATTAGATGTAACATCTCCAAATGATAAAGGGTTAAATGACTAAATGATATGACTCATGTCAACAAGGTGCACCTTCCTTTTCGGAAGCCTGCCTGGTTAGAACTCCACAGTTAAGCGTGTTTGGCATGGAGTAGTGATCAGGATGGGTGACCTCCTGGGAAGTTCCTCAGGGTGTGTGTGAGTGAGGACAAAGCACACTGGAAAGGACATGTGTTGGCCTGTGGGGACCATCATATTATTCAGATGACCCGTTCAGGCATGTGGGTGGACCCTATGGTGGGCCCCACGTGTCTGCGGAGCAACTGGTGGTACCTGGTGGGCCAGGACCGGACGACCATGTTAAGGCGGGGTGGTTGTGATGTCACCGAGGCCTGGTTGTCACATTTGGTATCAGAGGAGGAACCCATCCTTAAGTGTGGTGCACTGCCTGGGTTAAGATGAAGGGCCCACAACGAGGGCGTTGTGCTCTAAAGGGTGGGTGATTGTAACATCCCCAAATGATAAAGGGTTAAATGACTAAATGATATGACTCATGTCAACAAGGTGCACCATCCTTTTCGGGATCCTGTCTGGTTAGAACTCCACAGTTAAGCGTGCTTGGCCTGGAGTAGTGATCAGGATAGGTGACCTCTTGGGATGTTCCTCAGGGTGTGTGTGAGTGAGGACAAAGCACACTAGAAAGGACATGTGTTGGCCTGTGGGGACTATCATATTAGTCAGATGACCCGTTCAGGCGTGTGGGTGGACGCTAAGGTGGGCCCCACGTGTCTGTGGGGCAACTGGTGGTACCTGGTGGGCCAGGACCCGACGGCCATGTTAAGGCGGGGTGATTGTGCTGTCACTGGGGCCCGGTTGTCACATTACACCCACCAACTAAAGGAATCTCCTCCTTATAATAAAGGAGCTTCAATCCCTGTGAGCTCTGGCGGCACTAAGGCAGAAATAAACATCTCAAAGTTTTATGGGACATACTTGACATGTCTTATCCATCCCATATCCACATACTCAAGATTTTGAGTTATGATTATATCACCCATATTCTAACTATCGAGGAATACCTAGAATCCATATTATTTTGTCCTTAACCCGTATTACTTCCACAAATCTCTCATGACCCTTGGAAAAGAGTGGTGGTTATATTTTCATGGATATGTTATTAATAAATAATGGATTCATCCCATCAACTAAAGGAATCTCCTCCATGCAAGAAAGGAACTCCAATCCTTGGGATCCCTAGAAACACCATGGAAGAACCTATCACCTCAGTGTGTTTTAGGTTATTCTTACCATATATTTCATTATCATACTCATGAAAAACATAGTAGAAATGAAACAAAACATTATGAATGAAATATTTATTTGGAAAATGAAAATATATATAAACTTGATAGATAATACAAGTGAATGAATAAAAAATAAAATATTATGTCTTAATAGAAAGTATGGATCCCATATGGCCATTACAAATCTAACCATTGGAATAATAATTTGACCACTTGGAATTGCAACCTGACATTTAGAATAGTTTCCTCACCAATAGAAGTATAAATTAAAATTTATTTATATTATAAAATGAAAATATAAAATATTTCTATCATGATACAATTAAATAAGTGGTTTAAAATGATAAAATAAGTTTTTGTAATTTTTCAAACACATATTTTTTATTTTTATTTATAAAAAATATAAATATTATAAAGAAATTTAATTTTCATAAAAAAAAATATAAATTAAAATTATGTTGTATAATAATAATAATAATATAATTTTATGATACCTTAAGTATTATTTAAAATGGTAATAAAATTGATCGTGAGATAAAAATTATCATTTTTCCAATAAATAAGGATTTCAATTAAAAATTAAATTTAGAAAATTTAGAAAATTATTTTCATAAAATGGATTTCATTTTTTGAATCTAAATTTCAAAAATGGTTAGGAATAATTTTTTTTCTTTTTATAAAAATAGTTGAATTTTTTTGTATAGTGAAATACATAAAAATATAGTAATTTGAAAAATAAGAAAAATAAAAGAGGAAATGATTCATGTATGATATAAGTAACCATTATATTCACCTAAAATTCAATAATTGCCACATATTTTCACAATAATCATCATTATTGGTAGTATTAATCCAATATAATAAAATAATCAACATTATATTCAAAAACACCACCTTTATCCATTTATAAATACCACCACTTCTACTCACACCTTCTAAGACTTGGATATTACCCAAACTATAACAAAATATCTCTTAGAATATATAACCACATCCCTATAGGACTTGGTCTCACCAATTACCATTCCAATGGTCTTTAAGGGGTATCCTAAGAGGAGACAACCAATGGAAGAGATAAATTCTCAACTAAACCTCTTTTAATTTTATTCTTCTTCTACCACCCCCAAGTGTTTCACATAAAAATAAACATAGTGACATCAATATCATTAATATACTTATATGTTATTATTATTTTTTAATATCCATTTTCTACCCACCCTTCAAATGATTCTAAAATAAAAAATTTGTTCACAATATGGTTGGTTCACCACCTCCTTGAACAACTTAATTTTAGAAAATAATAATATTATGGTTAAATATGATGATAGTATTTATATTATCAACATACCTTAACATAGTAATATATTGTTATTATTATTTTTTCAACAACATACTTTTTTTATACAAAACCTTCAAGTATGGTTATAGAAATAATATTATGGTTAAATATGATGATAATAAGTATATTATAACATATTTTATGTTCTGGAATATATAAGTAATCATTTAATTAAATAAAACAAAACTAGTTCATTATGGTCGGTAGAACCGTCGAAATGAACTAATTGTATAATGACAACGTTTTTACTGAATGAATCATACTTATTTAGGATCATGTATGGATATTTTGTAAAATGTAAATTTATATAATGACATTAATATCATTTCATTTCACTTCTAAAGATATATTCCCATTTTAAAAGAATTTCCACAATTATCCACAAGTGATCTGACCTTGGAACCATAAAATGAATGCCCTTTGAAAAGTTAAATTGAAATTTATATCTCATTAAAATAATTATAAATTAACATAATATAATTATATTAAATCAATTTTAGATGAAAAATTTTCTAGATTAATTAATTAATGAATCTAATTTGATTATCCATGACATTAACTGCAAGTGAAAAATGATTCTGGACATAAGGTAAGGGGTCTCTTTGAGCCATCCTATTTGATTTGGGTTATTATTTATCTCACTTTACCTAACATTGTATATATATTATTATTATATACTAATTATATATTCTATATATATATATAACACATATACCTAGTTTAACTCACCTTTTCTTTATTATGATATACATGTTTTAAATGTTCCCTTTTTAATTAATTTCCTAAAGTAGAGTCGACTAAAGGTAACTTCTCTATTTTCATACCTCAATTAATATACCACTCAATGAAATGTTTTTAACAATATATATATTCTGAAAAAATTATTTTTATTATATATAAACATTTTAGTACATTTCTAGTTTTATGGGAACTATTATAACATTACCTTCTTTAATGATTCTTTACGTATTTTCTTAAAACCTCACTAAAAAGGAATAATTCCAAAAATATATCTCTAACCATTTTATATCTTCCATCCAATTGGAATAATTTTCATGTAATATAATTATTTATTAATCTATAAAGTCACAATAATTATTTATTCCCATATTTCATGGAATTCATTGCAAAATGTTATTTGGCTATGTTATAAGGCATGAGTTTGCAACCCATTTCCTTTTTATAGGATTTTATAATGCTTATGAATTATATATTATTTACATACATGGAACACATATCCATGTACATGTTATTATGGGTGTTCCTAAACAGTTCTCTAATGTATTTGGTAACTTTTATTTCTCATGAGAGGGTATGTATGGGATTAGAGAGTAAACTTAATCCATGATAAGACTTTTTCCACCATGTGATGTTGTCTTGCAAGTTTGCCTTGACTTGTGACTATGTCATGTTTTAATTTGTTTCCACATTCTTATGATTCCATGATATTTTGATTTCATGTTCTTTATTTCATTCTTTCATATGATTATTCATGATCCTTTCTTTTTTATAATATCATGTTATTTTAATTAATTCATATGTTATGTTTATTTATCATGTTTATTACCTTATTGGGCTTTATAGATCACCCCTTTTTGTATGCATTCCCCCGGATATCCAATATAGTTTTAGGAGATCCAAAGGATTTAGGATCTCATTATAGAGAATAAAATAAAGATGTTTTTTAGTCTCATTTGGATTTATTATGAACCAAGTCATATAGAAATTCTAGGCCTATCAATATTTGGGTTATGTTTATTGGACATTTATATTAAAAATAATTTAATGATATGTGAAATAGATGTGGGTCACTATAGTTGGTATCAGATAAAGGTTTGGTTATTTTTTGGAATTAGGTATTGAATAATTTAGTGAGTTCTCTAAGGATAATTATAAGTATTGTAAAATATCCCAATATTTTGATGAAGTATAGAGCGAGTGGTTACCATGAAATTAAACCTCTGTATGGATACTATAAATGGACATAGATCTAGCACAGATGTACCTAGGGGTAATAACACCAAAATGGATCTATGGGTATTAACTCGACCAACACTTAGTGCACAAAAAATCCTTATTTCACACTTGGTTTGACACTCCTGGGGGATATTCTTTGGAAAATCCACAAAATATTTATAGACCATTATAAATTAATTAAATAGATTGTTAAGTTATAAAAAATAATAAGAAAATTTCCATAGAAAACCTAGAGTGAAACCTAGATACTCATAAGTTATGATATACATTTTATTTTTAATTCTATCCTTCTAAATTCATATTTTCCCCTTTATATAATTTTTAGTCTGAGTATTCTTATCACTAATTTTATCTCCTTTATTTTAGTTAATAGAATTAAATAAAAAGAATTATTCCAAAAACTAATGTGATATACAATGTGATGATTACCCTAATGAAATAGAAAATGTGATCAGAGAGGGTACTGAGAAATTTAGGTATTACTGGATACAGAGACTCAAGTTATGAATAATAACTTGAATCATGTGGAACTCACTATTTATCATAAGAAATATCAAGTTACAGTTGATTCATTAATGATACAAAGGACTCCTACCTTTAGTGGATATTTTTATCCCTTAATTTTAGAAAAATATATTAACACTATTTATAAGATATTATTTTTCATCCAATTCTCAGAATAAGAGAATTTTATACTGGATATTTATCATGTGGAGGGGGAAGTTGATCTGTGGTGGACACTGATCAAGAACACAAATTCCAAGGGGGGAATCAATTCCATGGAAAGGGATGTATTCAAGAAAATATTTTTCATATTTTACACAAACTCTCCATATTAAAATGGTGAGTGAGTTCCTAGGACTAAACAAAAAGTAATAAGAGTTTATTAGGTTGTATGAGGAGAACTTCACAAGGCTTTCAAGATACACCTTTGGCTTTATCATTAACATTTAAAGTAAGGTGTACTTCTTATTTAATGAGTTAAATTCAATTATGTGAAAAGATTTTGTGATTCAATACATTGATAGCTATTAAGATATTATTTGTTATTACATTAATGTTGATATGGAGATTGGTGACTACCAGTTGTCTTGTGGGCCTAGATATAAAAATTATAAAATGTAGTTTCATTTAAGAGGATCAATGGATAAATCCTTTGAATAAAAGAAAACCTAACTTCCCACCTGTCAAAATGTGGGAAGAAGTATCCCAAAAATTTTCTTAAGGAAAAAGTTAGATTCTTCAAGTTTAGAAAAGAGGGGAATCAAGATAATCAATTTAGAAGGGATACTAACAATACTACTAATGTGGTTGAAGAAAAGACGGTTAAAACCAACAACTCAGACTATAGTCTTGTGTTTCAAACATAAAGAACATAGTCATTATACAAAAAAAATTCCCTAAGATAAAGTTTATTAGAGACAATCAACGTCAACAATCTCTATGTCCTATAGAGAAAGGAAGGGAATATTCTATCACTATTGTTGAGGTGGATCCAGATAATAATGTGGTGACTCATACACCAGTTATTCATTCAAGAATAATGAATATACTATTTTATTCTGGTTCTATACATTATTTTATATCATGAAAGTTTAGTATAACTATTTGAACACCACCTAAAAACATGGTGGTTGATCTATATGTGAGAATAGAAAATAGATCAATTATTACATACCAATTATATAAATCATCCGCAATCATTGTTTGTGGAATAAAAATTCCAACTAATATTTTCAAAATTCTTTTAGTGTAATTTGATGCAATTTTGGTCATGGATTAGTTATCCCTATATAAATCCAATATCAACTATCAGGAGAAGGAGATCACTCTTTACATCATTATTCATCCTCATATCCCGTACAAGTGTAAAGATGAGAATGAATATCATTATAAATCTTCTCTTTAAGAATGGATATTATTTCAATATAATAAATCATATCTATTTGAAATAATTTAGAAAAAGGAGTGAATCATGCTTAAAGAAATTCCCATTGTGAGGGACTATACTAATGAATTCCCTAAAGAGATTAATAATCTTCCTCCTGAATGATAGTTTTATTTTTCAATTGAACTTATAACTGAATCTCTACCCATATCCAAGACTCCTTAAAAATGAACATTATTAAGTTGGAGGAACTGAAGAAGCAGTTACAAGAGAATTTGTGCCAGGGTTATATATGCCTAAGTGCTTCTTTGTGGATTTTTTTGGTTCTCTTACTCAAGAAAAGGGATGATTTAATGCACCTCTATATTGATTATCATGAACTAAATAAAATCATGACAAATAAAAATTATCCACTATCATGGATTGATGAATTATTCAATCCGATACATATGATGGATTACTTATCTATGGTTTACCTTTGATTAGGTATCATAAAATAAAGGTGATGATGGGGGATATTCCCAATACTACCTTTAGAATAGTGTATATACACTATGATTTCATAGTGATTCCCTTCAGACACACTAATTCTCCAGAAATCTTCCTGGAATTGATGAATAGAGTCTTTAGAGATTACCTTAACAAATGTTTGGTAGTATTTATAGATGATATTTCGATATACTCAAAAATAAAGGAGGTGTATATGGAGTATTTTAATATTGTACTAAAGAATTTTTTAAAAGAGAAGTTACATTTTGAGTATAGTAAATATTAGTTTTGGATGGATGAATTATCATTCTTGAGAATCTTATCACCAATAAAGGAATATCTGTGGACCCTTATAAGACAAAAAAATTTGGGGATTGTCCCAGAACTATATCCATAATGGATATATATATTTTCCTTGGATGAGTTAGTTACTATCAATAATCTGTGGGAAACTTCTCATGATTTTTAAACCTATTTAACAAGCTAACTCTGAAGGGAGTGAAGTTTTTGTAGACCAATGAATTTGATGAGAGCTTCAAGGAAGTGAAAAATAATATTTTCACAGCACCATTAATCACACTATACTCAAGTGAGGAATATTTTTTAAAACAATGATGATTTAAAAACAATGCTTGGGTTGTGTACTGATGTAAAATGAAAAGGTGAAAGCCTACACCTCAAGGGAGTTGAAAGTTCATGACGAAAACTATCTAACACATTATTTGAAGTTAGCTAAAGTAATATTTTCATTTAATATTTGGTGTAATTGTCTCTATGGGGAGAAGTGTGAAATATTTATGGATCATAAGAGCCTCAAGTGTATATTCACATAAAAGGATCTTAATATGAAGTAGTGATGATGGTTAGAGCTGATCAAGGATTATGACTACTCAATACACTACCATTTGAGGAAGGAGAATAAATTGGTAGATTCTATAAGTTTAAAGGATACTATAACCTTATAAATTCTTAGACTTAATGAGGATACAATATTCTTGTACTTTCAAAGGATATAAATGGATATCATAAAGTAAGTAGCATCATTGTTTCTTTCTCAAATGATTTCTCAACAATCTATTCTGGAGAATATAAAGGGTGCTCAAAGAGATAAATTAGAAATAAAGAATAAGGTGGAAGCTTTAAGAAAAGGAAAATCATCATAGTTTAAAATTTATGAATAATGAGTTGTAAGATTTGGGTCATGGCTATATGTAGCATCAAATCATGTGATAAAGAAGGATTTGTTTAAGGATTCACATAGCTTGTCCATCTCCATCCACCCAGGTTGCATAAAGATGTATCAAAATATATAAGAGATCTATTGTTGGAATAATATAAAGAATGAAATAATGTAATATAAATAAAAAACCATGTTATGTCATAAAGTGAAGGAGAAAAGAAAAAATTACAAGGGTATGATTCAATCATTACCTATAACTTCATGAAAATGGTAAAGTATCACCATATACTTTGACACAATTCTTATATAATAATCCACAGGAAAAAATCCATACAGGTTATAATGGATTTTCTTAAAATATTAATTACTTAATTGAATTTTTATAGTACTTATCACTCAATCAAATTTCAAGGATATACATTAGTGAAGTCGTGAGGATGTATGGAACCCCATAATCAATTGTATTCGATTGAGATCTGAGGTTTACCTCTATGTTTTAGAAAAGTATCCAAAATTCATTAAACACTGATTTCAAATTTATTATGGTTTATCAAGCCCAAATTGATATCCAATCTGAGTGGACTGTTTAAAAACTTGAGAATATGTTGAGAACATAATCGATAGACTTGAAAGGATGATGGGATCAATACATTCCTCTTGATAGTTTCTCATATATTAATAGTTTCCAATCAAACATCTAAATATCTCCATATAAAGCCCGTTATAAAAAGATATTTAAAACACCTATTTTCTAGGATGAAGTTGCTAACACAAGTTATTGGGACCTGAAATGGTCAAAGAAATGGTAGAAAAAGTTATGTCCATTCAGCAATATATCTCGGCATCTCAAAGTAGAAAAAATAACTATGTTGATAACAGTTAAAGAGACCTAAAGTTTGATGTTGGAGATAAATTCCTCTTTTGTATACCTCTATAGAATATAATCGTGATATTTGGAATTAAGCGAATGTTAAGTCCAAGATACATTGACCCCTTTGAGATTCTTGATCGCACTAAAGTTATGGACTTTCTACTAGCACTACCACAAACCATGTCTCATGTACATGATATATTCCATATAGCCCTTTTGAGGAAGTACATAGAAAATCCCTCACATGTACTGAATTCATAGGTGGTACAACTAGAAAATTATCTCTTTTATGAGGAGTTATCAGTGAAAATCTTGGACTATAGAGATATTGTTTTATGCAATAAGACAACTCACCTAGTCAAAGTACTATGGTGGAACCATAAGTACAAGGAGGATACATGGGAACTAAAAGAAGTAATAAAATAAAATTACCTCACCAATTTTCACAATTTTATATAAAATGTAGTTTTGATGATAAAATTTCTTAAGTGGGAAGAATGTAATGGCCAAGAATTTTATTGATGGAATTTCCCTACTAATCATATAATTATGTAATATTTTTTAATGTAGAATTATATAAAGAACATGCAGTATGTGGTATAACCAACAATATTTTATAAATTTAAACAATAAATTTAGAGAATAAATATTTCCATAAGAATTGAAACTATTAAAATGGGACTAAAAAATGAAAATGAGATAATTATAATATAAAAATATGGATCTGCTCGATCCCCTAGAATGATTTCACTCACTAAAAACACTACAGAATTGAAACATAATACTAGTAATTAAATATTAATTTTTAAAATGAAAATATAAATAACCTTGAGAGAAAATATAATTTAATTAATAATTAAAAAAATATGAGGAATTTATAGAAATTAGGAAACTCATTTGACTGTTACAAATATGACCATTAGAATAATAATCTAACTATTAGGAATAATAAATAGACCATTATAATAGTATCATCAGCTATATAAGTTTAGAATAATATTTATTTATCTTATAAAATGAAAATATTAAACACTTATATCATGAGACAATTAAATAAATGTTTTAAAATGATAAAATAAGTGCTATATTTTATAAAATGTATATATTTTATTTTTATTTTTATAAAAAATAAATATTTAAAATTTTTAATTTTCATAAAATGGGTTTATAAATTAATATTACTTTGTATTATTTTTATAATATAATATTATTATACCTTAAGTAATTTTTCAAAGGGTCATAAAATTGATCATAATATTAATATTTTAAAATAAATTAGGATTCAATTTAAAAATTAAATTTATCATATTAATAAAAAAATCATAAAATGAGTTTTATTTTTATAATATATGCATTGAAAAATGGTTGGGACTAATTTTTGGTATTTTTCTAAAATAGTTGAATTTTTTTTTGAATAATAAAATATAGAAAAATATGAAAATTTTAAGAATAGAAAAAAATACATGTATAAATGAGTCATGGTTGATGTATATAACCATTAAATTAGCCTAAAATTAATTATTTACTATATATAGTTACAAGATTCATCACTATTGGTAGTCTTGATCCAAAATAATAAACTAATGAATATTATAAGTGCAAACACTCTTCTCCTCCCCTTATAAATAGCACATCTTCTCCTCACACGTTCTAAGCCTTGGATATTGCCCAAAATCTATAAAACTCTATCCTAATACCTCTAAAAATGTCCATATAATCCTTTTAATCACCAAATACCATTCCAAGGAGCCTTAAGTGGTAGCCTAAGAGGTGACAACCAAAGGAAGAGGTAAATTCTCAACTTAACCTCTTTCAATTTTATTCTTCTTGTACAACCCCCCATATTTTTTCTATACACCTAGAAAAAGTAACATAAGTTTTCAAAATATATTTATATTTCATTGTTATAGACTAATATAAATCCTTAATCCTAATTTTAAATTATTATAAAATGAAATTGTTGTTCACAATATGGTTGGTTCACCACTTCCGTGAACAACATACCTCATTTTCCTCCACCATCTTCAAGTATGGTTATATAAATTATATTATAGTTAAATATGAATATAATAAGTATATTATAACTTATTTAATGTTCTATAGTATATCAAAAATAATTTAATTAAATAAAATTAATCCACTTTCTGATTGTTGTAAAAACCGTGTAAATGAACTAATCGTATTAGAACAACATTTATACTAAAAAAATGATACTTATATCGAAACACATATGGATATTTAGAAAATTTTAAATTTATATAATTAAATTAATATAATTTCATTTCACTTTTATATTTTTAGTCCCATTTGAAAATAACATACAAAATTATCCATAAGTGATCTGACCTTGGAACCATGAAACTAATGCCCTTAGAGAAGTGAAAATCAACTTTATATCTCATTTAAAAGGTTGTAAATTAACCTAATATAATTATAGTGAATCATATATATATGGAAAATGTTTTAAATTAATTAAATAATGAATCTAATTTGATTAATCAGGATTTTGATTGAAAGCGCATATTGATTCTGGACCTAAGGTAAGATATCTCTCTAAACCACCCCAATTTATTTGGGTTATGTTCTCTCTCTATTTTCCTAAATTTATATATATATTATTCTTATATACTAATTAAAAAATTTTTATATATGTACCACGCATATATACCTAGTTTAATTTAATTTTTATTGATGGGGATATATTTGTTTTAAAGTTTCCTTTCTTAATTTCTTTCATTAAGAAGATCCAATTAAAGGGAACTTCTTAGTTTTCTTAATTCATTTAAAGTACCACTCAATGAAATGTTTTTAACCTTACATGGATTATAAAAACACTAATTTTATTATGTAAAACCATTTTAGTTCATTTTTTATTTTATAGAAACTATTATCCCTTACCCTCTTTAATGATTATTTACCTTTTCCTAAAACTTCACTTAAAGGGAATATTTAAAAAAATTATTTATCCACTCCATTTTATGTCATCAATTAACATGGACTCATTTTCATGTTATATGATTCTTTAATTATCTATTAACTTCAAATAATTATTTATTCCATCCTTTCATAGAATTCATTATGAAATTCTAGTTGTCCAGGTTATAAGACAATATTATGTAACCCATTTCCTTTTCATGGGTTTTCCTGATGCTTATGCCTTATGTATGATTTCCTTAAGTGAAAATCAGATTCATATACATGTTATTATTGGTGTTACTAGATACTTCTTCAATGTATTGGGTACTTTTTATGTCTCATGAGATGATATGTATGGAATTAGGTAGTAAACATAATCCATGAAGGGAATCTATCCACAATATGATGGTGTCTTGGTATTTAGCCTTAACTTATGCTTGTGTAATGTTTTATAATGATTAAAAATTCCTATGATTCCATGATCTTGTGATTAAATATTCTTTATTTCATGATTATATATGATTATTCATGATCCTTGACTTTTTATGATATCATGTTCTGCTAATTGATTCATATGTTATGCTTCTTTATAGTTTTTATTCCCTTACTAGGATTTATAGCTCACCCATTTTCATTATGCATTCCCTAGGTTAACCTATGTAGTTTTAGAATCTCAAAATGGTTTGGGAACTCATTATGGAGAATAAAATAAATATGTTTTGTTTTAGTCTCATACTGATGTATTATAAACCTAGTCTTTTAAAGACATTAGGTCTCTTGATCTTTGAGTTGTTTTTATTGGGTATTTATATTAAAAATCAGTAATAATATGTTTAAAAGACTTGGGTTTCTATAAAATCATATTTTTGAAACATTTTCATTGATGAAAACTTGATTAATTCCTTAAAAAGAATAATCTTTATAAGAAATATTTATTCTCTGCAAATCATTTTGTACATCTGATCATATTGAATATATGAGTGGAGACTAAAATTCCTTTTTTCATTTTTCATCTTATTCTTTTTAATACTTAATTAAATTATTTCATTATTTATAACCACTTATAATTACTTTTATAAAATAGTCACCCACTAAAATAATAAACCCTTTTTGAATACGTCATATCCATTAGTGGGGAAAGATCCATATTTCATCATTACATACATTAGCTTTTTTTATATAAACAATCCATAACTATATCTGGTAGACAGCACTTGTCTCAAACTCCTCCCTATAAAGGTACCCCTCTTAAGTCAGAAATGAAGGAAGAGAGATAATTACCCCTTAATCCCACCTTCATTAGGCCCTAAGTTAGCTACTATAAATGAGGGCATAAAAATATCACATATTGAAGGTATTACCCTCAACAATGTAATAAGGATCGGGATATAGGATAAATCAACCACAAAGAAATTACATCACATGATAAAAAGGATAAATCAACCAACCCAAAATGTATGAACATTGTCTAAAAAAATAAATAAAAGTATCAATATAAACACCAAAGTACAAGTCCTATGTAAGTAACTCAATAAAAACTCTATTATCCAAGTTGGTAATGTCCATATTGATTCCTAAAATTGTCCTAGAAATCTAAAAAAGTTTATATATACATAAGGTTATCATAACATGTATACTCATTTGTATAATACCCAAGGTTTCTCATACACATGTGAAAAGATAATAATGATGCATCAGTGAGTAAACAGCAGAACCATCATGAACCAAATAGGTCAACTAACCAATATCATCCTTATCATGACACACTCACCAAATAATGAATCCAATATAGTAACTCAACATTAAATAATATAATACAGAGTCACACTACAACTGATTCCTCTCTAATTTTTCACTCTCATTCCCCAACAACAAACATATTGTGCTCCCATACCTTCCATGTATATCACATCACATATCCATCCATATCTGATGTGGGTTGGGATTCATATCTACCTTCCAAACCCTCACAAGGTCTAGTATCTCATGCTAGAATAAGTCCTCCTCTTATCATAACGTCATCCACATACCAAAATAAGTATGGTATCATGAATATAAAGTACATTAACCTTGTTCCCTCCATGATTCATATCCCCCCACCACATATCACATCATCATAATCATTGGTTGATCTTCAACACCAAATTATTATCTCCTAGGTAATCTCCAACACCAGTCCATATCATCACCTAGGTAGTATCCAAAACAAAACAATGTAATCATTGCTGATGTTGAAGGAAGAGTGGGGAAGAGGGGTATATATCCATCAAATTCACCACCATCCTGTATATTGGGGAAAACACATAGAACCTAAAACGTTTGGATATTGGTAAGATTAACCAACTCAGGTGGGGTGTAAGATCCTGAAAATTATTGAGGTATGTTCTTGTTTATTTTTTAGTTTAAGTATCTTTATTTTGGTTAAATGAATTATTATTACGTGTATCATGAGTATTGGGTATATTATGGGGGTTTAAGACCTGAATGAATAGAAAATGGTCATCCAATGCAAGTCACATAGTTGGCATACCATTATGAGTAACCATGCCCATAACCGTGAATGCATGGAGAAAGGGTGCATGGTTCAAAGGAAACAATGCAAGGGGAATGGACTAATCGTGCATGCTTGGACCGATCCATCCTGCATGGTCAGCACATAATTTGTAAAACCATGTGGGATTCCAATATAATCATGTGGCCTATCCCCCTCTTGGATAGAGGGAGGTTCATGGTTGTCGCATGGTTGTCATGCCATGTGGCCAAATAATATACCCCTTAAAAAGTATGATTTTACTAAATTTCCCCCTCAGTCAATAAGTGATATAACTTGGGATTTCTCCTCATTCTTCCTCGAGTAACCCTAGTGACAAACCAAAACTCCCCAAGTTTCCCAATGATCAATCTCCTTCAATTATAAGCCATTTATAGTGTATTTGGGTGTGAATCAAAGCTTCGAGTGAGTCTAACACCCCTATTACCTATATTTTATGAATTAGGGATTTTGTAGTTTCTCTACTTATTCTAGATTCCTAAAAACCCTCTTTTTCCAATGGATCTTAGGTTAGATATTTGAAAGGTATTTTAATTTGAGTTAATGGATATGTTTAAGCAATCGTTCGCTTTTGAAATTGAGGTATGTGATGTTTGTTTTATGAGTATGTGGTTGTGATTTGGTTAATTTTTATTGTTCATTTGGTTCCTTTAGTAAGATTTAGTAAATTGGTTGGATAAATGATTAATTTAACCCCTCATGATTAATATGGGATGCATTGTGGTTAATTATAATAGATATAGGGCCACCCATGGGGTGTTCCATCATCTCGATCATGGAAAATTATAATGATAAGTATAGAATTGATTGTGATGTAGATACCATGATAAATATAATGGTATGTTAGCTTTAATTATGAAAAGTAATTAATGGTAGTTTTATCTTATTATTAACATTTCATAATGGGTTTTTGGGATAATGTGAATGGGTTAAATGAATGAAAGTGAATGTGTTAATTGACTTGTGGGTTATAATAGAAATAAGTAAATGAGTAAAGTAATGTAATTGAGAATGTGTAAATGGGTAACGGCGTTAATATGATTATGTATCTAACAACCTATATTTTTTGAATGTTATGTGTTTTATCGAGTATGTTTTGTTTAATTCTATTTGTGGAAATGGTTATGAAGCATGTGTGCATGGCTTAGTGTTAGGTTGGGTATTAGACTTAGGCTCCTCCCACAGGTTGGGTTGGACTGAGGCCCTAAACCCCACCCTTATAATTCATGGGTTAGGGAGCCAGACTAAATCTCTAGGCCCCTAATGATTAGGTAACTTATAAATTAAAATATTATATTTTTATATCATGATATAAGTAATTAAATGTTTTAAAAATAATAAATTAAGTGTTGGTATTTTTATAAAATGTAAATTTTTATTTACAATTTTATAATTAATATAATGATTTAAAATAAAATTTCTTTTCATAAAATAGATTCATAAATTAATATTATGTTGTATTAAAATTATAGGAAATTTTATGTGAGCTTAATTGATTTTTTAAAGGGTCAAAAAATGATTATAATATTAAAATCGACATTTTTTTAATAAATAATGATTTTATTTAAAAATTAAATTTATAATTTTTATAAAATTATTTTAATAAAATTTATTTCATTTTTGAAATGTACATAACAAAAAATGGTTATGGTGAATTTTTGGTATTTTTCTAAAATAGTTGAATTTTTACTGAATAGTGAAATACGATAATTTATGGTATTTAACATTATAAGCTAAATACATGAATTTTTGAGTAATTTATGATGTAAGAACACATTTTTTTGAACTATAATTAACCATTTACTATATTTAGTCATATTAATAACACTATTGATAGTCTTGAGCTAAAATAATAAACTAATGAATATAACACTCAAAAACACCCCTCTCCTCCCCTATAAGTACCACCCCTCACCACCCCCTCTCCTTACACCTTCTAAGACTTTTATATTGTCAATGTTCTGCAAACGTTCTTTCCCATGCCTCTTCCCCATGTATAATATCTTTTTTTAAATAAAATTCAAATTTTAATTTCCTTATTGGGTCCTTCAAGGAGCTGAAATCAAGGGGTAACTTTCTTAAACCATCTCATTTAATTTATTTTCTTCTTCCACCTTTTAATAAAATCCTTCATCCATAATATCATAATAAATCTATTATAATTTATATAATGGAATATTATATTTATAATTTAATATCTTTTATCTACCCCTTTTCTCATCTCCTCTTATAAAATGAAACAAAACTATTTTCCAACTTATGGCAATTTACTGTCTCTGTGGATAATGATTTTTCGTTTTTCATTACCACCATCAGGGATGCTAATAAAAACATTATTATGGTTAAATAAAGTTTTAATATTTATATCATAACTTATTACATGTTCTATAACCAATATATAAACATAAAATTAAATAAAATGATACTAGTTTAGGATGGCTTTAAAAACTGCCAAAGTAAACTAACCAATTATCATTAATGTTTTATCAAATGAATCATCCTCATCATAGAAAAAAAAGTATATATGGGACCATTTAAAAAAATTTAAGTTTATTAATACTATATAATTTAACTTCTATAGATTTATTCCCATTTTATAAGAACATCCATAATTTTACACAAGGGATCAAACCATGAAACTAAGAAACAAACACTCCAAGAACAACAAAATTAAAATTTATAACTCATTGAGATGGTCAAAAATTAACTTAATAAAATAATAATAAATAAAATAAATATATAATATGTTATTAATTAATTAATTAATTAATCTAATTATATAATCTAGTGCATTAATTACAAGTGTAGAATGTATTCGGACATAAGGTAGGGGGTCTCTCTGAACCTCTATTTTTCCTTTGGGTTATATTTTCTCTCTCTTTTCCACTATATAATTATCCATTGTTCTTATATAATTCTCATAAATTATATTTAAATGCTCAAAAAATATGTATATATATCAATTCATCTCTTTTTGATAGGGAAATGTAGGTGTTAAAAGGATCCCTTCTCAATTCCCCCGATAAGCAAGTCTGATTAAAGGGAATTTGTTCATTTCTTACCCATTTTCAAGTACACTCCATAAAATATTTTAAGCCCCCAATATTTTTATAAAATGAAAATTTTTATCATGAAAATATATCTTATTTCATTTTTTTATTCAAGAAATTATTCCTTTATTCTATTTAAAGACACTTTTTCCTTTTCCCTAAAACTGCACTTAAGCGGAAAATTTCTAATGTTACATAACCACTCTATTTATTATTTCCAATTAAATTGGAAATGATTATTAATTATATATTATTATTTTTTAATTTATTAATGACCAAGAATTATTTAAATCCCATCTTTCATGGATACCATTGTTATATGCTCCTTGGTTATGCCTTATGACATGATTACGATACCCATTTCTTTATATGGGTAACCCTTATGTGTATTCATTATGTATGATTCATTATGTGGCACAAATATGCATGAACATATTATGATGGGTGTGCCTATATATTGCTTCAATTAATTGATTAATTTTTAGTCTAATGAAACATTATATATAGGATTAGGGAGTAAACTTAAACCATTATGGGACTTTGTCTACCATGTGATATAGTCTTGGAAGTTTGCATAGACTTATGTTTATGTCATGTTATATGTTGTTTCCACTTTCTTATATTACCATAATCACATGAATCCATATTTTTTATGTTATTATTCCATATTTTTATTCTTGATCCATGAATTTTATGTCATGATGATGTCTTCTGACTCATGTGATAGGATTCATTTCCATGTTTATTTCCACACTAGGATTTTTAGCTCATCTCTTTTGTCTATGTATTCCCCAAGATATCCTATATAGTTATAATAGCTCAAAGGGAGTTAGCAGATCATTATGGATATTAAAATAATGATATTTTATTTTAGTTTAATGCTTTTTAATTATGTACCTGGACTTCCAAATACACTATACTTTTTAATCCTTGTTTTTTATTTCATGGATAATTATGCTTAAAATCATATAATAATATGTTTAATTGTATTGGGTTACTATAGTTGGTATCAGAGTATGGTCTAGTTATTTTTGGGTATTATGACTATAAACCTTTAGTAAGAACCCTATGGATAATTCTATCACCATGGATAACCTATGTTTAAACTTAGTGAGTCATAAGTTAGGATATAATTTTCATTTATAAGTTATTCCATCCAAGTTTATGGTTTCAATTTTATGTTCTCATTATATAATTATTAAAACCCCATAATTGTATTTTTTTTTTTGATTTGTTTAGTTAATGGTGGTAAAATAGGATAACTCATTCTGAAAAACAATATGATAGGCAATGTGATTATTTCCCTAATTAAATTTCAAACATGATGGGAATAGGAGCCTAGAACTCCATGATAGTACTGGCCCAACTTAATCAAGTTATGAATAATAACTTGAATTTTATGCAACACCCTCCTTCACATAAGAAATAGTAAGTTTCTATTGAAATTTTTATGGGAAAATTATCTCCAATTTTTTGTAGATATTCTGATCCCCACATCATGGAACAATAGATTAACTCCATTGAGAAGATATTCTCTATCCTTCAATGCAACAACCCGACCAATGAAGCTCAGAGCTAGTGCCTTAATTTTACATTGGTATGATTAAAAGGAATAAAATCCCCAAATATCGATTAGTTTAGAATATTTTAAAAAAATGCATACATAGAACCCATTTTACATTGGAAATATAAAATAAAACATAATATATAACAAATTCTAATAAACTTTATCCTTGAAAACTTATTCAAAGATCTCTTCTTCATAACCTGGGGAAAGAAAGAAAAAGAAGGGATTGATAAAATTCTCAGTAAAGGTTAATTATAGAGGAAACTATTATGAATAAATAATTAATAAACAATACCTCAAGTCAAATAACTAAACTCACATTCCATTTAAAAACTGGATAAGGAAAAATTAATATGGTAAGATAAATAACTAAAAACACATGTCATTTAATCAATAAACTAAGAATGAAATGCATAGATAGATTTTTTTCATAGAGAAAATTATTTGGATAATAATACTAAAAAAATAATAAATTAATAAAATACTTAATTATTGGATTCCAAGTTTCCCAGGCACATGAATCATCGATATCTATTATCAAGAAAGTTTAAAACTACTCTAATTCAGCCAATTGAATCGTCCCATGAGACTATCGATGAATTTTGGGGATATAATTAACCAGGACCCACCCATTTATTCCGGTCCAAATCATTAATCATATATAAAATAATCGATCTAATTAATAAACAATGTTCCTCATCATCAAATATTCATATTGAATAACTGATACGTATTTATCAAAATTTTCCCAGTTAATCAAATAACTTTAAAATTAAACACCATATGTAAAAAAATTATATGTTTAAGAAAATAATAATATCAATCACACAATAATAAGAATATTTATGATAAATTTAATGTTCAATAAAAAATTATCATAAGGAAATGGTTTTTTTGATAGAAAATTAACAATCATAAAAGAAACTCAGATTGCAAAGATTACATTTACCACTTGGTAATTTTCAAGTCAAAACCCCTTGGATGAGATAATTAAAAGTTAAACTTAAAATACCATGAATTATGACTGAATAATTATATAAAATGAAAAATTAATGGTATATATACCACATTAAAGTGAATTTGTTCATAAAAGAAAATAAGTCTCAATGGAATTTAAATTGAGACGAAATCCCTTACCTTATGCTCTCTTTTAGTCAAACACTCTTTAAACTAATGTATAATGGTTATATTTATTTTATTAAATTATAAAATAACCATATTAATATTTATATTATCATATATGGTCTTCTTATAATATATTATTACTCGTTTTTTAATAATCTTTAATTATTTTCACAATTTCAGTTGTAAATTTCGTTATTTTTTTAGTATGTTTTGAATTGTTATTATTTTTTCCTCTTACTTAGATCATGATTTAATAATATAAATAATTTAAATAATAATTTAAATATTAAATATATTCATTATATATTTATTTATAATAATCCATAACATTTAGTGATAGGAGATGAAATGCACTGTTCATGGAGACGGTAGGTCGTACATACACATGAATACTGCTTCCATTTTCTTAATCTATTAAAAGAAAAAAATTAAATTATATATATGTATATTATAATTAAATTATTATTTTTATATCATATATATCACATGTTTTTATTAAACCTGTTCTTAATACATTCCATGTAAAGAGTGAACAAATCACACCACTTTGAGGAGGCCATAGTTCACACGTCCCCAAACTATGTTATCATATTCCCGCAAAATGTAAATCATGAAGTTATGTGTTATATAATAATTAAAGAAGCATAAATATATTATAAATATCATAAATACCATATATAAACTATAAATCCATAATTATTTCTAACCTTTATAGGTGGTAATGGAAGAACGAATGACATCGATTCGTAAGGTGGTAATATGCCTTGGATAAATAAATATAGAACATAACAAAGGAAAATAAACTTCTTCCTTGTCACTTATTCAAATATTTCATCTTCAAAACCTGGGGAAAGAAAAAAGTAAAAGTGTGATCTCAAATTCTCATTAATGGTTATATATAGTGGAAAAATGAATCAACAATAACTTAATCAAAATCAATTAGGAATAATAAATATGGCATGGTGAATAATTGAAAAAAAAACACGCCATCAATACACTTAGAATAAAAATGCATCCATAGAATTTTTCATAGTGAAAATCCTATGGATAATGATAACTAAATAATGAATAAAGAAAATTATTAATTATTGGACATCACGTATCTATCACATGAACCATCATACCATAAATACATTTTATTTTTATGGGTAGATACCCATCTAGTTATGTTTGGAAGAAAACACGAAAGGTTTGTCGTGAACTATTATGTCTCGTGAGACCTATCGATGCATCAAGGGGATATAACAGACCCTTACCATCACTAAAAGTCCAAATAACTGTTCATAAATATATTTAATTCAAAAATAAAATTCCTTATCAATGTCTTATTGAGTAGAGGATATGGATTCATCAATATTTCCCCAGTTGAAAAAACATTCAAAATAAACACCATATGTAAAATGGTATACCAATAAGAAAATAATCATATCCATGATACAAGAATATGTATATTTAATATAAATATAATTTAAAAATAAAAATGATCTCAAAGGGTAAGTAGATACACTACATAACAATTATTAGGTTCATAATACCATGTAAGTCTCAATGAAATTGAAACTGAGATGAAGTCCCTTACCCTATGTCTGGATGTGTTCTACACTTGATCTAAATGTCCTGGATTATCAAATTAAATCCATTAATTAATTAATTAATAACATTTTCTATATGTGTATTATTTATTATAATTTTATTAAGTTCATTTATAGACTTTTTTATGAGTTATAAGATATGATTTTATCTTTTGGGAGCGTTCGTTTAATTGGTTTTCATGGTCGGATTACTTTTACACATGTATGGAAAATCTGGTAAAATGAGAATAAATTTCCAAAATTAAAATTATATGTTATTAATGAACATAAATAATATTAAATGGTTATATATTTCATTTGTTTAAGTGTTATGTGTATGAATCATTAGATAAAATGTCAGTAATAATCATTTAGATTATTTTGGCGTTTTTTCGATCATCACGAACTAATTTTGTCATATGAGTTAATATTATATATATATATACATACTTGTTAAATTATCTTAAATAATTTTTAATACATATATTATATTCTATTATAACCATAAAATTTTTTTATGGCCATCTTTGAAGGCGAAATTGAAAAATGAAAACTCATTATTCAAAAAGATGGAAAATCGGCACCTCATGGACGATGTTTTCATTTTTAGAATAAAAAGGGGGTGATAATAGTTTTGATGATGTATTTTATATTAAAATAATAAAATTAAAGTATATATAACATAATTTATTTATAATTTTACTTTGTATAGTATAGGTAAGTATAGTATAATAAGAAAATAAATTAAAATAAAATGAAAGATAACGAAAAAGGATTTACCTCTTGAATTCCTATCCTTGAGAACCTCCATAAGGAAATTGATTTTGGTATTTTATTGATACAAAGGGATCCTGGATGTGGGTAAGAGGGTTTGGAAGAGTATTGGGTATAAATTGGACTAGATTAAAGAATTTGGTGGTGTTATTAGAATAAGTGGTGAGGGGTATTATTTATAGTGGAGAAGACAGGTGTTTTTTATTATTCTAATCATTATTTTATTATTTTAGCTCAAGGAAATAAATAGTGATGATTCTTGTGACTTAATAAAGTAACTATTTCATTTGAGTTAGAACCAATGGTTCTTATATCATCCATATATCATCTATGAATCAATAATTCATGTATTTAGCTTATACCGTAAATTACAGTATTTCACTATTCACCAAAAATTCAATTATTTTGTAAAAATTACAAAAATCCTTCATAACCATTTTTTAATATGTAAAATTAAAAAATGAACTCAATTTTATGAAAATAATTTTCTAAATATGATAAATTTAATTTTTAATTAAAATATTCATTTATTCAAAAAATACCAATTTTAAAATTATAACTGATTTTATCACACTTTGAAAAAATAATTAAGGTATCATAAAATTATCTTATAATCATAAGACAAAAAAATATTAATTTTTGATTATTTTATATGAAATTATATTCTCTTTTAAATCATTATATTAAATAGAAAATTATAAGTGAACATTTATGCTTTATAAAAATACCAACATTTAATTTCTCATTTTCAAAATATTTATTTACTTATATCATGATATAATTATACCATGTTTTCATTTATATGATTCCTAAATTTTATTTATACTTTTATAGGTGTGGTTACTATTATATTATCCAAATTACTATTTTTAAGGGTCACATTACTATTCCAAAGGTCAAGTTACTATTTCATTGGTATATGTTCCTTAATTTCATGAAAATCCTCTTATTTCATTCATTTTAAATTTATAGAGTTTTTTTTGTTCTCTATGTGATTTTAAATGATTTATACTATATGAAATATTTTTGTGTACAATGTACGATATCAAATGAATTTATTTAAAAGGATACATATCATAAATCTTGGGGTGTTATATTTTTCCCTCCTTCATAAATTTTATCCTCAAAATTTTTTATAGATATTTCCTTCTCAAGAGATTATGGTGGTTCTTCTTCATAACATATTTAGGTCCCCATGTTAAGTATTCCATGGTTTCTCCAAATAACTTTTACCATACGATTCATCTAGATCCTCAATACCTTCCCTCTAGTGTGAAAAATCTTGATAGGCTCTTAATAGTAAGATAAATCTGGTTGTAGTTCCATTTCTTTATAGGTGATTACATACCTTGGGTATGGAATGTACTTCTTTAATAATGATATGTGGAATAAATAATGAAATTTAGAGAGACTTGGTGTCATTTCTAATCAATATTCTATAACTCCAATTCTTTCTACAATTTCAAATGGTCTGATATACCTGG
Organism: Viscum album; assembly: GCA_963277665.1. NCBI lineage: Eukaryota > Viridiplantae > Streptophyta > Magnoliopsida > Santalales > Viscaceae > Viscum > Viscum album. Next base: position 418,748,883 of record OY728139.1, on the reverse strand, counting down.
GGCTCAGTTTCCCTTTCCTACCGAACCGTATGACACCCTTCTGTGGAGATTATTTTAGAAATCCATATCACCCACTTGAAATTCCAAATACTTTCATTGATTGTTAAAAAAGATCTTTTTCCTACTTTGAGTCATTTTTATATGAGCCTGGATTTTTGAGTCAATAAGTTTCCTTATGAATTTTTCATTCCTTTTGTGTTTTGGAAATCACAAACACGTTTTATTAAGGAAAATTATCTTTCTCTAAGAAACATTTTCTTGTGGAAAATTTTCTTTCTCTAAGAATGGTTTTTTATATTACCTGTGATCTTCAACTCCTTATCTAATGTTTTCTAAAAATAAGTTTAACCATATTTCCTTAAGTTGAAAAACGGGATCCTTATGTAACTCAGAACCTTATAATTCCTTATAATCAAATTTCCCCAGAATTTTCAAACTGATTTTTCTTAAAATCAGACTTCAATTTCCCCTAAAATCATACTTCGATTTCTTCAAAAATCAGACTCCAATTTCTCCTAAAATCAGTCTCAGATTTCTTCTAAAATCATACATTGATTCCTCCTGAAATCAGGCTTCAATTACTTCTAAAATCAGACTTTGATTTCTTTTAAAATTAGACTCTGATTTCTTTTGAAATCATACTCTAGTTTCTCCTGAAATCAGACTCTGAATTCAACAGAATTTAGACACTAATTTCCTCAGAAATAAAAATTTGATTCTTTATTAATTTAGAATCCAATTATCAATATTTATATACTACATTTTTCATTATCTTTAGAATCTGATTAAATTATTTCCTTATAGTTACCAAATTTCCTCAATATAATGTTCTATTTTATCAGATCCTAAATGTAATAATGTTTCTTAAACTTTTTAATGTTTCTTAAAGTTTGTTATATAAAATTGTTTCATCCAATCTATTTTAAATTAATTTTTTTTGGAGTTCTATGTGTACAGGTCCCTCATAAATTCAAGGAAAAATATGACTATTGGAGGAGAAGTCAACCATTGGAGATGTTTCATTTAAATAATCATCCATTTAAACAATATTGGTGCTGAATTTTAGAGATCTATTGATCTCTGGAATGAAGTGATGCTCTGCGAGATCTCTACTCGAACCTGCATTGTGAGAACATTGTGAACAGCTTGTTCAAGTAGAGAACATCTTGTTTATATTTCCTAGTGTGATTATGATTTTTGTTGTTTAATCAATGGATTTTGTGGATAGGAATATAGATGTGTCGATTTCCTACTTAATTGAGGGCTTGCAGGGATAGAAAGATAGATACCAATCTTCATATAGAGGTCTTGCCCTAGTGTTGGTAAGACAGAATTTATTGAAAGTATAAATCAAGGGACCTGTATCCAAGGTTGTTGGATACCCTTCTCTTTGGGTTAAAATAATTCTTATACTTTTTTAGTTGTTGTTGTTACATGTTTTATTTCCACTATGTTTTGTTAAATTTAGTAACTATAGCTTTCTAAAAATTTCTTATTCTTGTATATTCTGATATAGATAAGATTATATATTCTTTAAGGTAGACACTTTCTCTAAGTAAACTTGTATTAAGTTTCCTTATTGGATCCACATTATCAGATCCTAATCAAGTTAGTTTCTTTGTTAATAACTAAAGAGGGTTTGTGAATCCATCTTTTTCAACTTTGTTAATCATAGATTTTCTTAAGGATAAAAATGAATGTTTTTAAACCTAAAATTCACCCCCCCCCTCTTGTAATTCAGAAATCTACATATACGTTTGTATCTTACAATTGTTACTAGAGGAGGTATCTAAAATACTTATACTTTTTTATAAGTTTTCCTACTTAATTTTTCTTAATAAACCTTACTTGTTGAACTTTTTTAGTTTTTTTATTTATAAAATCTTTTTTTATAAACCTTTTCTACTAATCCGTTTTTAGGAATAGTATTTTGATTAAGAATGGAAGGACTAAACGTTAGATCAATAGACAATATAAATCCTACCAGACCCCCCAATTTTTTATGCGAATGAATATGAATTCTATAAGGATGGGATGAAGACTTTTTTTATTAATACTAGTGTTGATAACTTTGTTATGTTAACTGGAGACTACAAGATTCCAGATAAAAAAATAATACAATTCGCCAATCAAGAAAATCAAGAGTATCAACTTAACTTTAAGGTATGCAATACTTTATTATGTTCTAAAACCAAGAACATATATAGCCATATTTCATCATGTGAAGCTACTAATAGAATCTAGAAGAAATTAGATGTTACACATTTTGGTATGTCCAATGTCATTAAAACAATAAGATCTATTCTTAGAGATTAATAGCTTGGTTTTATGTTTCTTTATTTAGAACATGTATGCAAAGTTCAAAAAAGGTTTATGACTGTTGCCAATAGCCTTATGTTTATGAGTGATAAAGGTCTTGATGATTATATTCTTGTGGATAGGATAACAGTTATTATTCCCAATAAGTGGGAGTCCAAAAGAATAGTGATTGATGAGAATATAAAAGTTTCAAACATCACTCTTGATGAGTTATTCGGGACTCTTATACAACATGAAACTGTAATTAAGAGATATGTAGAGATCATTAAGAAAAATAATGGTAATGGTAGTGTTTCTTTCACTACTATATCAAATCATATAAAATCCAAGACTTCAGAAAGAGTTACTAGATAAAAATCCAATAAATCTACTGTTACATCTGAATCAAGTGATAGTGATCATCCTGAGAATGAAATTTCCAATCTTGCTCTAAGAATGGACAAGATTGTGGGAAATAAATATTTCAAATATAGATATGATAATAAAGACAGAAAGGATAAGAAATATTCATAAGTGACTTGTTATGAATGCAAGAGGGCGGGTTATATCAGACCAGACTATCCTATGCTCAAAAGTAAATAAATAAAGGATATGCATTCAGAAATAAACAATAATAAGTACTATAAATCTACATCTAAGAAAATACTGAAATCTATTGATTCAGAGAGTTCCAGTGGTGGAGACTATACTAATGAATATTTGGATAGTGAATCTTCTAGACAGATGATTATCGGTCTTATAGCCAGAATTCCTACTGAAAATTAATTTTTCATAACTAAGGTAAACATTGTTGAATATTTAACCAATATTTCTTAAAATTCTAATTTCTCTGATGAATATTATTAAAAATATTTGGATGAATAATATTCCTCATCAGAAGATAATACCTTACCATCTTTTGAATAAGTATCTCAGTTTTCCAAGTTTCTTTATAACAAAAATAGAAATATCAATAAGAAACTTGATAATGAAAATTCTAGAATATCTATTTTTAAAAAAATAAGTATCAGATCTTTCAAAAGATCTTGATCAGAAAATCCTTGATTTTAAAAATGTTTCCAAAAACCTTTAGGAAGCTAATTCTAAGAAGGATAAACTTTCTAAGTATTTAAAAAATATTATTTCTAAGAAAAATGTTTTATATACTGACTCAAATTCTAAGACTAATGACTATGAGGATAATAATTTATTCATTAGACTAAAATATGAAATATTTTCCTTAAAGAAAATTTTGTAAAATTTTACTTCTGGAAGGAAATAATTTGATAAAATGTATTCACAATTTTTTCCTCTAAGGAATGGTTCTGGGTTTGGTTATTCTAACTCAAAACCAGTTTTTAATCACAACTATTTTGTACCCCAAAGTTCTTCTTTTTGTACCAAGTGTCAAAGTGGTGGAAATTGGGAGAAAATTTATTCTTTAAAAAATCAAATACTTAGGTTTTAATAAATCTTACTTTTCTAAACAAATATGGATACCTATTATTTTAATTTCTAATAATTCTAGATCCAAACAAGTTTAGATTTTGAAAGTCCATTTATTTCATTTTCAAGAAAACAAATAAAGTGCCGATAATAATATATTTTACATGGATAGTGGATGTTCCTAGAACATTAATGGTAATAAAAACTTCTTTGAAAAGATTTTTAAGATTAAAGGTGGAAAAGTAACTTTTAAAGACAATGATCAAAGAGAAATTATTGGTATAGGTAACATTTTTCTTCTTGTAAAAGCCTTAATTTCAAATGTTTTATTTTTTAAGGGTCTTAAGAATAACCTTATAAGAAAAATCAAATTATTTGATGAATATTATCTTGTGAATTTTAGGAATGATAAATTTCTAGTACAAAATTCCAAGGAATATTTTATTCTCTCTTATCATAGGCATGATACTCTTTATACACTTAACTTAGAAGACCTTAGGCACCAAGACTTATCTTGCCTTAGTGTAATAGAATATCAATCTTGGTTATGGAATAGAATACTAGGACATTGTCACCTTAAGAACTTATGTAAACTCTCAAAGAAAATACTTTTTAAGGATCTACCAGAGCTGAGATTTGATTCATAAAAAGTTTGAGATCCTTGTAAATATGGAAAGAAACATAAGTCAATCTTTAAATCAATTAGTTAAGTATCAACTTTTAATGCATTACAGCTAGTGCGTATTGAAATTTTCAGTCCAACACAAACTATATGTATTGGAGGAAAATAATTTGTATTTCTTTTAGTTGAGGTCTATTTTATAGAAAATAAGTCTAAATCATTTTCGTATTTTAAATATTTTTCAACCAAAGTTAAAAATGAAAACAACCTTAAATTGATAACTATTCGTAGTGATCATGGGGGGGGATTTGAAAATTCAAATTTTGAAACCTTTTTTAGTTAGAAATGAATAACTCATAACTTCTTAGCTCCAAGAACTCCCCAAAAAAATGGTGTTCTTGAAAGAAGAACTATATTCTTCAAGAGATAATAAGAACCATGTTGAGTGAATACTCTATTGCTAAACACTTTTGGGATGAAGTTGTTAGTACTTCTTGATATACTATAAATCATGTTTTAATTAGACCTTTTATTAATAAAATACCTTATGATTTATGAAATGGTCAAAAACCTAAAGTTTCTTAATTCAAAGTATTTAGATGCAAAGTATTCCTCTTGAATACTAAAGATAACTTACATAAATTCATACCCAAATCTGATGAAAGAATTTTCTTAGGTTGTTCCACAACTTCTAAATCTTATAGAGTTTTTAACAAAAATTCTTATATGGTTAAAGAAATAGTACATGTTAAATTTGATGAAACTGGTCCTTTTATTTTTAAACAAACCAAACCTACATCTTTGGATGTATTTTCAAAAACTAATCCTTAACCTTTGATGGAATATCCTTCTAATCAGGAAACTAATCAAGAAAATGTTCCCAAAGTATTTACCCCCTAATATTGTTTACCTTATGTTGATGAATAGGTTTTACAAAACCCAAATCAGTTATTTCTTAAGAATCATCCCCGTGATAGTTTCATTGGTGATGTAAATCAGCTTGTAAGGACTAGAAGTTCTCTAAGGAATAAAGTAGATCATCTATAATTTCTTTCCCAATTAGAACTTAAAAATACTGATAATGCTTCGGGTGATGATGATTGGATTAAATCTATGCAATATGAACTAAATGAATTTGAAAGGAACAATGTTTTGACCATGGTTGAAAGACCTTAAGAAACTTTCGTAATTGAAGTAAAGTGGGTCTTCAGAAATAAATGTGATGAAAATGGAATCATTGTAAGAAATAAAGAAATATTATTTTCTAAAGGCTATAATCAACAAGAAGGAATAGACTATGAAGAAACCTACACTCTAGAAGCTAGTACAAGTCATATCCTCTTGTCCAGTGGGAAGTCTGAACCCAAGTCCCTCTCACTAAGGAGACTTCACTCAAGAGAGAACCCAAATCATCATAACACTAAAACCTAATATGAATAAACTATGTTTAACAACTAAATTCAAGCTCATAACTTCAATTACAAACTAAAGTCAAGGTAAAAAAAACTAAATATTACCTTGACATTACTAGTATGTTATGAAAATTTATAAGAATCAATTTATCTCATAAACTAAAAAATACATAATAATTCATGATATAAAAATTTTATAATTATATATAAATTTGGGAGTAAACTTTAAATAAATGAATAATTCACATATTTAAACATGAGATAAAAATTTATGAACTATTCATAATTTAAAATATTTAACTATAAAAAATTTATAATTTTAGATTTTTTATTATATAAATACCATAAATTCAAAAATAAACTCTTTATATCCATTCAATAAAATTAACTTATCATATTATTTATTATATAGAATTTTACTTTAAGTATATGTGATATTTAAAGAATTATAATCATATTATAACTCAATATTTATTATATAAATTATTTATATAATCTATATATCATATACCTAACATTATTTAAAACTTTTATTAAATCAATCATTAAAAAACTTTTAATGAGGTTTAAATAATTTCCAAATTAAGGATCTTTTAATTTGAACATTTTAAATTAAACATTATGAACATTTCATAATTTTCTTAAATATAAACACTATATTTTTCCTTATTTTGTAATTTATAAACTCTTTATAAATTTCACTTTATGATTTAAAAAACCCTTTATTTATAATTCACTAGGCATTCCATATAATTTTATAAAAGGTATTTTAAATATTAACTTTTAATATTAGGTAATATTAATAAATAAGTGTTTTATAAACACTTATTAATTAATATACACTCTTTATAATTAAATTATATATAATCATTTTATAAATTAATAAATATATTAAAATTATTTTTAGAATTAATTATAATCAATTTATAAATAATTAAATCGATTTATAATTTAATATAAAGGGAAACAATTTCCATATTCAATCATTTTTTATGACCCAAACATAATTGTAGGATATGATTCAAAGTTGTATACAATTATTTTGAAGAATTCATAATCGATGACTGATATAAGAGTAAGGTGTGATATTAGTCATATTTTATTACTAATTATCTATTCATTCTATATGATATCGAATATCAAATTAAATGAAATGTTTCATAACATTTTTATGATGTGATGCTTTGTTTTGAAAAACAGAGGTTGATAATTGTAACTAATGATAAGGAAGATATCATACATTATAATGGGAATAAATCTATGGATTTTTTTTGCATCACAACTTATGATATACTCATATAATATGTCATGTTACAACGAGACAAAAATAAATTTATACTGAATTTTATGATACAAAAATAATATTCAATACAATTCATAGAAACTTCATTCCATGCATGATTTCACAAATATGAATTGATGGGATTCTTTGATACTGTTAATAAGTTTCATAGAATATTAAAAAACTTTTTTAACTAACAAATTTAAGAAGAAACCAATCTCAAGATCACCCAATAAAAATAAATATGAAATACGTGTCTAAACAAAAATGAAGAATAATGTAAATTCGTACCTTTAATTTTTGAGCCATTTCACCTTCTTAATCACCATCAATGGGTTTGAAGATGATCACTAAAAGGTAACCGAATGAAATACCCTCTCCATTGTTATCAATGGTCTAACTTAAATCATATGATTCTTAGATGGGATCCCTATTTTTTCTCTACATTCTAGCACCTCATACATGTGGAAGGAATAGAAGAGGGACTCTAGGTGATAGAGTTCCAGCCAAAGGTTTGAGTATACACAACTATCATACCATAGAAGAGGTCCTCATATATCACTAAAGGAACCCCTTGTTGACACACATATCAACTCATGAATTAATAATAAATCATTTAATAATTCATCCAACACATGCATTATATGCATATTATAAGTGAAATATCGAGCATTACATCATATGTAACTCCTCATTTAATGATATATTCCATGGGTAGAATGTTCAGTTTCCCATATAATCATCAAAGTAAATAGAATACTTTATTAAATACAATATAATTTATTGTATGATATTATTTATCCATGAAATGGAATGAAATGCATGATTTCATACCCTTATGACAAGCCTTATGACATCTATCAGTTATATAGTATGAATGAGTAGTTAGTATAATGGAATATAATTCCATTCCTTATAATATCAAAATATTGTATAATATAATAGACATTTTAATGTGCGATACCTAGGAATGGGTTGGTCCACTGAGAAGGGGGGTTTAATATGTGGTTCTCTTTTTAAAACTTTCTTTAACTTGAAGTTAACCTTTATAACTTATTATGGTTATGATCCATTCATGTGAAAAGATAAACTATAACTATATGTATTAAAGTAAAAAAAAGTAAATCACATGAAATTTTTACAATTATTTGACCCAGTGAGGGAACATACTTCTTATTGTACTTGGAACTTCTAATATTTTCCACTATGATCAGTCATCAATTACAGTGGAATGGGAAGGTATCATTCTTTACCCAATAATTAATCTCACACAAATTGTCTCTTAACATAAGATTATACTAGTTATCACTAGTTTACAATAGTTTTATTATCTTATGAGACTCTTGAATTGAAAATAAACTTCTCACAAGTTTTGACCTCTAAAACTTCATTGTCTAGAACTTCTTTCATTAGGTAAACTCAACTCTAGGATATCCTTATTCTGATGAATGATGGTTAGATTATCTGTGATCTTATTCACTCATATAGGCTAAATATAATTAGTGAAAATTTTATCCTTATCAATAACCTTTTACTGAATGATATACCCCCCCACCCCTTAAATAACTAGACTTTCTGTCATAAATTTTGGGAATGCGTGGGTTATGATTTGAAACTCCCACTAACATTAAGTCTTATTTCAACAGCTATGAAAATCTTCTGAAGATATCATAGTTTTAATTTTTAAAGTCCTCTGTAAAACATAACATAAAAAAACTTCAAATTATCCATAGATTTTTTATAGAATCAGAAAATTTCCTTTTTGAATATTGAATGTTTAATTTTAGTCTTAGAATAATCATAATTGATGCAGTTTCATATTAATTACATTAAGATACTCATAACCTTATGGGGAATTTACAACTAGTGAACATACTTCTGGACAATTTACTTATGAAAAATGAACTTCATGTGAATGTACATCTAGTAAATATAGTTAAAGTGGATGTACTTATAATGAATGTGCTTCAGGTGAATGTAATTTCAATTAATGTCCTTAAGGTGAACGTAATTTAGGTGAACATACTTTATGTGAGATTACTTATGGTGAACATACTTCTATTGAACACTCAACTTTGGTTCAACACTTCATACCTTCATAAACTTCTGGTGAACTAACAAGAACCTCTAGACTTAACTCTTTATGACACCCTGCATCCAGTACCCTAGAGATGGTGGTTATTTTATTACAATGTTATGGAATACATAGATGAAATTATATGGGATCTAGAAGTTTAATAGTATCAGGAAACTAGATGCATAAATAAACATTACATTACATTGAATACTTAAGATAAATTATATGAAAACACATAAAAAACATTGTTATTTATCCTTGAAATTATATACATTATACATAGCAGTCATCATAGTTTCTTAGAGAAATGGAAAACGATATTGAAAAGGGTGAGCTCAGATGATTAATAAGGGGTATCATATAGTGGAATCTATAATAAAAACAACGCATCTGTAATATGGAGGGAATAAATGATAATCAAATAATGTCATATATAAATGATCACATAAGTTTAAAATACATCCATGCATCACATGATAGTATAAATAATAAAATTGAAAATTATAATTGATTTCATGGAGATGGAATGCACAATGCTAGATGTAACTACCCATCCTATATCACTATGAATACTAAACAGACCGGACCACCATGTGACCCCAAGCATATCTACCAAAATTCTAGAGGCTACCGACTAGTAGTGGGGGTCTAAGGAGTTATTGTGGGGATGCTATACCCCCAGTATTACAGTGTCCAATCATAAAATAAATAACATTGTATCATCCAAAAATCTATAACCATCAAAGTATGATGATAATATAATAGAAGAAACATGAAATAAATAAATAAATAAATAAAACTACAAAAGTGGATCTCCTCTCTACCCCGAGCCTTATCTCATCCAACACTCTAAACCATTCTAGATTCTTCTTCTTGATCATGCAATACTAGGCCTCAGACCAACCTATACATGAAACCAAGTGAGGGTCTAATCGGGTACCCCAATGGAATGTCATCCAGAGTAGGGTGTGAGTACATAACTTAGTAGGGAACCACTAACATGGTATCATCTATTCCAATAATTCAGTGATATGTACAAATGATATTCTCAGCTATAAACCAAAAATAAACTATATAAAGTAAATAAATAAATAAATATCCACCCATGATACCTATTTTTGGCTTGATTCTATAATATATCTGAGCATGTTGTGGAGATCATTCCAACCATAGTATCATAACTACCGTAAGTTCATATGTATATAACCCAATCCAATCCCAATAACCATCTCTAATCCTTGGTTCTATGAACCTGGTCAACTATACCTACTTCATCTAGTGTTATAGTGTCTCTGATCATGAGAATCACCTTTAGGGAACCTCTGTCCACTCATTGGAGATCCCACACTCACACCTCCACCATGATGAGTAGCACACCCTATGTTTTCATAGGGAATCCCTCGTCCTCAAGCCCTTAGGGTGAACCCCATGGTATATTACCTAGGTATTCATCACTATCAGACCAACATCTTATTCCTGGTAGGAGGAAGGATTTATCCAATCCTATATGTCCAGGAATAGTTGAAACCTATGCTACCCAAGCAATTGAATGGACTACCATACTCGATCTCATAGTTACTCACCTAGGCTTCCACATCTCATGGATCCTTAGATGAACCATCCCTGGTGTGTCCACCCAATCCTAGGGGTATCCTAGGAATTGACTGAAGGGATCCAACAGTCCCCCTCTATATTTCCAATAACCATACTTGAGGATATATGTCGTCTTAGCACCTCATACTACCATTAAAATCAAAGAAGTTCTAGGTGTTCACAATAGTCTAATGGTAATGAAATTTGACTCTTTGGATCCCCGAGAATACATAATGGTCTATCAAAAACAAGGTAATCGTAAGCATCCTAGTAATTCCAACATGTATGCAATCTCAAAGCTCTGATGCCGGATCCAAAGTACCACCTCTAAGAACCCACAATTGAATAAACTATATACATTTTATGCTAGTAAAACTAGGCATCATCCCTAAATATGTCATGACACTAGATCCCAAGCCTTCTATGAATCCTAGGGTTTCATCCTCATCCACAAGTGATACTAATGAATTCCATGCAATTATAATAGTTACAGGCCCAATAGTTGATTCCCATATGTCCTTTGAAATCTACATATCACAAAATAAATAAATTAAATCATATCAAGGTCTATTAAAATTCTCAATCCCACCACTATCATCTCATCCCCCACTAGTAGAAAAAGAGGCTTCTATGGAAGAACCTTAACTTTATTTTTTTTAACGACTTTAAAAGTGGTTTGGGAACCTTTTAAAGTAAGTTTTCTAGAAAACCAATTTTAAAAGGTATTTGGAATTAAATTTAACATTTGTTTTATTGAAAAAAAACAATAAATGTATTTAAAAAACCTTTTAATGTCATTTTCATATAGAATAGATGTCAAAAGTGTTTAAGAAAAGGTGATTTGAAACCCTCGTTTCTTCGAATCAAAAATTTTGAAACCTTATTCTCTTGAAGCTCAATAGCACTCAATGACCCTTGATCCTCACTTTATGTTGATTTTATTCATCTTACACATTGTTTCTCCTTAATATTCAGTCCTTCATCTATATTTCAAAAATCCTAGAACATTATCTAGTCCATGGAAACCATAATTCGGATGAAATGAAATTTTGGTTTCAAGATTTTTGTTTGTTCTTTTTTCTACTTCAATCTTTTCAAATTTTTCTCTTTAATCTTGAATTTTTCACCTTGTTTCCACCACCTTTAAGTAAGTTCATCGGAATATAGGATCTATTTTGAATTATCAACCTCCAAATTTTGTAAGTTATTTTTTTTATTTTTTCTATATAAACTAATTATATAGTATTTATAAATTGGATTCATATATTAATTTTTTTGTATGTATTTTAATTATCAATTATAATTATTTTTTTTAAATATTTTTTAGTCTTGTAAATTTTATTATGATTATAAATTGTTGTTCACTATAATATTTTTTTATTTGAAACTATTTTTATTGATAATTGTTTTTGTATTTATAGATTTTTTATAATTTTAATTTTTTTTGGTTAAAAATGTTTTATTTCATCAATTTTTTTAATTTAGAAATTGATTTTTCATTATAATGACTTTTGATTTTTTTTTAAACATTTCTCTTTTTAAAATTTTTTTAGATATGAATTTATTTTTTTAATAATAATGCATGTTTAAATTACCTTTTATATATATGATAATTTTTCTCTTAAATCATTCATTATTCACCCTATTATAACTACCTTTGAGTGATTTCATAAGAATTCATGATCAATTATGAATTATCGACCACCAAATTTTGTAAGTTATTTTTTTAGGATAAATTAATTTTATATTAGTTATTAATTTCATTCATCCATTCATTTTTTTCTATTCATTTTATTATCAAATATAAATTTTTTTGGTCATAATTTCTTTAATGTTATAAATTTTTTATGATAATAAAATTTTTATGATTGTAATTTATTTTTGGTTTTAATTGTTTGTATTTATAAATTTTTTATCATTATAATGTGTTTTTGGTTCAAATAATTGTTTTCCATTAAATTTTTCTTTCATTTATAAATTATTTTTTTCATTATTATTACTTTTGTGTTTTTTTTGTAACTTTTTTTTCATTTTTTAATTTTTTTAAGATATAAATTATGTGTTTAAAAATGAGGCATTTTTAAAGTATTTGTTTTTATATGTGCTTATATGTATAAATTTTTTTACATATATTTACATTTTATATGTATTAATATATTCATCAATTATGTTGTGATTTATTAGGTAATTAATGGATCATAATTGGATAAATGCATGAATAACTATTGATGAATATGAGAAAGGGGTTGACAGTTTCTTGGAATTTTCTAAATGAAATCTAGAAAACAAAGATGTGATTTTATGTCCATGCATAAAATGATTGAATATGAGTAAATTAGAGTATAGAGAAATCAAAGGCCATTTTATTTTCTATGGTTTATTCATAATTATACATACTGGATCTTTTATGATGAAATAAAAAAACAAGTCAATATCTAATGATGATGAATATGTTCCGCATCAAATGGAGGATCGCCTTGAATAATTAATTCATGATATAGGTGTTAAAAGCATTGAAAAAAAAGTTTTTAGCAACTATATAGAGATACTGAGAAACCACTATTATCAAGTTGCACTAAATTTATAGTGTTATAGATAGTTATTATATTAGAAAAAATGAAATAAATACATTGTTTGAGTGATAAAATTTTCAATGAATTTCTTAAAGTTTTAAAAGAGATACTTTCCGAAGGTAATGAGCTTCCAAATTCCAATTATGAGAAAAAATATCATATTCAATGGGATGATGGTATTAAAAGATACATATTTTCTCTAATGACTATGTTCTTTATATGAAGGAGTATGAAATTTTAACAAAATGTCCTAAATGTGATACATCATGATATAAAATTAAAGACAAATAAAATTGTGATTAATTCTCATAAATAGGCACTAAACCTATTACTAAAACAATCTGGTATCTCTTAATAATTCCTTTTTTGAATTATATATTTTCAAACTAAAATGATGAAAAGAGGATAATATAGTATACAGATGAGCTCATCTCTAATGGAAATCTACACCATCCTGTTAATTCACCATAATGGAAAATATTTGATCACAGTTTTTATAATTTTATAAATAAATTTAGAAATATCAAAATGGGTTTATGCATAGATGTAATAAATCTATATCAAATTCTCGGTATAAAAAATAGGTCATGTAATATTTTTTTAGTTATCTATAACTTATAACACATATATTTATGAAAATTAAATATGTTTTGATGAGATTGATGATTTCTAGACTAAAAAACTTGTAAATGATATTAATGTAAATCAGTCACCGTTGATTGATGATTTAAAAATTATATGGGAGACGAGTGTTACCGTATTTTATGCATACAAGAAAGATTATTTTATTTTTACCATTATGATAATTTTCACTTTAAATGACTTACCTACATATGGAAACCTATCTGGATATAGTGTTAAAGGATATAAAACTTGTCTAGTTTGAAAAGAGGGGACTTCGTATCATCAATTGTGAAATGGAAGAAAAACAATTTAATTGATAAATTAAATATTTTTTCAAATAGATCATCCTTATAGAAGATTTAAAAATGAATTTAATGGTTTAATAGAGTATTATCTTCCCTAAAACCATTATCGGCTGAATAATATTACAACCTGGAGAAAAAATTTAGTGTCAAATTTAAAAAGAAAGGAAGTTTTTGATTTTAACCAAATACATAGAAGAAAATATATATTTTATTCAAGTTACCTTATTAGAAATTTTTGGATGTAAACCATAACATTGACATTATTAATGTTGAGAAAAAAATATGACAGCCTAATTGGAACATTTTTTAACATAAATGGAATGAAAAAAAATGTATTTAAAGCAAGACTGGACTTAATAATGATGGGAATATGTTTACAGTTATCTCCCACAAAAAAATGAAATATAGCATATTTTCCTCTATAATTTCTCACATTAATCAAGGGTGAGAATATATATGTTTTTCAATGCCTTCATAGAATTAAATTACCAAGTGGGTTTTCATAAAATTAAAAAATTGGTATCATTTAAGGATTTTCATGTATTTATGAAAAATTTATTAATAGTTTCATTATGTAGAATATTACTAATTCTTGTCAAAAATTTATAATCAGGTTGTGTTACTTTTTCTGTCACACCCCAATCATGGATGCCCTTTTTTTTAATCTTTTCTTGGTCTCGGTTTGAATTTCTCTAAGTTTAATTGTGTTGGCGGGTTTCGCGCCGGTGCGCGGTCACCGCATCGTTAGCGGTGACGGTGTGTTCGGCCCAAGTGACCGTGTGTTCACCCGATGTTTAAATATTAAATTTTTTTATGTTCAAAATTAATATAATTAGTAGTATTAAATTGTTATAAATATTATTATTATTATTTTATTATTAGTATTGTTAAAGTATTATTATTATTATAGTTACGATATTATTATTATAATTATTATTATATTACTATTATTATTATTATTATTGTGTTAATAAAATGAAAAACAATTAAGCCCTAACACCCCCCGGTTTTCCCCTCCAGCATGAGCAGAACCCCCCCCCCCCCCCACGTCCCTTGCCCTAGCGCCACCAGCCCCTGCGCGGCCTCCCCGGAATCTCGGCGTCCCGGATCCCCCACGTGACCCGCACCCCATCGCCGGCGACCCCGCCTGCTCGTCGTCCCGGCCTCCCTCCCCTTCGTCGGTCCCGACCTCCCCATCACTGGCCTCACCCCGGCGTCTCAGCCACCTTTCGTTGCGCCGACCTCCTACGGTCCCAGCTCCCTCCGCCGCTCCACGACCTCCTACTTCACCCCAGCCCGATCTCCACCACTCCTTAGCCCTCCACCATGCCTCTGCACCCCTGCCCCTCCGTCTTCACCATTCCGATGTCGTCTCCCCATTATCTGGCATAGTTTCCGATGAGGTTCGCTCAGCTGGTGCGTCCTAGGCCAGCCCTGCTCCGGCGAGCTCCTCTACTTGGCGCGTTCCGATCAGCACGGCCAGATCCCGACACTCTCCCCTTGCTCGCGACCATCCTCTCTGGTTTGTGCATTTTATTTTATTTTCATCATTGGTGTTTTTATTTATTTTGGCCAAACCCTAGTGTTGTAGGTTGTAATTCGCACATTCATCTCGTTTATTAGGATGTGTTATGGGCCCACGGGGTGTTGTTAGTCCTTATGTTGAAGTTTCATCGCATCTGCACTTGTTTTGATGTAGGAGAATCCATGATTTTCCTTTCCGTTGCATTTCCTTTGATGCTTGATGTTTATTTAAATTTATAACTTTGTTTCACACCCATATGATACTCATGTTAAGATTGTTAGGATGTTTTGAAGTTGTCATGTTTTTCTGAAAATAGATTTTTATATAAATATTAGTTTATGCCCTTGTATATTGTGATTAAGGTGGTTGCTAAAGAAATGCAATTTATATTCCTTGGGTGAAATTGGATGGTTGAGTGAGGTTTTTCCCATTGAATTGTTTTTTAAATTGGTCTGGATCACGATTTAAAATTTACATGTGAAATGTGTTGATTCCCTCTTTATGTGGTTTAAAGTTTATTTTAGAAAGAGATTTTTGATTCATGAGCATGTTTTGTATTTTATAAATGAGAGAAATGGATTATTTTGAGTTGAAAGAAAATGGTGTATCTATTAAATTTGGTTTAAAATGTTTTTTTTGGTTTTAGAGGGTTCCATTGGATGAAGACACAACCATGGGTGCACTAGATGCACACAAGGTTGTGCAATCATGTGATGATGGCACCCTAGAGCTAGTCTCCCTCAAGAACGCCTCTTCTTCCCTCCCTCTTTTTTCTTCTAAAATTTTTCTTTGTTTTCCAAAATGGGGAAAACGGTGCTTCTTGTGTTCAAAAGATGGTTCCAAAATGAATCCCTCTTCATTGGTTCTATTGGCCTTGAAAAGTACTTGGGTGTGTGGTTGGAGGCTAGGGCCCGTTTGGCTCTTCAAACTTTAGTGCAATACTTGTGTTGACTCTTTGAAAAGAATATGTTTTGCGAAAATGTAAATGCCCATTTGGCTACTTAATGTGTTTTAGAAAATGGTTTGAATGTTATGTGTTGTGACGGCCCGGTTGGTACTTTGGTGATGTGATATATGTATGCTTATATTTATATATTTATATATATATATATATATATATATATACTTACGGGGCACCTCTACAGGGGGACTTCCCTTTGAGGGTTGTCGTGTAGCGATGTCCGTGTAAGGGGTTGGTAAGTGCGGTGAGATGAGTCATGCGTACGAGGGCCTCCCACATACACAGTCTTATTAAAACTACCATGGGTTCCTGGGTGTCTTATAGATTATCGAGTGACAGTTGCTTACTAACTCCGATTAGATGGGTTGGTACCCACTAGTAGAGTTAGAGGCCAGATGGGAAGTACCACTGATTTTGTCGTGAGGGTGATCGGTTGGTTATAGACTATGGGGCTTCACCATAGGCCCGCAGGTGGTTCCGAACCGAGTACGTCCAGGGGTTTTCTAGGGATTTTTAGGATCACCCATGGTTACTTTACTACGTTACTTGTTCACTTTCAGTGGTACTTACTTTACAGTTCTTACTGTCACCTGTTTCCCTTAGCACTATTTTTATTCCTTGTTGGCTTATTCACTTTCTATTGTACTAGTTAGTTCCATCTTGTTTTGTCTACTTGATTACTGATTAGAAAAGAAAATCTAGATCTTTCTGTTTTAATTTTCTCTATGAAATGATAAATGATTTTGGAAATGGTATGTAGTGTGTGTTGGATTTTTAAATGAAATAAAAGGTATGTTGTTTGTTTTAAAATTTGAAAAGCCTAATTTTTATAATTGTATTTCAAAATGGTGTCAGTGGATTTCTTTGGGAAAGGAAACTTTTGGATTCAGTGGTTTACTTTTTCATACCTACTGAGTACTTTTGTACTCACGCCTGTATTTTACCATTTCAGTTGCAGGTTCCCTTGTTCAGATTTTCTAGTTTGAGTCGCTCGGTGTTGGAGCGAGGTTGGTCTTTAGTTGGGTGGTGACCTAAGAGGTCACATGGAGGTACATTTGGTCGTGTGAATTTTATTTCATTTCCACTGTTAGTGTTTATCTATTCTATTTAGTTTGTGTTTTTGCCTCGATCCTACTTTTGTTTGGGCTGAAATTGTTCCCAACAATCAAATTTTGATGCCCGACACTAGTTTCCATCCCGGGGGGATCGGGAACGCCCCTTGGGACTTGCCGCGAGTCGTCTTAGGTGACCGTTTCAAGTTCAACCCCGGGCTGGTTTGTGACAAAATGGTATTAGAGGCAGGACCAGGTTCTTGTTATTTGGGGATGTTTGGTAGAAGGAGATTAGGACTGTCAGAACTCGAGAGGTAGATGTGGGAAGAGCATCATGAACTCTTGCTTGCGCTGATCCTTGAGTTACCAGGGGTAGTCCAGAAATTGTGTCTTTTGACATCGTTTTGGATTGAGGAATGAAAAAGGAGACGAGCCAGTGTCACGTCACGATTTCACATGGAGTAGTGACCCATGTGGAGTCTGAGTACACGGTTTAAGTTCCTCCTAGCTGTTGATGCTTACTTGGGGTGTGGCTCACTACCATGTTGTCGGGTTAAGCTTAACTGCTAGTTCCTCATTCTGGTGATTCTTTGTAAGTTGTTCTATGTTTGGTTCTGGTTGGTGTGATCGTGTTTTTAAAATTAAAGTTTAATTTTGAAATGGAAGTGGTATCTTTAAAATGGGTTTAAATTGGTAAAGGGGTTTTTGAAATTTAAAGTGTTCTAGTTTCAAAACCGGGTGTTTGCTTGGAATTGGTAGGGAAATGGTTTCGGTACAACCTTAGGTGTCCTTTACGAATGTTTGCACATGTGGGAGTATGTGCATGGAATGTGCGTGTTGACGTGCATAGATGAAAGCAGATGAAGACATGTGCAATAGTTCATGGGATTACTGGGGTGTGTACTTGGAATTAAAGGCTTGAACTTGATTCTCTAAAGTGATTTTAAAACAGGGATTTTTTGGGTTATGTTTGTATTTTTTTGGTTTTGAGCCAGTTATTTTGGCTCAGGATGTTACCTTTAATTATATATTGATTTGATATTAGTCATGGCTATGTGTTTTACATTTTGTTCATAGAATTCCTCCCAGAAAGGTCCCCAAGGATTCTGATACGTCATGCCCAGCTTTTGGTCCTTCTCAGACTTTGCCTGTTCTTCATGGTGATCAGGGTCCGTTAGAGGCAGTAGAATGGCTAGAGGAAGTGGAGAGTATCTTTAGAATGTTGGGGACTCCTGAGACTATTAGAGTTCGTACTGTTATGGGATTGTTTGAAGGTCCAGCTCTGGACTAGTGGAAGGTGTTTTCCCCATCGTCAACGCAAGTTGGGATGATGTGGGATGTCTTTAAAACCATCTTCGTCCAAGGATTTATACCTGAAGAAGTGAATGCGATGAAAAAGGGAGAGCTCGTTCATATTCAACAGGGTCAACAGACAGTGAAAGCATATGTTGACCATTTCAAGGAACTGATTGCCTTTTCTCCAGAGGTGGTGTCGCATGAGCTCATGAAGGCCTCTCTTTTTACTGGGGGTCTCCATCTAGAAATCAAGGAGCGGGTCCTCCCTCCTAAAGACCATCATTTCGAGAAGTTGGTGGAGGAAGCGTTTTTAGTAGAGTTGGTGTCTGGAGCGCAGGTGGTTGGTAGTCCAGCGTACCGAGTTGTTCGTGGGGTTTTCCATCTAGCGAGGAAAGGATGGTAGAGAAACCTGTGCCTAAGGAGTTATCTCCTTTGGTCCCAGCTCTCGGTTTGTCAGACCATTCAGTGGTATGCTATCAGTGTGGTTGTTTCGGACATTTGAATCCATCCTGTCACAACCCTCTGAAGAGGTGTCATCGTTGCGGTTGTCTGGGTCATTTGGAGAAGTTTTGCAGGAAGCGTCGCTTGAAGAGGACATCGTGATTGGAGAGTGTCAGTACCTGACTGTGAGGTAGGAGATGCTTCAGCCATCAGAGCCCCAACCACAGGTCTCAGGGTGAAGCTCGTGCATAGTCAGGAGTCCCGAGGGGTGTGAATCCTTGGTCCGGGTTTTGTGTTCTGTGTTGGCGGTGGAATAATTAAAATCTTTTTGTACTTGTTTTTTTGCTGTTAAAGTTTTGACGTTATTATAAGTTCATTGTTTTATCATGGGGTTATCATGGACTCATTCTATTCTGATCTAAGTAGTCTCATTTTTTTGGATGTGGTTATGTTTTGTGGATTTCAATGGGTCATGTTTTCAACTCGATGTCGGGTGAAGTCTTTTCTGTGGGTTTCCCCCTAGTGTTGAAGGTCATTGACTTTGGTCAAGGATTCAACATTTCAAAGAAGGTTTTGTTTTTCACTCAGGCTATAAGAGTTGGTTTAAATCAGTTGGGAGTTCCTGCGTCGACCCCCCTTTCCTAGGGTTTTCTATTTAGATGGTTAATTTTTCTGCACAAGTTGAGCTCTTGTGGTGGGGAGAACCCCTTCGTGTTCTCCCCTCAACCTCAGACTTCAGTTTTCTCTTGAATCGGTCGGGTGTGACTTGTGTAGAGTAAGGTCATCCTAATATTCTCAGTTCTCTTCGGTTCCTTCAGTTCTGTTTGGGCATAGACTTGAATATTGGCCGAATTTTTCCTTGGTGACTTTCTGGGGGCAGAAAGTGTCTTTGGTGGGGAGAATTGTCACACCCCGGCCACGGATGCCCTTGTTTTTAATCTTTTCTTGGTCCTGGTTTGAATTTGTCTAAGTTTAATTGTGTTGGTGGGTTTTGCGCTGGTGCGCGGTCACTGCATCGTTAGCGGTGATAGTGCGTTCGGCCCGGGTGACCGCGTGTTCACCCGACGTTTAAATATTAAATTTTTTTATGTTCACAATTAATATAATTAGTAGTATTAAATTATTATAAATATTATTATTATTATTTTATTATTATGATTGTTAAAGTATTATTATTATTATAGTTACGATATTATTATTATTATTCATATATTATTACTATTATTATTATTTTCGTGTTAATAAAATGAAAGAAACCCTAACACCCCCCCTGGTTTTCCCCTCCAGCGCAAAAAGAACCCCCCCCCTCCCTTTCCCTAGCATCGTCGGCCCCTGCACGTCCTCCCCGGCATCCTGGCTCCCCCGCCCGACCCACACCCCGTCGTCGGTGACCCCGCCTGCACGCCATCTTGGCCTCCCTCCCCTTCACTAGTCCCGGCCTCCCCGTCACCAGCCTCGCCCTAGAGTCCCGACCACCTTTCATCGTGCCGACCTCCTGCGGTTCGGGCTCCCTCTGTCACTCCTCAGCCTCCCGCTTCACCCCAGCCCGACCTCCGCCGCTCCCCAACCCTCTGCCGCACCTCTGCACCCCTGCCCCTCCGGCTTCACCGTTTCGACACCATCTCCCCGTTGTCCGGCACAGTTTCCAGTGAGGTTTGCTTATTCGGCCCGTCCCCATCCAGCCTCGCTCCTCTTCACACCAGACCACTCTGGCGAGCTCCTCTGCTCGGCGTGCTCCGATCAGTGCGGCCCGATCCCGATGCTCACCCCTTGCTCGCGACCATCCACTCTGGTTTGTGCATTTTGTTTTATTTTCATATTTGGTTTTTTTCTTTATTTTGGCCAAAACCTAGTGACGCATGTTGTAATTCTCACATTCATCTCATTGATTAGGATGTGTGATTAGCCCGCGGGGTGTTTGTAGTCCTTACGTTGAAGTTTCGTCACATCTGCACTTGGTTTGAGGTAGGCGAATCCATGATTTTCCTTTCCATTGCTTTCCTTTGATGCTTGATGTTTATTTAAATTTATAACTTTGTTTCAAACCCATATGATACTCATTTTATGCCTGTTATGATGTTTTGAAGTTTTCATGTTTTGCTGAAAATAGATTTTTATATAAATCTTGGTTTATTCCCTTGTGTATTGTGCTTAAGGCGGTTGCTAAAGAAATGTAATTTATGTTCCTTGGGTTAAATTGGATGGTTGAGTGGGTTTTTTCCAATTGAATTGTTTGTTAAATTGGTTTGGATAACGATTTAAACTTTATATGCGAAATGTATTGATTCCCTCTTTGCATTGTTTAAAGTTTGTTTTAGAAAGAGCTTTTTGATTCATAAGCATGTCTTTTATTTTATAAATGATAGAAATTGATGATTTTGAGTTGAAATCAAATGGTGTATCTATTAAATTTGGTTTAAAATGTTTTGGTTGGTTTTAGAGGGTTCCATTGGATGAAGACACAACCATGGGTGCACTAGATGCACACATGGTTGTGCAATCAAGTGATGATGGCACCCTAGAGCTAGTCTCCCTCAAGAACACCTCTTCTTTTCACCCTCTTTTTTCTTCTAAAATATTTCTTTGTTTTCCAAATTGGGGAAAATGGTGCTTCTTGTGTTCAAAATATGGTTCCAAAATGCGTCCCTCTTCATTGGTTCGATTGGCCTTGAAAAGTACTTGGGTGTGTGGTTGGAGGCTAGGGCTCGTTTGGATCTTCAAACTTTAGTGAAATACTTATGTTGACTCTTTGAAAAGAATATGTTTTGAGAAAATGTAAATGCATGTTTGGAAACTTAATATGTTTTAGAAAATGGTTTGAATGTTATGTGTTGTGACGGCCCAGTTGGTACTTTAGTGATGTGATATATGTATACTTATATTTATATATATATATATATACATACTTATGGGGCACCTCTACAGGGGGACTTCCCTTTGAGGGTTTTCGTGTAGCGATGTTCATGTAAGGGGTTGGAAAGTGCGGTGAGATGAGTCACGCGTGCGAGGGCCTCCTACTAACACAGTATTATTAAAAATACCATGGGTTTCTAGGCGTCTTATATATTATCGAGTGACGGTTTATTACTAACCCCGATTAGACAGGTTGGTACCCACTGGTAGAGTTAGAGGCCATATGGGAAGTGCCGCTGATTTTGTCGCGAGGGTGATCAGTTGGTTATAGACTATGGGGCTTCACCATACGGCGGCAGGTGGTTCCAAACCGAGTACGTCCAGGGGTTTTCTATGGATGTTTAGGATCACCCATGGTTACTTGACTACATTACTTGTTCACTTTCAGTGGTACTTACTTTACAGTTCTTACTGTCACCTGTTTCCCTTAGTACTGTTTGTTTTCCTTATTGGATTATTCACTTTCTATTGTACTAGTGTGTTCCAGGTTGTTTTGTCTACTTTATTACTGATTAGAAAAGAAAATCTAGATCTTTCTGTTTTTATTTTCTTTAGGAAATGATAAATTTCTACTTTCTTACTGATTAGAAAATAAAATTTATATCTTTCTGTTTTGATTTTCTTTATGAAATGATAAATGATTTTGGAAATGGCATGTAGCGTGTGTTTTATTTTTAAATGAAAGAAAAGGTATGTTGTTTGTTTTAAAATTTGAAAAGCCTACTTTTTATAATTGTATTTAAAACTGGTGTCAGTGGATTTCTTTGGGAAAGGAAACTTTTGGATTCAGTGGTTTACTTTGGCATACCTACTGAGTACTTTTGTACTCACGCCTGTCTTTTACCATTTCAGTTGCAGGTTCCCTTGTTCAAGTTTTCTGGTTTGAGTCGCTCGGTGTTGGAGCGAGGTTGGTCTTTAGTTGGGTGGTGACCTGAGAGGTCACATGGAGGTACGTTTGGTCGTGTGACTTTTATTTCATTTTCACTGTTAGTGTTTATCTGTTCTGTTTAGTTTGTGTTTTTGCCTCGACCTTGCTTTTGTTTGGGATGAAATTGTTCCCAATGATCAAATTTTGATGCCCGGCACTAATTTCCATCCCAGGGGGATTGGGAACGCCCCTCGGGACTTGCCGCGAGCTGGCTCGGGTGACCGGTTTAGATTCGATCCTGGGCTGGTTCGTGACATTTTCAATTCAATTTAAAACAAATTCTTAAATCCATACGTGTTAGATGTGTTGGAGAATGAATTTTTCCTTATACATTGTCAACTATATATGTATTTTTCTCCCTCGTTTTTTGATTTAATGGTTCATCTTTTGATTCATTTGATGTGAGAGATAAGAATATATGGTCCTATTTATTTATTTTTGATGTATCATTTTGAAATATATATGAAAATTTTAAAGGGATATTGTAACAACCAATAATTTTATCAATGAAATTTCCCTTCTTATAATTATTTGATGTAGTATAGGGCACATACATCCCATAAAGAACCCAATAAAACATTATTTTTATAAATGAATAATGATACTTTAGTTAGAAAACAAACCAATAATAATTCCAAATATTATAGTGGGATAATAAATAGAAAAAGAGATAATAAGAATAAGAAAATTTAGATCGACTTGATCCCTTAGAATAACCATACTCACAAAAAAAATATGTGGAAATAAAACATAGTCTTAATAATAAAATATTCATTTAAAAGATGAAAATATATATAACCTTCAGAGAAAATATAAGTGATTGATGAATGGAATAATATGTATTTATAGGAAGCAATAAACCCTTATGACCATTAGAAATACGACTGTTGGAATAGTAACCTGGCTGTTGGAATAGTAGTGTGACTGTTTGGAATAGTAATATGAAAATTAGAATACTAACCACACCTATGAAATTATAAATAAAATTTATTTATTTTATGAATGAAAGTATGATATATTTATATCATTTAATAAGTAAATAAATGTTTTAAAAATAATAAATTAAGTGTTGGTATTTTTTTGAAACATAAATGTTTGCTTACAATTTTATAATTAATATAATTATTTAAAATAAAATTTATTTTCATAAAATAGATTCATAAATTAATATTTTTTATTACAATTATAATATTATTTTATGATACCTTATTTAATTTTTCAATGTTTCATAAAATCCGTTATAATATTAAAATATTTATTTTTCGAATAAATATTGATTTTAATTAAAATTTAAATTTATCATATTTAGAAAATTATTTTCATAAAATGGAGTCCATTTTTTAAATCTACACATTAAAAAATGGTTAGGGTGAATTTTTTGGATTTTTCTAAAATAGTTGATTTTTTAGTGAATAGTGAAATATGATAATTTTCAGTATGGGATAAATACATGAATTTTTAAGTCATTTTTGAAATATGGATTATGTAAGAACCATTATATTGAACACTCCTTCATTATTTAATGTATTTGTTAAAAATTATGAACACTACTGATAGTCTTGAGCCAAAGTAATAAAGAAATAAATAAAATAATCAAAAAACACCCCTCTCCTCCCCTATAAATACCACCCATCGTCACCCCTTCTCCTCACACATTATAAGTCTTGTGTCTTGTATAAATTATGCCAAATTCTCTTCCCAATACTATTCCACTAGTCCAAGATCTTCTAGTATCAATAAAAGACCAAACCCAAGTGCCTTAAGGATGTTCTCAATGAGACGATATTCAAGAGGTAAAATCCTCTACCTTTCCCTTTTAAATTCATTCTTTCTTCTACCTCATCCGTTATCCCAACATCCAAACTTACATGATAACTCTAGTATAATACTTATACTATAATTTGTTTTATTTTAATGGAATATTCATCATAAAATCTCTTCCCTTCTCTTTTTATTCTAAAAATGAAAACATCATTCGTGATGTATCAATTCACCGCCTTCATGGATGATGATTTTTCATTTTCAATTATTTCCCTCAAGGATAGTCATAAAACCATTATAATAGTTATAAAATATTTTAAAATGTATATTATATCTTTTTTCATGTTATGTAACTAATATGTATACATGATATTAAATATTAAAACCAAACTAGTTCATGGTAATCAAAATAATGCCAAAAATAAACTAAACGTTTATCATTAAAATTTTATCAAATTAATCATTCTCATACCATAAAAAATAATATATGTAACCATTTAGAATTTTGGAATATTAATATTACCATATAATTCCACTTCTGTAGTTTTTTATCTATTTTATATGAACTCTCATAATTATACTCCAGGGAACCAACCATAAAACCATGAAATAAACACTTTCAGATAAACAAAATTAGACATTATAACTTATCAAAATGGCCATAAATAAAGTTAATAAAATTATAAAAAAATTAAAATATATTTTGATTATGTTCTTAATTAAATTATTAATTAATCTAATTTTATTATCCAAGACATTAAGGGAAAGTGTAGAGCACATTTGTACATAAGGTAAGGGATTTATAGAAACCTCTAAATTAACTTTGGGTTATGATTTGTTTCTATTTATAGAAAAAAAATCTTCATTAATCTTATGTAATTATTATAAATTATATTTATATGTTCCATAGTTATGTATCCAGATCAATTCATCCTTCTTTTATGAGGAAATACATGTTTAAAAATGTTCACTTCTCAATTCCTCTTGATAAACAAGCCTAATTAAAGGGAACATCTACATTTATTACCCATTTTAACGTACACTTCATAATATATTTTAAGCCACCATTATTTTTATAAAATCAGTCATTTTATCAAGAAAACTATATTCATTAATTTATGGTTTTATATAAACAATTATTCATTTTTTCATCTTTAAAGACTCTTTAATATTTTTCCTTAAACTGCACTAAAGTAGCTCATTTCTAAAATTTCTTAAACACTATTTTTACATGTTTTCACTTTAGTTAGACATAATTTATCATGATAAATACCTATTTTCTCATATTAAATTCCAAGTGTGATTTAAATCCATACTTTCATGGACACCATTATTATATTCCCTTTGTTTATACCTTATGATAGGATTATGATACCCATTAATTTCCATAAGAAACCCTTATGTTTATTACTTATTATTGATTCTTTATGTGGAACACATATACATGAACATGTTATTATGGGTGAGCCCAAATATCTCTCTAATTAATTGGGTAATATTTAGTATCATGAGACATAATGTATGGGATTAGGGAGTAAACCCAATCCATTATAGGACTTTTTCCAACATGTGATATAGTCTTAGCAGTTATCCCTGACACATGTTTATGTCATATTATATGTTTCTTCCACATTCCTATTTTTCTATGATCATATGATTCCATGTTCTATGTGCTATGATTCCATGTTCTATGTGCTATGATTCCATATTATTATTCATGTTCCATTCCTTTTATGTTATCATTTTGTGACCTCTAACTCATCTGTTATACTTTGTACCCATATTTATTCCCTTATGGTACTTTTTAGATCATCCATTTTGTCTATTTATTCTCCAGATGATCCTGTGAAAATATAGGATCTCAAAGGAATTTTGGATCTCATTATGGAATATTAATAAATATATTTTTTATGTTTTTAATTCTATGTACCTAATCTTCCAAAGACACTAGATTATATAAACCTTGGTTTGTTTCTGATGAATAATTGTTCTTAAAATCATGTAATAATATGTGTAAAAGGATAGGTTTTCTATAGTTAGTATCATATCATGGTCTAGTTATTTTGGGGGATTATGAATACAAAACTTTCAGTAGAACCTTATGGATAATTCTATCACCATGAATAACCTATTTTGAAACTTAGGTAATCACAAGTTAGGATATACTTTTAAATTGTAAGTTTATCATTCCATGTTTAAATTTTCTTTTTATGTGATTATTAACTAAGTATTTAATACCCCCTTAATTGTATTTTCCTTTTCTTAGTTAATTGAGGGAAATATGAGAACTCATTCCAACAATCAAAGTGATAGGTTGTGTGATGATTTCTATAATGAAATTAGAAATATGATGTGAACAAGATCTCGGAACTTCATGATAGTACTGGATCAAATGGATCAAGTTATGAGTAATAACTTGAATCTTATGTAATTCCCTCTTCTTAAGAAATAGAAAGTTTCAGTCGAATCCTTTATGTGACAAAGGCCTCCTATATTTAGTGGATCTTTTGATACCCTCATCATAGAACAATGGATTAAATCCATTTAGAATATATTCTTTTTCCTTAAATTCACAAAAGAAGATAAATTCAAACTAGTGGTCTATCATTTTGATGGGAAAGAAGATCAGTGGTGGACACTGATTAAAAAGATGAAGTTTAAGGATGAAATTGATTCCATGGATTAGGAAGGATTAAAAAAATATTTTTCAATAAATAGTTTCCCTAAAATCTCCATCTTAATATGGAGAGGGAGTTCCTTAGACTGAATAAATAGGAAGATGAATCTATCAGGGAATACAAGGAAAATTTCACAAGGCTTGCATGATCCACCTTCTTCTTTTTCATGAACACTAAAATCATGGTGGATTTATTCTTTAGTTGGGTAAATATAATTCTATTAAAATCCATGGATATTCGATACTTTGATATCTATAAGGATATTGTCTGATGTGACCTTAATTTTGAGATGGAGATTGGTGACTCTTAGTGGTCTCTTGGTCTTGGAGAAAAAAAAAATCAAAAAATAGAGTTTAATATGGTAGGATCAATAGATAAATCACATGAAGGAAAGAAAACTCAACATCCCACATGTCAAAAGTGTGGGAAGAAGCATCCTAAGAACTTTATAAAGGGGACTAAGACATGTTTCAAATATAGAAGAGATGGGAATCATAATAATTAATATTGAGGGGATATTAAGAAGCCCACAAATGAAAAATAATAAATGAAGGTTCAGATCAACACTCAACCTGTAGTGTTGTGTTTCAACTACAAGAAACATGGTAATTATGAGATCCAATTCCCTATGCTAAGGGTTGTCGGAGTAAATCAACAACAACAACCTCTAAATAGGAAAGGAAGGCCATATGTTATCACTACTGCTGAGGTGGAGCCTAAAAATGATTTTATGACAGGTATACAGGTTATTTATTCAAGAATAGTGAATTTACCTTTTTATTTTGGTTCTACGCATTCATTCATGTCTTTCAAGTTTAGTAGAACTATTCAAACACCACCTAAAAAATATAAAGTTTGAGTTATCTGTGAGAATAGAAAATGGTGAAATTATTGCATCAAAAGTATATAACTCCTCCCTAGTTAATGTTTGTGGACTAAACCTCCCATAAAATATCATCCTACTGCCTTTGGTGGAGTTTGATGCTATATTGGGCATGGATTGGCTATATTTATATAAATCCAACATGAACTATCAATAAAATAAGATCACTCTTCACATCTTGACGTATCCTCTAATTATTTAAAAGTGTAAGGAGGGGGGTGAATCTCTTTCAAAATCATTATCTCAATTGTGGATATTATTGTGTTATGACAACCATATATATCTAAGATGCTTGAGAAAAATGGGGATAATTGTCACACCCCGACCACGGGTTTCTTTTATTTTTAATTATTTTTCAATATTTAATCTTTCTTTGAAGTTCGGGTTTGGGCCCGAGTTTAAAAAATTTGAAGTTTGTTGACCTTGGTAGGTTTCGGGTCAATGCACGGGCACCGCATAGTTAGATGTAACTGTGTGGTTAGCCCAGGAAACCATGTAGCTGGACAATTCTTAAAATGAATAAATTTTATAAATGTGTATACGTTAATATTGACAATATTATTGGATAGATAATAATAATATTATTATTATTATTAAATTTTTCTAATACTATTATTTTTTAATTTATATTAATAGTATTACATTTTAAATTGTTATTAATGTGATAATTATTATTCTAATTATTATTATCTTTATTATTATGTTGTTTTTATTATTATTATTATTAGTATATTTTTTGTAAAAAAAGAAAAAAAATAAAGTGAAGAAACCCAAGGAGGGTCGTAGCTCCCCCCCCCCTCTTCTTCTCCCATGGTGTTGAACCCCCCTCCCCCTACTTCCTTTTGTGTGTGTAGCCCTCAAGCCCAGACCCATCCTTCCCCCATCAGTGCTCCATTCAACTCCCCATCTGGCCACCATATCTCCTCACAGTGCGCCCTCCTCCATCCGCAGAACCCCCTCCTTCTCGACCTGACCTGCATAGTGCCCTCTCTCGCTCAACCTGACCTCCAGCCGCCCTCCAATCTATTTATCGAAGTGCAAACCTCCTCCTCCCTTACTACTTTTACTTCACCTCCCCTAATTTGGCACAAACCCTCCACCTCTGGTATCTTTCTCTCTAATTTTTGGGGGTTTCCTTTATTTTGTACAAACCCTAATCATGGGGCATATCGATATGTTTTTATTAATTTTTTGGGTGTGTGAAGGGAGCGTGAAGCTCAGTTCTTCCATCTTCTGAAGCGGTGTCGCATTCACACACCATTTAGGTAGTCGAATCCACATATTTCCATTCCGATTAAATCCATTTAATGCTTGAGTGTTTTAATTGAATTTTTTGACTTTATTCACACCTTCATAACACACTTATTTAATTTTTTATAGTGTTTTCAAGTTGGTATATTTTTCTAAAAATTGTTTTGAAGTGTTTTTCTAGTTATGCTTATATGTGCCTATGGAAAATGTGTTTCATTGAATGTCAAATGTTGTTATGATAATTTTTAAATGTGATATGAACCTCTATAAGGCATTTAGTTATCGTATTGTGGTGTTTTTGTGTTGGTATAAACTGTTAAAAATTGTCTTTCAAATGATTCTTTGAATATTTCTAGATATTAGTACACCCATTTTGGTTGATAAAATATTATGTCCTTTAAAAGTGAATTCAATCCTTGTCATGTTATTTTACCCTTTTTAAATATTTTTGTAACTTAGTTTTATTTTTTTAATTTGTGTCAATGTACAAATTGGATGCCATTTTAGTTAATGGACTTGAAAAATTGTTTTTTAGAAGGATTGAGTGTTGGTTTAGAAATTAATTCATGGTTTTATAAATGGATTGGGGGTTTTATAAAAAAAATTTGTTTTAATTATGTTGTGATGGTAATTTCTTGTAGGTGAACTTGGTCTGATGTTTATGATTTGGAAATTGTATTAAAATTGTAAAGGGTTTTATGGTTTTAAGGGGATTGTTTTGTGTTTTCTAAATAATTTGGATGGTTGATTTATTTTTAAAGTAATTGCTGATTTTTTGGAAATAGTTTTGAGTGTCCTCTTAGATGTTTGGCGTACCATTGGATGTTGGAACATCCATGGGTGCACTAGGTGCACACATGGATGTTCCCTCAAATGAAGATGGATCTTTAAATCACTGTTTCCTTGAAATCATGGTTACCTAAATGGTTCTTGTTTTCCAAATGATATTGGTCCCTCTAGATCAATTAATTAAATCTTTGGGGGCTCCTTGGTGGTGTGCTCAAACACATATATAGGTACGTATGTGTATATGTATATATACCTTCCTTGTATATATTTTCTCATGGTGGGGGAATATGTATATTGGATTAAGGGTGTATATATATATATATATTAGAATGTATGTGTGTGCTGGTATGGGTGATTTTCATCAAAAGATTCAAGTGTTGAAGTGTCACGTCTTGGTACGCTTCCTTTTTGAGGTAGGCCCTCTATGCATGTGCCTTTAATTTTAATTCCATGATTGCTTACAATTTTTTTTAAAAAAAGTGTGTTTACATATTAATGTGGTATTTATATATGTAGATATTTATATGTGTTTGGTGAAATGTATTTCACCTCTTAGATAGTGTTTTCCCATTAATTTTCATAAATTTTCTAAGCCCATTTATAAATTACTTTTAATTATTAAGGTGTCCTAAGTGTTTTAGAATATTTTACTAAACTTTTCCTAGTTGTGAAGTGTATTTTGTGAAACAAAATGTCTTTGGTTAAATTTTTTGTTTAAAACCTGACTTGTTTGGCACCTTAAAGCGTGTTTTTACAATTCAATGACATGAAGGCTTGTTGGGCACTTTTTAAGTGTATTGTGTGTTTTTTTAACCTGGAATTTCAAATGTATTTATGAAGTGAATTTGGTTTGAAATATTTTTATGGTATAATGTAATGATAATACTAAAGTCCTAGTGGGAACCTTATGTCACTTTGAAAGTTTGAATTCCTGATTGGAAACTTAAAGTGCTTTGTGAAATGGTTTAAAAGTTTGTGTGACGTGACGGCCCGGTTGGCATCTTGGTTGATATGATGTGTACATGTTTATAAATACATACATATATATATACATATATATATATATAGTTGGAACCTTTATGGTAGGGATATCCCTTTATGGGTTATCGTATAGGGTGTTCGTGTTTGGGGTAGGCAATTTTGGTGACAGTAGGTAAGGTGACTCATGCGTGCGAGGGCCTCTTACTTACATAGTATTACTATTACCACTATGGGTTCCCAGGAATATTTTAGAGGGTTGAGTGATAGTTTCTTCTCAACCCCAATTAGCTGGGTTGGTACCCCCTAGATTTTTTGTTAGGCCAGGCGGGTTGTTTCACTGGATTGGTCAGTTGAGAACGGCTAGTTGGTTATAGACTTATGAACTTCACCATACGCTGATATTTAGTTCCGAACCGAGTACATCCAAGGATCACGCTAGGGATGTTTATGAAATTCCCAAGCTTGCATACTTGTAGGTTCCTACTTTATTTTGTTGCACTTCTAGTTATTTGATCTCATGACACTTTTACTTTTTCATATTAAATAACCTGTTTTAGTACAACTAGATTTTAAAATAATTCATTGTGATGACTTATATTATTTGGTAATTGAATTAGAAAAATGAAATGAAAAGGGGGTTTTCTTAAAAGTAAACACTTGTTACCTATTTTGATAAAATATTGGAAAACCATATTTTTATGTATCTTATTTTCAAACTAGAAATAAAGGATTTCACTTTAGAGGTGGGGCATAGGGAATGGTTTATTTTTGGAATTCCTACTAAAAAACTTGATGCTCACGCCGACTTTATATTTTTAGTTTTAGGTTCCATTAGTGTTGGTTTTCTCTTGGAGTGAACTTGGTTTTGAGATGGGTGGTGACCTATGAGGTCACATGGAGGTATGTGTAGTTTTATTTCCTTTTCGCTGCTAGTTTTTATTTTTATTGTTAGTATTTATTTACATATTTATATTTTTTTCAAGGGCCAAATCATTCCAAATAGTCAAATTTGGATGTCTATTAGTAGTTTCCAGCCTATGCGGATCAACAACGCCCCTCGGGCCTTGCCACAGATCGTCTCGGGTAGCCAGTTCAGGGTCAA
This sequence comes from Viscum album, assembly GCA_963277665.1. NCBI lineage: Eukaryota > Viridiplantae > Streptophyta > Magnoliopsida > Santalales > Viscaceae > Viscum > Viscum album. Next base: position 418,716,090 of record OY728139.1, on the reverse strand, counting down.
ACCTAGTTGGTTCATGAAAAAATTGTATCAAAGGAGTCTCTTGTTATTTAGGGTGTCTGGTAGATAGAGATTAGGACTTTCGGGACTGGTGAGGTGGGTGTAGGAAGATCATCACGAACTATTGCTCACATTGATCCTCAAGTTACTAGGGGTAGTCCGAGATCTGAGTATTTTATCTTTGTTTTGGATTGAGGGATGACAACAGAGGCAAGATGGTGTTATGTTGTGATTTCACATAGAGTAGTGACCTATGTGGAGTTTGAGTATGTAGTTTAAGTTCCTCTTAGTTATTTATTCTTACTTGGGGCATGGCACACTACCATATTGTCGGGTTAATCATAACTGCTAGTTCCTCACTCTGAAGGTTTGGTGTAAGTTGGATTTTGTTTGATTTTGGTAGGTGTGAGTGTCTTCTAAAAATGGAAGTGGTTTTGAAATGAAAACATTTTCTTTCAAATGGTCTTAAATTGGTAATGTGGGTTTTAAAATTTCAAAATAAAAAGGGTTTTTGAAATGAAGATTATCTCTTTTAAATGGTTTTACATTCGTAAAATGGGTTCTAAAATTGATATTGTTTTGGTTGAAAATGTTGGTTCTTATTTGAAATTAGTAATTATATGGCTTGGTGCGACCCATGGTGTTCCTTATGAACATTTTCACATGTGGGGTCATGTGCATGGAATGTGTGTGTTGGCACTATGAATGGAAGCAGTTGAACACTTGTGCAATGGTTCATGGGATTTATTGGGTGTGTATTTGACATTAAAGTCTTAACCTAGTTTTCTAAAGGTGGTTTTTGAAAGGGTTGTTTTTGGATGTGTTTATATTTATTTGGTTATTGATACGGTTGTTTCTGGATGAAAGTTCTTTTATTGATATTTCTTCAGCTTGATATCAGTTTTGGCTTCGTTTTTTATATGTTGTTTAGAAAATGTCACCTAGAAAGGTCCCCAAGGTTTCCAATGAGTCATTCCCAGTTTTTGTTCCTTCTTAGACATTGCATATTATTCATGGTGATCAAGGACCATTAGAGGCAGTTATGTGGCTTGAAGAGGTAGAGCACATCTTTAGGATGTTGGGAACTCTTGAGGCTATTATATTTTGAGATGTTACAGGATTGTTTGAGAGTGTGGATTTGGATGAATGGGAGTTTTTTCCCATTGTAAATGAAATTTAGGATGATTTTGGATGTCTCTAAATCCATCATATTTCAATGGTTCATACTTGAAGAGGTGAAGACAAATAAAAGGGAAGAGATCATGTGTATTCATAAAAGGCCAACTGACAGTGAAGGCATATGTTGACCATTTCAAGGAATTGGTTTCCTTTTCTCCAAAGATAGTGTCAAAAAATCTAATGAAGACTTATCTTTTTCATGGGGGTCTTTGTCTAGAGATCAAGGGGAGGATCCTCCATTCTAAGAACCATCATTTGGAGAAGCCGGTAGATGAAGTGTTCCTAGTTGATATGGTTCTGAAAACGTAGATGGTTGGTAATCCAGTGCCTCTTGTTGTTCATGAAGGTTCCCCATCTAGAAAGGAGTGGATTCCAAAGGTACCTATTCCTAGTGAGTCATATTCATTGGTTCTGGTTTCAATTTCATCATACCATTCAGTTGTGTGCCACCAATGTGGCCGGTCCGGGTACTCGAAGTCGTCATGTCACATCCCTCCAAAGACGTGTCATTGTTGCGACTATCTGAGCCATCTGGAGAAGTTTTGTAGAAAGCGCTGCCTAAAGAGGACATTATAATTAGAGGATGCTAGTTCCTGACTATGAGGTAGGATATACTTCATCCATCATATCCCCATCCACAGGTCTCAAGGTGAAGCTCATGCACATTCGGGAGTTTCTGGGGGTGTGAAGCCTCAGTTCGAGTTTTGTGTTCCATGTTAGGATTGGAACATTTAAAGTCTTTTTACTCTTATTTTTATTATTTTAAAATTTCGATGTCATTATAAGTGCATCATTTTTTTTGTGAAGTTATAAGATATTGGTTCTATTATAATCTAAACAGTCTAATTATCTGTATGTTTCTTTTAGAACCATTTTTTTAGCGTGTGTTTTCCCCTCATGAGGGTTGGTTTTGTTTTTGGTTTTGGTTTCAGTTTTGGTTTCAGTTTTGTTTCAGTTTTAGTTTTGGTTTTCATTTCAGTTTTGGTTTCATTTGTGCTCTCTTGGAGATGTTTGGGTTTTTTGAGATGGGTGGAAAGCAGATCCAGTTCGTTTATGGGTTTTGGTTAGAGTTTCTTTTTGTGAAATATACCCCAAATATTGGGGGTTCAGTGGGTGTATAAAAGATTCTAGTTCTATTGGTGGATTTGTTTCACTTATGCTAAGGAAATTGGTCTAGTTAGGGTTTTCCTGGTTTGGGTTTAAGGTACCCTAGTTCCCAGTTGTGTGTAGATATTTTTTTTCTAGTGTGGAAATCTTGAGTTAGTTCTTGAGGTCCTAGTTTTTCAGGATTTTTCCCATGGTAGGTTTTTTTTTAAGTCTTGGTGGTGTTTATTGGGTTTTGGAGTTTTTTGTATTAGCCAAGTATTTGTGGTGGGGAGAACCCCCTCGTGTTCTCCCCAAGTTTTGGGTTATAGTTTCTCCTAGATCAGTCGAGTGTGACTTGGGGAAATAAACAGTCTCCTTGGAATTCTTTTTTTCTTCTAGTTTTGTTTGGGCATGGACTCAAGTTTTGGTTGTCTTTTAGTTTGATGACTTCTAAAGGCAGAAAGTGTATGTGGTGGGGAGAATTGTCACACCCCAACCACGGGTTTCTTTTATTTTTAATTATTTGTTAATATTGAATCTTTGGTTGAATTTTGGGTTCGGGTTTGGGTTTAAAAATTTTGTAGTTTGTTGACCTTGATGGGTTTTGGTCCGGTGTACGAGCACCACATGGTTAGCAGTAACTGTACGGTTGGCCCAAGAAACCTTGCGGCTGGAAAATTATTAAAATGAATAAATTTTATAAACATGTATAACGTAATAATGATAATATTATTTTTTAGATAGTAATATTATTGTTTTTATTATTAAATTATTTTAATACTATTATTCTTAAATTGATTTTAATAATATTACTTTTTAAATTATTATTAATGTGATGATTATTATTCTTATTCTTATTATCATTATTATTATTGTATTTTTTATTAAAAAAAGTGAAGAAACCCAAGAGGGGGTCATGACTCCCCCCCTCTTCTTCTCCCATGGCACCAAACCCCCCTCACCCCTACTTCTTTGGGCGTGCGCAGCCCCCAAGCTTGGACCCCTCCTTCCCTCGTCAGTGCTTCTGAAAGCTCCCCTTACAACCTCCCTAACTACTCCTGGCATGCCCTCCTCCATCTGCAACACCCCCTCCCACTTGACCTGACCTGCACAACACCCCCTCCTGCTCGATCCGACCTCCGAACACCCTCCGACCTATTTTTGAAAGTGAAAACCTCCTCCTCCCTTACTACATCAGCCACACCACCCCTTTTCTGGTACAATTCATCCACCTATGGTATATTTCTCTTTCAATTTTGTGGTTTTTCTTCATTTTTTCCAAACCCTAATCATGGGGTATGTCAATGTTTTTTTCTTAATTTTTAGGGTGTGCGAAGGGACTGCAAGACATGATTCTTCCCTATGCTGAAGCAACGTTTTGTTTTCACACCATTGAGGTAGCTGAATCCATGTTTTTATATTCTAATTAAATCCATTTAATTATTGACTATTTTTAATTAAATTTCTGACCTGATTCTCACCTTCGTAATGCACTTAGTTAATTTTTTATAGTGTTTTCAAGTTAGTATATTTTTCTAAAAAATAGTTTTGAAGTTTTTTCTTGGTTATGATTATATGTGCCTATGTAAAATGTGTTTTATTGAAGGTTAAATATTGTTTTGGTAATTTTTAAACATGAGTCACACCTCTGTAAGTCAGGTAGTTTTTGTATTTTGGTGTTTTTGTGATGTTATAAATTTTTCAAAAATTGTCTTTGAAATTATTATTCAAATATTTCTAGATATTAGTACACCCATTGTGGATGATAAAATATTATGTGTCCTTGAAAAGTTAATTAAAGCCTTATCATGTTATTTAAACCTTTTTAAATATTTTGGTAACTTATTTTTAATTTGTGAATTTATGTCAATTTAAAAATTGGATGCTCATTTAGTTTATGGCCTTGATAAAATGGCTTTTTGAAGGTTTTTGTTTTGGTTTAAAAAGAAATTCATGGTCTTATAAATTGTTTGTGGGTTTTTATGAAATTTTTAGTTTTAATTATGTTGTGATGGTAATTAATTGTTAGTGAACTTGGTCTAGTGTGTATTATTTGGCAATTGTATAAAAATATTTTGGAAAGGGTTTTATGGTTTTAAAAGGATTGTTTTGTGTTCTATAAATAATGTGGATGGTTGGATTTAGTTTTAAAGTAATTTCTGATTTTTTTTTAAAATAGTTTTGAGTCTCCTCTTGGATTTTTGGTGTACCATTAGATGTTGGCACATCCATGGGTGCACTAGGTGCACACATGGATGTGCCCTCAAACGAAGATGGTGATTTAAATTGGTGTTTCCTTGAAATATTGTTTACCTAAATGGTTCTTGTTTTCCAAATTATGTTGGTACCTCTAGGTTAATTAATTAAATCTTTCATGGATCATTGGTGGTGCACACACACACATACATAGGTACATATGTGTATATGTATATATATCTTCCTTTCACATATTACCTCATTATGTGGGTAATATGTGTAACTTCCCGGTTTCAGAAGCCACCCAGAGGCGCCCTGTACCCGGTTGGTCACATGGACTCAAGCGCATTTCCCCAAACGCCAGAGGCTGCCGACTAGCAGTGAGGGCCTTGGGGTGATATTGGGGAAATTATGCCCTCATTGGCAGAGTACACAGCGGAAGAAAATAAACATGAAATAGAAGAAGCAGTGAATAACCAACAATAATAACAGCGGAAGACTAAATCAACAAACTAGAGCAAATATGCATATATGGAATGGTGCAAAATACAACTCTAGGAAAGTATCCAAACAATTCACAATGATGAAACACTATAGTACCAAAACAAATACAAAAGAAAAGTAAATAGCTCCTCAGCGTCTCAAGCCAAAGCTTGGTCTCGTGCTCTCCTTCTCTAAGAAATCAATTTCCAGAAGTCGAAGGGAACTTTCCCTTGTATATACCTACAACAAAATAGTCTGCTTGGGCCCAAAAGCATGGCCCAAATAGGGTGTGAGATAAAATCCCAGTAGGCAACCACCTGAAGATATGTTCCTAACAGTCGGTGAGTATATGGCAGGTAAAAGTACAATAAGCAGTAAACAGCAAGCAGCAAAACAGGATGATACATTGCAGCAATCAATCCAAAACCAATCAACAGCAGTGAAACAATAGCTAACAATCCAGAACCCTCTAGAAAGTACTCGCATCCATCCCCTCTCGTCTTATCCAAGAACTACCACAACCCTCTGGGCAGTGCACTCAGCCCTAACCCCTCTGGCTTGGTCATATGAATTTATGAGACTCTCTATGGAAGCACACTCGGTTAATTCCCCTTATAATCTAGGGTAGTCAGGGACTCTCTTGAGGAAGATCACGCGGTCTAACCCTCTTATCCCCAAGGTCTAGAGACTCTCTGACAAAGCTATCTCGGTCAATTCCTCCTATAGCCTCAGGTATACCATAGACTCTCTGAGGAAGCTCACTCGGTCAATTCACCCTCTAGTCTGGGAAGGTTCTCAAAGAGTTTCAAACAAGGTAAGACTCTCTGAGGAAGATCACTTGGTCTACCCTCATGTAGTGTATAAAATCCAAGACTCTCTGGGAGCTCACTCGATTTATCCCCTATGTAGTCTGTAATATCTAGGACTCTCTAGGAAGCTCACTCGGTCTATCCCTTATAGTCTACAGCACCAGGTTCTCTCATCCCCATGCCAGTCTGTGCATAATAATGCTATAAGTACAAAGTAAACCTATAGAGCTACTTGGCTAACCAAAGTACACCTATAGAGATACTTATCTAAACAGTCTATAAGGCAACAAGCATGTCATGAATTTCACTTCAACCTATAACTGCAAGGCATGAAAATAGGTGTAACAGCCAAAGGAAAACAAGACCCAAAGGTCGTAAATAGAACAAAGAAAGGAAAATACATCCAAGAATAAAAAAATCCTATAACATGGTCAATTTACCTCTACACAAGAATACAAGCAAGTCAGGAAAACAACAAGGTCAAAAAGGTAAACACACAATACCCTGTTCATAGGTATCGGTGGAAATTCACACATAAAACTCAGAGACTTTGAACGGTATGGCACAAACCACCTACCTCAATCCTATGAGATCTATATGCTTGAATTACGATGGCTGATTCTCCCTAGAACGTCGCAGATCTAAGAAAACGCACAAAATGTTCAACCTTAGATAGCTTGAGAAAGATGAAGAATTGGAAAACAAGGATCAAGCAAAAGAAAGAACTCACCACTGTGCTTCCAACTCAATTGATCGTGCTTAAATCAGAGAACAGATGGAGAGACAGGAGCTCGGTGAAGATCTGGTCGTACGGGTCGGTCTCGGACAAACCAGACCTAGAAGAAGAAGATTATGGTGATTAGGCGTGAACCCAGTCTGTTTAGTGAAAAAAAAAGTATAGGGTGTGTGTTTTTAAAGTACACAGCATGTAGTGGGTTTTTCTGTACTCCTCCAAAATCGGCCTCCACGTCACCCCTACACACCGTTTGTGTGGCCCGGGCACGGCCAGCACATGGCTTCAAGCCGGAAAGGAGTACATGGAGGGTACTCAGAAAGTACACGGCATGTACTTCAAAAATTTCCAGAATCTCCAAAAATTTTCAAAAACTCTATAAAAGAAGGACATACCTGAAACGAAGATCCGGGTTCTTACAAACTTCCCCCCTTAAATAAATTTGTCCCCGAATTTCCCTATATGGGCGTAGAAGAAGAAACCTCAAATAGCTTCGGCCACTGTGATAGAACCTCGTCCTCCCTCTCCCATGTCTCATCCTGTACTCGCCCATGCTGCCATAGCACTCATACCAGAGGGATAGACCGGCCTCAGAGAACCTTCGTACTACGATCGAAAATCCGGATAAGATTCTCTTCAAACAATGCATCTGCTTCGAGCTCAACCTCTTCGGGATGAAAGACATGAGACGAGTCTGAAAAGTAACGTCGGAGCTGAGAGACATGGAAGACTTCGTGCATGTCCTGGTACCTCTAAGGTAGCTGCAACCAATAGGCAACCGGCCCAACTCTCCCCAAAACCTCAAATGGCCCGATGTACCATGGTGAAAGCTTACCCTATCTTCGAATCCTCTTGTGTCCCAACCTCAGTGCGACATGCAGGAATACGTGATCTCTGACCTCAAACTCTAGAGGTCGCCTCCGATGATCAGCATAAGACTTCTGTCGAGACTGTTTTGTAGCCATCCTCTTCCGAATTAGCTCTATCTGCTCCAGGGTCTCCTGAACAAGATGAGGTCCCAGCAAAGCTATCTCTCCTGCCTCCAGCCAGCATAAGGGTGATAGGCATGGCCTAATGTACAAAGTCTCGTATGGTGCCATCTGAATGGTCGCCTGGAAACTGTTGTTGTAGGAAAACTCCACCAGAGGAATATGCTTCTCCCAAGAACTGCCAAAGTCTAGGATGCAAGCTCGAAGAATATCCTCAAGCACATAGATCGTGAGGTAGGATTGGCCATCAGTCTGGGGATGGTATGATGTACTCAAAAGTATATGTGTACCCAAAGCCTTATGATGTCCTTTCTAGAACCGAGAGGTAAAGTGCACATCCTTGTCTGAAATAATGGAGTGTGGAAATCCATGTAGACGTAAAATATCTCGGATGTATAGCCATCCTAGATCATTAACACAGAAGGTCTCCTTGACTGGAAAGAAGTGTGCAACCTTCATAAGCCTGTCGACGATGACCCAAACAGCATCACTCCCCCAAGGTGACCTCGGTAACCCAGTCACGAAGTCCATCGCGACATCATTCCACTTCCACTCCGGAATGGGTAACTGATGTAAAAGCCCTACTGGTCAATGGTTATCTGCTCTCACATGATGACAAGTAGAGCATTTCAAGACTAAACTATCAACATCCTTCTTCATACCTAGACACCAGTACTGGCGATGAATATCCCGATACATCTTGGTGATGCCAGGATGAACTGCCCAAACTGAGAAATGGAAATCCCGCATCAGCTCCTCGCGTATGTCTGTTGGCACCCATACTCGTCCCTGGAAATGCAAGATCTCATCCTCGCCCACTTTCCATCCAGGAAGAGGGTCCCCTCCTGAAACATTATCCTGCAGGACTAAGGCCTCTGAATTTGATAGCTTCCTCATCCTCACCCGATCAAGAAGTGTAGAGGTAACAGCTACAGAAGATAGGATAGTTTTTACTTGCATGTCGTGCACTTCTAAGTGCATTTCCGAGAACAGATCCATAAGTTTCCACTCACTATTGGCCTCCTGAACTTCCTGAATCTGAGTTTGTCTACTCAATGCATCTTCCACTGCATTTCCCTTTCCCGGCGTATAGGCGAGCTCGAAGTCAAAGGAATAAAGATACTCGACCCACCTGCATTGTCTCAGATTCAGATCACGCTGAGTAAAGATATACTTGAGACTCTTGTGGTTGGTAAAGAACAAAAAGTGCTCTCCCAGAAGATAGTGTCTCCAACAGCGTAAGGCATGAACAACTGCTGCCAACTCCAGATCATGTATCGGGTAGTTCTTCTCGTGTGGCCTCAACTCCCGAGACCCGTATGCAATGACTCCATCTCCCTACATGATCATAACTCCTAGACCGATACCTGAAGCATCATAGTAAACAGTGTAGACCTTTCCCGGATCTGGAAAGACTAGTATTGGTGCTGAGTTCAACCTCCCTTTCAGCTCCTGAAAGGCTGACTCACAAGAATCTGACCATAAAAACATCACCCCCTTCTTGGTCAGACCTGTCAACGGTGCTGCTAGGTGCGAGAATTCCTGAATGAAGTATCTATAGTATCCGGCCAGCCCTAAGAAACTCTGCACCTCAAATACGTTCTTCGGCTGCTCTCAGGAAACAACAGATTTCACTTTCTCTGGGTCCACTGAAACTCCTATCTCTGAGATAACATGACCACGGAAGTGAATCTAATCCACCCAAAAGTGGCACTTCGAGAGTTTAGCATAAATATGATGATCTCTCAGTGTACTCAGAACGATCTCAACATGTGTGGCATGGTTGTGTCAAGTGTGAGAGTACACCAAGATATCGTCCATGAAGACCATGAAAAAAGAGTCCAAATACAGATGGAACACTCGATTCATCAGTGCCATGAAAACCGTAGGCGCGTTCGTGATACCGAACGGCATGACTGTATACTTGAAAAGACCATACCTACTCCTGAAAGCTGTCAGAGGTATATCTGATGGTATAACGCACAACAGATGATAATCAGACCTCAGGTTGATCTTCGAGAACACCCAAGCTCCTAGAATCTAATCAAAGAGGTCATCGATCCTCAGAAAGGGATATTTGTTCTTGACAGTCAACTGGTTCAGCTTCTGTTAATCCACACAAAGCTGAAGGGTACTGTCTGCCTTCTTCGCAAACATGATAGGTGAACCCCAAGGAGAGGTACTGGGTCAGATGAAACCCTTTTCCTGTAACTCCTCCAACTACTTCTTTAGCTTCTGCAACTCAGGTGTAGCCATCTGATAAGGAGGAATGGACACCGGTGCCGCTCCTGGCATGAGCTCAATCGAGAAGTCTACCTCACGCTCATGAGGTAAACCAGAAAAGTATTCTGGAAATACATCCCTAAAATGATCCACCACTGAAGGAAAGTCTAACTGTGAGGTCCCCTGGTCATCCAGATAAAGACTAGAAATTTGGGCTGTAACTTCTCCTAGCCCATGATGCTCTGGTCCAGATCTACCCACCTGGACATCCCACTCGCCTCTATGAAGGAAAGATCCGCCCTTTGGTGATAAAAAACTCACCCTGCGGCGATAGCAATCGATGACTGCCTGGAAGGGAACCAACCAGTCCATACTGAGAATGATGTCATAGCCCGTCATCTCTAGGACATAGAGGTCCCATAAGAAATGACACCCTGCAACCTTGAGAGGGCACTCTCTGCACTGACGTACGCTAGATTTCCTCATTCCCAATAGTGTGTCAAGAGTCAACAAGTCGGTAGACGAAAAGATACAGAGCCCAAGGCTATCCACAACCACAACAAAGATAAATCTATGGGAAGCACCAATATTAAAAAGAACTGAAGATAAAACTAAAGCTACTAAGATCGTACCTCGAACTGTAGAAGGTCCAGGATCCTGTTATTGAAGGGTCTACTCCACGGCGAAAGACTAGCCTATACCACAGCCCTGCGCCCCGGGATGACCGCTCTGAGCTGATCCACTCTGCTATCACTGATGACCTGGTGACTGACCACCACGGTCGCGACCTCCACCTCGGCCTGAACGGCCAGAAGAACTCCATTTCCCTGACTGGTGGGAAACTGGTGAAGCATGTCTAGAATGCAGGGTCAGAGAGGAACCCCTACCACCAGCTGAAGGTGAGAATATGTGATAGAAACACTGAAGATGGCCCATCTTTCCACAAGATCGGAACTCCATCGGATCCCTCTGGAACTGAGGCCTAGTATGCCCACTCCTACCGCACTGGTAGCATAAAACCTGGCTGCCAGAAGACGTATCCCGCGAACCTCGATCTCCTCGAGAAGACTCTATGTGACGTTTCCTAATGTCCGTAGGAGGAACACCAGCTCTAGATATCGAACCACCCTGGATCACTACCCTAGAATCCCTCAGATTGCGCTCAGTGATCAGTGCCTGGTTGACGATGGAGGATATCAAAGTCAACTGGAAGATATTCACCTGGGAACAGATCTCCTACATGAGACCGTCCTCGAACTTCCTAGCAAGGAACAAATCATCACCTGTTGGGATCAGTGTGAAATGATACAGCTCAGTGAAGCGAGACGAGTACTCCATAACAGAAAGAGTACCCTGCTGCAGACTTATAAACTCCTAGGCTCGATTGGACCTTATGGTCTCCGGATAGAAGTAGTCATAGAAGGTGCATCGAAACTCATCCCAAGACATATCCTGCTGGCTCCCTGACCGTGAGATCACCTCCCACCACCTCTTGGCGGTGTCCCAGAGCATATAAGTATCCATATTTACCATTTTCTCTGGAGAGATCTCTAGGTGCTCAAAGATGGTCAGTGTGAGCTATATCCATGACTATGCAGCCTGAGGTCCTCCATCCCCTGAAAAAGTAGGAGGATGCTGCTGGTGGAAAACCTGCGTCAACTCAGCCATCGACGGGGCAGGAGGCGGTGCTCCCTGGAAGGTCTGAATCATCCTCAGAAATTCCTCCTTGAACTGTGCCTCGGTGCCTGTAACGGGTATGAAAGTCGGTGCCAAGGCTGCCTCGACTGGAGGATTGCCAGGGAGTCCCTGATCAGCCATATCTGGCGTCTGATCACTACCTGACGACAGACGTACAACCGGAGGACGTCTCAGAGGTATAGCTCTGAATGATCAAAAGTATACCTTAGATCAGAAAAACAAGGAAAGAGAACACAAGAGTAAAAAATAGGAACAGTGGAAGAAAAACACAAAAGTTTACAAAACACGACTACACAGCGTGTCTTCTTAAGCCACTGACATGGGTGTGTACCCCTGCCCTACAGGTTGTGTAACACCTCAAACTACATGGCATGTTGACCCAACACACGGCGTGTACATGAAGACTATTCCCATGCCCGATTATCCTTAAACGGCTAACTCACATGGTTCAAACTATCCTCAGACTACACAGCGTGTTCCCTAGGGACACGGCGTGTACTAGTCACTGACTCAGCGGCCCGTGTTGTTGGTTACACGGTCGTCTACATGGCTGGCCATTACACGGCATGTTCCGAACAAACACAGTGTGTATAGGAGAAGGTGACATCATCCCGTGTTGTTCGTGACAAGGCCGGGTACCTGGGTGTCACGACCCATCCTCGGGGCCCGTGTCGTGACTACCCCAAGCCCGCCTTCCATAGGCCAGGGGCTGGCGACTAGCACCAAGGCGTAAATCCCGGTAAAAAGGGAAGGCATTGCCTTTGTAAATTAAACAAGCAACACAGAGTAAGAAAGCGGAAAAGTAACACTAAGTAAAAACAGAGTAAAACTGAAAGTGCGGAAAAGTAAATGGGCCGGTATACAAACCCAAACTGAAAGTAAAGTACAACTCGAAAGGGAAAACAGCAACTGTAAAGTAAAAGCCGCTACACCAAGCTGTCCACTGGAAATCCCACCTGAAGGGTGGGTACAGATAGCTCCACTGCTCCTCGGGTCCCGTCGTCCGCTCCGAGCACGTCCAACCCAGTGGTCCACCTCCAGGTACTGTCCTGCTCTGCAAGCCTCAACCACGATCAACGATGTCCGTCGTCTGCAACCAACACAACGTAGTGCGGGCATAGCCCGTGCAGGGGTGAGTATAAGCTACTCAGTAGAGACCCCGAGACCCCCGAAGGTCTCCCAAAATTCACAAAGGATAAACCACAAAGGATAGATACAAACACGAAGTAACAACCGACACTGCTTAGGTATATGCCCATACATATACCTAAGTCATCAATTCCAATACGCTCCAACCTCCGAGCCCAAGTACAACTCAGTCCACATAAGAAAGTATATATATTCCACACAGGAAAGAAAAACGTAATCCACACAGGATAGCACAACACAATCCACACAGGAAAGCAACAGGATTCATCTCACATAGGTATACTTCTTCGAAAGATGATAGAGATGATCACAGATCCATCTAAGTCGTCGGACCCACAATGGATCGATAGGTACTAACCCCCGCAAATACTCACATAGGATCGGATCCACACAAGATCTGTAGGCGCTGGTTCACACAGGACCGCTGAGCGCTGACCCACATAGGATCGGACCCACACAGGATCGGTAGCACTGATCCACATAGGATCGCTGAGTGCTGTAGTCGTCGTCGTCGAATCCACTAAGGATCTCTGCACAGTCGTCGTCGCTATAGAATCCTGCCTTTTTATCACATAAACTTTCATTACATTTTACAAAATCGAGGATCTTTAAGGTTTAGTGTCTTGGAAACCAGGAACTTAAAACATGAAAACATAAAACATTCTTCTTAAACACTTGAAAGGCTTCTCCTCATGTTCATCCTAGATTCATTACTGCATCTCATAACCTGGGAATATACATCAAAAGAAAGGGTGAGCAGAAGGCCCAGTAAGGAAAACAAGAGAAACATTTTACATGTGAACTTGAGATACTTCAATAAGGTCATGAAAAGAACTTTAAGGCATGAGAAAGAAATCATGAGATATATCATAATAAAAATAACATTTTTCATAACTTGAAGATGTGGCTCCAACATTTAATATAGACAATCATGAACATATCACCAAGGTCCATCCCCAAGGTGTCATTTGAAAATTACCAAGGTTATTCACCAAGGTATCGTGAAAATTGTAATCTCTAGTGGTTACATCATTACCCAATGCATTGGAGCGCTATCAGGGCGCACCCTTAAATTTGCTTTTATTATCATGTGATCCACATATATCATCATCAAACATTTCATACAATAACCCATATAGCATAAAATAAATGGGTTTCATTTCATAATCATAACGTTTTAAAAACTGCTTTAAAGACATGATCTTTACGTCACTTTAAAACCCACAGAAAAGGAAGGTGGGTCCCATGTATGTAAATCCCAGAATTTAAAATAGAAAACTTTGGTATATATGTGAATACCCATATAGAAGAGAGAGCTTTGAATATTCACTTAAAAATAAAAGAACTTTAGAAAAAGGGAGAGACATTTTGAGACGAAAATTCTGCAGCATAACGGCTATGTTACAGGGTTTTAGAAAACATTGAAAAGAGATGGGACACGGGTCAAACATTCATAAATGACCCATAAAACAGTAGAGGTACAGAAAATATGGGATTTAAGAACATGGTAATGAAAATTGAAAGTATAACATATGAAATGAAGAACATGGAAGGAAGACAAAAAAATAAGATTTCTCTTATGAAAATTCGGCAGCCTAACGGCGTCACATAAACTTCAACCAAAAATGAATTGATGAGATCAAATAGGGTCTCTCATCATATGAACATAAAATATCAGTATGATAGATATATAGATCATACCCCAACATAATAAAAAGGAACTTGAAATACTTGACATGGTATTAGAACTTTGAAAAGGGAGAAATTTGCAAGGACCACTTAAAAATTTAGCAGCCTAACGACGCCACTTAAACTTTAAAATACTGAATTGAAGAGATCAAATGGGGTCTATCATCATATGGTCATAAAAGATCAGCATGATAGATATAGAGATCATACCCCAACATAACAAAAAGGAACTTGAAATAATTGACATGAAAGTAGAACTTCAAAACGAGAAGGGTGAAGAACTACTTAAAAATTCGGCAGCCTAACGGCGCCACTTAAAACTTCAAAATACTGAATTGAAGAGATCAAATGGGGTCTCTCATCATATGAAAATAAGAGTCCAGTATGATATATATAGATATCATAACCCAACATAACAAAAAGGAACTTGAAAGAATTGACATGAAAGTAGAACTTCAAAACGAGAAGGGTGAAGAACCACTTAAAAATTCGGCAGCCTAACGGCGCCACTTAAAACTTCAAAATACTGAATTGAAGAGATCAAATGGGGTCTCTCATCATATGAAAATAAGAGTCCAGTATGATAGGTATAGATATCATACCCCAACATAACAAAAGGAACTTGAAATACTTTACATGAAAATAGATCTTGAAAAATGAGAAGGGAGAAAGAATCTGTTACAAAAATTTCGACAGCCTAACGGCGCCACTTAAAACATCATAAAACAAAATAATGAGTAAGAGGGGATCTCTCATTATATGAAAATGAAAAGGGCAGTAATAGGAGTATAAAAGAACATCCTCCAACATAAGAACATGGATCATAAAAGGAATTACATAAAAGAGATTACTTGAAATGAAAGAGAGAGGTCGGATCCCTTACCTTAAAACGTAACTCTTAAAACTCAAAAGTTAGGACCTTGAGGGATTGGGGGCACCTTGGGAGGACTCCTTGGGAGGTAAGGAGACCAGAACTTCGTTGATGATGGTTTTGGAGTCGAAAAGATGAGAGGAGGGCTTGGTATTTATAGGGAAAGTGAGGGGACAAAGCATTAATGGCCAAGGGACACCTCAAAAGTGGTTTTCTCAAAAGCATGGGCCCTCCCATGGTACTTCCCATAAAGTAAGGCCACATGGGGACCCCCACACAATAATTCATCCTCTTTAGTCGAACATCCTTTAAAATATCTCATGACATCATCATGACACAGTTATGATGTCATTAAACATACCGAAACCCTAAAACTGTATTTTTACTATTCACTGAAAATTCAACTTTCTCAGAAAAATCCCAAAATTTCACCTTAACCAAATATCAATGCCCTGATTTCAAAAATGAACTCCATTTTATAAAAATAATTTTATAAATATTTTTAATTTATTTTTTTAAATAAATACACTATTCACCGAAAAATCATTATTTTTAGAAAAATCCCCAAAAATTACCTTAACATAATATAGATGCTCTGAGTTCAAAAATGAAATCCATTTTATAAAAATAATTTTCTAAATATTTTTTATTTAATTTTTAATTAAAAAACACTATTCACCCAAAAAAACTAATACTTGAATAATAATTTATGAAAATGTTTTTTTAACCATTTTATTGAATCACATTACTTAATCAAGGTGCCTAGATTATATTAATAATTTATTTAAGTGAGATTACTAATCCATTTGGTCACATAACTAATCCTAAGCATAAAATCACTATTCATAATTTACTATTCATCAAAAATTAAGTTGATCTTATTAGACTCTAAATTTCGTACTGAACATATTTGTAGAAGACCATTTTTTGAAAATCATTACACATTTTTATTTATTTAAGGTTTACATAAACATTTTTAAAATATCCTTTCTCTAAAATTCATCAAAAATATGCATACTATATTTATCCGGTCATTTGAAAATTCATAAACTTCATCATAAGAAGAAATCCCAATTTTTATTTAAAACAAAGGATTACACAAGGCAGTTACGGTCTCCTTACATAGCCCCTTATCACACCAGCATAGGACCTAAGTGTAAGGTGTGCTAAAGTGAGAGAATCTGAGGGAGGCTCGGCCAACATCACACGAGTAGTAATTTCTATCAGTTTGAACTTCTCACGAAGGCGATCCCGTTCTAGCTTTATACGATGAAGTTCAGCTTGGGTTTGGTCCAGAGCAAAGCCCAGTGGTGCTACCTCCTTTCCAAGTTCTGTTAGGTGGGCTTCGGTCGGTCCAAGACTACTGGGTGAGGCCATCGAATCTTCTTTCTATATTAATTAACCAAGATTACTTGTATTTAGAGACAATAATCAAAACGTTTAGTTTCCAGCGGTCATATTGACCAATGGTCATATAATAGTCAAAAACCAATGGTATCATTTTAATTATACTCATTTTATCAAATGAAACATTTTTGTTGAGTATAAAAATAGAATAAAATAACACATAAAATTAGGAAACAAGATTTATTCAAAATTTCGGGTCGTTACAATCTTCCCCCCTTAAGAAATTGCGTCCTCGCAATTTTTTAAAATTAGGTTTTGAAATTTCATTGAAAGTCCCACATCGGAAAAGGAGTCAGTAAAACTATTACTTTAAAATAAAGAAAGTGAAGTACGAAGGTCACCCGAGTTAGCCCACACTGGGATTCCATGTAGGAAAACATGGACATAGAAGAAAAACAAAGGGTCAAGTTCTGAGGGAGAGTGATAGAGAACATGATTAGGAGAAAGTTAACCATAAGAAAATCCCAAACTTATGATGTGTGTAAACGGTCATTGATTACCTAGTAGGAAACGTAAACCAACAACGTTTTTGTTTTACGTTCCTTTTCATAATTTTGAGGAATTCATTTACTACATAGAATAAAAAGATAAGAAAATATACCTACCTTCATGTAGAGTTTCATCCTTTAATATGTTTCTACCAAAACTAATCTTTTCTCCGAATGATGAGCATTCAAAACTACTTGGTCTCATCAAAACACAAGAATCATCTTCTAGAGAATCACATAATCCACAAAAGATTAACTATCTATTTCTTCTATCTTTAAACATTATCCCAAAACAGAAAGGGTAAGGTAAAACAACTCTTCAAAAAGAAAGAATCCCATAGGAAGGGAAACAATTTTTAAATCTTCAAAGTTCCATGGTACTACCCAAAGTTCATCATAGACCATCTCATAAATAACGGTCCTTAAAATTCCTCAAAATAAACCAAACTAAGATTGAAACCCAAATACAAGATGGACTTGATAACATAGTCTTCCAAAATAACTTCATTGTTCATCTCCAAACAACATCAACCACACCTAACATCTTATAACAAAAGTAGCTAACCTAAACATATTTTACCCAAGATAGGTTAATCATTCCCATAAGTAACCTAAATTACTATAAGTCCACCTTCAATTCATTGATTCTTCAAAATATAAGTCAACCTTACTCCTCAATGAAAATACTGTAGTAATCTATTTACCTCGATCATATAGGGTCCTCAAAATAGTGAACGTCTTCCAAAATAATAAACATATTTTAATCCCCTAATCATCTCTGTTGTATTAATACAGCAATCGTAGCATTTCCTATCACATTGGTTGTTGGGACATGTTCTTCCATTTCCCACCATTAACTAAGAAAAGAAACTATAAATAGGGGCTTAAATACTTAGCCAATAGTCATGAAAATAAACTTAAAGCATATAAGGATAACTTGTAGTTGAAAAGTATACACTAACTTGTGATCCCCTAGGTTTCCATCTAGGTTATCCATGATCATATATTCTTATGTGAACCTTTATTTTATTTTATCTTTGTTCCTTTAACAATGGTTCATACTAAGCTTATGAATTTACCAAAGCATATCCCCCGGGAGTGTCGTAACCAAGAGTGCAGCAAGGCCCGTTGTCGTGTACCAGTTCCCGTTCGAGTCTAGCTCAAAGTGGTGTTTTCATGTTTTACCCCTATGTACATCTGTGCCAGAGCCACCTCTACCTGCTCGTATCCAGACAGGGATGTATTTTCTTGGAAACCCCTTACTCAATACTCACCAAAATACCAGGAAGATTTCCTATATTTAAACTTTTCTATAGGGTTCTTCCTAGATTTTTCATATCCTAATTTCCACAAATAACTAAACCATACTTTGATACCAACTATAGCATCCTGCCTTTTTATCACATAAACTTTCATTACATTTTACAAAACAGAGGATCTTTAAGGTTTAGTGTCTTGGAAACCAGGAACTTAAAACATGAAAACATAAAACATTCTTCTTAAACACTTGAAAGGCTTCTCCTCGTGTTCATCCTAGATTCATTACTGCATCTCATAACCTGGGAGTATAAAATTTATTTATTTTATGAATGAAAGTATGATATATTTATATCATTTAATAAGTAAATAAATGTTTTAAAAATAATAAATTAAGTGTTGGTATTTTTTTGAAACATAAATGTTTGTTTACAATTTTATAATTAATATAATTATTTAAAATAAAATTTATTTTCATAAAATAGATTCATAAATTAATATTTTTTATTACAATTATAATATTATTTTATGATACCTTATTTAATTTTTCAATGTTTCATAAAATCCGTTATAATATTAAAATATTTATTTTTCGAATAAATATTGATTTTAATTAAAATTTAAATTTATCATATTTAGAAAATTATTTTCATAAAATTGAGTCCATTTTTTAAATCTACACATTAAAAAATGGTTAGGGTGAATTTTTTGGATTTTTCTAAAATAGTTGATTTTTTAGTGAATAGTGAAATATGATAATTTTCAGTATGGGATAAATACATGAATTTTTAAGTCATTTTTGAAATATGGATTATGTAAGAACCATTATATTGAACACTCCTTCATTATTTAATGTATTTGTTAAAAATTATGAACACTATTGATAGTCCTGAGCCAAAGTAATAAAGAAATAAATAAAATAATCAAAAAACACCCCTCTCCTCCCCTATAAATACCACCCATCGTCACCCCTTCTCCTCGCACATTATAAGTCTTGTGTCTTGTATAAATTATGCCAAATTCTCTTCCCAATACTATTCCACTAGTCCAAGATCTTCTAGTATCAATAAAAGACCAAACCCAAGTGCCTTAAGGATGTTCTCAATGAGACGATATTCAAGAGGTAAAATCCTCTACCTTTCTCTTTTAAATTCATTCTTTCTTCTACCTCATCCTTTATACCAACATCCAAACTTACATGATAACTCTAGTATAATACTTATAATATAATTTGTTTTATTTTAATGGAATATTCATCATAAAATCTCTTCCCTTCTCTTTTTATTCTAAAAATGAAAACATCATTCGTGATGTATCAATTCACCGCCTTCATGGATGATGATTTTTCATTTTCAATTATTTCCCTAAAGGATAGTCATAAAACCATTATAATAGTAATAAAATATTTTAAAATGTATATTATAGCTTTTTTCATGTTATGTAACTAATATGTATACATGATATTAAATATTAAAACCAAACTAGTTCATGGTAATCAAAATAATGCCAAAAATAAACTAAATGTTTGTCATTAAAATTTTATCAAATTAATCATTCTCATACCATAAAAAATAATATATGTAAACATTTAGAATTTTGGAATATTAATATTACCATATAATTCCACTTCTGTAGTTTTTCTTCTATTTTATATGAACTCTCATAATTATACTCCAGGGAACCAACCATAAAACCAGGAAATAAACACTTTCAGATAAACAAAATTAGACATTATAACTTATCAAAATGGCCATAAATAAAGTTAATAAAATTATAAAAAAATTAAAATATATTTTTATTATGTTCTTAATTAAATTATTAATTAATCTAATTTTATTATCCAATACATTAAGGGAAAGTGTAGAGCACATTTGTACATAAGGTAAGGGATTTATAGAAACCTCTAAATTAACTTTGGGTTATGATTTGTTTCTATTTATAGAAAAAAAATCTTCATTAATCTTATGTAATTATTATAAATTCTATTTATATGTTCCATAGTTATGTATCCAGATCAATTCATCCTTCCTTTATGAGGAAATACATGTTTAAAAATGTTCACTTCTCAATTCCTCTTGATAAACAAGCCTAATTAAAGGGAACATCTACATTTATTACCCATTTTAACGTACACTTCATAATATATTTTAAGCCACCATTATTTTTATAAAATCACTCATTTTATCAAGAAAACTATATTCATTAATTTATGGTTTTATATAAACAATTATTCATTTTTTCATCTTTAAAGACTCTTTAATATTTTTCCTTAAACTGCACTAAAGTAGCTCATTTCTAAAATTTCTTAAACACTATTTTTACATGTTTTCACTTTAGTTAGACATAATTTATCATGATAAATACCTATTTTCTCATATTAAATTCCAAGTGTGATTTAAATCCATACTTTCATGGACACCATTATTATATTCCCTTTATTTATACCTTATGATATGATTATGATACCCATTAATTTCCATAAGAAACCCTTATGTTTATTACTTATTATTGATTCTTTATGTGGAACACATATACATGAACATGTTATTATGGGTGAGCCCAAATATCTCTCTAATTAATTGGGTAATATTTAGTATCATGAGACATAATGTATGGGATTAGGGAGTAAAACCAATCCATTATGGGACTTTTTCCAACATGTGATATAGTCTTAGTAGTTATCCATGACACATGTTTATGTCATATTATATGTTTCTTCCACATTCCTATTTTTCTATGATCATATGATTCCATGTTCTATGTGCTATGATTCCATGTTCTATGTGCTATGATTCCATATTATTATTCATGTTCCATTCCTTTTATGTTATCATTTTGTGACCTCTAACTCATCTTTTATGCTTTGTACCCATATTTATTCCCTTATGGTACTTTTTAGATCATCCATTTTGTCTATTTATTCTCCAGATTATCCTGTGCAGATATAGGATCTCAAAGGAATTTTGGATCTCATTATGGAATATTAATAAATATATTTTTTATGTTTTTAATTCTATGTACCTAATCTTCCAAATACACTAGATTATATAAACCTTGGTTTGTTTTTGATGAATAATTGTTCTTAAAATCATGTAATAATATGTGTAAAAGGATAGGTTTTCTATAGTTAGTATCATATCATGGTCTAGTTATTTTGGGGGATTATGAATATAAAACTTTCAGTAGAACCTTATGGATAATTCTATCACCATGAATAACCTATTTTGAAACTTAGGTAATCACAAGTTAGGATATACTTTTAAATTGTAAGTTTATCATTCCATGTTTAAATTTTCTTTTTATGTGATTATTAACTAAGTATTTAATACCCCTCTAATTGTATTTTCCTTTTCTTAGTTAATGGAGGGAAATATGATAACTCATTCCAACAATCAAAGTGATAGGTTGTGTGATGATTTCTATAATGAAATTAGAAATATGATGTGAACAAGATCTCGGAACTTCATGATAGTACTGGATCAAATGGATCAAGTTATGAGTAATAACTTGAATCTTATGTAATTACCTCTTCTTAAGAAATAGAAAGTTTCAGTCGAATCCTTTATGTGACAAAGGCCTCCTATATTTAGTGGATCTTTTGATACCCTCATCATAGAACAATGGATTAAATCCATTTAGAATATATTCTTTTTCCTTAAATTCACAAAAGAAGATAAATTCAAACTAGTGGTCTATCATTTTGATGGGAAAGCAGATCAGTGGTGGACACTGATTAAAAAGATGAAGTCTAAGGATGAAATTGATTCCATGGATTAGGAAGGATTAAAAAAATATTTTTCAATAAATAGTTTCCCTAAAATCTCCATCTTAATATGGAGAGGGAGTTCCTTAGACTGAATAAATAGGAAGATGAATCTATCAGGGAATACAAGGAAAATTTCACAAGGCTTGCAAGATCCACCTTCTTCTTTTTCATGAACACTAAAATCATGGTGGATTTATTCTTTAGTTGGGTAAATATAATTCTATTAAAATCCATGGATATTTGATACTTTGATATCTATAAGGATATTGTCTGATGTGACCTTAATTTTGAGATGGAGATTGGTGACTCTTAGTGGTCTCTTGGTCTTGGAGAAAAAAATCAAAAAATAGAGTTTAATATGGTAGGATCAATAGATAAATCACATGAAGGAAAGAAAACTCAACATCCCACATGTCAAAAGTGTGGGAAGAAGCATCCTAAGAACTTTATAAAGGTGACTAAGACATGTTTCAAATATAGAAGATATGGGAATCATAATAATTAATATTGAGGGGATATTAAGAAGCCCACAAATGAAAAATAATAAATGAAGGTTCAGATCAACACTCAACCTGTAGTGTTGTGTTTCAACTACAAGAAACATGGTAATTATGAGATCCAATTCCCTATGCTAAGGGTTGTCGGAGTAAATCAACAACAACAACCTCTAAATAAGAAAGGAAGGCCATATGTTATCACTACTGCTAAGGTGGAGCCTAAAAATGATTTTATGACAGGTATACAAGTTATTTATTCAATAATAGTGAATTTACCTTTTTATTTTGGTTCTACGCATTCATTCATGTCCTTCAAGTTTAGTAGAACTATTCAAACACCACCTAAAAAATATAAAGTTTGAGTTATCTGTGAGAATAGAAAATGGAGAAATTATTACATCAAAAGTATATAACTCCTCCCCAGTTAATTTTTGTGGACTAAACCTCCCATAAAATATCATCCTACTGCCTTTGGTGGAGTTTGATGCTATATTGGGCATGGATTGGCTATATTTATATAAATCCAACATCAAATATCAATAAAATAAGATCACTCTTTACATCTTGAGGTATCCTCTAATTATTTAAAAGTGTAAGGAGGGGGGTGAATCCCTTTCAAAATCATTATCTCAATTGTGGATATTATTTTGTTATGACAACCATATATATCTAAGATGCTTGAGAAAAATGGGGATAATTGTCACACCCCGACCACGGGTTTCTTTTATTTTTAATTATTTTTCAATATTTAATCTTTCTTTGAAGTTTGGGTTTGGGTCCGAGTTTAAAAAATTTGAAGTTTGTTGACCTTGTTAGGTTTCGGGTCAATGCACGGGCACCGCATAGTTATATGTAACTGTGTGGTTAGCCCAGGAAACCATGTAGCTGGACAATTCTTAAAATGAATAAATTTTATAAATGTGTATACGTTAATATTGATAATATTATTGGATAGATAACAATAATATTATTATTATTATTAAATTTTTCTAATACTATTATTTTTTAATTTATATTAATAGTATTACATTTTAAATTGTTATTAATGTGATAATTATTATTCTAATTATTATTATCTTTATTATTATGTTGTTTTTTTATTATTATTATTAGTATATTTTTTGTAAAAAAAGAAAAAAAATAAAGTGAAGAAACCCAAGGAGGGTAGTAGCTCCCCCCCCCCTCTTCTTCTCCCATGGTGTTGAACCCCCTCCCCCTACTTCCTTTTGTGTGTGTAGCCCTCAAGCCCAGACCCATCCTTCCCCCATCAGTGCTCCATTCAACTCCCCATCTGGCCACCCTATCTCCTCACAGTGCGCCCTCCTCCATCCGCAGCACCCCCTCCTTCTCGACCTGACCTGCATAGTGCCCTCTCTCGCTCAACCTGACCTCCAGCCGCCCTCCAATCTATTTATCGAAGTGCAAACCTCCTCCTCCCTTACTACTTTTACTACACCTCCCCTAATTTGGCACAAACCTTCCACCTCTGGTATCTTTCTCTCTAATTTTTGGGGGTTTCCTTTATTTTGTACAAACCCTAATCATGGGGTATATCGATATGTTTTTATTAATTTGTAGGGTGTGTGAAGGGAGCGTGAAGCTCAGTTCTTCCATCTTCTGAAGCGGTGTCGCGTTCACACACCATTTAGGTAGTCGAATCCACATATTTCCACTCCGCTTAAATCCATTTAATGCTTGAGTGTTTTAATTGAATTTTTTGACTTTATTCACACCTTCATAACACACTTATTTAATTTTTTATAGTGTTTTCAAGTTGGTATATTTTTCTAAAAATTGTTTTGAAGTGTTTTTATAGTTATGCTTATATGTACCTATGGAAAATGTGTTTCATTGAATGTCAAATGTTGTTATGATAATTTTTAAATGTGATATGAACCTCTATAAGGCATGTAGTTATCGTATTGTGGTGTTTTTGTGTTGGTATAAACTGTTAAAAATTGTCTTTCAAATGATTCTTTGAATATATCTAGATATTAGTACACCCATTTTGGTTGATAAAATATTATGTCCTTTAAAAGTGAATTCAATCCTTGTCGTGTTATTTTACCCTTTTTAAATGTTTTTGTAACTCAGTTTTATTTTTTGAATTTGTGTCAATGTACAAATTGGATGCCATTTTAGTTGATGGACTTGAAAAATTGTTTTTTAGAAGGATTGAGTGTTGGTTTAGAAATTAATTCATGGTTTTATAAATGGATTGGGGGTTTTATAAAAAATATTTGTTTTAATTATGTTGTGATGGTAATTTCTTGTAGGTGAACTTGGTCTGATGTGTATGATTTGGAAATTGTATTAAAATTGTAAAGGGTTTTATGGTTTTAATGGGATTGTTTTGTGTTTTCTAAATAATTTGGATGGTTGATTTATTTTTAAAGTAATTTCTGATTTTTTGGAAATAGTTTTTAGTGTCCTCTTAGATGTTTGGCGTACCATTGGATGTTGGAACATCCATGGGTGCACTAGGTGCACACATGGATGTTCCCTCAAATGAAGATGGTTCTTTAAATCACTGTTTCCTTGAAATCATGGTTACCTAAATGGTTTTTGTTTTCCAAATGATATTGGTCCCTCTAGATTAATTAATTAAATATTTGGGGGCTCCTTGGTGGTGTGCTCAAACACATATATAGGTACGTATGTGTATATGTATATATACCTTCCTTGTATATATTTTCTCATGGTGGGGGAATATGTATATTGGATTAAGGGTGTATATATATATATATATTAGAATGTATGTGTGTGCTGGTATGGGTGATTTTCATCAAAAGATTCAAGTGTTGAAGTGTCACGTCTTGGTACGCTTCCTTTTTGAGGTAGGCCCTCTATGCACGTGCCTTTAATTTTAATTCCATGATTGCTTACAATTTTTTTTAAAAAAAGTGTGTTTACATATTAATGTGGTATTTATATATGTAGATATTTATATGTGTTTGGTGAAATGTATTTCACCTCTTAGATAGTGTTTTCCCATTAATTTTCATAAATTTTCTAAGCCCATTTATAAATTACTTTTAATTATTAAGGTGTCCTAAGTGTTTTAGAATATTTTACTAAAATTTTCCTAGTTGTGAAGTGTATTTTGTGAAACAAAATGTCTTTGGTTAAATTGTTTGTTTAAAACCTGACTTGTTTGGCACCTTAAAGCGTGTTTTTACAATTCAATGACATGAAGGCTTGTTGGGCACTTTTTAAGTGTATTGTGTGTTTTTTTAACCTGGAATTTCAAATGTATTTATGAAGTGAATTTGGTTTGAAATATTTTTATGGTATAATGTAATGATAATACTAAAGTCCTAGTGGGAAGCTTATGTCACTTTGAAAGTTTGAATTCCTGATTGGAAACTTAAAGTGCTTTGTGAAATGGTTTAAAAGTTTGTGTGACGTGACGGCCCGGTTGGCATCTTGGTTGATATGATGTGTACATGTTTATAAATACATACATATATATATACATATATATATATATATATAGTTGGAACCTTTATGGTAGGGATATCCCTTTATGGGTTATCGTATAGGGTGTTCGTGTTTGGGGTAGGCAATTTTGGTGACAGTAGGTAAGGTGACTCATGCGTGCGAGGGCCTCTTACTTACATAGTATTACTATTACCACTATGGGTTCCCAGGAATATTTTAGAGGGTTGAGTGATAGTTTCTTCTCAACCCCAATTAGCTGATTTGGTACCCCCTAGATTTTTTGTTAGGCCAGGTGGGTTGTTTCACTGGATTGGTCAGTTGAGAACGGCTAGTTGGTTATAGACTTATGAACTTCACCATACGCTGATATTTAGTTCCGAACCGAGTACATCCAAGGATCACGCTAGGGATGTTTATGAAATTCCCAAGCTTGCATACTTGTAGGTTCCTACTTTATTTTGTGGCACTTCTAGTTATTTGATCTCATGACACTTTTACTTTTTCATATTAAAGAACCTGTTTTAGTACAGCTAGATTTTAAAATAATTCATTGTGATGACTTATATTATTTGGTAATTGAATTAGAAAAATGAAATGAAAAGGGGGTTTTCTTAAAAGTAAACACTTGTTACCTATTTTGATAAAATATTGGAAAACCATATTTTTATGTATCTTATTTTCAAACTAGAAATAAAGGATTTCACTTTAGAGGTGGGGCATAGGGAATGGTTTATTTTTGGCATTCCTACTAAAAAACTTGATGCTCACGCCGGCTTTATATTTTTAGTTTCAGGTTCCATTAGTGCTGGTTTTCTCTTGAAGTGAACTTGGTTTTGAGATGGGTGGTGACCTATGAGGTCACATGGAGGTATGTGTAGTTTTATTTCCTTTTCGATGCTAGTTTTTATTTTTATTGTCAGTCTTTATTTACATATTTATATTTTTTTCAAGGGCCAAATCATTCCAAATAGTTAAATTTGGATGTCTATTAGTAGTTTCCAGCCTATGCGGATCAACAACGCCCCTCGGGCCTTGCTACAGATCGTCTCGGGTAGCCAGTTCAGGGTCAAACCTAGTTGGTTCATGAAAAAATTGTATCAAAGGAGTCTCTTGTTATTTAGGGTGTCTGGTAGATAGAGATTAGGACTTTCGGGACTGGTGAGGTGGGTGTGGGATGATCATCACGAACTATTGCTCACATTGATCCTCAAGTTACTAGGGGTAGTCCGAGATCTGAGTATTTTATCTTTGTTTTGGATTGAGGGATGACAACAGAGGCAAGATGGTGTTATGTTGTGATTTCACATAGAGTAGTGACCTATGTGGAGTTTGAGTATGTAGTTTAAGTTCCTCTTAGTTATTTATTCTTACTTGGGGCATGGCACACTACCATATTGTCGGGTTAAGCATAACTACTAGTTCCTCACTCTGAAGGTTTGGTGCAAGTTGGATTTTGTTTGATTTTGGTAGGTGTGAGTGTCTTCTAAAAATGGAAGTGGTTTTGAAATGAAAACATTTTCTTTCAAATGGTCTTAAATTGGTAATGTGGGTTTTAAAATTTCAAAATAAAAAGGGTTTTTGAAATGAAGATTATCTCTTTTAAATGGTTTTACATTCGTAAAATGGGTTCTAAAATTGATATTGTTTTGGTTGAAAATGTTGGTTCTTATTTGAAATTAGTAATTATATGGCTTGGTGCGACCCATGGTGTTCCTTATGAACATTTTCACATGTGGGGTCATGTTCATGGAATGTGTGTGTTGGCACTATGAATGGAAGCAGTTGAACACTTGTGCAACGGTTCATGGGATTTCTTGGGTGTGTATTTGACATTAAAGGCTTGACCTAGTTTTCTAAAGGTGGTTTTTGAAAGGGTTGTTTTTGGATGTGTTTATATTTATTTGGTTATTGAGACGGTTGTTTCTGGATGAAAGTTCTTTTATTGATATTTCTTCAGCTTTATATCAGTTTTGGCTTCGTTTTTTATATGTTGTTTAGAAAATGTCACCTAGAAAGGTCCCCAAGGTTTCCAATGAGTCATTCCCAGTTTTTGTTCCTTCTTAGACATTGAATATTATTCATGGTGATCAAGGACCATTAGAGGCAGTTATGTGGCTTGAAGAGGTAGAGCACATCTTTAGGATGTTGGGAACTCTTGAGGCTATTATATTTTGAGATGTTACAGGATTGTTTGAGAGTGTGGATTTGGATGAATGGGAGTTTTTTCCCCTTGTAAATGAAATTTAGGATGATTTTGGATGTCTCTAAATCCATCATATTTCAATGGTTCATACTTGAAGAGGTGAAGACAAATAAAAGGGAAGAGATCATGTGTATTCATAAAAGGCCAACTGACAGTGAAGGCATATGTTGACCATTTCAAGTAATTGGTTTCCTTTTCTCCAAAGATAGTGTCGAAAAATCTAATGAAGACTTATCTTCTTCTTGGGGGTCTTTGTCTAGAGATCAAGGGGAGGATCCTCCATTCTAAGAACCATCATTTGGAGAAGTCGGTAGATGAAGTGTTCCTAGTTGATATGGTTCTGAAAACGTAGATGGTTGGTAATCCAGTGCCTCTTGTTGTTCATGAAGGTTCCCCATCTAGAAAGAAGTGGATTCCAAAGGTACCTATTCCTAGTGAGTAATCTTCATTGGTTCTGGTTTCAATTTCATCATACCATTCAGTTGTGTGCCACTAATGTGGCCGGTCCGGGTACTCGAAGTCGTCATGTCACATCCCTCCAAAGACGTGTCATTGTTGCGACTATCTGAGCCATCTGGAGAAGTTTTGTAGAAAGCGCTGCCTAAATAGGACATTATAATCAGAGGATGCTAGTTCCTGACTATGAGGTAGGATATACTTCATCCATCAGATCCCCATCCACAGGTCTCAAGGTGAAGCTCATGCACATTCGGGAGTTTCTGGGGGTGTGAAGCCTCAGTTCGAGTTTTGTGTTCCATGTTAGGATTGGAACATTTAAAGTCTTTTTACTCTTATTTTTATTATTTTAAAATTTCGATGTCATTATAAGTGCATCATTTTTTTTGTGAAGTTATAAGATATTGGTTCTATTATAATCTAAACAGTTTAATTATTTGTATGTTTCTTTTAGAACCATTTTTTTAGCGTGTGTTTTCCCCTCATGAGGGTTGGTTTTGTTTTTGGTTTTGGTTTCATTTTTGGTTTCGGTTTTGTTTCAGTTTTAGTTTTGGTTTTCATTTCATTTTTGGTTTCATTTGTGCTCTCTTGGAGATGTTTGGGTTTTTTGAGATGGGTGGAAAGCAGATCCAGTTCGTTTATGGGTTTTGGTTAGAGTTTCTTTTTGTGAAATATACCCCTAATATTGGGGGTTCAGTGGGTGTATAAAAGATTCTAGTTCTATTGGTGGATTTGTTTCACTTATGCTAAGGAAATTGGTCTAGTTAGGGTTTTCCTGGTTTGGGTTGAAGGTACCCTAGTTCC
This sequence comes from Viscum album, assembly GCA_963277665.1. Lineage (NCBI taxonomy): Eukaryota > Viridiplantae > Streptophyta > Magnoliopsida > Santalales > Viscaceae > Viscum > Viscum album. Next base: position 418,686,669 of record OY728139.1, on the reverse strand, counting down.
CAGTTGTGTGTAGATATTTTTTTTCTAGTGAGGAAATCTTGAGTTAGTTCTTGAGGTCCTAGTTTTTCAGGATTTTTCCCATGGTAGGTTTTTCTTTTAAGTCTTGGTGGTGTTTATTGGGTTTTGGAGTTTTTGTATTAGCCAAGTATTTGTGGTGGGGAGAACCCCCTCGTGTTCTCCCCAAGTTTTGGGTTATAGTTTCTCCTAGATCAGTCGAGTGTGACTTGGGGAAATAAATAGTCTCCTTGGAATTCTTTTTTTCTTCTAGTTTTGTTTGGGCATGGACTCAAGTTTTGGTTGTCTTTTAGCTTGATGACTTCTAAAGGCAGAAAGTGTATGTGGTGGGGAGAATTGTCACACCCCAACCACGGGTTTCTTTTATTTTTAATTATTTGTTAATATTGAATCTTTGGTTGAATTTTGGGTTCGGGTTTGGGTTTAAAAATTTTGTAGTTTGTTGACCTTGATGGGTTTTGGTCCGGTGTACGAGGACCACATGGTTAGCAGTAACTGTACGGTTGGCCCAAGAAACCTTGCGGCTGGAAAATTATTAAAATGAATAAATTTTATAAACATGTATAACGTAATAATGATAATATTATTTTGTAGATAGTAATATTATTGTTTTTATTATTAAATTATTTTAATACTATTATTCTTGAATTGATTTTAATAATATTACTTTTTAAATTATTATTAATGTGATGATTATTATTCTTATTCTTATTATCATTATTATTATTGTATTTTTTATTAAAAAAAGTGAAGAAACCCTAGAGGGGGTCATGACTCCCCCCCTCTTCTTCTCCCATGGCACCAAACCCCCCTCACCCCTACTTCTTTGGGCGTGCGCAGCCCCCAAGCTTGGACCCCTCCTTCCCTCGTCAGTGCTTCTGAAAGCTCCCCTTACAACCTCCCTAACTACTCCTGGCACGCCCTCCTCCATCTGCAACACCCCCTCCCACTTGACCTGACCTGCACAACACCCCCTCCTGCTCGATCCGACCTCCGAACACCCTCCGACCTGTTTTTGAAAGTGAAAACCTCCTCCTCCCTTACTACTTCAGCCACACCACCCCTTTTCTGGTACAATTCATCCACCTATGGTATATTTCTCTTTCAATTTTGTGGTTTTTCTTCGTTTTTTCCAAACCCTAATCATGGGGTATATCAATGTGTTTTTCTTAATTTTTAGGGTGTGTGAAGGGACTGCAAGACATGATTCTTCCCTACGCTGAAGCAACGTTTTGTTTTCACACCATTGAGGTAGCTGAATCAATGTTTTTATATTCTAATTAAATCCATTTAATTATTGACTATTTTTAATTAAATTTCTGACCTGATTCTCACCTTCGTAATGCACTTAGTTAATTTTTTATAGTGTTTTCAAGTTAGTATATTTTTCTAAAAAATAGTTTTGAAGTGTTTTCTTGGTTATGATTATATGTGACTATGTAAAATGTGTTTTATTGAAGGTTAAATATTGTTTTGGTAATTTTTAAACATGAGGCACACCTCTGTAAGTCAGGTAGTTTTTGTATTTTGGTGTTTTTGTGATGTTATAAATTTTTCAAAAATTGTCTTTGAAATTATTATTCAAATATTTCTAGATATTAGTACACCCATTGTGGATGATAAAATATTATGTGTCCTTGAAAAGTTAATTAAAGCCTTATCATGTTATTTGAACCTTTTTAAATATTTTGGTAACTTATTTTTAATTTGTGAATTTATGTCAATTTAAAAATTGGATGCTCATTTAGTTTATGGCCTTGATAAAATGGATTTTTGAAGGGTTTTGTTTTGGTTTAAAAAGAAATTCATGGTTTTATAAATTGTTTGTGGGTTTTTATGAAATTTTTAGTTTTAATTATGTTGTGATGGTAATTGATTGTTAGTGAACTTGGTCTAGTGTGTATTATTTGGCAATTGTATAAAAATATTTTGGAAAGGGTTTTATGGTTTTAAAAGGATTGTTTTGTGTTCTATAAATAATGTGGATGGTTGGATTTAGTTTTAAAGTAATTTCTGATTTTTTTTTAAAATAGTTTTGAGTCTCCTCTTGGATTTTTGGTGTACCATTAGATGTTGGCACATCCATGGGTGCACTAGGTGCACACATGGATGTGCCCTCAAACGAAGATGGTGATTTAAATTGGTGTTTCCTTGAAATATTGTTTACCTAAACGGTTCTTGTTTTCCAAATTATGTTGGTACCTCTAGGTTAATTAATTAAATCTTTCATGGATCATTGGTGGTGCACACACACACATACATAGGTACATATGTGTATATGTATATATATCTTCCTTTCACATATTACCTCATTATGTGGGTAATATGTGTAACTTCCCGGTTTCAGAAGCCACCCAGAGGCGCCCTGTACCCGGTTGGTCACATGGACTCAAGCGCATTTACCCAAACGCCAGATGTTGCCGACTAGCAGTGAGGGCCTTGGGGTGATATTGGGGAAATTATGCCCTCATTGGCAGAGTACACAGCGGAAGAAAATAAACATGAAATAGAAGAAGTAGTGAATAACCAACAATAATAACAGTGGAAGACTAAATCAACAAAACTAGAGCAAATATGCATATATGGAATGGTGCAAAATACAACTCTAGGAAAGTAGCCAAACAATTCACAATGATGAAACACCATAGTACCAAAACAAATACAAAAGAAAAGTAAATAGCTCCTCAGCATCTCAAGCCAAAGCTTGGTCTCTTGCTCTCCTTCTCTAAGAAATCAAGTTCCAGAAGTCAAAGGGGACTTTCCCTTGTCTATACCTACAACAAAATAGTCTGCTTGGGCCCAAAAGAATGGCCCAAATAGGGTGTGAGATAAAATCCCAGTAGGCAACCACCTGAAGATCTGTTCCTAACAGTCGGTGAGTATATGGCAGGTAAAAGTACAATAAGCAATAAACAGCAAGCAGCAAAACAGGATGATACATTGCAGCAATCAATTCAAAACCAATCAATAGCAGTGAAACAATAGCTAACAAGCCAGAACCCTCTAGAAAGTACTCGCATCCATCCCCTCTCGTCTTATCCAAGAACTACCACAACCCTCTGGGCAGTGCACTCAGCCCTAACCCCTCTGGCTTGGTCATATGAATTTATGAGACTCTCTAGGGAAGCACACTCGGTCAATTCCCCTTCTAATATAGGGTAGTCAGGGACTCTCTTGAGGAAGATCACGCGGTCTAACCCTCTTATCCCCAAGGTCTAGAGACTCTCTGACGAAGCTATCTCGGTCAATTCCTCCTATAGCCTCAGGTATACCATAGACTCTCTGAGGAAGCTCACTCGGTCAATTCACCCTCTAGCCTGGGAAGGTTCTCAAAGAGTTTCAAACAAGGTAAGACTCTCTGAGGAAGATCACTCGGTCTACCATCATGTAGTGTAAAAAATCCTAGACTCTCTGGGAGATCACTCGATTTATCCCCTATGTAGTCTATAATATCTAAGACTCTCTAGGAAGCTCACTCGGTCTATCCCTTATAGTCTACAGCACCAGGTTCTCTCATCCCCATGCCAGTCTGTGCATAATAATGCTATAAGTACAGAGTAAACCTATAGAGCTACTTGGCTAACCAAAGTACACCTATAGAGATACTTATCTAAACAGTCTATAAGGCAACAAGCATGTCATGAATTTCACTTCAACCTATAACTGCAAGGCATGAAAATAGGTGTAACAGCCAAAGTAAAACAAGACCCAAAGGTCGTAAATAGAACGAAGAAAGTAAAATACATCCAAGAATAAAAAAATCCTATAACATGGTCAATTTACCTCTACACAAGAATACAAGCAAGTCAGGAAAACAACAAGGTCAAAAAGGTAAACACACAATACCCTGTTCACAGTTATCGGTGGAAATTCGCACATAAAACTCAGAGACTTTGAACGGTATGGCACAAACCACCTACCTCAATCCTAGGAGATATATATGCTTGAATTACGATGGCTGATTCTCCCTAGAACGTCGCAGATCTGAGAAAATGCACAAAATGTTCAACCTTAGATAGCTTGAGAAAGATGAAGAATTGGAAAACAAGGATCAAGCAAAAGAAAGAACTCACCACTGTGCTTCCAACTCAATTGATCGTGCTTAAATCAGAGAACAGATGGAGAGACAGGAGCTCGGTGAAGATCCGGTCGTACGGGTCGGTCTCGGACAAACCAGACCTAGAAGAAGAAGATTATGGTGATTAGGCGTGAACCCAGTCTGTTTAGTGAAAAAAAAAGTATAGGGTGTGTGTTTTTAAAGTACACGGCGTGTAGTGGGTTTTTATGTACTCCTCCAAAATCGGCCTCCACGTCACCCCTACACACCATTTGTGTGGCCCGGGCACGGCCAGTACATGGCTTCAAGCCGGAAAGGAGTACATGGAGGGTACTCAGAAAGTACACGGCATGTACTTCAAAAATTTCCAGAATCTCCAAAAATTTTCAAAAACTCTATAAAAGAAGGACATACCTGAAATGAAGATCCGGGTTCTTACAAACTTCCCCCCTTAAATAATTTTGTCCCCGAATTTCCCTATATGGGCGTAGAAGAAGAAACCTCAAACAGCTTCGGCCACTGTGATAGAACCTCGTCCTCCCTCTCCCATGTCTCATCCTGTACTCGCCCATGCTTCCATAGCACTCATACCAGAGGGACAGACCGGCCTCAGAGAACCTTCGTACTACGATCGAAAATCCGGATAAGATGCTCTTCAAACAATGAATCTGCTTCGAGCTCAACCTCTTCGGGCTGAAAGACATGAGACGAGTCTGAAAAGTAACGTCGGAGCTGAGAGACATGGAAGACTTCGTGCATGTCCTGGTACCTCTAAGGTAGCTGCAACCGATAGGCAACCGGCCCAACTCTCCCCAAAACCTCAAATGGCCCGATGTACCATGGTGAAAGCTTACCCTATCTTCGAATCCTCTTGTGTCCCAACCTCAGTGCGACATGCAGGAATACGTGATCTCTGACCTCAAACTCTAGAGGTCGCCTCCGATGATCAGCATAAGACTTCTGTCGAGACTGTTTTGTAGCCATCCTCTTCCGAATTAGCTCTATCTGCTCAAGGGTCTCCTGAACAAGATGAGGTCCCAGCAAAGCTATCTCTCCTGCCTCCAGCCAGCATAAGGGTGATCGGCATGGCCTAATGTACAAAGTATCGTATGGTGCCATCTGAATGGTCGCCTGGAAACTGTTGTTGTAGGAAAACTCCACCAGAGGAATATGCTTCTCCCAAGAACTGCCAAATTCTAGGATGCAAGCTCGAAGAATATCCTCAAGCACATAGATCGTGAGCTAGGATTGGCCATCAGTCTGGGGATGGTATGATGTACTCAAAAGTATATGTGTACCCAAAGCCTTATGATTTCTTTTCTAGAACCGAGAGGTAAAGTGCACATCCTTGTCTGAAATAATGGAGTGTGGAAATCCATGTAGACGTAAAATATCTCGGATGGACAGACATCCTAGATCATTAACACTGAAGGTCTCCTTGATTGGAAAGAAGTGTGCAACCTTCATAAGCCTGTCGACGATGACCCAAACAGCATCACTCCCCCAAGGTGACCTCGGTAACCCAGTCACGAAGTCCATCGCGACATCATTCCACTTCCACTCCGGAATGGGTAACTGCTGTAAAAGCCCTACTGGTCGATGGTTCTCTACTCTCACATGCTGACAAGTAGAGCATTTCAAGACTAAACCAGCAACATCCTTCTTCATACCTAGACACCAGTACTGGCGATGAATATCCCGATACATCTTGGTGATGCCAGGATGAACTTCCCAAACTGAGAAATGGAAATCCCGCATCAGCTCCTCGCGTATGTCTGTTGGCACCCATACTCGTCCCTGGAAATGCAAGATCTCATCCTCGCCCACTTTCCATCCAGGAAGAGGGTCCCCTCCTGAAACATTCTCCCGCAGGACTAAGGCCTCTGAATTTGATAGCTTCATCATCCTCACCCGATCAAGAAGTGTAGAGGTAACAGCTACAGAAGATAGGATAGTTTTTACTTGCCTGTCGTGCACTTCTAAGTGCATTTCCGAGAACAGATCCATAAGTTTCCACTCACTGTTGGCCTCATGAACTTTCTGAATCTGAGTTTGTCTACTCAATGCATCTTCCACTGCATTTCCCTTTCCTGGCGTATAGGCGAGCTCGAAGTCAAAGGAATAAAGATACTCGACCCACCTGCATTGTCTCAGATTCAGATCACGCTGAGTAAAGATATACTTGAGACTCTTGTGGTTGGTAAAGAACAAAAAGTGCTCTCCCAGAAGATAGTGTCTCCAACAGCATAAGGCATGAACAACTTCTGCCAACTCCAGATCATGTATCGGGTAGTTCTTCTCATGTGGCCTCAACTGCCGAGACCCGTATGCAATGACTCCATATCCCTGCATGATCATATCTCCTAGACCGATACCTGAAGCATCACAGTAAACAGTGTAGACCTTGCCCGGATCTGGAAAGACTAGTATTGGTGCTGAGTTCAACCTCCCTTTCAGCTCCTGAAAGGCTGACTCACAAGAATCTGACCATAAAAACATCACCCCCTTCTTGGTCAGACCTGTCAACGGTGCTGCTAGGTGCGAGAATTCCTGAATGAAGTATCTATAGTATCCGGCCAGCCCTAAGAAACTCTGCACCTCAAATACGTTCTTCGGCTGCTCTCAGGAAACAAGAGATTTCACTTTCTCTGGGTCCACTGACACTCCTATCTCTGAGATAACATGACCATGGAAGTGAATCTAATCCACCCAAAAGTGGCACTTCGAGAGTTTAGCATAAATATGATGATCTCTCAGTGTACTAAGAACGATCTCAAGATGTGTGGCATGGTCGTGTCAAGTGTGAGAGTACAGCAAGATATCGTCCTTGAAGACCATGAAAAAAGAGTCCAAGTACAGATGGAACACTCGATTCATCAGTGCCATGAAAACCACAGGCGCGTTCGTGATACCGAACGGCATGACTGTATACTTGAAAAGACCATACCTACTCCTGAAAGCTGTCAGAGGTATATTTGATGGTATAACGCACAACAGATGATAATCAGACCTCAGGTTGATCTTCAAGAACACCCAAGCTCCTAGAATCTAATCAAAGAGGTCATCGATCCTCAGAAAGGGATATTTGTTCTTGACAGTCAACTGGTTCAGCTTTTGTTAATCCACACAAAGCTGAAGGGTACCGTCTGCCTTCTTCGCAAACAGGATAGGTGAACCCCAAGGAGAGGTATTGGGTCGGATGAAACCCTTTGCTTGTAACTCCTCCAACTACTTCTTTAGCTTCTGAAACTCAGGTGTAGCCATCCGATAAGGAGGAATGGACACTGGTGCTGCTCCTGGCATGAGCTCAATCGAGAAGTCTACCTCACGCTCATGAGGTAAACCAGAAAAGTATTCTGGAAAGACATCCCTAAAATGATCCACCACTGAAGGAAAGTCTAACTGTGAGGTCCCCTGGTCATCCAGATAAAGACTAGAAATTTGGGCTGTAACTTGTCCTAGCCCATGATGCTCTGGTCCAGATCTACCCACCTGGACATCCCACTCGCCTCTATGAAGGAAAGATCCGCCCTTTGGTGATAAAAAACTCACCCTGCGGCGATAGCAATCGACGACTGCCTGGAAGGGAACCAACCAGTCCATACTGAGAATGATGTCATAGCCCGTCATCTCTAGGACATAGAGGTCCCATAAGAAATGACACCCTGCAACCTTGAGAGGGAACTCTCTGCACTGACGTACGCTAGATTTCCTCATTCCCAATAGTGTGTCAAGAGTCAACAAGTCGGTAGACGAAAAGATATAGAGCCCAAGGCTCTCCACAACCACAACAAAGATAAAGCTATGGGAAGCACCAATATTGAAAAGAACTGAAGATAAAACTGAAGCTACTAAGATCGTACCTCGAAATGTAGAAGGGCCAGGATCCTGCTATTGAAAGGTCTACTCCACGGCGAAAGACTAGCCTACACCACAGCCCTGCGCCCCGGGCTGACGGCTCTGAGCTGATCCACTCTGCTATCACTGATGACCTGGTGACTGACCACCACGGTCGCGACCTCCACCTCGGCCTAAATGGCCAGAAGAACTTCATTTCCCTGACTGGTGGGAAACTGGTGAAGCATGTCTAGAATGCAGGGTCAGAGAGGAACCCCTACCACCAGCTGAAGGTGAGAATATGTGATAGAAACACTGAAGATGGCCCATCTTGCCACAAGATTGGAACTCCATCGGATCCCTCTGGAACTGAGGCCTAGTATGCCCACTCCTACCGCACTGGTAGCATAAAACCTGGCTGCCAGAAGACGCATCCCGCGAACCTCGATCTCCTCGAGAAGACTCTATGTGACGTTTCCTAATGTCCGTAGGAGGAACACCAGCTCTGGATATCGAACCGCCCTGGCTCACTACCCTAGAATCCCTCAGATTGCGCTCAGTGATCAGTGCCTGGTTGACGATGGAGGATATCAAAGTCAACTGGAAGATATTCACCTGGGAACGGATCTCCTACATGAGACCGTCCTCGAACTTCCTAGCAAGGAACAAATCATCACCTGTTGGGATCAGTGTGAAATGATACAGCTCAGTGAAGCGAGACGAGTACTCCATAACAGAAAGAGTACCCTGCTGCAGACTCATAAACTCCTGGGCTTGATTGGACCTTATGGTCTCCGGATAGAAGTAGTCATAGAAGGTGCATCGAAACTCATCCCAAGACATATCCTGCTGGCTCCCTGACCGTGAGATCACCTCCCACCACCTCTTGGCGGTGTCCTAGAGAATATAAGTATCCATATTTACCATTTTCTCTGGAGGGATCTCTAGGTGCTCAAAGATGGTCAGTGTGACCTATATCCATGACTATGCAGCCTGAGGTCCTCCATCCCCTGAAAAAGTAGGAGGATGCTGCTGGTGGAAAACCTGCGTCAACTCAGCCATCGACGGGGCAGGAGGCGGTGCTCCCTGGAAGGTCTGAATCATCCTCAGAAATTCCTCCTTGAACTGCGCCTCGGTGCCTGTAACGGGTATGAAAGTCGGTGCCAAGGCTGCCTCGACTGGAGGATTTCCAGGGAGTCCCTGATCAGCCATATCTGGCGTCTGATCACTACCTGACGACAGACATACAACCGGAGTACGTCTCAGAGGTATAGCTCTGAATGATCAAAAGTATACCTTAGATCATAAAAACAAGTACAGAGAACACACGAGTAAAAAATAGGAACAGTGGAAGAAAAACACAAAAGTTTACAAAACACGACTACACAGCGTGTCTTCTTAAGCCACTGACATGGGTGTGTACCCCTGCCCTACAGGTTGTGTAACACCTCAAACTATATGGCATGTTGACCCAACACACGGCGTGTACATGAAGACTATTCCCATGCCCGAGTATCCTTACACGGCTAACTCACATGGTTCAAACTATCCTCAGACTACACAGCGTGTTCCCTAGGGACACGGCGTGTACTAGTCACTGACTCAGCGGCCCGTGTTGTTGGTTACACGGTCGTCTACATGGCTGGCCATTACACGGCGTGTTCCGAACAAACACAGTGTGTATAGGAGAAGGTGACATCATCCCGTGTTGTTCGTGACAAGGCCGGGTACCTGGGTGTCACGACCCGTCCTCGGGGCCCGTGTCGTGACTACCCCAAACCCGCCTTCCATAGGCCAGGGGCTGGCGACTAGCACCAAGGCGTAAATCCCGGTAAAAAGGGAAGGCATTTCCTTTGTAAAGTAAACAAGAACCACAGAGTAAGCAAGCGGAAAAGTAACACTAAGTAAAAACAGAGTACAACTGAAAGTGCGGAAAAGTAAATGGGCCAGTATACAAACCCAAACTGAATGTAAAGTACAACTCGAAAGGGAAAACAGCAACTGTAAAGTAAAAGCCGCTACACCAAGCTATCCACTGGAAATCCCACCTGAAAGGTGGGTACAGATAGCTCCACTACTCCTCGAGTCCTGTCGTCCGCTCCGAGCACGTCCCGCCCTGTGGTCCACCTCCAGGTACCGTCCTGCTCCGCAAGCCTCAACCACGATCAACGATGTCCGTCGTCTGCAACCAACACAACGTAGTGCGGGCATAGCCCGTGCAGGGGTGAGTATAAGCTACTCAGTAGAGACCCCGAGACCCCTGAAGGTCTCCCAAAATTCACAAAGGATAAACCACAAAGGATAGATACAAACACGAAGTAACAACCGACACTACTTAGGTATATGCCCATACATATACCTAAGTCATCAATTCCAATACGCTCCAACCTCCGAGCCCAAGTACAACTCAGTCCACATAAGAAAGTATATGTATTCCACATAGGAAAGAAAAACGTAATCCACACAGGATAGCACAACACAATCCACACAGGAAAGCAACAGGATTCATCTCACATAGGTATACTTCTTCGAAAGACGATAGAGATGATCACAGATCCATCTAAGTCATCGGACCCACAAAGGATCGATAGGTACTAACCCCCGCAAATAACCACATAGGATCGGATCCACACAAGATCTATAGGCGCTGGTTCACACAGGACCGCTGAGCGCTGACCCACATAGGATCGGACCCACACAGGATCGGTAGCACTGATCCACATAGGATTGCTGAGTGCTGTAGTCGTCGTCGTCGAATCCACTAAGGATCTCTGCACAGTCGTCGTCTCTATAGCATCCTACCTTTTTATCACATAAACTTTCATTACATTTTACAAAACCGAGGATCTTTAAGGTTTAGTGTCTTGGAAACCAGGAACTTAAAACATGAAAACATAAAACATTCTTCTTAAACACTTGAAAGGATTCTCCTCATGTTCATCCTAGATTCATTACTGCATCTCATAACCTGGGAATATACATCAAAAGAAAGGGTGAGCAGAAGGCCCAGTAAGGAAAACAAGAGAAACATTTTACATGTGAACTTGAGATACTTCAATAAGGTCATGAAAAGAACTTTAAGGCATGAGAAAGAAATCATGAGATATATCATAATAAAAATAACATTTTTCATAACTTGAAGATGTGGCTGCAACATTTAATATAGACAATCATGAACATATCACCAAGGTCCATCCCCAAGGTGTCATTTGAAAATTACCAAGGTTATTCACCAAGGTATCGTGAAAATTGTAATCTCTAGTGGTTACATCATTACCCAATGCATTGGAGTGCTATCAGGGCGCACCCTTAAATTTTCCTTTATTATCATGTGATCCACATATATCATAATCAAACATTTCATACAATAACCCATATAGCATAAAATAAATGGGTTTCATTTCATAATCATAACGTTTTAAAAACTGCTTTAAAGACATGATCTTTACGTCACTTTAAAACCCACAGAAAAGGAAGGTGGGTCCCATGTATGTAAATCCCAGAATTTAAAATAGAAAACTTTGGTATATATGTGAATACCCATATAGAAGAGAGAGCTTTGAGTATTCACTTAAAAATAAAAGAACTTTAGAAAAAGGGAGAGACATTTTGAGACGAAAATTCTGCAGCATAACGGCTATGTTACAGGGTTTTAGAAAACATTGAAAAGAGATGGGACACGGGTCAAACATTCATAAATGACCCATAAAACAGTAGAGGGATAGAATATATGGGATTTAAGAACATGGTAATGAAATTTTAAAATATACCATATGAAATGAAGAACATGGAAGGAAGACAAAAAAATAAGATTTCTCTTATGAAAATTCGGCAGCCTAACGGCGTCACATAAACTTAAACCAAAAATGAATTGATGAGATCAAATAGGGTCTCTCATCATATGAACATAAAATATCAGTATGATAGATATATAGACCATACCCCACCATAATAAAAAGGAACTTGAAAGACTTGACATGGTATTAGAACTTTGAAAAGGGAGAAATGTGCAAGGACCACTTAAAAATTTAGCAGCCTAACGACGCCACTTAAACTTCAAAATACTGAATTGAAGAGATCAAATGGGGTCTCTCATCATATGGTCATAAAAGATCAGTATGATAGATATAGAGATCATACCCCAACATAACAAAAAGGAACTTGAAATAATTGACATGAAAGTAGAACTTCAAAATGAGAAGGGTGAAGAACTACTTAAAAATTCAGCAGCCTAACGGCGCCACTTAAAACTTCAAAATACTGAATTGAAGAGATCAAATGGGGTCTCTCATAATATGAACATAAGAGTCCAGTATGATATATATAGAGATCATAACCCAACATAACAAAAAGTAACTTTAAAGAATTGACATGAAAGTAGAACTTCAAAACGAGAAGGGTGAAGAACCACTTAAAAATTCGGCAGCCTAACGGCGCCACTTAAAACTTCAAAATACTGAATTGAAGAGATCAAATGGGGTCTCTCATCATATGAAAATAAGAGTCCAGTATGATAGGTATAGATATCATACCCCAACATAACAAAAGGAACTTGAAATACTTTACATGAAAATAGATCTTGAAAAATGAGAAGGGAGAAAGAATCTGTTACAAAAATTTCGACAGCCTAACGGCGCCACTTAAAACTTCATAAAACAAAATAATGAGAGTAAGAGGGGATCTCTCATTATATGAAAATGAAAAGGGCAGTAAGAGTAGTATAAAAGAACATCCTCCAACATAAGAACATGGATCATAAAAGGAATTACATAAAAGAGATTACTTGAAATGAAAGAGAGAGGTCGGATCCCTTACCTTAAAACGTAACTCTTAAAACTCAAAGGTTGGGACCTTGAGGGCTTGGGGGCACCTTGGGAGGACTCCTTGGGAGGTAAGGAGACCGGAACTTCGTTTAGGATGGTTTTGGAGTCGAAAAGATGAGAGGAGGGCTTGGTATTTATAGGGAAAGTGAGGGGACAAAGCATTAATGGCCAAGGGACACCTCAAAAGTGGTTTTCTCAAAAGCATGGGCCCTCCCATGGTACTTCCCATAAAGTTAGGCCACATGGGGACCCCCACACAATAATTCATCCTCTTTAGTCGAACATCCTTAAAAATATCTCATGACATCATCATGACACAGTTATGATGTCATTAAACATACTGAAACCCTAAAACTGTATTTTTACTATTCACTGAAAATTCAACTTTCTCAGAAAAATCCCAAAATTTCACCTTAACCAAATATCAATGCCCTGATTTCAAAAATGAACTCCATTTTATAAAAATATTTTTATAAATATTTTTAATTTATTTTTTTAAATAAATACACTATTCACCGAAAATTCATTTTTTTTAGAAAAATCCCCAAAAATTACCTTAACATAATATCGATGCTCTGAGTTCAAAAATGAAATCCATTTTATAAAAATAATTTTCTAAATATTTTTAATTTAATTTTTAATTAAAAAACACTATTCACCCAAAAAAACTAATACTTGAATAATAATTTATGAAAACGTTTTTTTAACCATTTTATTGAATCACATTACTTAATCAAGGTGCCTAGATTATATTAATAATTTATTTAAGTGAGATTACTAATCCATTTGGTCACATTACTAATCCAAAGCATAAAATCACTATTCATAATTTACTATTCATCAAAAATTAAGTTGATCTCATTAGACTCTAAATTCCGTACTGAACATATTTGTAGAAGACCATTTTTTGAAAATCATTACAAATTTTTATTTATTTAAGGTTTACATAAACATTTTTAAAATATCCTTTCTCTAAAATTCATCAAAAATATGCATACTATATTTATCCGGTCATTTGAAAATTCATAAACTTCATCATAAGAAGAAATCCCAATTTTTATTTAAAACAAAGGATTACACAAGGCATTTACGGTCTCCTTACATAGCCCCTTAACACACCAGTATAGGACCTAAGTGTAAGGTGTGCTAAGGTGAGAGAATCCGAGGGAGGCTCAGCCAACATCACACGAGTAGTAATTTCTATCAGTTTGAACTTCTCACGAAGGCGATCCCGTTCTAGTTTTATACGATGAAGTTCATCTTGGGTTTGGTCCAGAGCAAAGCCCAGTGGTGCTACCTCCTTTCCAAGTTCTGTTAGGTGGGCTTCGGTCAGTCCAAGACTACTGGGTGAGGCCATCGAATCTTCTTTCTATATTAATTAACCAAGATTACTTGTATTTAGAGACAATAATCAAAACGTTTAGTTTCCAGCGGTCATATTGACCAATGGTCATATAATAGTCAAAAACCAATGGTATCATTTTAATTATACTCATTTTATCAAATGAAACATTTTTGTTGAGTACAAAAATAGAATAAAATAACACATAAAATTAGGAAACAAGATTTATTCAAAATTTCGGGTCGTTACAATCTTCCCCCCTTAAGAAATTTCGTCCTCGCAATTTTTTAAAATTAGGTTTTGAAATTTCATTGAAAGTCCCAAATCGGAAAAGGAGTCAGTAAAACTATTACTTTAAAATAAAGAAAGTGAAGTACGAAGGTCACCCGAGTTAGCCCACACTGGGATTCCATGTAGGAAAACATGGACATGGAAGAAAAACAAAGGTTCAAGTTCTAAGGGAGAGTGATAGAGAACATGATTAGGAGAAAGTTAACCATAAGAAAATCCCAAACTTATGATGTGTGTAAATGGTCATTGATTACCTAGTAGGAAACGTAAACCAACAACGTTTTTGTTTTACGTTCCTTTTCATAATTTTGAGGAATTCATTTACTACATAGAATAAAAACATAAGAAAATATACCTACCTTTATGTAGAGTTTCATCCTTTAATATGTTTCTACCAAAACTAATCTTTTCTCCGAATGATGAGCATTCAAAACTACTTGGTCTCATCAAAACACAAGAATCATCTTCTAGAGAATCACATAATCCACAAAATATTAACTATCTATTTCTTCTATCTTTAAACATTATCCCAAAACAGAAAGGGTAAGGTAAAACAACTCTTCAAAAAGAAAGAATCCCATAGGAAGGGAAACAATTTTTAAATCTTCAAAGTTCCATGGTACTACCTAAAGTTCATCATAGACCATCCCATAAATAACGGTCCTTAAAATTCCTCAAAATAAACCAAACTAAGATTGAAACCCAAATACAAGATGGACTTGATAACATAGTCTTCCAAAATAACTTCATTGTTCATCTCCAAACAACATCAACCACACCTAACATCTTATAACAAAAGTAGCTAACCTAAACATATTTTACCCAAGATAGGTTAATCATTCCCATAAGTAACCTAAATTACTATAAGTCCACCTTCAATTCATTGATTCTTCAAAATATAAGTCAACCTTACTCCTCAATGAAAATACCGTAGTAATCTATTTACCTCGATCATATAGGGTCCTCAAAATAGTGAACGTCTTCCAAAATAATAAACATATTTTAATCCCCTAATCATCTCTGTTGTATTAATACGGCAATCATAGCATTTCCTATCACATTGGTTGTTGGGACATGTTCTTCCATTTCCCACCATTAACTAAGAAAAGAAACTATAAATAGGGGCTTAAATACTTAGCCAATAGTCATGAAAAGAAACTTAAAGAATATAAGGATAACTTGTAGTTGAAAAGTATAAACTAACTTGTGATCCCCTAGGTTTCCATCTAGGTTATCCATGATCATATATTCTTATGTGAACCTTTATTTTATTTTATCTTTGTTCCTTTAACAATGGTTCATACTAAGCTTATGAATTTACCAAAGCATATCCCCCGGGAGTGTCGTAACCAAGAGTGCAGCAAGGCCCGTTGTCGTGTACCAGTTCCCGTTCGAGTCTAGCTCAAAGCGGTGTTTTCAGGTTTTACCCCTATGTACATCTGTGCCAGAGCCACCTCTACCTGCTCGTATCTAGACAGGGATGTATTTTCTTGGAAACCCATTACTCAATACTCACCAAAATACCAGGAAGATTTCCTATATTTAAACTTTTCTATAGGGTTCTTCCTAGATTTTTCATATCCTAATTTCCACAAATAACTAAACCATCCTTTGATACCAACTATAGCATCCTGCCTTTTTATCGCATAAACTTTCATTACATATTACAAAACCGAGGATCTTTAAGCTTTAGTGTCTTGGAAACCAGGAACTTAAAACATGAAAACATAAAACATTCTTCTTAAACACTTGAAAGGCTTCTCCTAGTGTTCATCCTAGATTCATTACTGCATCTCATAACCTGGGAATATACATCAAAAGAAAGGGTGAGCAGAAGGCCCAGTAAGGAAAACAAGAGAAACATTTTACATGTCAACTTGAGATACTTCAATAAGGTCATGAAAAGAACTTTAAGGCATGAGAAATGAATCATGAGATATATCATAATAAAAATAACATTTTTCATAACTTGAAGATGTGGCTGCAACATTTAATATAGACAATCATGAACATATCACCAAGGTCCATCCCCAAGGTGTCATTTTAAAATTACCAAGGTTATTCACCAAGGTATCGTGAAAATTGTAATCTCTAGTGGTTACATCATTACCCAATGCATTGGAGCGCTATCAGGGCGCACCCTTAAATTTTCCTTTATTATCATGTGAGCCACATATATCATCATCAAACATTTCATACAATAACCCATATAGAATAAAATAAATGGGTTTCATTTCATAATCATAACGTTTTAAAAACTGCTTTAAAGACATGATCTTTACGTCACTTTAAAACCCACAGAAAAGGAAGGTGGGTCCCATGTATGTAAATCACAGAATTTAAAATAGAAAACTTTGGTATATATGTGAATACCCATATAGAAGAGAGAGCTTTGAGTATTCACTTAAAAATAAAAGAACTTTAGAAAAAGGGAGAGACATTTTGAGATGAAAATTCTGCAGCATAACGGCTATGTTACAGGGTTTTAGAAAACATTGAAAAGAGATGGGACATGGGTCAAACATTCATAAATGACCCATAAAACAGTAGAGGGACAGAATAAATGGGATTTTAGAACATGTTAATGAAATTTGAAAATATACCATATGAAATGAAGAACATGGAAGGAAGACAAAAAAATAATATTTCTCTTATGAAAATTCGGCAGCCAAACGACGTCACATAAACTTCAACCAAAAATGAATTGATGAGATCAAATAGGGTCTCTCATAATATGAACATAAAATATCAGTATGATAGATATAGAGATCATACCCCAACATAATAAAAAGGAACTTGAAAGACTTGACATGGTATTAGAACTTTGAAAAGGGAGAAATGTGTAAGGACCACTTAAAAATTTAGCAGCCTAACGACGCCACTTAAACTTCAAAATACTGAATTGAAGAGATAAAATGGGGTCTTTCATCATATGGTCATAAAAGATCAGTATGATAGATATAGAGATCATACCCCAACATAACAAAAAGGAACTTGAAATAATTGACATGAAAGTAGAACTTCAAAACGAGAAGGGTGAAGAACTACTTAAAAATTCGGCAGCCTAACGGCGCCACTTAAAACATCAAAATACTGAATTGAAGAGATCAAATGGGGTCTCTCATCATATGAACATAATATTACAGTATGATATATATAGAGATCATTACCCAACATAACAAAAAAAAACTTGAAAGAATTGACATGAAAGTAGAACTTCAAAACGAGAAGGGTGAAGAACCACTTAAAAATTCGGCAGCCTAACGGCGCCACTTAAAACTTCAAAATAATGAATTGAAGAGATAAAATGGGGTCTCTCATCATATGAACATAAGAGTACAGTATGATAGATATAGATATAATACCCCAACATAACAAAAGGAACTTGAAATACTTTACATGAAAATAGATCTTGAAAAATGAGAAGGGAGAAAGAATCTGTTACAAAAATTTCGGCAGCCTAACGGCGCCACTTAAAACTTCATAAAACAAAATAATGAGAGTAAGAGGGGATCTCTCATTATATGAACATGAAAAGGGAAGTAAGAGGAGTATAAAAGAACATCCTCCAACATAAGAACATGGGTCATAAAAGGAATTACATAAAAGAGATTACTTGAAATGAAAGAGAGAGGTCGGATCCCTTACCTTAAAACGTAACTCATAAAACTCAAAGGTTGGGACCTTGAGGGCTTGGGGGAACCTTGGGAGGACTCCTTGGGAGGTAAGGAGACCAGAACTTCGTTGAGGATGGTTTTGGAGTCGAAAAGATGAGAGGAGGGCTTGGTATTTATAGGGAAAGTGAGGGGACAAAGCATTAATGGCCAAGGGACACCTCAAAAGTGGTTTTCTCAAAAGCATGGGCCCTCCCATGGTACTTCCCATAAAGTTAGGCCACATGGGGACCCCCACACAATAATTCATCCTCTTTAGTCGAACATCCTTTAAAATATCTCATGACATCATCATGACACAGTTATGATGTCATTAAACATACTGAAACCCTAAAACTGTATTTTTACTATTCACTGAAAATTCAACTTTCTCAGAAAAATCCCAAAATTTCACCTTAACCAAATATCAATTCCCTGATTTGAAAAATAAACTCCATTTTATAAAAATAATTTTATAAATATTTTTAATTTATTTTTTTAAATAAATACACTATTCACTGAAAATTCATTATTTTTAGAAAAATCCCCAAAAATTACCTTAACATAATATCGATGCTCTGAGTTCAAAACTGAAATCCATTTTATAAAAATAATTTTCTAAATATTTTTAATTTAATTTTTAATTAAAAAACACTATTCACCCGAAAAAACTAATACTTGAATAATAATTTATGAAACCGTTTTTTTAACCATTTTATTGAATCACATTACTTAATCAAGGTGCCTAGATTATATTAATAATTTATTTAAGTGAGATTACTAATCCATTTGGTCACATTACTAATCCTAAGCATAAAATCACTATTCATAATTTACTATTCATCAAAAATTAAGTTGATCTTATTAGACTCTAAATTCCGTACTGAACATATTTGTAGAAGACCATTTTTTGAAAATCATTACACATTTTTATTTATTTAAGGTTTACATAAACATTTTTAAAATATCCTTTCTCTAAAATTCATCAAAAATATGCATACTATATTTATCCGGTCATTTGAAAATTCATAAACTTCATCATAAGAAGAAATCCCAATTTTTATTTAAAACAAAGGATTACACAAGGAAGTTACGGTCTCCTTACATAGCCCCTTATCACACCAGCATAGGACCTAAGTGTAAGGTGTGCTAAGTTGAGAGAATCCGAGGGAGGCTCGGCCAACATCGCACGAGTAGTAATTTCTATCAGTTTGAACTTCTCACGAAGGCGATCCCGTTCTAGCTTTATACGATGAAGTTCAGCTTGGGTTTGGTCCAGAGCAAAGCCCAGTGGTGCTACCTCCTTCCCAAGTTCTGTTAGGTGGGCTTCGATCGGTCCAAGACTACTGGGTGAGGCCATCGAATCTTCTTTCTATATTAATTAACCAAGATTACTTGTATTTAGAGACAATAATCAAAATGTTTAGTTTCCAGCGGTCATATTGACCAATGGTCATATAATAGTCAAAAACCAATGGTATCATTTTAATTATACTCATTTTATCAAATGAAACATTTTTGTTGAGTATAAAAATAGAATAAAATAACACATAAAAATAGGAAATAAGATTTATTCAAAATTTCGGGTTGTTACAGTCGCAGTCACAGTAGAAGTCGCAGCCAGCTCTAGGGTTCCCGCACACAGCAAGCTCGTTCGGGAGGGTCCGCTCCACGAGCCGAGAGGCTGATACATCAACTGTCACAAAGTCCAGAGTTGATGTATCCAAAAGTTCTGTATCATCAACAGGAACTCAACGCAACAGACGGCGCGTCAATCGGACGCCTGGTCTGAGAGTTATTGGCTTTTTCGTCCCAGGGGCCCGGTTGGTTTTTAAGGCAAAACCAACCCGACCGTACTCCACCTGCGTCCAAACCTCGGGCGGAGTATGCCAAAAGATCCGTCTCACTAAGAGAAACTCAACAAAGCTGACGGCACATCAAACGGATGTCCGTAGCTCAAGATATGAGCGTTTCCGCTCCGAGGCCCTGGTTGGTTTCGTGTACGAACCAACCCGGCCGAACTCAAAGTATTCTGAAACTTTGAGTGCAATATACCAAAACGACCGTCTCGATCCAAGGATCGCATCGCCACTGACAGTGCATTTTTTGGAGGTTTGTAGCCCGAGTTATGGGCATTTGAATCCAAACCGCTCGGTAACGGGGGTTTCGGGCCCGGGCCGTCCCGGCCCGAGACCCCCCGGTTGGCCCGAACCGGGTCGACCCGGCCCAAACAGGGTCGACTCGGACCGTCCCTACGTGGCCCGGCCCGGCGTGGCCCGGCCCGGCCAGGAGCCGGTCCGGCGCAGCGCGCTGGGCGCGCTCCCAGCTCGGCCAAAGGCCGAGCTACTGGAAAAAACAGGGGCGCTGCCCCCCCCCCCCTTGTGAAGCCGCGGCCCCCCCTCATTATGGAGGGCCATTTTGGTGGCCGGGGGAATTAAATTCCCCTGATTCTTCTCCCTTCCGGCCGGCCCGACCTGGCCGACCGGTTCTTCTTCAACGGGACCGGCAAAGGCCGGTCCCCTTCCGGCTTCTGACACTGGCGGCCCGGCAGGCCGCCGGTCATCTTGTTCCGCCGCGGCCCGGAACCGTTCGTGGCCTTCATCGTCCGGGGCGGTGCGACGGCACCGCGCCCCTCCACCGCGGCCCCACTCCGGTCGCGGCACCTTCGATTTCTTTTGACGCGGCGCGACGGCGTCGCGTTCTTGAATTTCATTCCACAGCGCGGCGCGACGGCGCCGCGCAATAATTGCCGTGCGATTCCCGCATGGTGCGACGGCACCACGCCATCCCGTTCCATCTGCAAGGAAACAAATATGAACATAGGAGGGGGGTTTGGCTGTGTTTTTGTGGTCCGGCCCCCCTCTCGTTAAACTATAACATTTATTTGTTATCCTCGAAGTTCGACATTCTAGAATCAAGAATGGAAATAATTAAATAAAACAACAACAATCCCCTACCTCGGTTTCAAGTGCGGAGCATGTCAGCAAGCCGCGGAAGACTAGCGTCGCGGAGGTCGGGCGTCGCGGAAATCGAACTTCATTTCTGTTGACGTCGAGGTGCGTCCGAAGAGGTACGTCGCTGGAGAAGCTTCGTAAGCTGACGGAGATAGTTCAAGGAGGAAACGGCGTCTCCTTTCGTTGACACGGGAAGAAGATCGAAGAAGCGGCATCGTCGATCTTCGGAAACACACCGGCTACGAAGAAGAGAAGCGATGTTCTTCGTCGGAGCTTAAGTGTTCTTCGTGTTCTTCGTCAAGGTTGAAGAAGATGAAGAGAGAGCTTCCCAAAACCTCTCAAGGTGGCAAAGGATACTAACCAAATAAAATAAGCTTAGATCTTATTTTATTTACACAACTAAACCACTTGAATTTCAAAAGTTTGAAATTAAAACAACTCAACTCAATTAATAACCCAAGTTGTCAAGATTAATTAGAGAGGAGTTATTGGGAGTTTAAAGAGGACATGAAGTGTTAGGGTTTGTGTGGTCCCCACCACACTGAATCCTCTCAAGGGAGGTTAATTGGATGTGGGTCCCACCCCTAACTCCCTTTGGGAGGATATAACCAACTTGGATAAAAAAAATAAAATGTGTTTCCACATTTTATTTAACTTCATTTTAAAATCCCCAAAACTAACTCTCAACCCCCATAAAACGCAACCTCAGAAAAGGTCTCCTTAAGTGAATATCGGCGCTACGAGTTCATCGGTGCCCTCAGAATTTGATTCCAGGCACCGGTTCAAAAGTTAGAAATTCCCGCTCGTTCGTTCACTGAACGTACCCGATCCAAACTTCGGAAATTGATTCCGGGCACTCCGGGCCTCGGAATCAGGTTCCGTCAGAAACTACGCTCTTGTAAAATTCCAAAGAAAATTAAGAAAAATTTTCCCTTGAATTTTACGGGTCTTTACATTACTCCCACCTCAGGGATTTACGTCCCCGTAAAGATAAATCAAAACTAGGGAAACAAATGAGGGTAATGAGCACGCATCTGAGCCTCCCGCTCCCAAGTGCTCTCCTGGAGGTTTCCGTGCTGCCATCTGATGCGCACTAGAGGAATCGACCGTCCACGTAGGACCCGCTCCTGTCGATTCTTGATCTCCACTGGGATCTCTGTAAAAGTCGCCCCATCGTCAACGTCAAGCTCCCCATAGTCAATGATGTGTGTCGGGTCGTGCACGTATCTCCTCAGTGGAGATACGTGGAAGACGTCGTGCACCCGGTGCAACTGAGGTGGTAGAGCCAGGCGATAAGCTACCTCGCCAATTCTACTGAGGACCTGGAAGGGTCCGATGAAGCACGGAGATAACTTGCCGCCTCGGCCAAATCTCTGTATACCACATCGAGGTGAGACCCGCAAGAAGACGTGGTCGCCATACTCAAACTCTAGTGGCCTCCGCCTCCTGTCAGCGTATGACTTCTGCCGGCTCTGAGCTGTCCTCATCCGCTCCTGGATGACCTAGACCTTCTCTGTCG
Organism: Viscum album; assembly: GCA_963277665.1. NCBI lineage: Eukaryota > Viridiplantae > Streptophyta > Magnoliopsida > Santalales > Viscaceae > Viscum > Viscum album. The sequence goes on along the minus strand of OY728139.1, from coordinate 418,664,178 downwards.
TGGCCTGGACCATCTCCGGTCCCACAAGTGCTGACTCCCCAGGGTCTGTCCAGCACAAACGAGATCTGCAAGGTCGGACGTACAACGCCTCGTACGGTGCCATTCCGATGGTGGAGTGGTAGCTGTTGTTGTATGAAAACTCCACCAAGGGTAGGTGGTCCTCCTGGCTACGACCAAAGTCGAGGACACATACGCAAGGCATATCCTCGAGAGTCTGAATGCTCCTCTCCGTCTGACCATCCGACTGAGGGTGAAAGGCTGTGCTCGGACGTAGCTGCATCCCGAACGCCTCCTGCGACCCCTTCCAAAGTCGGGAAGTAAATCGAGCATCTCAGTCGGAGATGATAGATTATGGCACACCGTGAATCCTCACAATCTCCTGAACGTAGAGACGTCCCAAGCTCTCCACTGAGCCCTGCTCTCTAATGGGTAAGAAGTGAGCCGACTTGGTGAGTCGGTCGACAATCACCTAGATGGAGTCGTGACCTCTGGAAGTGCGTGGAAGTCCAGTCACGAAGTCCATAGATATCCCGTCCCACTTCCACTCCAAGACCTCCAAGGGCTGTACCAAGCCTGCTGGTACCTGGTGCTCAGCCTTCACCTGCTGGCAGGTGAGGCATCGAGAAACGAACTCTGCGACAGCCCTCTTCATGCCCGGCCACCAGTGCTGTCGTCTGATATCCTGGTACATCTTCGCCACTCCGGGATGTACCGCCAAAGGAGAAGTGTGAAACTCTCTCAGAACCTCCTTCCGTAAAGCGACTGGTACCATGGTACGTCCTCTGAAAAGAACATTGTGCTCTGCTCCAAGAGAGAAACCATCAGGTGCTTGTCCCGAGGATATATGTGCATGTCGTATCTCACAGTCAGTGTCCCCACACTGTGCCTCTCTGACCCACTGTAGAAGTTGAGGAGAGACGGTGAGAGACTGAAGGAAGGCTACTCCGTCTCTATCCACGAAGGATATCTTCAAAGCGGCTAGCTGCTCCGTCGCCTCCTCAAGCAGCTGAATGACCGTCCTCCTACTGAGGGCATTGGCTACTACGTTCCCCTTCCCAGGATTATAGACTATCTCAAAGTCATAGTCCTGGAGGAACTCGAGACATCGCCGCTGTCTCAGGTTCAGGTCCTTCTGCGAGAAGGTATACCTGAGACTCTAATGATCAGAAAAGACTGTAAAGCGCTCGCCCATAAGGTAGTGTCGCCATGTCTTCAGAGCGAAGACCACTGCTGCTAAATCCAAGTCATGGGTAGCGTAGTTATGCTCATGCAGCCTCAACTGTCATGATCCATAGGCGATCACTGCCCGCTCCTGCATCAGGACACATCCGAGTCCGGTCCCTGATGCATCGCAGTAGACTACGTACCCTACTCCCTCCTCAGGCAACCTCAAGATAGGTGTGTTGGTCAATATCTGTCTCAGCTCCTGGAAGCTCTGCTGACATCTGTCTGACCATACGAAGGGTTTCCCCTTCTTTGTCAAAGTTGGGAGTGGTGCCGCAACTCTAGAGAAGTCTGGAACGAATCTCCAGTAGTATCCAACTAGTCCCAAGAAACTTCGAACCTCCGTCACGCTCCTGGGTGGCTCCCAAGCTAACACAGCCTCGATCTTCGCAGGATCCACTGCAACTCCCGCCTCAGAGATAACGTGTCCCAAGAAGTGGACCTCATGTATCCAGAACTGGCACTTCGAGAGCTTACCATAAAGTTGGTGCTCTCGGAGTGTGTCTAGTACAACCCGCAAGTGGTAGGCGTGCTCCTCCTTAGTCGTCGAGTAGATCAAAATGTCGTCGATGAAGACCACGACAAATCGATCGAGGTATGGCTGAAATATCATGTTCATGAGGGACATGAAAACTGCTGGAGCATTGATTACGCCGAAAGGCATAACCAAAAACTCATAGTGGCCATACCGACATCTGAAGTCTGTCTTCTGCACGTCCTCGTCTCTGACTCTGAGCTGATGATATACTGACCTGAGGTCTATCTTCGAGAACCACCGTGCTCCCTTGAGCTGATCAAAGAGGTCATAAATCCTCGGTAGCGGATACTTATTCCTCACTGTCACCTGGTTCAGGCGACGATAATCGACACACAGTCGCAAGCTCTCGTCCGCCTTCTTGGCGAACAAAATTGGGGAAGCCCAGGGTGAAACACTGGGTTGGATGAACCCCTTGCCCTGCAAGTCCTCCAAATGTACCCGTAAATCTCGAAGCTCGGTGAGGGCCATCTGATATGCTAGAGTCAATATTGGAGCTGTCCTGGGGTACAGGTCAATATAAAAGTCTACCTCTCTACGAGGAGGTAGCCCTGGAACGTCGTTGGGAAAAACGTCCGCAAACCGATCCACCACTGCAAGAAAACCAGGACTCTGCACTTCCACTGCTCCTAGGATGAGACTAGACAACTGATGAGTGATGGGTTGTCCTCTCCTCTGCGGAAGTCCATCCTATGCTACGAAGGCTCCCTTCTCGCCGGTGAAGGTGAACCTGCTCCCGTCGGTGCGTACACATCGCACCTTGCGCCTAAAACAGTCAATCTATGCATGGACCATAGATAACCAATCCATGCCCAAGATGACGTCGTAAGGCCTCGACGCTACTACAAGAAGATCCCATCCAAAGCTCTCACCTCCAAGAGTAAGCTCACACTGCCGGTACCAGTGCGTAATCGTCGAGTCTACTCCCGTAGGAGTCTCTAGCCGTAAGGATCGACCCAACGGCTCTGTCAGAATATCTGAGCTCCGAACAAGGGCAGCGGCTATGAAAGAGTGACTCGCTCCTGTGTCTATAAGTACTGAAACAAGGGTGGAATAGACATAAATAGTACCTCGAATCATCTCGGGCGCGTCGTGGTCGTAGGCCTCCGCTGCCTGGAGCTGTGCCTGTCTCTGCCCGCCAGCTCCCTGTGGTCGGGGTGGACCTCCTGGTGGTGGTGGTGGTAGAGCCTCAAAGCGTCGTCCACCACCTACTGCTCGGCCAGCTCCTCTGCCTCGTCCGCCTCCTCCCTGCGGACCTCCACGGTCGACCCTCTGCCTCTGCCTCGGTGGTCCCTCAACCGTCTGCTGCTCCTCGGCACGATGGGTCGGGCAGTCACAAGCCATGTGGCCCTACCCGCCGCACGAGTAGCATTGTCTGTCTCTTGAAAAAATGGCCACGCGCTGTGTGCCCCGCACTACTGAGCCAGTGTCCTGAGGTCGTCTGCCTGAGGGTCTGGCCTGCCTGGACCCCTGAGTCATCCGTCGACTGCCTGCCGCAGAAGACTCTGCTACGTGTCGCCCTGCGGTGGGTCTCGGCGCTGGTGTAGACCCAGCAAGAAAGCTCTCGATCAAAAGGGATCGCTCCAGTACTCTCGTCTGAGTCGGAATGCTGAGGGAGATCATCGATGCCCTGATCTCGTGTCTCAATCCCTGCTCGAAATTCCGGGCCCGGGAGAATGGGTCCCGTACCATGTCAGTCGAGTAGCGCGAGAGATCAGTAAATCTCGCCGATTACTGAGCGACCGTCATGCTGCCCTGCCATAGCTGAAGAAGCTCCTAAATATGCACCGCATGATGGGTGGCTGGGACGAACTCTGAGCGAAAGAGGCTCTCAATGTCTATCCAAAGAAGAGATGCCTCATCGTGCACCTGTAGCATCAAGCTCCACCATCGTCCTGCTGTTGCGTGCATTAGGCTCGCAGCGAGGATCACCATGAGGTTTGTAGGTGTCCTCACTAGCCTAAAAACTCGTACCACTGCCTCCAGCCAGTCCTCTGCTGCCTGGGGGTCCGTCTCCCCATCGAACCTAGGCAGTCGCTGGCGCTGGAACTCGTGCAGACCTCCAAGGCGACGTGCATCGTCAGCGGCTGGTGCTGGAAGCATCGGTGGCTCAGCGGGTAGTGCTACCGCTGGTGCCACTTCTGACAAAGGGCCCTGCACCGAGGCCTCGTAGCTCGGTGGGCTGTCGTCACACTCGACTCTCGGAACCCCAGCTGGCTACCGTCGTGGGGCCATCCTGAAAAGGAAATAGGTGCGCCACGGTCAGAACAGTATACCTGGTGAGCTGATACAAAGTAATCACAAAGAAAACTTGAAACACACACGACATCAATGTTTTCGTGCATTAAGTCAGAAATCAGAAGTCAGGGTCCTGGTGTACGGATACGTCGACCGCCGCACCAACACTGGACTCCCTAGACTGATAACCACACTCAATACGCTAAACACTATTGCTTCACATAGAAAAGATCAGAGTTCGCGGTAGAACCGAACTCCTCTGATACAAATTTGTCACGACCCATCCTCGGGGCCCGTGCCGTGACTACCCCAAGCCCGCCTTCCATAGGCCAGGGGCTGGCGACTAGCACCAAGGCGTAAATCCCGGTAAAAAGGGAAGCCATTGCCTTTGTAAAGTAAACAAGCACCACATAGTAAGCAAGTGGAAAAGTAACACTAAGTAAAAACAGAGTACAACTGAAAGTGCGGAAAAGTAAATGAGCCAGTATACAAACCCAAACTGAAAGTAAAGTACAACTCGAAAGGGAAAACAACAACTGTAACGTAAAAGCCGCTACACCGAGCTGTCCACTGGAAATCCCACCTGAAGGGTGGGTACAGATAGCTCCACTGCTCCCCGGGTCCCGCCGTCCGCTCCGAGCACGTCCCGCCCAGTGGTCCACCTCCAGGTACCATCCTGCTCTGCAAGCCTCAACCACGATCAACGCTGTCCGTCGTCTGCAACCAACACAACGTAGTGCGGGCATAGCCCGTGCAGGGGTGAGTATAAGCTACTCAGTAGGGACCCCGAGACCCCTGAAGGTCTCCCAAAATCCACAAAGGATAAACCACAAAGGATAGATACAAACACGAAGTAACAACCAACTCTGCTTAGGTATATGCCCATACATATACCTAAGTCATCAATTCCAATACGCTCCAACCTCCGAGCCCAAGTACAACTTAGTCCACACAGGAAAGTATACTTATTCCACACAGGAAAGAAAAACGTAATCCACACAGGATAGCACAACACAATCCACACAGGAAAGAAACAGGATTTAGCTCACACAGGTATACTTCTTCGAAAGATGATAGAGATGATCACTGATCCATCTAAGTCGTCGGACCCACAAAGGATCGATAGGTACTAACCCCCGCAAAGACACACACAGGATCGGACCCACACATGATCTCTAGGCGCTGGTTCACACAAGACCACTGAGCGCTGACCCACACAGGATCGGACCCACACAGGATCGGTAGCACTGATCCACACAGGATCGCTGAGTGTTGTAGTCGTCGTTGTCGAATCCACTAAGGATCTCTGCACAGTCGTCGTCGAATCCACTAAGGATCTCTGCACAGTCGTCGTCACAGTCACAGTAGCAGTCGCAGCCAGCTCTAGGGTTCCCCCACATAGCAAGCTCGTTCGGGAGGGTCCGCTCCACGAGCCGAGAGTCTGATACATCAACTGTCACAGAGTCTAGAGTTGATCTATCCAAAAGTTCCGTATCGTCAACAGGAACTCAACGCAACAGACGGCGCGTCAATCGGACGCCCGGTCTGAGAGTTATTAGCTTTTTCGTCCCAGGGGCCCGGTTGGTTTTTAAGGAAAAATCAACCCGACCATACTCCACCTACGTCCAAACCTCAGGCAGAGTATTCCAAAAGATTTGTCTCACTAAGAGAAACTCAACAAAGCTGACGGCACGTCAAACGGACGTCCGTAGCTCAAGATATGAGTGTTTCCGCTCCGAGGGCCCGGTTGGTTTCGTGTACGAACCAACCCGGCCGAACTCAACATATTCCGAAACTTTGAGTGCGATATACTGAAATGACCGTCTCGATCCAAGGATCGCATCGCCGCTGACGGCGCGTCGTTTGTAGGTCCGTAGCCCGAGTTATGGGCATTTGAATCCAAACCGCTCGGTAACGGGGGTTTCGGGCCCGGGCTGTCCCGGCCCGAGACCCCCCGGTTGGCCCGAACCGGGTCGACCCGCCCCGGATAGGGTCGACCCGGTCCGGCGCAGCGCGCTGGGCGCGCTACCAGCTTGGCCGAAGGCCGAGCTGCTCGAAAAAATGGGGGGCGCTTGCCCCCCCCCCCCCCTTGTGAAGCCCCCCCCCCTCATTATGGGGGGCCATTTTGCTGGCCGGGGGAATTAAATTCCCCCGGTTCTTCTCCCTTCCGGCCGGCCCAAACTGGCCGGCCGGTTCTTCCTCAACGGGACCGGCAAAGGCCGGTCCCCTTCCGGCTTCTGACACCGGCGGCCCGGCTGGCCGCCGGTCATCATGTTCTGCCGCGGCCCCGCTCTGGCCACGGCGCCTTCGATTTCTTTTGACGCAGCGCGACGGCGTCGCGTTCTTGAATTTCATTCCACGGCGCGGTGCGACGGCGCCGTGCAATAATTGTCGTGCGATTCCCGTGTGGTGCGACGGCACCACGCCATCCCGTTCCATCCGCAAGGAAACAAATATGAACATAGGAGGGGGGTTCGGCCGTGTTTGTGCGGTCCGGCCCCCCTCTCGTTAAATGATAACATTTATTCGTTATCCTCAAAGTTCGACATTCTAGAATCAAGAATGGAAATAATTAAATAAAACAACAACAATCCCCTACCTCGATTTCAAGTTCGGATCATGTCAACAAGTCGCGAAAGACTAGCTTCACGGAGGTCGGGCGTCGCGGAAATCGAACGTCGTTTCCGTTGATGTCGAGGTGCGGCCGAAGAGGTACATCGCTAGAGAAGCTTCGTAAGCTGACGGAGATAGTCCGAGGAGGAAACAGCATCTCCTTTCGTTGACACGGGAAGAAGATCGAAGAAGCGGCATCGTCGATCTTCGGAAACACACCGGCTACGAAGAAGAGAAGCAGCGTTCTTCGTCGGAGCTTAAGTGTTCTTCGTGTTCTTTATCAAGGTTGAAGAAGATGAAGAGAGAGCTTCCCAAAACCTCTCAAGGTGGAAAAGGATACTAACCAAATAAAATAAGCTTAGAGCTTATGTTATTTACACAACTAAACCACTTGAATTTCAAAAGTTTGAAATTAAAACAACTCAACTCAATTAATAACCCAAGTTGTCATGATTAATTGGAGAGGAGTTATTGGGAGTTTAAAGAGGAGATGAAGTGTTAGGGTTCGTGTGGGCCCCACCAAACTTAATCCTCTCAAGGGAGGTTAAGTGGATGTGGGTCCCACCCCTAACTCCCTTTGGGAGGATATAACCAACTTGGATAAAAAAATAAAATGTGTTTCCACATTTTATTTAACTTCATTTTAAAATCCCCAAAACTAACTCTCAGCCCCCATAAAACGCAACCTCGGAAAAGGTCTCCTTAAGAGAATATCGGTGCTACGAGTTCATCGGTGCCCTCGGAATTTGATTCCGGGTACCGGTTCAAAAGTTAGAAATTCCCGCTCGTTCGTTCACTGAACGTACCTGAGCCAAACTTCAGAAATTGATTCCGGGCACTCCAGGCCTCGGAATCAGGTGCCTTCAGAAACCGCGCTCTTGTATAATTCCAAAGAAAATTAAGAAAAATTTTCCCTTGAATTTTACGGGTCTTTACACTGGTCAAGAGTACAAAGCGTGTTCCAAAAGCAACACGGTGTGCCTTAGAGAAGGTCAAGCCGACCCGTGTTGTTCGTGACACGGTCGGGTGCCTGGATAGAACAACACAACATTTTCTTCACCCACACGGCGTGTTCTACTCGAGCTTCCCTGACCCGTGTTGTTAGTGACATGGCTAGGTACCTGGACAGAACTACACAGCGTTTTCTTCACCCACACGACGTGTTCTACTCGAGCTTCCCCAACCCGTGTTGTTATTGACACAGCCGAGTCCAAGGCTCGACACTACACGGCGTGTACATACCGTAAACGGTGTGTTCTTGAAGTTAATTTCACAACACCGTTTTCCTGAACACACAGTCAGTAACACGGCCTAAAAACTACATGGCATGTAACCATAAAGTGCACGCCGTGTATTCTGGGTTTTTCTGGGCAGTAGCTCAGAAACTGCACAGAATCCCAGAAACACAGAAAACAAGGCAAAGAGGTGCCAAATTCCGATCTGTGAGGGCCCGTACTCCTCGCGAATCAAAGATTGGCATCCCCTACAGTCATGTACAAGAGAAAACAGGATCATGATCCACCAATTTCCGATTCAAGAGGGCCCATAACACCTCAAGAATCAAGATTTGGCATTCATTTAAACAAAGTACAACACAAAAATTCTCTAACAAGCAGTAGAGATTCTATCAAGAATCTATCACAACATCATGCATAATCTACACAACATCTATCACAACAGCATGCAATCGCTAATGCACCCTAAATGGCATGGAAAGAATGCATGGCATGTGATTTCTACAAGTTCCTATATGATGCATGAGATGGAATACCCCATCTCATCGGGTTGTGATAGAAATAGAACCCTAATATCAAAACAATAATAGTACAAAGCATTTGAATCACTCTAGGTAAAATCGTATCAACCGTAAAATCTCAAAACCAAAAAAAACTGCAATAAATGAGGTAGTATGGATTTTCCATGTACACGGGTTAACTACTCCTGGGTATAGCTTATTACCAAGTACTGAATCTGTCCTATCCCTGGGTAAAGTATCCAAACAATAATTCAAGAGAAAATAACTCATCTGATACCACTTTGTAACGTCCCGGTTCCGGAATCCACCCAGAGGCGCCCCGTACCCGGTTGGTCACATGGCCTCAGGTGCATTTCCCCAAACGCCAGAGGCTGCCGACTAGCAGCAAGGGCCTTGGGTGTGATAGTGGGGAAACGATGCACTCATTGGAAGAGTACACAGCGGATGAAAATAAACATTCAACAGCAGAAGCAGTGAATAACCAACAATAATAACAGCGAAGAAAATAAACATGCAATAGTGGAAGCAGCGAATAACCAACAATAATAACAGCGGAAGACTAAATCAACAAATTGGATCAAATATTCATATATGTAATGGTGAAGAATAAAACTCTAGGAAAGCAGCCAAACAAGTCACAATGCTGAAACACCATAGTACCAAAACAAATACAAAATAAAAGTAAATAGCTCATTAGCATCACAAGCCAAAGCTTGGTCCCGTGCTCTCCTGCTCCAACCAATCAAGTTCCAAAAGTCGAAGGGTGCTTTCCCTTGTCTATACCTGCAACAACATAGTCTTCTTGGGCCCAAAAGCATGGCCCAAAAAGTGTGTGAGATAAAATCCTAGTAGGCAACCACCCGAAGATCTGTGCCTAACAGTCGGTGAGTATATGGCAGGTAAAAGTACAATAAGCAGTAAAAAGAAAGCAGTAAAACATGATGATACATAGCAGCAATCAATCCACAACCAATCAATAGTAGTGAAAAAATATATAATAAGCCGAAACCCACTAGAAAGTACTCTCATCCATCCCCTCTGGTCCTATCCAAGAAGTACTACAACCCTCTGGGCAGTGCACTCAGCCTAACTACTCTGGCTTGGTCATACGAATTTATGTGACTCTCTGGGGAAGCACACTCGGTCAATTCCCCTTATAGTATAGGGTAGTCAGGGACTCTCTTGAGGAAGATCACGTGGTATAACCCTCTTATACCCAAGGTCTAGAGACTCTCTGAGGAAGCTATCTCGGTCAATTCCTCCTATAGCCTCAGTTATACCACAAACTCTCTGAGGAAGCTCACTTGGTCAATTCCCCCTCTAGACTGGGAAGGTTCTTAAAGAGATTCAAACAAGGTAAGACTCTCTAATGAATCTCACTCGGTCTACCCTCATGTAGTCTATAAAATCCAAGACTCTCTAGGATCTCACTCAGTCCATCCCCTCTATAGTATGTAATATCTAAGACTCTCTGGTAAGCTCACTCGATCTATCCCTTATAGTCTACAGCAGCAGGTTCTCTCATCCCCATTCCATTCTGTGCATAATAATGCTATAAGGACAAAGTAAACCTATAGAGATACTTGGCTAACCAAAGTACACCTATAGAGATACTTAGCTAAGAAGTCTACAATGCAACAAGTATGTCATGAATTTCACTTCAACCTATAACTTCAAGGCATGAAAATAGGTGTAACAGCCAAAGGAAAAAAAGACCCAAAGGTCATAAATAGAACGAAGCAAGGCAAATACATCCAAGCACAAAAAAAATCCTCTAACATGGCCAATTTACCTCTACACAATCATACAATCAAGGCAGGAAAACAACAAGGGAAAAAGGTAAACACACAATACCCCGTTCATGGGTATCGGTGGAAATTCACACATAAAACTCAGAGACTTTGAACGGTAAGGAACAAACCACCTACCTCGATCCTAGGATATCGATATACTTGAACCACACCAGCTGATTCTCCCTATAACATCGTAGATCTGAGAAAACGCAAAAAACGTTCAACCTTAGATAGCTTGAGAAAGAGGAAGAATTGGAAAACAAGGCTCAAGTAGAAGGAAGAATTCACCGCTGCACTTCCAATGCAATTGACCGTGATCGAATCGGAGAACGGATGGAGAGATGGGATCTTAGTGAAGATCCGGCCGTATGGGTCTCTCTCAGATGAACCAGACCTACAAGAAGAAGATTATGGCGATTAGGTGTGACCCCAGCCCCTTTAGTGAAAAAAAAGAAAAGTACACGGCGTGTATTTTTAAAGTACACGGCGTGTAGTGGGTTTTTCCGTACTCTGCCAAAATAGGCCTCCACGTCACCCCTACACACTATGTGTGTGGCCCAAGCACGGCCAGCACACGGCTTCGAGCCAGAAAGGAGTACATGGCGTGTACTCATAAAGTACGCGGCGTGTACTTCAAAAATTTCCAGAATCTCCAAAAATTCTCAAAAACTCCAGAAAAGAAGGACATACCTGAAACGAAGATCAGGGTTCTCACAATATGTACATTGGATTAATGGGATATATATGTATGAGAATGTATGTTTTTGGTGGTTTGGGTGATTTTTTTCAAAAGATTCAAGATCAAAAGTGTCTCGGCTTGTCCTGCTTTCTTTTTAAGGTAGGTCATCTATACCCGTGCCTTTAATTTGAATTCCATTATTTCTTAGAATTTTTTTTAAAAAATTGTCTTTACATATTCATGTGGTATTTATATATATAGATATGTATATGTGTTTATTGAAATGGATTTCACCTCTTGGAGATTGGTTTCCCATTATTTTTCATAACTTTTCTAACCCCATTTACAAATTTATTTTAATTATAAAGGTGTCCTAAGTGTTTTAGAATAGTTTTATAAAATTTTCCTAGTTGTGAAGTGTATTTTGTGAAACAAAAATGCTTTGGTTAAATGTGTTGTTTAAAACCTGACTTGTTTGGCACCTTGAAGGATGGTTTGAAAATTTAATGAAATAAAGGCCCATTTGGCACTTTTTAAGTGTGTTGTGTCTTTTTTAACCTCGAATTGGAAATGGATTTATGAAGTGAATTTGGTTTGGAATATTTTTATTTTATATTAAAATGATAGTAATAAAATCCTAGGTGTCACCTTATGTCACTTTGAAAGTGTGAACACCTAGTTGGCAACTTAATGTGCTCTGTGAAGTGGTTTAAAAGTTCATGTGACATGATGGCCTGATTGGAACCTTGGTTGATATGACATGTACATGTTTATACATATATATATAGTGGGAACCTCTATAGGAGGGATATCCCTTTATGGGTTATTGTATAGTCTGTCTGTTTTTGTGGTAGGTAAGTGCGATGATGGCCAGTAAGGTGAGTCACGCATGTGAGGGACTCCTACTTACACATCGTTACTATTACCACCATGGGTTCCTAGGAATATTTTAGAGGGTCAAGTGATGATTTCTAATTAACCCCAATTAGATGGGTTGGTACCCCCTATATTTTCTATTAGTTTAGGTGGGGTGTTCCACTGGATTGGTCAGTTGAGGGCATCAAGTTGGTTATAGACTTAAGCGCTTCACCATATGTCGATAGGTGGTTCCAAACTGAGTACATCTAGGGATTTCTCTAGAGATGTTTAGGGAATTCCAATGGTTTCGTACTTGTATATTCCTGATTTTTTTGTGCTTTTGGTTATTTGATCTCATGAAACTTTTACATTGTCTTTTTATATTAAAGAACTTGTTTTAGTACTAGTTAGGTTTTAAAACAATTCATTACAATGAATTATATTCTTTGGTAAATGATTTAGAAAAATGAAATGAAAAGGGGGGTTTTCTTAAAAGTAAAATCTTGTTAGTTGTTTTGATAAAAGAGTGGAAACCCATATTTTTAAGTATCTTATTTTAAAACTAGAAATAAAGGATTTCACTTTAGAGGTGGGGAACCAGCCATGGTTTATTTTTGGCATTCCTACTAAGCAGCTCGTTGCCCACGTCTACTTTATATTTTCAGTTTTGGGTTACATTATGGTTGGATAGCTCTTGGAGAAAACTTGGTTATGAGTAGGATGGTGATCAATGAGGTCACATGGAGGTATGTGCAGTTTTATTTATTTCATGTTGTTTGTTTTTATTTTTATCATCAATCTTTATTTATTTTTTTTATCTTTTGTTCAAGGGAAAAATTGTTCCCAATGGTTAAATTTTGATGTCTGACACTAGTTACCAGCCTGTGGGAATTGGTAATGCCCCTCAGACCTTGCCATGGATCGGGTCGGGTGACCAGTTCAGGGTTGACCTAGGTTGGTTCCTGACAATTATGCTTGAAGACATTCCAATTTTGATGGATTATACTAATGTGTTCTCTGAAGAATTTTCTAATCTTACTCCTAACTAAGAAGTTGATTTCTTAATTGATCTTATAATTAGATCTCTTCCCATATCAAAGAATCCTTGTAGGATTATAGAGGCCCAAAGATTGATGTACATGGACATTACATTACTTTTTTGGAATACTTAAAACATAACAAAAATAGACACCAAAGGACCGTAATAGTTTAGTGTCTTTGGAAACTTGGAATATAAACTTCTAATCATGTTGAAAGATCTTCAACATCTCCCAAAACGATTTTACCCTTTTTGTTTCCTTACCTAAAACCTTTCTTTATATCCTGGGGAAAAGAAAACATAAAAAAGGGTGAGCTCAAATGCTCAGTAAGGGAAAACATAGAGAACATAAAACAATCCATAAACATTTGAAAGCAAAAACTTGAACATGAAATTTAAACATCAAAATATTGAGCAAAGACATAAATCGTGGAAGTACGTAAGGCATATATCATAATGGAAAATAAACCATGATAAAATATAATGGGAATAAAACATGTAATTGTGGCAACCATTCATCACATGTTATGATTTCTATAGTATCCAAGGCATTGCTGCCAAGACCATCGTAGTGGACAAAGTCCCTTTCTGAATCAAGTTCACTCCTCGTTTCAGTCCTGTAACACCGAACCGGATTAACTTACCATTCCAACCATGTCTATCTCATTAGATATAAATCTTTAACCAATGCATTGGAGGGATATATAGGTCCCACCCATCTCATAATGAAATCATTCTTACTTGATCCACAAAATAAACTTAAAACATTCATCATAACCCAAAGAATAAAATGGGTTCCATAAACATTGTCACGTCATAACATAATCCATATAAAACAAATGGATATAATTTCATCATAAGATAATTAAAACCATGTAAATAATAGAGACATTATACTTGAAACATACACATATGAAATAATGTCATCTTAGATGGAAAATGGTTTTGATAAAACATTTTAAATGAATTCTTGAGGAAAATATCCTTTCTTCTTCAAAATCATTTTCTTTTCACAAAATTCCATAAACTTTTAAAAGAAAAGTATTTTGTTGAAAATAGTCATAAAATATTGTAGAGTAAGCTTCATGAAAATTAGGAGTTATGAAACTGTAAAAATCTGTTCATGCCGTATAAGTTAAAAATAACATTCTTCTCGTACTTTTGTCGGAAAAGTAAAAAAGTACCTCATATGGTAAACAAAAAAAATATTGCTTACATACCATGTAGTAAAAGTAAAAAAAAGTGTAAAAAGGACTTTAAACATAAATGAAAACATTTTTATAAAACTTGGATATGGATGATAAATATAACCCCAGTAAATACTTACGTATAAGCAATCTCGGATAGAAAACAATTGAGATTGCAACATTATCCCTTACCTTAGGTACGATATGCTTCGTACATATCCGAACCTCCTGTATAATGATTTAAATAATGTCATTGAATTATTACAGAATCATATTCATTATTATGATATCATATATGGTTCACTTATGACTTTATATTACCTGTTCTTTTGTAAATTCATGTTAAAGTAGCATTTTGGGTAAAATTGTTTCATTTATCGTATATGTTTTGACTTGTAATTATTAATATGATTACTTAGATCATGATTAATTAATTCCAAAATTTAAAACATGATTTATATATAATATATATTTAGAATATACATATATATAATAGATTGATAAAGGGGGAGAAATACACCGTTCATGGAGACGGTAGGTCGTACGCACGCGTGAACGCTGTTTTCATTTCCTTATTGAATTGAATGGAATTAACTAGATGAAATACATATATATATACATAAATCCAGTAGAATTATTATGTCATATATTTCATGATTACTTATTATATATACTTTATAATCATTCTTGAATTGTTATCATGGAAAATGAATCTCATCGCGTCGTGGAGACGGTAATCCGTACGTACGCACGAGCGATGATATCGTTCTCATATTTATTTAATGGAATTAGAGTGGATGATATAATATCTTAGGATCCTTATGATGTTATAATAACCATATATAGTTATTATTTACACCATTATACCCATCCAAGTAAGGTGGTGGTGGAAAAATAGATTACACCGCGGCGTGGAGACCGTATTCCGTACGTACGCACAAGCGGTTATTTCATTTTCCGTGGGATGGATAAAAGGTGAAATAGGGTTGTTTCATATTTATAATAAAATATCAGTATATAATTAAAACTGATGTAATTACTTTATAATGAAACAACCAATGAAGAGGAAGTATAAGAAGAAAGAAACTTGAAAGAATCGGTAACAGATATTACCTCTTCTTCGACGCGCCTCTTTGAAACCTCCTCTTAGGGCACTAAAATTGGTCTTTGAAGAAGACCAGGACCTTTAGTATGTTTCAAAGGATGTTTTAAAGGTAAATGGTCAGTGTTTGGACAATATTTAAGGCTCAAATTTGTGTAAAGATGAGAGGGAGGAGGTTCCCTTTTATAAGGGAGGAGAGGGGCAGCTTTGGAATCCTAAAAAATATTAGTTTAATATAAATTCAAACCCAACATAAAAACCTCCAAAAATGACTCAATTCAAAGATTAGATGCTATAGGGTTATAATCTCATCAACCAATCAAATTTATACATGTTTTGATTTTATTTTAAACCTTATCATTTTGATTTATCCTTATTTAATCTATTTAATTTTATTTGTGGTAATAAAATTCTAAATTTTAAATGGTTATAAATAATCACTTATGTGCTGTTAATTTTCCATAATTGGATACTTTATGATATTTTAGACTATATAAATTTCAATTTATAATTTGTAAATATTTTTGTGATTTTTAAACAATTTAATAATATGTTATTTGTATAAAACAAAAATAGTGTCAATTTTGACACTATTCATTTATTTGAATTTAAATAAAAACTACACAGAGTATATATTCGAACTAAAATATTTAATAGGTTCCTAACATGTCATATGCATCTATAAAATTAGTGGAGTACATTAAATAGTTCATATAATATTTATTTTACTATTTGTAAAAACATTTATTTGATACTTCTCTAAATAAAATAATTTCTACATGATTTTTGTATAATTATTAAATATACATATTTTTTTCATAAAAATTAAAACTAAAATAATATGATAAATATAAATATTATATATTTAATAATAATACTTTTAGTCAGATTTATATTCTAAAACACACAACTTTTAAAATGTTATATTTATTAAATTATGAAGGTGACAACTTTGACATCATTTAAAATAAAATAATATAAGTGTCATAATCACTTTTATGAGACTTCAAACGGTCATATATTAGGTCATTAGATTATTATGGTGTATATATACACTACCAATTAGTTCTGGTCAGTTTTGTGAGCTTTTTAATGGGTATTATTATTTCAATAAAAACTATATTACTTTATTTTTACTAAATAAATAATTTCCGCATCATTAATGTATAAGCTGTTAAGGTAATTAAATATCACTTAAAATTTATAAATAAATTACCATGATAAATAAAAACATTTTATCTTTAAAATGAGTATTTATAACCTAATTTATATTCTGTATAAACTAATATTAAAATACTTTAATTATTAAAGTTGAGTGAGACATATTTCACTTTCCTTTAAATAAAATAAACTAAATGTCTTAATCACCTCCAAGTGGCTTCCAATAGATTCCATTTCGACCCAAATATGCCTTAGGACGAAATATAAGCATCCAATTATATTATGACAAGTTTTAGGGTAATTTTATAATATTATATTTACCCTTAATTACCTGATTTACCTTTTACTATGGTAAATAAAATTTACCGTAGTTACTATTCATAATGCCCAAAAATAAAAAGTAGCCTATTAACATAATTTGGACCCATTTATTCCAAATATGGGATCCATTTTTTTAAATTCAATACACAAAATTTGCAGAAATTAATTTAAAATTAATCCCGTTGTTAAGAAAACGAGTTTTAAAAGTTAAAACATTGCAAAAGATTGAAATGATTTTACCTATGAATTCAATGTAAAATGAATGATAATGACATACATTATATTAAATGGTAAAAATATATTCTATTTATACTTTAAAATCATTCAATATTATAATTTAACCATATAAATTATTATGATGAAAAAAGTTGTTTTTAATTAAAATATAGCGTGTTTTTACTATTCATTAAAATATGAAAGTTATCAGAATAATATGAAAATTTTATCCAAAGTAAATTTTTATATCCTGATTCCAAAGAAGAATTTTATTTTTTCAAATTGAACTTATAAACATTTCAAAAACTAGATTTAAATTGGGTGCTCCATCAAAAGGCGGCAAAACTGCATTTTTTGAAAAATACTCATTTTACCCGAAAAAATTATTTTGTTCTCATATCATGTTCTATAAAATGTTTAAGATGAAATAATAATGTTATAACATTCAAAATGTAGTTAATACTATTCATAACGGCTAGTTCATAATAATATTATAATCATATATCGTTGTTTAGTGAAACCCGGTATTGCGTACAACACTCGCTATCGAGGAAGGTCGTGATTGCGTGTAATGCAAGCCAAGTCAAGGTTGCATATACTGTAAGCTAATATGGTGTTGTGTATAGCGTAAGATAATCTTGGTGTAGCATACAATAGAATACATCAATGAAATTAAAAAGAATATTTTTTATAAAATCTCGGGGTGTTACATTCTACCCCCCTTAAAATGAATTTCACCCTCGAAATTCATCAAGGTTATAAATTGTTTACTACTTGAATGTTTCATTTGTAAAAACCCACATCATAAAAGGAATACTAAAACTTAATTTTAAAAAGTGATGTATGAAACATAAAGGTTACCCAAATTAACTCATCACTGGGTTTCCACGTAGGAGAACATAGGTGAAAATAAGGATATGGAAGAGAAATATAACCATCAAGTTCTGATGGAGATTGGAAGAGAACTTGGCTATGAAAATGCCAATAATCACAAATCCATAAATTTGTGATGATCTAAGGTACCATCTGGTTCATCAGATATAAGGGCACTAGGAAAATATTTTTGGTTTTCAAGATCATTTTCCTAATGTTGAATAGTTTTTGAATTAAAATAAATACTTACTTGATTTTGGTATAATCTTAACTTTTCTCGTTCCTTGAACAATTTCCACTTCATATCTTAAATAAATGAAGTTGAATTTGTCATTCGTGAAGCATTAACAGATCATGTGATAGATCGGTGGGTCATTCTATCTATCTCAAATAAAAAGTTTGAAAAAGTTATTAAATATACATAAGTCCATCTATGGTGAGATTAATCATATATGGTTCCTAAAATAGATTTATACTTCGTATATCATACCACATAATGAATTGAAACTAATTTACACTAACAAGGGACTTCCTGTAGGCCAGTGGTATGCGATAAAGGCCTGTCACACTTCGGTTGTGGGTTCGATTCCCACATCCTCGTCCGACGCGATGGGTTGTCGCTCGTTCTGCATGTTTTCCCTTTTCTTAAACTACACTATTATAACATTCCATAAATAATATCGAAAAAAATTCTAGTCTTAAACAATACTATATTATGTATAACTTAATTCATTCCAATATTTAGGCTTATTCAATATACATCTATCCAATCTCATAGTATAAAGAAAATGATTACTTGAAATGTCACATAACAAGCACGTGAATACCATCATTTATCCCCCATATATCATAAGATATATCTTGTTGATCACATTCCAAACATTTGAATACCTTAATCATGTATTCTCTTGAAAAATGAATACCCATTGAACCTTAGTGAAAACATGAATGTTGTTAAAAGTTGAATCTTTCCACATACCAAATTCCCCAAATTTCTATATACTCAAACCATGATATCACTTTGTCCTTATATCAGTCATGAGCTCATGAATACTATTAAACATTTCATTTTCTCCTTATCCCTTCATTATGCGCATATCATCTTCTTTCCAAAATCACTTTTCATGGTTACCGGTACCATATTCTTACGGAAAACCACAATGGAACAATACTTAGATATTTCAATATACCATAAAAGTATCTCAACAAAAATATTCTTGAATACCAATACAAAAACAATTCAATCCATCCTCTTCAATGATTGTCATGGAATAAGTACTTCCTTGATTTAGAAGTAACTTCTTAGGTCAGGGCATTGAGTTGGGTAATGCCCATGTTCTTCGCAGATAAGACATTGGACTCCATAACAATCTGTCACTCTATGACCCTTTTCTCCACATAGATAACATCTTCCCCTCCATTTGAGGTATTCCTCAAGGTTCTTATTCCCTTCTTTAGAAATCTCAATCTTCATTTCTCTATGCTCCTCACCACGTGAACATGCATAAAATTACATCTTCCTCTTATTTGATGACTTAGTAATACCACCAAAGTTCACCTTGTTAATCATATATCGTGATGATTGATTTGGCATAATCACAATATCTTTATCTCTAGGAATTACACAATTTTATTGATCACAGTCACCAATTTTTCCATCGGAATCAACATTAACTGAATTTCTTCTCATTCCCTCCATTGACTAAAACCAGAAATTGTAGTGTAAGAAATATTTAAAATAATGAGGAACCACATAATCATTAAAAGTCACTTATGGGATGTCTAACTTATCAAAAATTATTTAATCCATGACATCTTAGGTTCACCCTAGGTTATTCATGGTCATCAACATAATTCTAGGACTCTAACCTATATGTATACTTAACCTTAGGGACATCCCTAGACATACCTTAGAAATATCTCTAGGGATTTCTCTAAAGATTTCGCATCCTAGTTTCCAAAGGTTAACTAAACCTTTCCTCTGATACCAACTGTAGAGGCCCAAAACTTAACGTATATGGACATTACATTACTTTTTTGGAATACTTAAAACATAAAAAAAATAGACATCAAAGGATCGTAATAGTTTAGTGTCTTTGGAAACTTGGAATATAAACTTCTAATCATGTTGAAAGATCTTCAACATCTCCCATAACGATTTTCCCATTTTTTTTTCCTTACCTAAAACCTTTCTTTATATCCTGGGGAAAAGAAAACATAAAAAAGGGTGAGCTTAAATGCTCAGTAAGTGAAAACATAGAGAACATAAAACAATCCATAAAAATTTGAAAGCAAAAACTTGAACATGAAATTTAAACATCAAAATCTTGATCAAAGACATAAATCGTGGAAGTACATAAGGCATATATCATAATGGAACATAAACCATGATAAAATATAATGGGAATAAAACATGTAATTTTGTAAACCATTCAGCACATGTTATGATTTCCATAGTAGCTAAGGCATTTCTGCCAGGACCATCTTAGTGGACAAAGTCCCTTTCTGAATCGAGTTCACTCCTCGTTTTAGTCCTGTAACACTAAACCGGATTAACTTACCCTTCCATCCATGTCTATTTAATGAGATATAAATCTTTACCCAATTAATTGGAGGGAGATATATGTCCCACCCATCTCATAATGAAATCATTCTTACTTGTGCCACATAATAAACTTAAAACATTCATCATAACCCAAAGAATAAAATTGGTTTCATAAACATTGTCGCATCATAACATAATCCATATAAAACAAATGGATATAATTTCATCATAAGATAAGTAAAACCATGTAAATCATAGAGACATTATACTTGAAACATACACATATGAAATAATGTCATCTTAGATGGAAAATGGTTTTGATAAAACATTTTAAATGAATTCTTGAGGAAAATATCCTTTCTTCTTCAAAATAATTTTCTTTTCACAAAATGCCATGAACTTTTAAAAGAAAAGTATTTTGTTCAAAATAGTAATAAAATCTTTTAGATTAAGATTCATGAAAATGAGTCGTTATGAAACCGTAAAAATCCGTTCACGCCGTATAAGTTAAAAATAACATTCTTCTCGTACTTTTGTCGAAAAAGTCAAAAAGTACCTTGTATGGTAAACAAAAAAAATATTCCTTACATACCATGTAGTAAAAGTAAAAAAATGGGTAAAAGGACTTTAAAAATACATGAATTTGTTTTTATAAAACTTGTACATGGATGATAAATATAACCCCAGTAAATACTTAGGTATAAGCAATCTCGGATAGAAAACAATTGAGATTGCAACATTATCCCTTACCTTAGGTCCGATATGCTTCGTAGGTATTCGAACCTCCTGTATAATGATTTAAATAATTTCATTGAATTATTATAGAATCATATTCATTGTTATGATATCATATGTGATTCACTTATGACTTTATATTACCTGTTCTTTTGTAAATTCATGTTAAAGTAGTGTTTTGGGTAAAATCGTTTCATTTATCGTCCGTGTTTTGACTTGTAATTATTTATATGATTACTTGGATCATGATTAATTAATTCCAGAATTTAAAACATAATTTATATATAATATATATTCAGAATAAACATATATATAATAGATTGATAAAGGGAGAGAAATATACCGTTCGTGGAGACGGTAGGTCGTACGTACGCCTGAACGATGTTTTCATTTCCTTATTGAATTGAATGGAATTAAGTAGATGACATACATATATATATACATAAATCCAGTAGCATTATTATTTCATATATTTCATTATTACTTGTTATATATACTTTATAATCATTCTTGAATTGTTATCATGGAAAATGAATCTCATCGCATCGTGGAGACGGTAATCCGTACGTACGCACGAGCGATGATATCGTTCCCATATTTATTGAATGGAATTGGAGTGGATGATATAATATCTTAGAATAAGTATGATGTTATAATAACCATATATAGTTATTATTTACACCATTATACCCATCCAAGTAAGGTGGTGGTGGAAAAATAGATTACACCACGGCGTGGAGACGGTATTTTGTACGTATGTACGAGCAATGATTTCTTTTTCTATAGGATGGATAGAAGGTGAAATAGGGTTGTTTAATATTTTTAATAACATATATGTATATAAGTAATAATTATGTTATTACTTTATAATGAAACAACTAATGAATATGAACTAGAATAAAAAAGAAACTTGAAAGAATCGGTAACAGATATTACCTCTTCTTCGACACGCCTCTTTGAAACCTCCTCTTAGGGCACTAAAATTGGTCTTTGAAGAAGACCAGGACCTCTAGTATGTTTCTAAGGATGTTTTAAAGGTAAATTTCCAGGGGTTTTCCAAGCTTTAAGGCTCAAATATTTGTAAATATGAGAGGGAGGAGGTTCCCTTTTATAAGGGAGGAGAGGGGCACCTTTGGAATCCTCAAAAATATTAGTTTAATATAAATTCAAACCCCACATAAAAACCTCCAAAAATGACTCAATTAAAATATTATATGTGATAGGGTTGTAATATCATCAACCAATCAAATTTATACATGTTTTGATTTTATTTTAAACCTTATCATTTTGATTTATCCTTATTTAATCTATTTAATTTTATTTGTGGTAATAAAATTATAAATTTTAAATGGTTATAAATAATCACTTATGTGTTGTTAATTTTCCATAATTGGATACGTTATGAAATTTTAGACTATATAAATTTCAATTTATAATTTTTAAATATTTTTGTGATTTTTAAACAATTTAATAATATGTTATTTGTATAAAATAACAATTGTGTCAATTTTGACACTATTCATTTATTTGAATTTAAATAAAATACACATAGATTATATATTCTAACTAAAATATTTAATAGGTTCCTAAAATGTCATATTCATCTAGAAAATTAGTATATTACATTAAATAGTTCATATAATATTTATTTTACTATTTCTAAAAACATTTATTTGATACTTCTCTTAATAAAAATATTTATACATGAGTTTTGTATAATTATTAAATATAATTATTTGTTGCATAAAAATTAAAATTAAAATACTATTATTAAGATAAATCTTATATATTTAATAATAATAATTTTTGTCGGATTTATATTCTAAAACACACAAATTTTAAAATGTTATATTTATTAAATTATGAAGGTGACAACTTTGACATCATTTAAAATAAAATAATATAAGTGTCATAATCACTTTTATGAGACTCAAAACGGTCATATATTAGGTAATTGGATTATTATGGTGTATATATACACTACCAATAAGTTTTGGTCAGGTTTGTGAGCTTTTTAATGGGTATTATTATTTCAATAAAAACTATATTACTTATTTTTTACTAAATAAATAATTTCTGCATCATTAATGTATAAGCTATTAAGGTAATTAAATATCTCTTAAAAATTATAAATAAATTACCATGATAAAGAAAAACATTTTATCTTTCAAATTAATATTTATAACCGAATTTAGATTCTGTATAAACATATATTAAAAATTCATTAATTATTAAAGTTGAGTGAGGCGTATTTCACTTTCCTTTAAATAAAATAAACTAAAGGTCTTAATTACCTCCAAGTGGGTTCCAATGGATTCCATTTAGAACCAAATATACCTTAGGAAGAAATATAATCATCCAATTATATTAATACAAGATTTAGGGTAATTTTATAATATTATATTTACCGTTAATTACACGATTTACCTTTTACTATGGTAAATAAAATTTACCGTAGTTACTATTCATAATTCCCAAAAATAAAAAGTAGCCTATTGACATAATTTGGACCCACTGATTCCAATTATGGAATCTATTTTTTTAAATTCAATACACAAAATTTTCAAAAATTAATTTAAAATTAATCCTGTTGTTAAGAAAACGAGTTTTAAAAGTTAAAACATTGCAAAAGATTGAAATGATTTTACCTATGAATTCAATGTAAAATCAATTATAATGACATACATTATATTAAATGGTAAAATTATATTCTATTTATACTTTAAAATCATTCAATATTATAATTTAACCATATAAATTATTATGATGAAAAAAGTTGTTTTTAATTAAAATATAGCGTGTTTTTACTATTCATTAAAATATGAAAGTTATCAGAATAATATGAAAAATTTATCCAAAGTAAATTTTTATATCCTGATTCCAAATAAGAATTTTATTTTGTCAAATTTTACTTATAAACATGTCAAAACTAGATTTAAATTTGGTGTGCCATCAAAAGGCGGAAAAACTGCATTTTTTGAAAAATACTCATTTTACCCGAAAAATTTATTTTGTTCACATACCATGTTCTATAAAATGTGTAAGATGAAATAATAATGTTATAAAATTCAAAATGTAGTTAATAATATTCATAATGGCTAGTTCATAATAATATTATAACCATATATCGTTGTTTAGTGAAACCCGGTATTGTGTACAACACACGCTATCGAGGAAGGTCGTGATTGCGTGTAATGCAAGCCAAGTCAGGGTTGCGTATACTGAAAGCTAATACGGTGTTGTGTATAGTGAAAGATAGTCTTGGTGTATCATACAACAGAAGACATCAATGAAATTAAAAGGAATATTTTTCATAAAATCTCGGGGTGTTACAAGGATGGCCACCATTGAGTTGGAGGAATTGAAAAAGTAGTTACAAGAGAATATGGACAAGGGTTTTATACAACTGATTACTTCACTGTGGAGTGTGTTTATCCTCTTTTTTAAGAATAAGTATTGATCAATGCACCTTGTCATTAATTATCACGAGCTCAACAAAATCATAATAAAGAACAAGTAACCCCTTGCATAGATATATGGCTTGTTTGATCAGCTACACGGGGATAAGTATTTTTCTAAGGTGAAACTTTGGTCGGGATATCACCAATTATAGGTGAATAAGGAATATATTTCGAATACTACCTTTTGAATAAGTTATGAACATTGTGAGTTCATATTAATTCCCTTAAAATTCACTAATGATCCATCAATTTTCATGGACTTAATGCATAGAGTCTTTACATATTACCTATAAAAAAAGTTTTTAGTATTTATAAATGATATTCTGATATACTCTAAGAGTAAGGAGGATCATGAGGATAATTTTAATACTATGATAATGACTTTAAAAATGGATTAGATATATGAAAAATGTAGTAAATGTGAGTTTTAGATAGAGGAAGTGTCATTCTTGGTTCATGTTGTCACAAGCAAAGGAAAATATATAGACCCTTTTAAAACAAAGTTAATTGAGGAGTGACCCAATCAAACATCCATAATGGATATTCATAGTTTCTTTGTTCTATATGGGTACTACTGATGATTTTTTAGAAACTTATCATGATTTTCAAACCCCCTAACCAAGCTGAATCTGAAAGGAGTAATGTTTATATAGACTAGTGAATGTGAAGAATGCTTTAAAATGTTGAAAAATAGGACTATCACTACACCAGTAATTACACTTCTAATAAGTGGGGAACTCTTTTTGGTATACAGTGAGGCTTTAAAGAATGGATTGGAATTTATATTGATAAAAATTATAAATTGATTGCCTACACCTCATGGAATTTGAAAGTTTAGGAGAAAAAATATCCCACACATGATCTGGAGTTAGTGGATGTTATCTTTGCATAAAAAATCTAGCGGCATTATCTTTATGGGTCTAAGTGTGAGATATATACTGATCATAAGATCCTAAAATATATATTCACATAGATTTATCATAATATGTACCAGAGATGATACTTAGATCTCATAAGGGAATATGATTTCTCAATCCACTACCATCCTGGTAAAGTAAATAAAGTGGAAGATGCTCTAAGTAGAAAGGATCTTGTAACTTTATCAATGATGAGAATTGAGAAGGATCCAAAATTCCTAGACTTTAAAAGGATGTACATAGGAATCATAAATGAATGAACATCATCATTCCTTTTATAAATGATTTCTAAACCATCCCTTGTGGAGAATATAAAGGATACTCAAAGAAATGATATGGAAATTCAGAAAAAGATGGACTCTATAAGAAATGGGAAATCCTCCAAGTTCAAAATTGAAGGGGAATATGAGTTGTAATATTTGGGTCACAACTATGTGTAACATCAAATCCTAAGATAAAGAGGGAGATTTTGAATGATGCACGTAGCTCAACCTTCTCTATCCACCAAGGGAGCACAAAGATGTATCGAGATCTGGGAAATCATTATTAGTGGGACAATATGAAGAAGAAGATTACTGAGTATAAATCAAAGTGTATTTTATGTCAGAAATTAAAATATGAAAGAAAAAAATCTAAGGGGATGATGAAACCATTACCCATACCTACATGGAAATTGGAAAACATCACTATGAACTTTTTCACTGGACTTCTAAAGACATCCAGATTTAATAATTTTATATTGTTCATTTTGGATTATCTTATAAATATTGTTCACTTTATTATGATTTGAGAGGACTTCTCACTCAACCGACTTGCATAGATATACATTAGATAAGTGGTGAGGCTGCATAGATTATCATTATTGATTATATTCTATTTTGATTCAAGATTTACCTAAGTTCTAGAAAATTTTCCAAAATTCTCTAAATACTAAGTTGAAATTTAGTATGGCTTATCAACCCCAAACTGATGGCCAATATAAGTGAACTATTAAGACACTAGAATACATTTTGAGATCATGTTCAATGAAATCCAAAAGGGGATAGGGTCAACATCTTCTGTTGGTTGAGTTCTCTTCCAAAAATAATTTCCACTTGAGTATTCAAATTTCCCTATATGAATCCCTCTATAGGAAAAGGTGTAGAACACATGAATGATAGGATGAAGTTGGAGAATATAAACTACTAGAACCTAAAATTATTAAGGAAATGGAAAAAAATATTAAGATTATCCAGCAGCATATATGGGCTGCCCAAATTCAACAGAAGAGCTATGAAGACAATTGTCAACGGGGCTTATATTTTGTGGTTGGTGACAAGGTATTACTCTGTATATCTCTATGTAATAGATTAATGGGATTTTTAAAGAAATAAAATATTAGTCCTAGGTACATGGGACCTTTTTATATTCTTTATTCTCATAGTTTTGGACTATTTGATAGAATTTATAGCAACCATGTCTAAAGTACATGATGTATTCCATATCTCTCTCTTAAGGAAGTACATACCAGATCCCTCACAAGTACTGAATTCATAGATGGTATAGCTATAAAATTATCTCTCTTATGAGGAGCAGTTGGTGAAGATCATAGACTGTAGATATAAAGTTATACGCAAAAAATACTACTCACCTGGTCAAAGTACTATGGAGGAACCATAAATATGAATAGGTGACATGGGAATCAGAGGAAGAATAAATGATAAGTTCTCTAACCTATTTTTACATTAGTTTTTAAAAAAAATCAAGGAAGAAACCTCATAATAAGGGAGAATGTAATGACCCGAAATTTTATCAATGAAATTTCCCAACTTATAATTATGTCATGTAGTATAAAGAACATACATCACATAGAGAACCCAATAAAAACATTATTATTATAGATAAATAATAATACTTTATTCAGAAAATAAACCAATAATAATTTCAAATATTATAGTGGAACAATGAATAAAAAAATAAGATAATAAGAATATAAAAATTTGGATCTTCTCGATCTACTAGAATGGCCACACTAACGAACAAAGCTATGGAAATAAAACACAATGTTAATAAAAAAAATATTTATTAAAAATATGAAAATATATATAACCTTGGGGAAAAATATAACTGACTGATGAATGGAATAAGAGTCATTTATAGTAATTATTAAACACTTATGATCGATATAAATATGGTCGTTGGAATGGTAACATGACCATTAGAATAGTAATTTGACTATTGGGAATAGTAATCTGACCATTAGAATAGTAATATCACCTAAGAAAGTATAAATAAAATTTAGGTATCTTGTCAATAAAAATGTGATGTATTTATATCATGTAATAAGTAAATAAATATTTTAAAAATGTTAAATTAAGTGTTAGTGTTTTTGTAAAACGTAAATGTTTATTTAAAATTTTATAATTAATATAATGATTTCAAATAAAATTTATTTTCATAAAATAGGTTTAAAAATTAATATTTTTTGTATTATAATTATAAGATAATTTAATGAGATCTTAATTATTTTTTCAAAGTGTCATAAAATCAGTTATAATAATAAAATCGATATTTCTCGAATAAATGATGATTTTAATTAAAAATTAAATTTCTAATATTTAGAAAATTATTTTCATTAAATGGATTCCATTTCTTAAATCTACATGTTAGAAAACAGTTAGGTTACATTTTTTGTGATTTTTCTAAAATAGTTGAATTTTTTGTGAATAATGAAATACGATAATTTATGGTATAAGCGAAATACATGAATTTTTTAGTCATGTATGATGTATGAATGTTTTAAGAACCATTATCTAGAACTATCATTCATTATTTAAGTTATTTAGTGATAATTATGAATATAATTGATAGTCTTGAGCAAAAATAATAAAAAATGAATAAAATAATCAAAAAACACTCATATCCCCCTATAAATATCACCCCTTATCCTCACACCTTCTATGTATTTTGGATTATCTAAATAATGAAAAAATACCTTCCTAATCCTCTTCCCCTTATCCAATATCTACTGGTGTCAAAAAATACCAAACCCAAGGGCCTTAATGAGGTTCTCAAGGAGATGATATTCAAGAGGTAAAATCCTCCACCTTTCCCTTTTAAATTCTTTCTTTATTATACATCATCATTTATCCCACTATTTTAAGTGACATGATAACTCTAGTATTATATAAATACTGTGATTTTATTATTTTAATGGAATATCCAACATCAAATATCTTCCCTTCTCCTTTTATTCTAAAAATGAAAACATCATATGTGATGTGTCGATTCACTACCTTTGTGGACAATGATTTTTTATTTTCTATTATATCCTTCATGGATATTCATAAAACCATTATAATGGTTAAAAAATATTCCAAAATGTATATTATTTATATTTTATAACTAATATATATATATATATGATATTAAGTATTAAAATAAAACGAGTATGTGATAATTGAAAAATCTCCAAAAATAAACTAAAAATTTATCATTAACATTTTATCAAATGAATCAGCCTCATACTAGAGAAAAAAATTGACATATGTAACCATTTGGAATTATATAAGTTCATCAGTATCATATGATTCTACTTCTATAGTTTTTCTTCCATTTGAAAAGAACTCCCATAATTATAATCAAGGGAACTAACCATTAAACCATGAAATGAATGCTTCCAGAATAAAGAAATTAAACATTATAACTCATAAAAAAGGATATAAATGAAATTAATTAAATTATAATAAATAAAATATATGTTTAATATGTTCTTAATTTAATTATTAATTAATCAAATTTTATTATCCAGTAAATTAAATGCAAATGCATAACACATTCAGACATAAGGTAAGGGATCTCTCCGAACCTCCAAATTACCTTTGGGTTACACTTTCTCTCTTTTTATACCAATGTATTTATTCATTAATAGTATTTAATTATTATAAATTCTATTTATATGTTCCAAAATTATGTAGCCAAATCAATTCATCCTTCTTTTATGGGGAAATACATATTTAAAAAGGTTCCCTTCTCAATTTCTCGTGATAAACAAGCCCGATTAAATGGAACTTCCCCATTTCTTACCCATTTTCAAGTACACTCCATAATATTTTTTAATACACCATTATTTTTCTAATATCAATCATTTTATCATAAAAATATATCTTAGATCATTTTTTGTTTTATACAAACAATTATGCATTTTTCCTCTTTAAGGACTCTTTAATATTTTCCCTTAAACCACACTAAAGTGTCACCCTTTTTACATGTATTCACTTCAGTTGGACATAATTTATCATGATATATGCCTATTTTCACATTTTAATGTTCGTTAATGATTTAAATCCATTCTTTTATAGACACTATTAATATATTCCCTTTGGTTATTCCTTATGACACGATTCTGATACCCATTACTTTCCTTTGATAACCCTTATGTTTATTCCTTATGATTGATTCTTGATGTGGAACACATATGAATGAACATGTTATGATGGGTGTGCCCAAATATCACTCAAATTCATTAGATAATGTTTAGTCTCATGAGACATCATGTATGGGATTATGGAGTAAACCTAATCCATTATGGGACTTTTTCCACCATGTGATATAGTCTTAGCAGTTGGCCTTAACTCATGTTTATGTCATGTTATATCTTTCTGCCACATTCATATGTTTCCATGATCATATGATTCTAATTTCAATTTATTGTGCTTCCATATGATTATTCGTGTTCCATTACTTTTATGTTATCATGTTATTCCTTATAACTCATGATTTTTGCTTCATTCCCATGTTTATTCCCTTATGAGGTTTTTTAGCTCATTCCTTTTGTCTATGTATTCTCTAGGTTATCCTATGTAGATGTAGAAGATAAAATGAAGTTAAGATCTAATTTTGGAATATTAATAAAGATATTTTTTATGTTTTTAAATCTATGTACCTAATCTTACAAAGACACTAGACTATATGATCATTGGTTTGTATTTGATGATTAATTATGCTTAAAATCATGTAATAATATTTGTAAAAGGATAGGGTCACTATAGATATATTAAGAATATGAATCGACCAAAGTCCCATATTATTAACAAATATATATCATAAGTGGTAATTGAGTTTTTTATAGATTATTTTTCTAAAGTAGAGCGTGTTGGTATCCTTATATCTCGACATTTGACTGTTGATAGTGAAGGTAAAGGGATCCATGGCTTAAGGTAAAGTTAATTCCACATGACGAAGTAATGAATTCACATTTATATGATTTGAAAAACATAGGTTATGTTCAACAATATATATCAACACATATTTTTGGATAAAAGGTATGATATCTAAGGAACAATGAAAAGTGTTTGATGAATGAATATAAAAACACATTTATTTCTTGGTTTAAGGAGAACATCAATGTTGATTTATCCACACTATAAACATTGAAATGGATAGTAGGAGAACCAAGTATTAGTTTGATAACATAGTTTGGTTTTGATATTAATAGTTACCCATTTTACACAAAAACCCAGTACAACAAGAGCATCGCTCAAAATACTAGAGTAATGGTTGTCACTGATGAACTGCATTTTTTGAGTGCCAATGATAAACACCCAATTCTGCATCAACATCATATTTTAGAGTTTTTTAGGATATATGGGAGATTGATTATTCTAAATTTCAGGTATTGATATTTAAGTGTAATTTTTTTGAAAATAATAGTGGTGTGAAACATAATGAGTATGTATTTACACTTGTTGATTTAAAAATATTTTGTTTCATGGTAAAATCATTTATTATGTCCATGCATGAAAAAAATATATTTTATATTGTTGAACCATAAAATAATGAGTGGACTGTCATTTTTCTGGGGAAAAAATCATTTGGGTGATGATAATATTTATGATGTTGATAAATTATCTAAAATTTCTCAATTTATTACAAGATTACTAGATTTCAACAATGACTATGATGTGGAGATTTCCCATAAAACACAAAATGATTTTGTAGAAGGGACATAGTAAAACACTCTATTACTCTCCTAATTAATCATGTAATCTATTTTTAATATATATATATATATATATATATATATTTGTGTGTGTTTAAAATTCCTTCCATTTTTGTGATACTTTTTATATTCATTAAATTCATATATCTATTTTTTGGTTGAAAAATTTTTCCTTTATCATTTTTTTGTGACTAGTTTCTTTATATTATTTATTTTAAAGTATACACTATTATTAAATAAAATATTTATAATTTTCTTCCAATTATTAACAATTAAAATTTTACGTATAACATTTATTTATTTCTAAACAAATATTGGTACACAAAATTATACATTTTTATATGATAATCATTTATATCAATTTTTTGTTTTTACTTTTAATATACACTAGTTTTAGTTACATGTATTTTTGGTTGAAAAATATAAGATTCAATATTTCTTTCTATTATTAAAAATAAATTTTTTATTTATTACATTTATTTAGTTTTATTCAAATATTAGTATACATAATTTTTTTGAATTAGCATAAATATTTATAAATTATAGACACCAAGGAATTGGAACCGAGGCGTGTACTTTTTTTCATATAAATATATATATAGTAATTAAATTATTTAATAAAACTAAACTTATATTTATTAAAATTATGGGTATTTATTCTTCTTATCTAGATAGGATGTTACCTTAATATAGTAGGTGTGGGATTACATGATTTCTAAAACATTCACTTGCACATGGAGAATAGAGGGTGATAATTAACTTTAATGAGAACAACCACCAAACTAGCCCACATGCCACGTGGGTTAAGACTTACCTAGATATGTATATTCAATGTAGGATATGAATTTTATTCCCTAATTTGAGGAGTGTCCACCAGACAGTGAAAGATATATTTTGGGAGTCTTTAAAAGTAAAATTTATAACATTATTTATTTTGTTTTAACATTGTTTAAATATTATAAATTTCTTAATATTTTATCTATTTAATTAAAGATGACATTTAACTTTCAACAGAAAAAAAAAGAATTAAAAAATTATCTATCTATTTTGGAAACAAGTTGAATGGATTTTAAGATGAATTTGACTACATTTTATATTTTTGGGATAAAACAAAATCAAGATCCATGCCTTAATTATTGGTTTATAGATAGAGAGACATGGAATATGTTTATCGAAAGTCAGAGGGATGAATCCTTTATATTAAGTGTAAAATAATTTTTTTAATTAATTTTAATTACTTTATAACTTATTTATTTTTTCTTATATAGAAGTATTCTATATAAACACACCAAGATATAGAGTCTCATAATTTATACCCTCATACACTATCACGCAGAGGGTATCCTTTATTAGAGGATCAAATAATTTCTAAAAAACTTAGTGAATTAAGAGCCAAGTTAAGTAGTGGATCTGAAGATGTTTCACTTTCCCATCCATCTTCTTGTCCTAATCATGAAAAGTTAAAAATGGTGAGAATGACAAAAAATGGAAGTATATTTCTGATCCAAAAAGGTAAGTATATGATAAGATTATAAGTAATAAATTTGTATTTTTTATCCTTATTTCTATTTAGTAAATTTATCTCACTGATATTTCATTAGAAAGTATTAGTTCAAGATGCACTTAAAGAGAAAATGACATAGGGTACCTTTATCCCTAAAGGTAGGATAGATATTCTTTCCACTACTTGAGGAAATTCATAACACCTAGGCCATGTCAGAGGGTATCAGGAGGTTATTGGTTTTTTTAAAAAAAGTGGTCACGCCCTTACTGTGGCATCGATGGTGGAAAAAAATAATAAGAAGAAATATATTCTATGGAGGCTGGGTTGTAAAACTTCAATAAATAGATGGAGTGTAATGACCTAAAATTATATCAATGAGATTTCCCTTATTATGTTTATTTAATATAGTATAGATCACATAAAATCACTTATAGAACATAATAAAAACTTTATAAATGAAGAAGGTATGAAATAAGAAGTGTTTCAAAAAGTTAAGGAACCTATACTGATGAAATAGTAACATGGCCTTAGGAATAGTAATGTGAACATTATGAATAGTTAATTATTCAATAGAATAGTAAACTTTCTAATGAAATTATAAATAAAATTTATCCATCCTATAAACGAAAATATGATATAATTATATCATAGTATAAGTAAATAAATATTCTAAAAATTACTAATAAAGTGTTGGTATTTTTATGAGTCATAAATATTTAATTACAATTTTATAATTAATAAAATTATTTAAAATAAAATTAATTTTTACAAAATGTATTCAAAAATAAATATATTTTTTTCTTATGATTTTAGGATAATTTTATGAGACCTTAATTAATTTTTCAGAGTGTTATGAAATCAGTTATAATTTTAAAAAGTGTATTTTTTGAGTAAATAATTATTTTAATTAAAAAATAAATTTATCATATTTAGAAAATTATTTTCATAAAATTGAGTCCATTTTTTAATTTGACACATTAAAAAATGCTTACTATAAATTTTTTGTATTTTTCTAAAATACTTGATTTTTTTATAAATAGTAAAATATGGTAATTTACAGTATAAATACATTATAAGTTAAATATACTATTAATTGATTCATCAATTATGTAAGAACCATAATCTAGAACTTCCCTTAATTATTTTAATATATGTTATGATAATTCTCAAACTATTTATAGTCTTGCACCCAAATAATAAACAAATGAATTAAATATTCAAAAATCACCCCTCTCCTCCACTATGGATACCACATCCCACCATCCTTTCTCCTCACACCTTCCAAGATTTGAGACTTATCAAATTTATTCCCAATACTCTTCCCAAGACTCTCACCCATGTCCTATAGCTCTTGGTCTCATCAAAATACCAAAACTATTTCCCTAAAGATGTTCTAAAGGAGTAGAATTCAAGAGGTAAAATCCTCTTCCTTTTCCTTTTAATTTCTTTCCAAGTTCTTTTCTTTTATTATTATATCCTAACCTAAACTCATAAAAATAACATGAAAACTCGAATGAATTAAATATAATATAATTTTATTATTCTAATGGAATAATCCATCATCAAACTCTTTTCTCACTCTCTTTTATTTTAAAAACGAAATCAACTTTCATGAGGTGTTGATTTACAACCTTCATGGATGAATGATTTTTATTATTCAGTTTCTCTTTAAAGGATGGTAATGAAACCATTTTTAAAGTTAAATCAGACTATAATATATTTATTATAACCTATTTAATTTTATAAAACTATTATATATACATAATATTAATTCATACGACAAAACTAGTTCGTGGTGATCGAAAAACCGCCAAAATAATCTAAATGATTATCCCTAATGTTGTATCTAATGACTCATCCTCATACCATATAACCAAATGAATTATATAAAAATTTAATATTATTTATGTTCAATAATTTAATATAAATTCAAATATGTATAATTATACCCATTCCACATGAACTTCCATACTCATATATACCGATCGTGAAAACCAAGGAAATGAACGCTCCTGAGCGATAAAATTATATCTTATAGCTCCTAAAAAATGCCATAAATAAACTTAATAAAATTATAATAAATAAAATAAATATTTAATTGGTTTTTAATTGATTAATTAATGGATTTAATTTTATTATTTAGTATATTAAGTTCAAGTGTAGAACACATTCGGACATAAGGTAAGATTTTTCTTCCTGAACCTCCATTTTCATTCAGGTTATGATTTCTTCCTCTTTAAAACAATTTAATTTTTTATTTTTTTATATAATTATTCTAAATTATACATATATGATCCAAAATCAAGTATCCTGATCATTTAATCTTTCTTTTATGGTAATTTCATGTTTTATAAGGTTCCCTTCTCAATTCTTCCAGATACGTAAGCTCGATTAAAGGGAAATTATCGATTTATTACCCATTTTAAAGTACCATCAATAATATGTATTAAGAAACCATTATTTTTATAGAATCACTAATTTCTTCATGAAAATAACTACTACATATAAGACTTCTAAAAGCATTATAAACTGCTTTTAACAGTGCTAAAAAAGCATTATTAATCGCAGTGAAGATAAAGGGGGTCCCCTTTATCAGTGTTGTTTTTAGAATTAATAAAGGACTCATGTATCATCTATTTAATTATTTTTGATAAAGGCCTAGCTGGATGGGATGTTCTATATTTATAATATCACACCCAGCCAAAAACCTACACAAAAACCTGCACAGTATACACCGCACACAAAACAGTGGAAAATATAGGAATCTAAGCCAATACAATTTTTAAAACATAGAAATACTAATCTATACAAGATGATTCCAAATAAACCATAACCAAAAAGGTAAGAAACATAAATTAATTAAAGGTGATA
Source organism: Viscum album (assembly GCA_963277665.1). Classification (NCBI taxonomy): domain Eukaryota; kingdom Viridiplantae; phylum Streptophyta; class Magnoliopsida; order Santalales; family Viscaceae; genus Viscum; species Viscum album. Next base: position 418,628,570 of record OY728139.1, on the reverse strand, counting down.
ATAATATAGCATAAATAACTTTAATATGAATAAAAAATCAAAACTAATTTGAATTGATTCAAGAAAGACCAATACAATGGTGCATGTTTAGTGAATTCTAAGTCAATACATACACAGGGCAGGAATATCACATGGTTTCACTATAAAAAATAAAAAATATTATAATAAATGTGAGATAAGAAAAAATTTGGAAAAAATAAACACATACACAATGCAAATGATGAAAAAAAAGCAGCACACATAAGGGTTTGGAAAACAATTCTATATACATTGACATCATGAATACAAAAATATCCACCCATGGTTGTTGACGCTCCTTTCATCATAGAGTATAAAGATTGGAATAGGGGGATATCTTAGCTCAAAGTGATTCAACCTTTGGAAAAATATTAAAAATTGAAAAAGGAGTAAGAAGAACACTACGCAAGGGTCGTGTAAGTTCTACAATGGTCACGCAAGTACACTTGCGTGCCGTAGTTGGTCGTGCAAGTCACTTGTGAGTCCTAAGTGATAACTGCCTGGGGTCTTCTCCAGCCTATAAATAGACCCTGTGGGCCCCCCATTTTGGGAGGATTTTCTCCAAAATTCAGATATAGAGATCTGAACGTCCAAGTCTCTTCTTCAGGTCTTCTGAACACTTCTAAGGTAATTCTTTACCTAGAATGGAAGGTTTAAACAAGAGGAGTAAGGTCTAAGTGTTAGAATTCACTAACACTTGCACGCCTAAGGTGTTTTACCCTTAAGGGAAATGAACATACTTGCGTGCCGCACTACTTCTTCACCAAAACTTGCGCGCCTCTCTTCTAGAAGTACCTCAGGATAATTCTAAAGGCTTTGTTTAAGGATCGCCCAAGTGTTACCCTACTGGTTAATAATCGTGCAAGTACCCATGTGTCACGTAGGTATACCTGCGCGACCAGGACTTGTGCGCCCACGCAGTACCTGCGCGCCTTCCAAGACTTGTGCACCCCTGCCTTTTTGGGTGCCTTTCTTGCCCATTTAACCCCTCTTATACCATTCCACTTCTCCTATTCAAGATTCAGTCTTCAAGACATTCTTCAAAGCCATTTATGGCATGTTTTCTTGATTAACTTCCTTATCTGAAAGGAATTTTGTGGAATATCTCTCAAAACCTAGTGATTTACACATCTTTATGTCCCTAAAGATTGATATTTCATTCATTCAACCTCATCCTTTAAGATGAGAGAACTCCTCAAATCTGGGCCTCCTTTTCAAGAATAAGCCCCAGTCATAATTCTAAAATCTGGGCATCCTCCTTAGGAGTAAGCCCCAAGTCCTCATTAATCTGGGCCTCCTTTTCAGGAGTAAGTCCCAGTCATAATTCCCATTAATTTTGGGCATCCTTCTTAGGAGTAAGCCCCAATATTAAAATTCCCAAATATGGGCATCCTCTTTAGGAGTAAGCCCCAACCATAATTCTCTTAACATGGGCTTCCTTTTCAGGAGTAAGCCCCAGTCTCAAATATGGGCATCCTCTTCAGGAGTAAGCCCCAAGTCCCTTAATTTTTCAAGTCCCTTAACCTGGTCCTCCTTCTTAGGAGTAATCCCCAGTCTTAATTTCTCTTAACTAGTCCTAATTTACTTTTTAATCTGGGTCTCCTTCTTAGGAGTAAAACCCAATCATAAGTCCCCTACTAATTTGGGCCTCCTTTTCAGGAGTAAGCCCCAAATTAGAGTATCCAAATCTCCATAAAGTACATATACCTTTATGGACCCTATTCCTGGATTTCTTCCCTGAAGTAAATCCTAATCTTCATCTATTTGGGCAGTCATACATACATAAGCCTCACATCATTTCTTATTATTTCATCTTTCATGGCACAATTGTCTGGTTTTACCAATACCTCTTGTTTCTCACACCGATCATGACTCACATGAGCTTAGAGTGTAAAAGTAATTATGAAATCTTTCTTTGAGACATCAATCATAAACATCATATTCCCTTACTCGAACTACGTGGGTTCTGATTCCTTTTCCTAAACAAATGATACGTAGGTAGCCCATCTACGGGTATGATCCCAACTCTGAAATAATCCATGTCCTTTTGAATGACAATAAACTTCAAGTTTCCCACTGAGTGGATTTAAAACCAGTATGGTCATCATAATGACCAAGAGACTTTTTATGTATTAAAGGATACCATTGACTAAGAATCTCTAAAAAAATACAGATGATTCTCTATCGATGAAGAACCTCAAATACATATAAAAGATTCTCTAAATTTCCTATATATCAATCATTGATTGTCAGATCTAAATGAAATCTCATTTTATACTTGGTAATGTAATAAGGATTTATGAACATAACTTAAATCTATAAAGAGAGTCTTATAGTAGACAATAATTCCCCTCAAAAAGGTGTGATGAGTCCGACCTCCCATCCTCTTGAACAATGAAAATTCCTAAGCCTTATCAGTCTACAACTAATGAGCGCCTACCTTTGGAAAGTAGGTTCAAATGGATATGGAATCATTGGATGTTTCTGGTTCTACGAACAAACCCATTAGAAACCACTTAGAATGTTTGAATCTTAAATCAATAAGATCATCCCCCATTCGAGAGGGAAACAAAAAATTGTGAACCCGACGTGAATCCTTAACCAAGTTAAAATGATGTTTTACTTATTTCTTAGGACCCTATTTAAAACTCAATGAGAGGGCCAACAAAACAATCATTGAAATATGTGCTCATCCAAAAGATGTAGTGGCAGAATTTATCTTGATTATGTCTGTTATATCAAACAGGTACTCTTTTCCAAGATTTTCTACATTCTAAGAAATGGTTGCTCTCAAATTCACACCTGTGAAAACCTCTGCTGTGAATGCAACTGCTGCTACTCCTGCTGGACCGTCATTTTCTCGGATGACAACATCACCTACTCGGCGTCTTCAACGTTGGGTATCAAATGCACTGGTTAAGGAGTACTGTCAAAAATGGTACTATTCCAACTCTAGAGGCTGCCTAACAAGCCCTCCAGGTAAACAATTCACCATGGTCGTCTGGACAATGATGACCAGTGATTAAGAAGCAGGCGGTGCTGACCACCGTCTCCAACCGTTTCGGGTCGTTATCCCTGAAATGAAATCACCATTCACTCCCATATTCTGAGGAGGTGAATGAGTAGGCCCCTCAGGGCCTTAATGCAAAGAAACATGAGTTCTTTCCAAGGGATCCTATCAACAATCATCGCCAGAATCGTGTGGCAGTGTGCCCTCAACATGATGTGGGTACCGACTCCAAGCATTTGGCTCAGGTTTCTCGAACCCGAGCAGGCAAGACGAATTGCCAGAGGAAAAATTCGGTTAACAGTGAGAAGGTTCTCATCTCTGCCATCTCCAGAGAAGTCCACCAACCTAACATGGTGACAAGCAATGAGAGGACACACACACCTGCCGGTTTTAATTCCGTTGTCTAGCAGACTCGTCTAGAAGCATCACGCCAATCCTGCCAGGCAATTCCGGCGGAGTATTATAGGCAGGAACATATAGCAGTTTATACATCATTAGCTAGTCAGCAGGATCATCTGACTACATATGATGGATCTCGTCAACCATGTTCGGCAAAGTGAAATCAGCAGGCACATACAACATGCTAGTATTGATCAAGCCTACCAACAGTCTCGCTTGGTAGCACACGGAGAAGTCAGTCGGAAAGCTCCGGTGACAAACAGGAGGCAGACTCAACTTTCTGCCCACACACATGAGTACTGTTAGGTTTAAATGACAGGAAAATGAGGAAAGGAGCAGGCACATACACCTACTCCAAGCACAGAATGGATGTATATCCCTGTTCCGGAAGCTGAAGTCACCAAGAATATTTTATCAATGGTGAAAGAGTAGAAGCAAATCCCTGCTCATATTCTGAATGCTTTCCAGGATATTATAACATCTTCAGTAGTATCTCAGGTAAAGACAAATAAATCTATCCCTACCAGTGGTGTGACACATCAAAAGTTCACTCTGGAACAGACACACACATCTGTTCCAGTTCAAGAGGGTTGTGGGTCGTACTCCCCCATATCATACGAACAACCAAGTCAAGAATATACACCTGATTTGAGTAGAGATCGTCAGTCTAACCTTTCCATCTCTTCTAATCAGGCACATACACCTACTCAGAGCAGCCACTTTCATCAAAAAGTGGTTTCTAGGGTGAGTAAGAAGGCATCTAAGAAAAAGACCTGCCCAGCACAGTCAAGAAATCAAGATCCAATCTGTAACAAGGCCTTGCTCGATGCTGGAGTTCTTGAAGCCCTCAGACGGTTATCTGTTGGAATGCAAGATTCTACTCCCTAATTTCCCAATAGTGGGAACATTAATTCTGAAGGTCTTCAACAGACACTTCCTCATGAAGGCTTGCTTCATGACAATTCAGTCGATCTTAAAGTTTCATCTTCAGATGAGAGCCACAGGAACCCTCTGTGTGGTCAGAAGACCAAGGAGCAAGAGATCTCATCTTTTGTTGTAACCCACCCTGGTGTTCCTCCCTATGATGATGAATTTCGCTGCTAAAGTCTTCTCTGAAGTAGTGATGCACATTTCCCGAAAAATGCTCTAGTGGAAAATGTAGTGCCGAGAAATCCCTATTATCTTGAGGCACTTTCAAATGCGAAACCAGTCATGTCTGATGCTTCATCACTAGCAGGTGAAATACTTTCTCAATCGGAAGATAGCCCAGGGTGTAGGTCATTCTCTAAACCACCCCTAAGTCATCCATCTTCTAGTTTAATCGGTGATTTCTCTACCAATCTTGTTGAATCTGATGAAGCAACAAAGAATCACCAGCTCTGGTCAAATCAGGTAGAAGAATCTTCATTGAATGATAAAGAGGAAATGTTGAACATGAGAAAACAACTGGTGAAGGGTGAAGTGCCAATCATGTTTTGGCCTCTGGCTGACTCTCAGTATGACATTCTAGAGATGTTGACGGAAGATGGAATTCATGATATTCGTCTCAACATATGGAAAACTCTTTGTGAGTTGAAAAAGAAAGTATTATCTTATGGTGAATATGAAAATCATGTTAAGATAATAGAAAGGTTACAACGTTAGATTGACTTAGAATCTCTACCAGTCTCTCGATATCTGAAGGCTGAAAAGCAGCAGAGATCCCTTCAGCGTTCATGCCTTGGCGCACTAAGAATATTGTGTTAGTTAATTTCCAATGCCCCATCTGGTATTCATATAACAGGATGGGGTGTTCATGGATCACTAAATTTCTAGGTTCTCTCTAGTTAGCAAATCCCACTGAAAATGGTCTCATGCAATGTTATTTCCCATGACCAGCCACAGTCAATGGGTTTTGTTTGTAATCAAAAGCTTGCCCAAGAACAGGCCTCAAATAGTTCCTCTCAAAATCAAGAATACAGAGAACAAGTTGTTGAATTACTCCTGCATCAAGCAAATGAGAATATTGAACAGGCCTCTCATATGGAGAAAGCACATCATCAAGTGACAGAAGTGTCAGAAATCATCCAACAGTCTTTCGAGCCGAGTGATAAAAGTGGATGTCGATTGATGCATCCAAATAATTTCTGGACTAAGGTCCGCAAGATCAGGAGATCTTTTAAGAAAGTCTCATACATAGCATGTCAAGAGCCACCCCAGCTTTCCAGACTGGGGAATCTTTTAAACCAACCCTTGGAATCAACAAATAGGATTTTAAGAGTTGAGAAAAGACAGCAGGAAAAACCCCAGTCCACCAGACTGGGGACTTTTTCAAATCATCAACCCCCTCCTTAGAGAAAGTCGGTCTTTTCTCGATTGGGGAAGAAGCATTAAGAGGAACGAAGATCCAAATTATCAGAAGATTCTCTCCAAATTACGGTTCTCCAAGAAGTTCTTGAGGGATAAAACCAACAAAAGGCAATGTCTCGTCAGGGGCATGGCAGAAGACAATATCACAGAAATGCTGATAGAAGGGATGCAATGCATTATGCATCAATTAATGTCATCAATGTTGTTGTTTCTGATCCACCAGATGAGGCTCACTCAGGGGACTCAGATGAAGACGTTCCTACTCAACAAGTTGTACGTACAGACACAAATGAAGAAGGTGTGCGTACATGAAATCAAAGGTTTACCCAAAATCTGGGTGTTCATTCAAATAACCCACTTCCCCCTCTCCAAAAGGGATAAAACAAGGTAAAGGGAAATAATTAGGTTACATATCCTTCCTCTGGAGAAGGTCAATCGCTCTCACTAGAGCAAAGATTTTCGCAACAAGAGGAAGAAATGAAATAATTGAGGAGGTTGAACACAGAACTACTTCAGGGTAGTCTTCCTCCTAAGCTTGTTGGAGTCAGTCAGCCAAGGGAGTTTGTTGCAGCTACTGAGATGGATCAAAAATATCCTCCTTTATCAGTACACCCTCACAGGTCTAATCTTAAGGGTCAAGTACAACAACAATTGGAAGTGCTCCCATCAGTTGCAGTAACAGCTTCCATACCTTTCCAAGCTCCAGTCAGTGAACCTTTTTAGGTCCAAATCAACCGGATGTTTCTCAAAAGTTAATAACTACTATTGAGTTGTTAACAGCTCGGTTAGAGACTATGGAGGGAAAGTGTGCGTAGGTTCAACCAGAAAAAGAGAGGTTACCCTGAATGAGTTGATGCAATCCCTCCCCCATCAAGTTTTGGGAACCCTGTATTCCCTATTTTCAATGGATCAGGCGACCCTGAACAGCATTTGACGCATTACGTGTCTTGTTGCGATCCTATGATGGGAACTCCGGAGTAGCAAGAAGCAGTGAAACTCAGATGCTTTGTGCGAACCTTGCAAGGACCAGCTTTTGTCTGGTATACAAGCTTGAAATCCCAGTCAATTACCGGATGGGAAGATCTTCATCAATGATTTCTTCTTCAATTCAGCTCAACTTTTCCAAAGACAACAGTTTGTTATCTTACAAACTGTAAGCAAAGGGAGAATGAAAGAGTCTCTGATTTCATTGCTCGCTATAAGGGATTAACATATTCCCTAATCTTAGCACTCCCTCAAGAGGAATTGTTGCCAATATGTGTGGAAAATCTGCATGATGAATTACGCATGCCGTTAATCCCTGTGAAATACACAAGAGGGTTTTGAGACCTTACTTTAATCACTCAACAGATTGAAGATTCTCTTATACAGACTAAGGCTAAATCTCCTATAATTCCATCAACTCCAGGAAGGAGAATGGGTAAAGCAGAGACTGCTACAGTTATTCTTAAACAAGAACATGTACCTGCTTCTACTTCAAAACCTTCATCTTCTCAAAGGGCTCTACCTCCTGAGTGCCAACAATAGAGACCGTTTCGTCAAGACGATCAAAGATATCAAAGAAGAAAACAATTTGAGGATCTGAAGAGCAAAACATAACCTTTCCGAAATGAACAAGTTTCTTGTTACTTTATTTCGGCTCTGTAAAATAATTTGGTTCAGTTTCCAAGGCCCAAAAGGACAAACAAGTAAGGAGATGAAGACCATCCCAATTATTTCCCCTTTCAAAAAATGTTGGGGCATCCCATCCAGGAGTCTTTTTTCTTCAAATATCTCCTGCAAAAGATGGTCAACTCGGGAAAAGTCAAATTAAAAGGTTCGTCAGCTCAAGTAGCATGTGTAACTACTACAGTTCCAGAGGAGGAAGGTGAGTGGCAAGAATCTAAGAAAAAAATGCACAAAAATATGATGATTGGATGGTCAGAAAAACGATCAACCGAACTCATGCTATTCTGCGAACACAATTGAAGAAACCAATTGTGCCTTCTTCCATGAATTCCACAGAAAAACCATCTTCATCAGAGGGAAAATTCTCAAAGAAATGGCATGATTCAAAGAAAGAAAAAGAATCAGAATAAGATGAGTATGTGTCAAATCCTAAGTTGTCTCTGACTTTGACAGACTTCATGCCATCTACTTCAAATTCACGGGCACCGCTCCACCAAACAGTACAACCTAAATTGGCTAGTCAAGCAGAGTCCTCATCGGATGAAGATTTAATCTTTGTTCTGTTAATATGATTCAATTAACAGATCCATATGCCAATCGCAGTTTTGATTTCAATGAGCCTAAATTCCCTATATCAAATAGAGGAATCAGAGGAAGTTCCAAAATATCAGGATACAGGGGAAGACGTGGATCTTTCAGAAGACACTATTCCAATTATACCCCTACTAGAACTGTGTATGCAGTAGAAACTCGTGGCAGATCCCTTTAGCGAGCTCAGCAAGAAAAAGAAAGTTCTTCCACCAATAGCAAATTCAGTCCTGGCAAAGTTATTTTGGAGGATCGGTTGGGGGTTCCACCTTCATCCTCTCAACAAGTAAATGGATCTAATCGGTCTAATATTCCAAAACCAGGAATATTGCCAACTCCTATCCCGATACAGGATGCATCAAATTACAAGGCATCAACTTTCAAGGCACCTGCTAAACAACATGTTCCTGTTGGGAAACGCAAACCATTGGATCAAAAATATGATATATTGAAACACCTGGACCAATTACCAGCCAAGTTATCAATTCTGGATGCCTTGAATTTATCAAAGGATCTTCGGGAGGCACTCATTGAGGCTTTGTCACGTCCTCAGGAGTTTGAAACTGAAATTGCTGCAGCTGAAGTCTACCATGTAGAGAATAATACTGCAGAATTCCATGCAGTAATATCTTTTACTGATGAAGATGAAGATGATGTTGTGCATGGTCATATTAGACCTTTGTACTTATCTGGAAAGGTCAATGGAGTAGACTTCCAAAGATCTTTCATTGACAATTGTTTAGGAGTCAACCTCATGCCCATTCGTACACTTCGTCGATTGGGCCTCACGAAATCTGATTTATCTCCTTCTACCATGATGTTACAAGGATATGATAAAAATGAACAAGAACCACTGGGTGAAGTTACACACAGAACTCAATTTGGAGATCTTATATCCAATTCAGATTTCATGGTTGTTGATCAAGACTCACCCTTCAACATCTTGCTTGGAAGACCCTAGCTACATCAACATGCGGCTATTCCTTCATCATACCATAAATGTCTCAAATATTGTTTTGATGGTCAAGTTGGGACATTGTATGGTGATAAGGCCCCGTTCAAGATGTGTGAGTCTCAATACATTGAGGCGGAATTCTATCACATGAAGGAAAAGGATAAATCCACAACCAGGGAGATTACCAAAGTTAATGCTTCATATGGTTTGTAGAATATTCCAGTAAATCTATTTACACATGTGAGTACATATTATGTGTTTCCTATCAGTCAAATTGACAAGATAGACCCAAATCAAAATACTCTTATGGAAAGATCCATAATGTCAATTACAGCAATCGAGACAGACAACATGGGAGAAATTGGTAACCCACCAAGCAGTGATGAAAGCCCAAATGGTGACGTCTTTATTTCATTTGCTGAAATCCAACAAGTCTATACTTCTCCAATCAGGCCAGAAGAAGTTATAGAAACATCAGAGGTGAACAAAGATGTCGATTCTCAATCCATCATCTCCTCTTTATTTCCCAAGGAAGACCCTTCATCATCAATCGGGTCAGAAATGGAAGCATCTTCTTCAAGATGTTCAAATTTTAACATCTCTTCTGATCATGGAAATTATGGTTTATCATCTACTATGCAAGTAGAAATGGAATAAATAACACATGTTGAAGAAGAAGAGGAAGATATCAGAGATTCTCCTCCATCATTTGAAGAGGGTATCTCTACCACCGTGGATGAACTCAGAGAAATAAATCTGGGTACAAAAGAAGATCCATGCCCCACTTTAATCAGTGTGGCCATGACTCTTGAAGAACAAGAGATGTATATTTCCTTTTTAAAGAAAAATCGAGACATATTTACTTGGAACTATACAGATATTCCCAGGCTTGATCCTGATGTTTATACTCATCATTTGGGTTTACCAGAAGAGCATCGAGGATTTAAGAAAGCCGCGAGAAGAACGCACCCAACTTATGCTTCCAAAATTGAAGCTGAAGTGGATAGGCTTATCAAAGCTAACTTCATTAGAGAAGTTCAATATCCCAAGTGGTTGGATAATATTGTCCCCGTAAATAATAAGAACGGACAAATTAGAGTTTGCATCAATTTCAAAGATCTTAATCGGCATTGTCCTGAGGATGATTTCCTAGTCCCAATTACAGAACTTTTAATTGATGCAACAGATAGCTATGAAGCACTTTCCTTCATGGATGGATATTTGGGATATAATAAAATATAAATAGATCCAGAAGACAAGGAATCCACAGCCGTCAGAGCCCCTCAGGGTGTGTTTTGCTACCTGGTAATGCCCTTTGGCATAAAGAATGCAGGTGCAACATATCGGCGTGCCATGTATCGTATCTTCAAACCCTTTTTAGGGAAGTTTGTTGAATGCTATGTGGATGATTTTTTGGTCAAATCCAAACAACGTTCTAATCAATTGGCTTATTTGGAAGTCATATTCCGCAAGCTTTGACAACATAATTTGAAGATGAACCCCTTAAAATGTGCTTTTGGGATAACCTGGGGAAAATTTCTCGGCTTTGTTGTATGCCATCGTGGTATTGAAGTCGATACTGAGAAGACAAAGTCAATCCTTGGTATGTCACCTCCTTGAAATTTGAAATAATTAAGAGGACTTCAAGGACACTTATCCTATATTCAGTGTTTCATCGCCAATTTGGCAGGCAAAAGTTTACCCTTCACCAAATTGATGAAGAAGAGAGTCACTTACCAGTGGACTGAAGAATGTCAAGAATCATTCGATATTCTCAAGAAGTACCTCTTGAGTCCACCGGTACTCATGCCACCTGTTGAAGGAAGACCACTTATCCTCTATGTGAAAGCTTTAGAGTGATCATTGGGTGCCTTTTTTACTCAGAAGAATGATGCTGGGAATGAAAACAGCCTCTACTACCTCAGTCGGACTATGCTTGAAGTAGAAACCCGGTATTCAAGTATTGAGAAGTACTACCTGGAATTAATATTTACAGTTCAGAAGTTGAGACACTACCTGCAACATCACGAGGTCCAATTGGTATCTCGCAATAACCCACTCAAATTCATCCTTAGTCATCCAATGCTTACAGGATGTCTGGAAAGGTGGGCAGTTATTTTGCAGCAATTCGATATTCAGTATGTGTCTCAAAAGGCAATAAAGGGCCAAGCTCTGGCTGATTTCCCAGATGAACACCCTTTAGTGGAAGACACATCTTCAGATATTGAACTCCCTAATAAGGAATTCTTCTCAATTCAAGAAATTCCTTAGGCATGGGAAATGTATTTTGATGGTGCTTCCAGAAGTCTAACAGGGAGGAAAATCGAAAATCATAAATTCAACAAAGTTGGATTAGGAATTGTGCTCATTTCTCTAGAAAAGGAAGTGTTACCTTTATCCTTCTTATTGTGAGAAGGTAGTACCAATAATGAAGCAGAATACCAATCTCTCATCGCAGGCTTGGAATTGGCGCTTCAAGCACAAGTGAATCACTTAAAGGTGAGAGGTGATTTAGACATAGTAATCAAACAAGTCAATGTGGATTATGCCATTAGAAAAGAAGAACTAATCCCTTTGTATGATTATGTCAGAGAGTTAATGGCGGAATTCCCTTCGGAACCGACATTTTCTTATGTCCCGCGATCACAAAATGCTCAAGATGATGCACTGGCTAATATAGCCACAACTCTGGCAGATCCAAATTGGGATGAGAAAACCATCAGTATTGCCCACCTTCATGCAATTTCACCTTATGTTTGAATCAGAACAGAGGAAATTAATGAAATTATTCCCATTCCTAAACCGTATGGTCATACTACAGGATGGATGTCACCTATCAAGGAATACCTTCAAAATGGAACACTTCCACCTGATAGAGTCAAGAAAGAACAAATCTGGCGACGTGTGGTCAATTTTACTCATTATGATAGCCCAGATCACCTAGAGAAAATTCTCTACAAACTTGGTTTTGATGGAGTTCTCTTTAGGTGCATTGATGTTGAAGAGACAATGGATGTCATGAAAGAAGTGCATGCAGGAGTCTGTGCTGCCCACCAGTTTGGACATAGACTGTCTGATCAGATTCGAAGACTTGGATACTTTTGGCCTTCAATGATACAAGATTGTGTTGATTTCACAAAGAAGTGACATTCATTCCAAGTACATGCCAACTTCATTCATCAACCTCCAGAGTTGCTTCATACGGCTAAATACTCGTGGCCATTTGTCACATGGGGAATGGATGTGGTGGGACCTTACCCTTCAGCTATGGCCAAGCAGTTTAAGTATATTCTTACTGCTACTGATTTCTTTTCCAAATGGAAATAGGCAATACCTCTTAAGGAATTCAATTCTAAATGCATTGTTAGCTTCATCAAGTCTAACATCATTACCAGATTTGGTGTCCCTCGTACCATATTGACAGACAATGGCACCAACTTCTATTCATCCGAGGTAAAGAAGTTGTATCAAGAATACAACATCAAATCCAACCATTCATCTCGGTATCATGCAGTGGCCAATGGCCAGATATAAGCCTTTAATAAGACTCTTTCAAATATACTTCAAAAGATGGTGGATAAAGATAATAAATCATGGCCTGATAAACTCTTCCATGCTTTATGGGCTTATCAGACTACCACCTGTACTGCAACGTGTTCAACTCCATATTCACTGGTATATGGAACGAAAGTCGTCTTGCCCATTGAAGTTCAACTACCCTCACTCATAGTAGCCATTTTTTAGCATTCATCTACATATGAGCAATCTAAAAAGTGATTGAATGAATTGGAATGGTTATATGAGAAAATATTGTGCACTTTTCACCACTTGGAAGTCTATCAGAATCGAATAGCATGATCTTTCAACAAAAAAGTTCGTCTTAGTTCATTCACTTAGGGAGAATTGGTATTAGTTATCAGATCTTCAATTATACCAGGAAAGAAACCTCCCAATCTTGAGCCAAAATGGGAAGGACCTTACTCAATACATAGGTTCTACTCTAATAGAGCTTATTCATTAATCTCGATGGATGGAGAACTCATCACTACTCCAACCAATGCCATATTTTTTAAGAAGTATTTTGTATAAACACAAAATATATCATCATTGGTCCGGTATGACCTTAAATTTCACCACCATCCAGAAAGACGTTAAACTGCATAACCAATGGTCCATGCATATGACCTTAAAATATTCGTATTTTTTCGTCCAACATGACGCTAAACTGTATCATCCCTAATTTGTCCAACATGACATTAAACGGTGCCCCCTTTATCATCCTTGCTATATGATGTTAAACTATATAGAAGTCCCTTACGTCCATCAAGACGTTAAACTGTATAACCAACGGTCCGTGCATACGACCTTAAACTATTGGCACTTTCATCCAACATGACGCTAAATTGTATCGTCCCTTTTTCATCCAACATGACATTAAACTGTGAAAAAGTCCCTAATACATCCAACATGACGTTAAATGATTTACTCTTTTGTCCTCACTGCATGACATTAAACTTCACAGTCCCCCTTTCATCCAACATGATGTTAAAATATATTGTCCCCATTGTCCTAACTACATGATGATAAACTGTACAGAAAGTCCTTTATATGTCCTACATGACATTAAACTGTACTTTTTCCCTGCTACATGACATTAAACTGTGCAGCACCAATAGTCTTAACTGCAAGACTTTAAACTACATAGTCCCTTTATATGTCCTACATGACATTAAACTGTGCATCGTTAGGGTTGTTGCTACCTCTTGTTTCTCACACCGAGTATGAATCACATGAGATTAGCGCAAACTTCAACCATAACTCTCTATCTGGGCTACTAACCATGTGTAAGTCCCAACACTATATTTTAGATTGTTGTCCCCAAGAACAACTTGATCACTAATTCATTATTTAATTGAACTACACAGACTTTGATCCTTGCCTTCCAGGCTGGGTATGTAGGAAACCTTCCAAGGTTCAAGACCAAAATCAATCTCTTCACATCGGTTCACCTCCATCTCATATGATGTTGATTCGTGAAACCGCCACTAGAATCAATACCTTTACATTGGTTCACTTTCGTCCTTGCTATACGACGTTAAACTATACAACATTTTTGTCCAGTATGAGAATAAACTACAATATTCTTTGATACCCTCACCTGAGAGGGAATAATTATTTACATTGATTTTAAATCATGTTTCATTTCAAAGACTACGTGCATACATGGCAATACCTGAACCTTTTATCTTGGGTTAAATCATCATTGCACTAAAATCCCCTTTCACCCTTCACATGTGCGAACCTAATTTGTACAGAGGGTAGTTCTAGAACTACGTGGGCTTGATTCCCATCCTTATGGTATACGTAGAAACATTTGAGTGTCCCTCGAATCCAGCCCCAAGTCTTTGGGCCTAACCCCAAATTCCACTTTCAGTCCCTTGGATGAAAAGTCCCTGTGAAAACACACACTGTGTATTTCTTATAATGGTCCAAGCTCTATGACCCTAAACTAAGATCTCCAATTTACTTTTGTCCCACACGATGTTAAACTGTAGTTTAAGAACTATGTATGGATTGATTCCCATCCTTATGGGATACGTAGTGAAGTCCAACATTTCCATTCAGGACCCATCCACAACATGATTATGGTTAGCATTGATCTGTGTATCTCTTCATACATTGGAGAATACCCATCTTTATGTGTCATAATCCTAACCTTAAATATTTTCAGATCTTCATAACCCTTTTCTTAACTTCTAATCACAAAAAGTTTTGAAATTCTGAGAGTTCTTTTTCCTGACCATGCAGCACGTTCCCTTAGGCGGCCTTGCATAAAAAATCTACATAACGGACCTGTCATCCAAAAGATGTTATTATTTGACTACGCAGCCAATGCCCTTAGGTGGCCCTACATAATTCAACCCCATAACGGGTTTGTTAAATAGTGGTAACTTCATTCTTGGGAGGAAAATTTCTTTTGTCTTTATTTGTCTTGACAATATGTAGGGATCTGCAAAAATATCCATCCTTAACATATTTGTCTCATATCCTTTTTCATGATCTGAAAGTATTCAAGTCTATGGTTTATATTCTCCTTCCCTACGTTTGGGTCAGACCTTCGTAGGAGTGATATCCATCCAGTTCTTCGATAATCTTATTTTGAAATATCTTCTCCATATTCAAGTACCTCTTTCCATATAGCAAACTCTATACTTTGGAAAATTTGAATCTCCATAAATTTTCACTGGCTTTTTAGCACTAGGAAAGTAAATTTCTGAGAGTTCTTTTTCCTGACTATGTAGCACGTTCCCTTAGGTGGCCTTGCATAAGTAGTCTACATAACGGACCGGTCATCCAAAAGATGTTATTTATTTGACTATGCAGCCAATGCCCTTAGGTGGCCCTGCATAATTCAACCCCCTAATGGGTTTGTTAAATAATGGTAACATCATTATTGGGAACTACTTCTTCTAATGCCCTTTATCGGTTTTTCATATCATTCCTCAGATTCAAATATTCTTAAGTCATAGTTTACATATTTTCCCTCATACTTGAGTATGGTAATATGTTTTTAGATAAATTGTCAAGGAATTGAGTCAATTTTAATCCATTTCGGTCAAAGCTATTTCGACCTTAAACATTAGCCTCTTTATGTCTGATGTGAATGACTTTAAATTGCCCACAAAAGACAAAGGAACTCTTAATAAAAGTCAAGTCCCAACTCACTAAACATACATTTTGTATGATTTAGGTAATATTGAGCAATTAAGAGATTCAAATTTTGTAGGGTTATTTATATCAATCCTAGTAAAAATCAAACTATGCTCACTAGGCCCATTGGCTTAAGTAAATTTAAATTAGATAGCAAAAGAGAATGCAGGTACAAATGATTGAAGGTGAAAGTGTTTTTCATTGATTCACAAGAGTTAGAAGGACATCCACAGACTGGAGTCTCTTATCTTTTTCAGGAATTACAAAATACTTTCAACATAACTCTTCATTTGATTTACAGAATACCGAGCTTCATCAGCAGCCACCTGGAATTAATTCATTCAACTAGATACCATAAGAGATGCAGTGATACCAGCTCTTCTTGGAACAATTGTAAAAGAATGTTCTTGAGTGCGGTTTGAGAAAATTTTCTGCTGATCAAACAGTGACTCTGTTTCTATCCAAGATACTTGGAAGATGGATACATGGATTTGAGAATGGATCATTGGAAGTAAAGAACCATTTGGAGAGAATACTCTTTTCAGATATTGCTCTAATGCCATGTTTGTCTTCTCTCCACCAACCAGCAGCAGAAAACATTTCATCCCATGGGTTTTCCATTTTCATATCTAAAAGAAAATGACATGGAGGAAAAAATTGAAATTTCACACCATTGTTGATGCTCTTAATGCACAGCATAACCAAAATAGAGGAGTATCAGTGCAGCTACATCTCAGGCGTATTTCTCTTTGCTTCTGGAATATTGACTCCTTGTAGATGACCATGACCACACAGAGGAAGATAGATGCTTTGTGGGAAATTAAGATCATATTTCTTCAAGTACTTAGCCAAATCTGGGAGAGTGTTGTCACAGATATCATAGTAATCATGGCCAACAATGTTCATCATGTCATCAATCCACTTGCTTTCCAGTTCATCAGCCATTCTAATTCTCTTAGGAGCCATTGAATCTACACAAAAGTTGAATAAATTAACTCTTAAGTAAGTTTATTTTTCATAAAATTTGTGAAGGAATTCAAAAAAAATGGCTAAGGCATTAAGGCGCGCAAGTCCCAAAATTGTCATGCAAGTATCAGTGTTTCACACAAGTGTTGGAATGCAGGTATCACTGTGTAAGTCCAAATACTTCTACAGCAGTGTGACATCAAGGAAACAGCAGGAAACAAAGCAACTTGTGGAAAATTCAACTTGCGCGGCGATAGATCGAAAGTTTCAAATCCATATGCTTTGTACGGAAGTGAGGCCCTCTATTTATAGACAAGGTCGAAACCCTATGAACCATACCCTATGCGACCAAAGGCTGTACCCCTGTGCGCCAGATCCTACGCGCCTGAAGCTCATTTGCGCGCCAGACCTTGCGCGCCCCAATTTCCTTTTGATTCTCGATTTTCTCAGAGTCAAATCCTTATTTCTTTTGGATACAACTCTGAGGGGGGGACTTTTGTTGACGCTCCTTTAATCACAGAGTCTAAATATTGGAAAAGGGGAATATCTTAGCTCAAAGTGATTCAACCTTTGGACAAATATCAAAAATTGACAAAGGAAGGAGTAAGAAGAACACTGCACCCAAGGGTCGCGCAAGTTCTACAATGGTCGCGCAAGTACACTTGCGCGCCGTAGTTGGTCGTGCAAGTCACTTGCGTGCCCTAAGTGATAACCACCTAGGGTCTTCTCAAGCCTATAAATAGACCCTGTGGGCCCCCCATTTCGGGAGGATTTTTTCCAGAATTCAGATATAGAGCTCTGAACGCCCAAGTCTCTTCTTCAGGTCTTCCGAACACTTCTAAGGTAACTCTTTACCTAGAATGGAAGGTCTAAACAAGAGTAGTAAGGTGTAAGTGTTATAATTCACTAACACTTTCCCGCCTAAGGTGTTTTACCCTTAAGGGAAATGAACATACTTGCGCACCTCCCTACTTATTCACCAAAACTTGTGCGCCTCTCTTCTGGAAGTACCTCAGGATAATTCTAAAGGCTTTGGTCAAGGATCGCCCAAGTGTTACCCTACTGGTTAATAATCGCACAAGTAACCATGTGTCGCACAAGTATACCTGCATGACCAGAACTTGCGCACCCACACAGTACCTGCGTGCCTACGAAGACTTGTGTTCCCCTGTCTTTTTGGGTGACCTTCTTGCCCATTTAACCCCTCTTATACCATTCCACTTCTCCTATTCAAGATTCAGTCTTCAAGACATTCTTCAAATCCATTTATGGAATTTTTTCTTGATTAACTTCCTTATCTGAAAGAAATTTTGTGGAATATCTCTCAAAACCTAAGGATTTACACATCTTTATTTCACTAAAGATTGAGATTTCATTCATTCAACCTCATCCTTTAAGATGAGAGACCCCTCGAATATGGGCCTCTTTTTCAAGAATAAGCCCCAGTCATAATTCTCAAATCTGGGCATCGTCCTTTGGATTAATCCCCAAGTCCTCATTAATCTGGGCCTCCTTTTCAAGAGTAAGTCCTAGTCATAATTCCCATTAATTTTGGACATCCTCCTTAGGATTAAGCCCCAATTATAAAATTCCTAAATATGGGCATCCTCCTTAGGAGTAAGCCCCAACCATAATTCTCTTAACCTGGGCTTCCTTTTCAAGAGTAAGCCCTAGTCTCAAATATGGGCATCCTCTTCAGGAGTAATCCCTAAGTCCCTTAATTTTTCAAGTCCCTTAACCTGGGCCTCCTTCTCAAGAGTAAGCCTCAGTCTTAATTTCTCTTGACCAGTCCTAATTTACTTTTTGATCTGGTTCTCCTTCTCAGGAGTAAAACCCAATCATAAGTCCCCCCCTAATTTGGGCCTCCTTTTTAGGAGTAAGCCCCAAATTAGATTATTCAAATATTTATAAAGTATATATACCTTTATGGACCTTGTTCATGGATTTCTTCCCTAAAGTGAATCCTAATATTCATCTATTTGGGCAGTCATACATACATAAGACCCACATCATTTCTTATGTTTGCATCTTTCATGGCACAATTGTCTGGTTTTACCAATACCTCTTGTTTCTCACACCGAGCATGACTCACGTGAGCTTAGAGTGTAAAAGTAATTATGACATCTTTCTTTAAGACATCAATCATAAACATCATATTCTCTTACTCGAACTACGTGGGTTCTGATTCCTTTTCCTAAACAAAGGATACTTAGGTAGCTCATCTGCAGGTACAATCCCAACTCTGAAATAATCCATGTCCTTCTGAATGACAATAAACTTCAAGTGCCCCAATGAGTGGCTTTAAAACCAGTATGGTCATCATAATGACCAAGATACTTTTTATGTATTAAAGGATACCATTGACTTAGAATCTCTAAACAAATATAGATGATTCTCTATAGATGAAGAACCTAGAATACATATAAAAGATTCTATAAATTTCCTATATATCAATCATTGATTGTTAGATCTAAAGGAAAGTCATTTTATACTTGGCAATGTAATAAGGATTCACGAACATAACTTAAATCTATAAAGAGAGTCCCGGAGTACACAATAATTCCCCTCAAAAAGGTGTGATGAGTCCGACCTCCCATCCTCTCAACCAATGCAAATTCCTAAGC
The DNA here is from genome assembly GCA_963277665.1 of Viscum album. NCBI lineage: Eukaryota > Viridiplantae > Streptophyta > Magnoliopsida > Santalales > Viscaceae > Viscum > Viscum album. Next base: position 418,609,282 of record OY728139.1, on the reverse strand, counting down.
CTTATCAGTATACAACTAATGAGAGTCTACCTTTGTAAAGTAGGTTCAAATGGATATGGAATCATTGGATGTTTCCGGTTCTACGAACAAACCCATTAGAAACCGCTAGGAATGTTTGAATCTTAAATCAATGACATCATCCCCCATTCCAGAGGGAAACAATGGTATATACAAAAAAACAACGATATATACATTTCAAACAATTTTTTATATAATTACATGTACAATTATCCAATAAACAGTTAAAAATATTAATGTTTCATCTTTTGATGTCTGTGATCCCTCTCAAAAATATCCACCCATGGTATCAGTTTCCAAAAAAATCATCACAACTCTTGTAAAAGATACCACATATATAATAAAAAATTTAATATTTTAGTAATACTATAAAGAAATAAATTAAACATTAATATGAAAAAATAAATTAATAAAATTTCAATTTTTAATAAAGACACATTTATATTTATATCGATCACATCGTGCGTTGTATTGATTTGGGGTTGATTCATACATGTCATAAATGAATCATGGATTGTTTTTCTAAAGTATAAAAATAATCTGAATGTGTGCTCAGTTTTCAATATTTTAGTTGTGTATTTTTACTAAAATATCATTTCAAACCATAAATATTCATTTTGAGTCATAACGATCGCATCGTGCGTCTGTTTAATGTGATACTACTTCTTACACATCACAAAGAAATTATGAATAGCGGTCATAAATTATGAATAAAATCAAAGGGTGTTTTCTTGGTTTTTAGTGAGTGACACTTTTTGAGCTAAAATGTAAATTTTAAACTCATAATAGACACATTTAGTCATACCGATCACACCATGCATCGAATTGGGGTGGGGTTGATTCCTACATGTCAAAATTGACTCCTGGATCATTTTCCTAAAGTAACAAAACAATCATAATGTGTTTGCTCAGATTTTAGTATGTCACTTGTTCTTTTTACTTAAATTAATGTCAATTTTAAATAAAAAAGACTCATTTGGAGTCATAGAGGTCACACCATGTGTTTTATTAAGGTGGGGTTGATTCTTAAATGTCAAAAATGATTCATGGATCATTTTCCTAATGTATAAAAACAATTTAAATGTTTTTTCCTTGGCTTTCAGTGTGCTAGTTTTGTTTTTTTACTAAAATATCATTTAAAACTAGAAACACACATTTTGAGTCATACCATTTGCATCATTTAATGATTTATGTGAGACTGCTTTATATATGTCATAAAGGACTTATAAATCACTGTATTAAATTATGAATATAATCGGAGTGCATTTTCTTTGTTTTCATTGAGTGACACTTTTTGAGCTAAAATGTCAATTTTAAATTGATAACAGATACTTTTAGTCATACTGGTCACACCATGCATCAGATTTTGGTGGGTTTGATTCTTACATGTCACAAATGACTCATAGATCATTTTCCTAAAGTATCGAAATAATATGAATTCTTTTTCTCGGTTTTCATTGTGCCACTTGTTCTTTTTTACTTAAATTAATGTCAATTTTAAATAAAAAATGCATTTAGAGTTATACTGGTCACACCTTGTGTTTTATTGAGGTGGGGTTGACTCCTATACATAAAAAATGACTCATGGATCATTTTTTTAAATTATCAGAACAATTCGAATGTTTTTTCTCAATTTTTAGTATGCCAGTTGTGTTTTTTTACTAAAATATCATTTCAAATTGTAAATATGCATTTTGAGTCATATCGGTCACATCGTGCATCAATTTGACATGAGAGTACTTTATACATGTCACAAATAACTTAGGAATAATTTTTCCTAAATTATTAATAAAATGAGATTGCATTTTCTTGGTTGTTAGGTAGTGACATGTTTTGAGCTAAAATGTCAATTTTAAACTAATAACAGACACTTTTTATAAGGCCCCAACCTTAAACATTACTTAATCTTAAGTTATTTAAAGAATACACATTGAGTATCTTTTTAGGTTTAGAGTTTTAGAGAATTAGATCATAAATCATGCATTACACTCCACATTTAAACAAAGTGGTTACATAAAAGATAGTACTCATTTTTCCCATCATCGGAAACATTTTTAAAATAAAACATAGATTCTTTCTTGACACTTCCTTGACACTATCATCACATTATGTACCTTTCCCTTGATCATTGAAAAACATTTCAAAAACATGGGATGAGCATAAAAAGCTCAGCAAGGGATATAAAAGTGTGAAATGAAAACATTAGTCCATGTATGAAATCATACTTTACTCGTAAAACATAATAATTTTTACATACCTCATCAAATCATGAATAAATCAAAGAAATCATAATACATAAAGGTAACTTGAGGCATTCATAACATTCTTACGTAGGGAGTAACCATCATGGTTACGTTTGGAATACACATCACAGTATATTCCTTAAATCTCTTCAGAGAACCCTTAACGTTTAACACCTTCGTATTACCCAATGCATTGGAGAGATATATTGGGCTCACCCGCCCTTAGTTTATCATGGAACCACCCATCTTCATAAACAATTCCCAAGAACCATAACATAATCGTATCACATAAAACATGCATAAAGGAAACATAACATTTCCACATTTAAATCACAAGATATCAATAACACATTGATATAATAAAAACTATATCAAAACCATTTTCAATACCAAAATAAAAGAAAAGTAAAACATGGTATTTATTTTTCATTAAAAAATAGTTATGGCTTGTAGAGGAAGTCGAATCTCAAATAATGGTCACGGTGACGGAGAAGTCGTTGTCGCCGCATACGTACAACAAAAAAAACATTCCATTTTTTCATTTTGTAAACGCTTCATATAAAAAGATTCCTTTTGAATAAATGTAAAATTAAAAGGGTTTTATACACTGTATAAAAGAAATTTGTGTATAAAATAAAATATTCCTCAATGAAAGGAGATTGAGACGAAGTCCCTTACATCGTATCTGACTTGACTTGATTGTTCTTTAATCTCATGAATAATAAACTTGATTTAATTTATACTTTCTTAAGAACCCTTTTCAAGTTCATTATTACTTTTATATCACTTATTACCATTTCATGAACACTATGTAATTATTTAAGTTAATAACGGTCGTTTTAAGGATCACTGGTACTTGAGTCAAAAATAAACTCTTTATAATTACAAGTTTTTCATGTATACATTATATCCAGAGTTATATTCATGATTTAGATATCATATATATTATATATATCCAGTATATACATGCATTTATAATATTACATAACATTTAGAGGTAAGAAATGAAATGCACCGTTCATGGAGACGGTAATCCGTACGTATGCATGAACGCTACTTTCATTTCTATTTCATATTTTATGGAATGGAATCATAATGATATAAAGGTATATTATAATTCTAGTATAATATCATATATAATATCATTAACTCCATCCTTTATACTTCCCACATATTTCATTAACAAATCAAATCACTTTGAGGGGGCGGTAGTCCGTACTTCCTAAAATGAAGATATCGTGTTTACCCATAATAGAAACCATAAAGGTATAACAAAAATGAAAAATACAAAAGATTAAGGAAACCATAGACATATTATATATCATATATAAATATAGTTTCATCTTAATGGAAACCTTTGAAGGTGTTAGAAGAATATTGAACAATCATCGTTTCATGAGGCAGAAATTCACCATCCATGGAAACAGTATGCTCTTTAACCATTAGATGAAGGTGTGTGTAAGTGTAGCTCGAATACTTATTATAAAAATATCCTATTATATTTAATATACTGTTGTTGTTACAAAATTAATGAATAAAAAGAGTTTAGGGGGTTGGAGAAGCAAAATAAAACAAAAGAACATTAGAGAAGACTTTACCTTTAAATTGGGTAACTCTTATTGGTTTGACCCCAAATGGTTTCTTGAAGAGATTTATGCATAAGGTAAGGATTCTAGGATGAAGAGAGGTATGTGGAGAGATAAAATGAGAAGATATTGGCCAAGCCAAATGCTTGATAAGTGTGGGTAAGGAGGTAGAGGTGGGGGCCTTTTATAAGAGGAGAGGAGGGCACTCTTGGAAAGTTACAAAATGTTACTTTATATTGAAATGTGTTTCAGATTTAAAAGGCCCCAAATTGATGTATTTGTAGGATAAGGTGATAAGGGTTCGAAATATACTCATCCAATAGGTCTTTGACAAGTGTAAGTCTTAGATTTTACATTATCTTTTCATTTTATTTAAATCGTTCATTAATGAGGTAATCGCTGCATCATCATGATGTCATAAATAATTTAATTTATTTAATGTCTAAAAATTATAAAACAAATACTATGATGTAGGAAATAATTTTATATTTCCAATGACTATTTATAGTCCAATATATCATTTATTTAGACAAAATTAAAAATGTTTTACTCAGGTGATACATTCTTTGTTATATTTAACTTTCTTTAAAAATAAAAAGATAAAAAGTCATTATCACACAAAAGTGATTCCATGGGGTCCCCAAGTTTGGAAAAAGGCATACCATGGTCGGACATGACACAACCAGTAGCATTAGGATACATCTTGGGGTCATTTTTTATTATTATGATATTATTTTATTATCCTTAACTACCCGATTACTAATTAATCAAGATAATTAAAGATAATTACCGTCCTTACTATTCATAATGTCCCAAAACAAAAGAGTCTTGATTACATAATTTAGAACTTATGATTAAAAATATGTAATCAATTTTACCAAATTCCAAACACAGAAATTTCAATAATTAATTTAAAAATAATTCTCGTTGTCAAACAAATAGCGGGTTTTTTAGAAACAATATCTATGAAAAGTTTGGAACTTGTTTATGCTCAATTCCAAAGTAAAATTAATTCTAATGACCACCATTGGATTAAATGGTAAAAAAATATTATAATTACACTTTAATACCAATTAAAAATATAATATAACCATATAATTATATTATATGAAAAGGTAGTTTTGATGTAAAATGCAGTATTTTTCACTATTCGTTAAAAAATGAACATTGTCAGAAAAATACCAAAAATTAACCCAAGGTAAATTTCAATGTACCAATCATAAATAATATTTTTATCTTGAAAAATAGAGCTTATAAAATTGTCAAAAGTTTGATTTAAAAAAGGTTTTCCATCAAAAGGAAGTAAAACAATCTTTTAAAAATATTAGTGTATTCCATGCTTAAGATTGGATTTATTCTCATTTTAAGCCTCTAAAACACTATCTAATTCATAAATAGACATAGATAAAAATATTTATTATTCATTACTTACTTGGGATGTTACATCCTTCCCCCCTTTAGAAAATTGCTTCCCCAAAATTTATTTACTTAACGAATAAGTGGGGGTATTTATCCCTCATTGCATTTTCAGATTCCTATGTTTCCTCTTCAATCATGTGGTTTTTCCACAAAACCTTTACCTGATGAATCACCTTATTTTGCAACAATTTCTCCTTGTGGTCAATAATCTAGATAGGTTATTCTTCATAAGATAGGTTCCCTTCCAACTGAACTACCTCTGGACTCAAAACATGAGATGGATCTGGCATGTACTTCTTTAACATTGAAACATGAAAAAAATTGTGTACCTGAGATAAAATTGGAGGTATAGCCACTCGGTAGGAAACTGATCCAACTCTCTCCAAAATTTCATATGGTCCAATGAACCTTGGACTAAACTTTATTTTCTTACCAAATCGCATCACACTTTTCCATGGTGAGACTTTGAGGAAGACATGATCACCTACCTCAAAAGAGAGATCCTTCCTCCTGTTGTCTGCATAACTCTGTTGCCTGCTCTGAGCTGTTCTCATGTGTCTCTGTATCAACTGAACTTTTTTTACCAACTCTTCTTCCAATTCTGGTCCCATCAACTTCTTTTCACCCACTTCATCCTAGAAAGCTGGAGTTCGACACTGCTTCCCATATAATGCCTCAAATGGTGCCATCTGTATACTGGAATGAAAACTGTTATTATAAGAAAACTCAAACAAAGAAAGATGTTGGTCCAAACTTCCCTGATAATCCATCGAACAAGCACATATCATATCCTCCAGAGTCTGAATTGTTCATTCTGACTCTCCATCTGATTGAGGATGAAAATCTGTACTAAAATTTAATTCAGTACCCAATGACTTCTAAAGGCCTTTCCAAAAGTTAGAAGTGAACTTGGGATCACGGTCAGATATAATGGAGAGAGGAACTCTATGTAATCTGACTATCTCTTTAAGATACAAACGGGAAAGTTGATCTAGGGAAAAAGTATCTCGTATAGCAAGGAAGTGGGCAGATTTAGTCAAGCGATCAATAATAACCCATATTGCATTATTACCTCGAGGTGTCTTCGACAATCCCACAACAAAGTCCATGGATATATTCTCCCATTTCCACTCTGGTACTGGAAAAGGATGAAACATCCCTTTTGGTAACTTTTGCTCTTCTTTAACCTGTTGACATGTCAAACACTTCACAGTAAAATCTGCAATATCTCTTTTCATTCCATCCCACCAGTAGTACTCCCGAAGATCTCTATACATATTAGTACTGCCTGGATGAACTAAAAATAGAGAACTATGAGCTTCACATAACAAATCTCTCTTCAATTGTGAATCACAAGGCACACACAATATCTTCCCAAATCTCAAAACACAATCATTATCAATGTTGAATTCAGGCAACTTACCCTTCTGAACCAGCTCTACCTTTTTCTGCAACTCACTGTCTTGCTTCTGTGCTTGCTTAATTCTGTCTGATAGAGAAGATTTCACTGATACCTGAAACAAAACAGAAGTACATCCTGCACTAACAACTTCTAGGCCAAATTTCATCAAATCCTTAACCAAAGGATCACGTTCCAAATGCAACATTGTTAATGAAGCATTACTTTTTCGACTCAAAGCATCATCCACTTTATTTTCTTTTCCCAGATAGTAATGAATTGTAAAATCATAATACTTGATTAATTCCAGCCATCTCCTCTGTCTCATGTTCAATTCCTTCTGAGTGAATATATACTTTAAACTTTTGTGATCAGTATATATTTCACACTTTACTCCATACAAATGATGCATCCAAATTTTTAAAGAGAAAACAACATGAGATAATTCCAAATCATGTGTAGGGTAATTTACCTCATGTGTTTTCAACTGTCCTGAAGCATAAGCAATTACCAGATCATTCTGCATTAGGATGCAACCAAGTCCTTTCAATGAAGCATCACTGTAGATAACAAAATCACCATTCCTGGAAGGTAGTGACAAAACTGGAGCATTCACCAATCTTCTTTTCAATTCCTAAAAACAATCATCACATTCTTTTGTCCAGATAAACTTAACACCCTTATGAGTTAGATTAGTCATTGGACTAGATAACCGTGAAATATTTCTAAAAAACCTTCGGTAATAGCCTGCCAAACCAAGGAAGCTACGAATCTCAGTCACATTTGTGGGTCTTGTCCATTCTGCAACAACCTTTGTTTTTGCAGGATCAACAGTTATACCATCTTTAGAAACAATGTGACCAAGGAAAGAAATTTGTTGCAACCAAAACTCACACTTTCTGAATTTCCCATACAATTTATTTTCTTTTAAGGTTTGAAAAATAACCCTTAAATGTCTTTCATGATCATCTTTACTTTTAGAAAACACCAAAATATCATCCATGAAAACAACCACAAACTTATCCAAGAACTCATGGAAAATACTATTCATAAGGTCCATGAATACAGCAGGTGCATTGGTTAGACCAAAAGGCATTACTACAAATTCATAATGGCCATATCTTGTACGAAACACAGTCTTCGGAATATCTTCTTCCTTTACCTTCAACTAATGGTACCCCGATCTCAGGTCAATCTTTGAAAAAAACTGAGCTCCCTGGAGCTGATCCAACAAATCATCGATGTGAGGCAAAGGATATTTTTTCTTAACAGTGATGTTATTCAAGGCTCTATAATCAATGAGAAGTCTCATTGAACCATATTTATTTTTAACAAATAAAACAGGATCACCCCATGGTGATGTTCTAGGTCAAATGAAACCTTTCTCTAATAAATCTTTCAATTGCTCCTTCAACTCTAAACGTTCAATTTGAGACATTCGATAAGGGGGGTTTGAAATTGGCTTAGCATCAGAAACTAATTCAGTAGTAAATTCAACTTACCGATCTAGTATTATTCTAGAAAACTCATCAAGAAAAACATCAGGATACTCATTTACCACTGGCACATCATTAATCTGAACAGTTCCCTTGTTTTCAACAATATGTGCAAGGTAACATTCATTTCCATCTTTTACAAGTTCCTCAGCCTCTTGATATGTTATCAATAATAAGGGTTCATTATTGTACACAAACTGAAAGTATTTCTAAAAAGAAACTTCTTTAGCTCTACAGTCAATCTTAGGATGGTAAATAGAGAGCCAATCTATACCCAGGATAACATCAAACTCTACTAGAGGTAAAAAAATAAGGTTTGCAAGTAGGTTCTTTCCATGGATAAGGATAGGAAGATTCTTATAAATTCTTTTTTCCTCAACATTACCCCCCAGGTATTTTTACCACAAGTTCAGGAGTCATTTAATGAGATAGTATTCCCATTTTACTAGAAAAGTTTTCAGAGATGAAAGAATGTGTAGACCCATAATCAAACAACACACTGGCATAATCTGAAGAAACAAAGTACCAGATACCAATTCATTTGATGGCCCAACATCTGTTGAAGTAGTTGCAAAGGATTTCACCACCCCTTTCTACTTGTAGTCTAACTGCTACCCATCACTCAAGCTCTTTATCGGACACTCGTTTTCATAGTGACCCATCTCATTGCACTTAAAACATTTCAATAACTGTAAATCAATTTTGGTCTTACCATTACCCTGATCTCTTTCAGTGCAATCACAAGCCTTATGTCCCATCTTACCGCATCAGTAGCACTTCCTAGAATTCAGAAGACATTCCCCAGCATGCCTTTTACCACATTTATCACAAACTGGAAACTTAGTTTTCTTACCATCAGACCTTTTTGAAGAATTCTTCCCTTTCTCCTGTCACCTCGGTCTCTTCCTCTACTAGTTGTTATAGAACACTTGATCATCGGCAAAATCCATTTCCACATTCTCAGCACATCGAACAAGATTTTCATAACTCTTGAACTCGCAAGAAGCTAAAGACCTTTGATATTTTGGCTTTAATCTTGAGTAAAAATTATTTATTTTACTATCAAGGTCTCGGATAGAATTTGGAGCATACCTTTCTAATCGAGTGAACCTCTCTTCATAAGCATCCACTGAGTCGTCCTCTTGCCTCAATTCCAAGAATTGTTTTTCCATCCTAAGTCAAACATCCTTAGGAAAATACTTCTCAAGAAACATACCTTTGAATTCATCCCAGTCGAGAGCATCAATCTCATCAGCGTCCCTGATATTTTTAACCATTGACCACCACTGATCTCTTTCACCCTCCAAACAGTAAATAGAAAGTCTAACCTTTTGATTGTCTGAACACCCCATGACATCAAAAATCTTCTCCAGTTCTTTAATCCACCCTTCAGTTGGCCCAGGGTCAGATGATCCTTTGAATGATGGGGGATGTTGCCTCATGAAATGTTCCACCACTGACATGTTCCTCTGTGGTTGATCTGGTTGATCTCTTGCATGGATATCACCACCATTTATCACTTGAGTCAACTGCACTATCACTAAAACAAACTATTTAGTTCCAATTCCGACCATCTCAGGATGCTGATTTGGAAGGTCATTTCCTTCTATATGTCTTCCTAACACTACTTCCATGTTTCCTCTACGGAAAACCATTCTGAACAAACATGTCTTAGATGAATCAACATGGTAATATTCAAATGATATATCATTTCAATTTGACCATAAAAAATATTTTTGGATAATCATTTAATAGAATTATAACTCTTAAAGTTATCTAAACCGACTTCTGATACCAACTATAAGGCCCCAGCCTTAAACATTACTTAATCTTGAGTTATTTTAAGAATACACATTGAGGATCTTTTCAGGTTTAGAGTTTTAGATAATTAGATCATAAATCATGAATTACACTCCACATTTAAACAAAGTGGTTACATAAAAGATAGTACTCATTTTTCCCATCATCGGAAAATTTTTTAAAATAAAACATAGATTCTTTCTTGACACTTCCTTGACACTATAATCACATCATGTACCTTTCCCTTGACCTGTGAAAAACATTTCAAAAACATGGGATGAGTATAAAAAGCTCAGGAAGGGATATAAAAGTGTGAAATGAAAAAATTAGTCCATGTATGAAATCATAATTTACTCATAAAACATAATCATTTAAACATACCTCATAAAATCATGAATAAATCATAGAAATCATAAGACATAAAGGTAACTTGAGGCATTCATAACATTATTACGTAGGGAGTAACCCTCATGGTTACGTTTGGAATACCCATCACAGTATATTCCTTAAATCTCTTCTAAGAAACCTTAACGTTTAACCCCTTAACGTTACCCAATGCATTGGAGAGATATATCAGGATCACCCGCCCTTAGTTTATCACGGAACCACCCTTCTTCATAAACAATTCCCAAGAACCATAACATAATCATATCACATAAAACATGCATAAAAGAAACATAACATTTCCACATTTCAATCACAAGATATCAATAACACATTGATATAATAAAAACATTATCAAAACCATTTTCAATACCAAAATAAAAGAAAAGTAAAACATGGTATTTATTTTTCATTAAAAAAAAGTTATGGCTTGTAGAGGAAGCTGAAACTCAAATAATGGTCACGGCGGCGGAGAATTCGTTGTCGCCGCATACGTACGACAAAAAAACATTCCCTTTTTTCATTTAGTAAAAGCTTCCTATAAAAAGATTCCTTTTGAATAAAAGTAAAATTCAAAGGGGTTTATACACCGTATAAAATAAAGTTGTGTATAAAACAAAATATTCCTCAATGAAAGGAGATTGAGACGAAGTCCCTTACCTCGTATCCGACTTGACTCGATCGTTCTTTAATATCCTGAATTAAAAACTTGAGTTAATTTATACTTTATTAAGAACCTTTTTCAAGTTCATTATTCCTTTTATATCACTTATTACCATGTCATGAACACTATTTAATTATTTAAGTTAATAACGGTCATTTTAACGATCACAGGTACTTGAGTCAAAAATAAACTCTTTATATTTACAATTTGTTCATGTATCCATTATATCCAGAGTAATATTCATGATTTAGATATAATATATATCATATATATCCATTATATACATGCATTTATAATATTACATAACATTTAGACGTAAGAAATGAAATGCACCGTTCATGGAGACTGTAAGCTGTACGTACACATGAACGCTACTTTCATTTCTATTTCATATTTTATGGAATGGAATCATAATTATATAAAGGTATATTATAATTATAGTATAATATCATATATAATATCATTAACTTCATCCTTTATACATCCCACATATGGCATTAACGAATCAAATCACTTTGAGGGGGCGGTAGTCCGCACTTCCTAAAATGAAGATATCGCGTTTACCCATAATGGAAACCATAAAGGTATTCCAAAAATGAAAAATACAGAAGATTAATGAAAACATAAACATATTATATATCATATATAAATATAGTTTCATCTTAATGGCCACCTTTGAAGGTGTTAGAAGAATATTGAACCATCATCGTTTCGTGAGGCAGAAATTTTCTATCCACGGAAATAGTATGCTCTTTAACCATTAGATGAAGGTTTGTGTAAGTGTAGCTCGAATACTTCTTATAAGAACATCCTAGTATATTGAAGATGCTGGTTTTATTAAAAAAATAAATGAATAAAAATATTTTAGGGGGTTGTAGAAACAAAATAAAACAAAAGAACATTAGAGAAGACTTTACCTTTAAATCGGGTAACTCTTCTTGGTTTGAACCAAAATGGTTTCTTGAAGATCTTTATGCCTAAGGTAAGGCTTCTAGGATGAAGAGAGGGATGTGGAGAGATAAAATGAGCAGATATTGGCCTATCCAAAGGCTTGAGAGGTGTGGGTAAGGAGGTATAGGTGGGGGCCTTTTATAAGAGGAGAGGAGGGAACTCTTGGAAAGTTATAAAATGTTACTTTATATTGAAATGTGTTTCGAATTTAAAAGTCCCCACATTGATTTATTTCGAGGATAAGGTGATTAGGTTTCTAAATATACTCATCCAATAGGTCTTTGAAAAGTTTAAGTCTTATATTTTACATTATATTTTCATTTTATTTAAATCGTTCATTAATGAGGTAATCACTGCATCATCATGATGTCATAAATAATTTAATTTATTTAATGTCTAAAAATTATAAAAAATACTATGATGTATGAAATATTTTTATCTTTAAAATGATTATTTATATTCCAATAGATCATTTATGTAGACAAAATTAAAAATGTTTTACTCAGGTGATACATTCTTTGTTATATTTAACTTTCTTTAAAAATAAAATGATAAAAAGTCATTATCACACAAAAGTGATCCATGGGGTCCCCAAGTTTGGAAAAATGCATACCATGGTCGGAAATGACACAACCAGTAACATTAGGACACATGTTGGGATCATTTGTTATTATTATGATATTATTTTATTATCCTTAACTACCCGATTACTAATTAATCAAGATAATTAAAGATAATTACTGTCGTTACTATTCATAATGTCCAAAAACAAAAGAGTCTTATTTACATAATTTGGACCTTTTGATTCCAAATATTTAATCTATTTTACCAAATTACAAACACAGAAATTGAAAAAACTAATTTAAAAATAATTCTCGTTGTCAAAACAAATAGCGGGTTTTTTAGAAACAATATCTACGAAAAGTTTGGCACTTATTTATGCCCAATTGCAAAGTGAAATTAATTATATTGACCACCATTTGATTAAATGGTAAAAAAAATATCCTAATTACACTTTAATACCAATTAAAAAGATAATCTAACCATATAATTATATTAGATGAAAAAGCAATTTTGATGTAAAATGCAGTATTTTTCACTATTCATTAAAAACTGAACATTGTCAGAAAAATACCAAAAATTAACCCATGGTAAATTTCAATGTCCCAATAATAAAGAATATGTTTATTTTGACAAATATAGCTTATAAAATTGTCAAAAGTTTGATTTAAAAAAGGTTTTCCATCAAAAGGCAGTAAAACAATATTTTAAAAATATTAGTGTATTCCATGCTTAAGATTGGATTTATTCTCATTTTAAGCCTCTAAAACACTATATAATTCATAAATAGACATAGATAAAAATATCTATTATTCATTAATTACTTGGGATGTTACACTTTTACTCATACCAGTCACATTATTCGTCAGATTGAGGTGGGGTTGATTCTTACACATCAAAAATGAATCATGGATCATTTCCCTAAAGTATCAAAATAATATGAATGATTGTTCTCCATTTTCAGTATGTCACTTGTTCTTTTTACTTAAATTAATGTCAATTTTAAAAAAAGACACATTTAGAGTAATACCAATTATAATGTACATTATATTGAGGTGGTGTTGACTCTTACAAGTCATAAATAACTCATGGATCGTTTTTCTAAATTATCAAAACAATATGAATGTGTTTTCTCAGTTTTCAGTATGTCAGTTGTGTTTTTTTACTAAAATATCTTTTCAAACTGTAAACACACATTTTGAGTCATGATGGTCGCATCATGCGTCATTTTGATATGAGACTGACTCTTACACATCATAAAGAACTTATGAATCATTATAATAAATTATAAATACAATCGGTTCACATATTTGGGTTTTCAGTGAGTGACACATTTTGAGCTAAAATATTAATTTTAAACTGATAATCTAAACTTTTAGTCATACCAGTCACACCATTATTTGGATTGAGGTGTGGTTGATTTCTACACATCAAAAATTATTGATGGATCATTTTTCTAAAGTATCAAACTAATATGAATGTTTTTTCTTAGTTTTCAGTATGTCACTTGTTATTTTTGCTAAATTTAATGTTGATTTAATATAAAAATACACACTTAAAGTCATAACATTCACATCATGTGTCATATTGAGGTTTGGATTATTTATACACTTTAAAAATGACTTATAAATAATTTTAATAAGGTATCAAAACAATCTAAATGTGTTTGCTTAGTTTTCAGTATGAAACTTGTTCTTTTTACTAAAAATAATGTCAATTTTAAATAAAAAGAGACACTTTGAGTCATATCAGCCGCATCATAAATCATATTGAGGTGGGTTTTATTCCTACATGTTTCAAATGAATTATGGATCATTTCCCTAAAGTATCAAAATATCTTAATGTGTTTTCTTAGTTTTGAGTAGGTTAGTTACTCTGATATCAACTATATTGACCCATAAATTTCATAGATAAATATCACATCTTAGTTGATTAATATTCCTTACATAACTTAATGATTTGTACCAGAATATTTTAGTTCTAGTGCTTTTGGAAACATAAAAACATAAATAACTAGTTTATAACAATCTCTCATTAAGTTATTCTTTACTAAAATGACACATCATTTTTAAAACCATTATTTATAATCTAAAAAAATGAAATATAAGGAAGGGTGATCATAGATACTCAATAATTGTAAAAAAGGGAGATATCAATTATCATATAAGGATAACATAAGTAGTATGAATTCACCTTTACACATTTCTGACCCATTTCCTTGCTTTCATTATCTCAGTTGCATCCTCGAAATCCAATCTCTCACTGGCATGATTTGTTTTGAACAAACCACCCTAACTCAAACAAAATAATCCACCTATATAAGAAAAAAAATATTAATTTTGTGAGTAATACTAAAAATAAGTAAATTAAACATAAATATGAAACAATCCACTACTTCTATAGAAGTCACATCTCCATTCTATTTGTGTACATTTTTTCATTAGGTCTACTACCCATTCATTTCTAAACAAATCTATATCGTCTTGTGAATATGAGTCTTTTTTATATTCATGGTAGTACTGAAAAAATATAAATACACAAAGTATTAATAAATATTTTAAATGAAATAGTAATTATCTTCAAAAATACCTCTTTAGGGGTGCTAGTTTTTTGATTAAATATGATCTATTTCCTAAATTTACAAACATAATAACCATAGTCTTTTCTATTTTTTTATTTTAGAAACTGAAGAAACATTGAGAAAAATAAGTAATTTTTTTATATGTGTTTGTATGGTGAAATGTTATTATATATACCCAAATACTTTTCCAGTTGTGGTACTTTTGATGTTTCTCATCCTTAGCCCCTGGCCTCATTCCATGACGTAGACAATATTTATGCATTACCCTATCATAACAGAAACCTCATTAAAATATAATATTAAATATATAACTAGATGTTTAGTTCTAAAATTTTGTATGTAGTGTATTAAAAATTGACAAACACCATCATGTGTAGTTGGTTTTTTGGATATCCATGCATTGAATCCAATAAATAAATCTTTGGAGTGTCTAAATTGACCACAATTATCATCCAATGCTACCTAAAAACACAAAATGGAATAAGTAATGAAATAAATTAAAATATATTTGATATAATTAAATTTTAGAGTTTTACCCCTGAATCATTGGTATTAAGAATAGTCCGTTATATGTATTTTTTTCTATTAAACAATTTGAGTAGGCCTACCACTATTTCACCCTCTTTCTTGGAATTTATTTATTTTTATTCTATAGAGGTGATGTGGGGAATAACGAGTCCAAATTTGTGTTCATGGGGAAATCCATTCAATCATTTTTAATATATATACCTACAAAAAATATGAAATGTATTTAGTCATAATTAACATAGTATTTCATCTTTTGTAAAATCAAATCATGAAAAGATACCTCATGTATACATTTAAAACTAAGTCTCCTTGACAATCATACACAAGGATTTCACTTATATTTTCAACACTAATGAAGTTTGGAACTTCTCCTACATACATATTTTATTCAAAATAAATTGTGGGAGTACCACCATATTTCAACTTCTTATTCACATGAGTCTGTAATGATAATAAATATAGATATAGAACTGGCAGGGTTAAGGTTCTTTTGGTAGATCATTTCGATAGGTTAGTTGATCCTTGAGATGGTTTTGCATCATTCTTTCATTTCAACCCCTTCCCTTTACCCTTATGTAATAATATTTATCAATTAAGAACTTTTTTCATTAAATGTTAAGGTTTAGCTTGAAAAATAAATTAAAATGAATACCTCCTTGTCGACATGTTTTTTATAAGATGTGACGTCCATGTGATGAATTTTCCAAGATCATGTTAGACTTTATAAATATCTTCATCATCAATTGGAATAGGTATCTCAATGCTTGGATTATGTGATATGTTAATCAACACTCTAACTTGAAATATTGGAAGTGGTTTGTTGTGTAGCTTTTCATTCTGGATATTTAACATCGTAGCCCTCACGATATGGAAATTGGTGGTTGTTGATAGATATAAATCACAATCATTTTCACCCTGTATAATATCATTACAGGAATGGTATCGGTGTCTATCGAATTCACATTTCATAGAAACAATTATTAGAACATTTATTACCATAGTTAAGATAGGTTTTTTAGGGGAATGGATCACCTCAAAGCTGGTGGGGTGGGGTGGGATCATCACACATTGGTTGTTCTTGAGTTTTTTATTCTCTCCCCCCCATCAAAGTTACTAAATTCTTTCTCGTTTATTGGAATTTTTCTTCAATGATAGGTAATCTTTCTCTCATATTTTTTATTTCTTCACTTTGATCCTCCTATTGTTTTTTTTCTCAAAAAATGTTCGGGGCGTCACCCCAAAACCCGCACCTCTAATACAGCTATACTGTTCTAGCTGCATCAAGGCCACCGAAAGTATGTCATCATTCGGTGTGGGTGTTGTTAATTCCTATGACTATTAGATATAAAATATAGAAAAAATAATTAATAATTATTATTTAATAGCGATTTAAAGAAAAAAAAATTTATTATGTCATACTTACACATGTTTCCCACAATTTTTGTCTGTTTTCATCTATTAGTATCCCATATTTATTTACAAACATCTTCTTCCATAGAACATGGCATGATATGGAAGTGTATTTGGGTTTGGATTCATAAATCTACATATAAATAGAGGAACATAGTTATGGTGTTTTTTTATGTCACATAAAAGTATTATGGTAAATTTAAAATATGTACCAATTTTTTTAAGTGAGTAATACCCCATCCTTGCTTTACGATAGGGGTATGCTGGTTTTTTTGCTCGTTCCTTATTTTCGGCACTCAGTTGTTGTTTCATAAATAAAAAATCCATCAATAAAAGTGAATAATACATGTATCATAAAACAACGTATTACCAAACACAATGTACCTAAAAATACTACTCTACACAATGGATATTAAATGCATACCATGATCCTTGGGTTATCAGGTGTTTATAAATAGGAGGTGGGTATAGATTAATTTTCCCTTTAGCATCTTTAAGATGATATCTCATTAAAATTGTGTGAAATACCCTATGAATCCTTCAATAAAACCTTAATACATAGTCCTTGTGTGATTTATCTACTATAAATGCACTCTGCAGGGGATTATTAAGAGTAAGTCAATGTTTCATTATTTTAATTTTTAGTAAATTAAAGAAATGATGTCATAATGTTACCATAATCTCTTCCCACATCATTTTCTTAAGCCTGGGGACAGCATGGTTCCACGAATGTACATCAATCAGCATGCGTTTCTGAGTGATGATTCTAATGTAACTATTGAACATGGCCTTTTTGGGTTTAACATGTTGGCTGCATGTATTCTATACGACCTTATATTTGATTCCTTTCACTTTCTCCTTAATGATTTTTTCTAACACCATCAAACTGTGGTGCTCTTGTTTTTTATGCATTGCTGGTGTTTCATGGCCTATCATTTCCTAGCATTAGCATGTGAATATGGTGGTTGTTCCTCTTCACTGGGAGTAGCAACAGGTTAAGAAACTTGTTGTACCTCTACACTAGGAGCAGTAGCAGGTTGAGAAACCTATTGTTCCTCTGCACTACGAGAAACAGTAGGTTGAGAGACCTATTGTGCCTCAGGATTGGGAGCATTAGCATGTGCAGAATTCATGATCTACATAAGTGGTTTAACATATAATTTAGATTACATAAAATCATTAGTGAATAGATAATAACATAAGGTAACATAATGTATATTACAAAAAAAATATAACTTGATTATTGAACTCTATTTTTTTAAAGGCTGAAGGGATTTGACCCCTCTATCAACTATAAAATCCCTTCATAATGGTCTCCTCTAACATAAAAAATTACCTCTATATTAGGAACGCTACAAAATGATTGTGATGTCCCAATTAAATAATCATCCTCTGTTGAATTTTCATCTGATCCTTTAGTGGTTTTGGTCGATAATATAAAAATTGACCAATTTTGGTTTATGGGGTCTAGAACATAAAATAATTGTATTGTCTGTGATGTCATTATAAATGGTTTATCTTTGTACCCTACCATAATAAAATCAACTATCATGAATCCCAATTCATCTATTTTAACCACATTCTGGTTATCTATACACTTGAATTGAAATATCAGCACTTAGAATGTTGTATAATCCAACTCCCATATTTATTTGATGATGCCAAAGTATGACATATTTGCATAAATTGGATTTTTATCCTTAGCACTAGAAACATGCATCACTTCATCCATAAGTGTAACTCCAGTATTCTACATTGTATTATATTCATTATTTTAATTAGTATAGAATTTATATCCATTAATTACATAAGCATTGTAAGATAATACATACACACTAGGTCCTTCAGCTAGACATTGAAGTCATTCTAAAATTGAATCTGAGTTTTCATATAACTCTTTAAAAATATGGTCCCAAAACCATCCTATAAACTATTTATTAGGTGTATTTTACATCCATTTTTTATCCCTAGATGGATTTAAATAACTAAGAATTTATTTGTGGGTATCACTTTATGGTTCAACATCCAAACTGTTATAAAAAACATAAAGGTGGACCTAATCCTAATCTATAATATTGATTTTGAAAACCTCTCTTCTAGAAATTCCTTCACCCACAAGCCACCTAGTCTGAAGAGATTTCAGTAGACCAATTATTTCCACAGTGGATAGGTATTCGGTATATAATTCAATGGCTTGTTCAACATTATATCGCTCTGCAATACAACAATATGGATGACTTTAATTTTTGACATACCCTTTCAAAATCTTTATATACCATTCAATGGGGTATATCCATCTATAGTGTATAGGACCACATAGTTGAATATCTCTCACCAATTGAACCATCAAATGAACTATCATATCAAATAATTTCAATGGGAAGAACATTTCCAATTCACATAATATGACGAAAATTTCTCTTTCCATAGTTAGTAATTTCATCGGGTCTACAACTTTGCTGCATATAGCATTGAAGAAGAAACAGAGCTTGGTTAATGTATAATAGACATTCTTGGGAAAAAATCAACGTAAAGCTAAAGGAATAAGATCTTGCATCAAAACATGTCATTCATGTGATTTTAAACCCTTTAAATTTAAATTTCTCATTGACATTATGTTCTTGATATTAAATGAATATCCCTATAGAACCTTTACATCATTCAAAAAGTTATAAAACTAATATATCTCCTTCCTGGAAAGATTGTATGCAGTAGGAGGAAGAAATGTTTGTTTTTTTACCCTTCACTATTTCCAACTACTCTCGTATTCTCATGTCAACCATGTCCAGCCTAGCCTTAATTTCATCCTTTGTTTTTCCAAGTGAATTTAGAAACGTTTCGATGACACTATCACATACATTTTTTTCAACATGCATAACATCAATAAAATGTCCGACGTATAGAAAATTCTAGTATAGTAATTCAAAAAAAACTAATATCTTTTTTCAACTATTTTTTATAAGGTTTTTAAAAAATAGTTTACCAAAATTAGTGTCCACATTTTTACTTTCTCAAATAGTTGATCACCTATTAGTGGAGATGGTGTTTTATATTCTTATGAACTTCCATCGATTGATGTCATCCTAGATTAGTACTTATGCCATCAAGTTATAAATCTATGATATCATAGAAACACGGTTTTTTATGAATGTTTCAACCTAATTGATTGTGTACCTTGTTCACAAATGGGACACCCTTGTGTTCCTTTAATTATATATCTTGAAAAAAAATCATAAGCAAGAAATTCATTTATTGTCTTATACAACATGGCACTCAAAGTGAAATCTTCATTTATGTAAGCATCATACATTGTAACACCTGAATCCCAAAATAATTTTAAATCCTCAATCAATTGATTCAAATAAACATAAATATCATTGCTTGATTTTTTTGGTTCTAATATAAGCATAGATAGCATGATTTATTTTTGTTTCATGCATAACTATGGTGGTAAGTTATAATTTACCAACATAATTGGCCATGTACTTTGAGTGCTGCTTTGAAAACCAAAAGGATTCACTCCATCTATAGATAATGCAAGAAGAAGGTTTCCCAACTCGTTTCCAAATTTAGGATACTCATGATCAATTATCTTCTACTAAGGAGAGTCTATTGGGTGCCATATTTTCCCATCTTTAATTCTTGTATCTATTTTTTATGTCAATTTCCATGCAGTCTCCTCACTTCCATATAGGCGTCTAAACCTTGGAATGATTGGAAAGTACCATACAACTTTCTTAAGACCTTATTTATCCTTCTTACATCAATAAGCACCACAATTTGGGTATTCTTTAAGTGATTTGTGGTCCTTATGTAATAGTATATAGTCATTTAAGAAAGCATGTATTCTTTCATAGATCATACTCATCGAGCATCGCATTTATTTTTTATCATATGTTCATCTCAGAAGCTCATTATCTTCCGGGAGCATGTCATTTAGGAGAACTAGTAGTTCCTTAAAACTAGCATCACTCCATCTGTTGCCTGCTTTAAAATTATACAGCTTCATTACAGCTAACAATGTTGTATATTTAGTGCAACCAGTATATAATGGCATCTTTTCATAACTCTGTAATGTATAAAACAATTTTGGGAAATCACAAAGTTCATCTTCAACTATCCTTTTCATTTCCTCAATATGATCTTCATCATCATTCACATTTGTAATCACATCCTCGATATGGTCTTCTTCATTGTTCACACTTGTAATCATATTAGATGATCCATAAAATTTAGTGATATCCTAGCCACCACCTTCATTTTCTTTTTACCTATATTTATTCCAAGATTTATAACTTTAATCTATTTTATGATATATCAAGTGTTCTTCCAACTCCTATGGACTAATTAGTCTTGAATAACAACAGCGTAAACACGGAAAAAGGATTTGAGAAGGGTCTTATGCATTATCTTTTCCAAACTTGATGAAATTTTTCATGCCATCTTCATATTTTTTCATTAAATGATTAGAATCCATCCATTCTTTATTCATATCCATCCTGTTTGATTCATTAATATTAATATATAACAAAATAAATACATGAAACATTGATATAATGTAATGGTTTTCCTAATTCTATAAAAATATAAACTTAAAATATTATATAAAACACCTAGATTTATCCCCAATCAATCATTTTTGTATGATTCCATCAAATTATTTCAAAGGTTACTATAATGATAATAATTTCAATAAGCAATTGATATTGTGCTCCCCACCATTGGATATCCCTTATCCATGATTCCATTTTCCATTTATATCAATTATCCTTTACCACAACACCCGAGTCCCAATGGATATGTTCCATAGTCAATGACCACACTCACAACCATGAAACACTTGTGTTCTAGTTTACTAAAAACACGACATTACCCCAATGATCTTTAGCTCACACCAAATCAATTGGTTATACACCCTAAGAAAAATGTATATGTCTCTCACATGAATTACTATTAGTTCCTTCCTTTGTAAATACACCTAAGAAAATCTATAAGCATGAACCCATTGCATAATCAAAAATTTCTCAAGTGTCATTCCTTTCACACAAAGAATTTCCCTATCCCACTCATCACGAGAAGAAACTATATTTTTTCCCAATATTTTTAAGTACATCATGACTCAAGTAAAAATAATAAAATAACTATAGTGATAAAATAATATATGGTATGATTTTCCATAGTATATTTTTGAAAATATTCAAAAATACTTTATAAATGAAATTATAAATACAAGCCATTCTAAAATCCTTAAATGAACTTATATTAGTAAACTCTATAATTAAAGTGATGAGAGTATCATTATAAGTCTTAAGATAATTCTTACCTCTCCAAAACTCATTCATGAAGTTAACATAATCAAGTCCCAAAATAGTCTATAACCTTTTAAAGAAAATTTCATAAAGAAAATTTAGGTTAGGTACCTTTGATGGTTGCATCAACCTAAATGTCACAACCACTCTATAACATTGAATATCAATAGTTATTAATTGATTCATATAATTTGTTAAAGTTTTAAAAAAATAATTTAGATATTTGGATGTAAAATTATTCTAAGAATAAAATATGATCTGATAATCACTTGAATTATATCATTTTTTCCTTTTAGGGGATTCACCATAGAGTTCTTGTGGGTGGAAGGATTCGTTACATGTGTTGTTATGGTTATTTGACTAGGGTGTCCAGAAAGTGTCTCATGTAGCTTGGGATAGGTAGGGATAACAAAAGTTATGTTTCCCTTATAACACAATCTATCCCTTAATAAAAATATCAATGTATTCTTATATGAAGTAGGATTTCCATCCAAACAACATAATTTTCATGTGGTGTGCTTATTTCATTTATGTCGTGTGTTTATTAGTTATTGCTCATTTTCCTCTGAGGGAGGTATTTTCAAAACCATGAGGTTACTAGAACTAGAAGGTAGAGATATGATGTAGTGACTTAGCTATATATTTACTTCTATGTTATGTTATATCAGGTTTGGTTATTTTTTCCAATTCAGGTATGTTCTAGACTTTCTTCCACTATTTTCTGGTTTTGAGGGTTTAATTTATGTTTTGGGGTTTAAAATTATGGTTGTTGATGTGTACCAAACCCAACTAGTGGTATCAGATCTTTTTATTATTTTACTATCAGTTACCAAAAAGTGGTATTAAATCTTGGTTACATAACATATGGTGATTATTTTATCAAGACTCGATATAAAGTCTTGGTTTGAAGACTACTAGGTTTCTTATTGTAAATTTGTTTTCTAAGATTCATTGGAATTAAACCAGTAACATAGTGGTGGTTCCATTGAAATAGGTAAGGTTTGGATTGATATTCAATGGTGGAGGATTCATACTTTGAGGGGTAATATCCTTGCTACTCTTGGAGAGTTACAAAGTTACATTGATTTTGAATTATTCAGAAGTGAGGTGTTCAGTATAATGGGAAACCATAAGATGAAAGTATTAGGAAATTTTTTAAAAAGTGTTTCTAATAGAATCTGGATCCAAGAGATAATAAGCATATGTTTCAATGATGTTGAGCATTAAATGTGTATGTATAGTATAGGGATGGATCATGGAGTATGATTCCTACATAGTCAAAGGAGGAACCACCTCCAAAATATGTTCTACGTCGAATATGGTTGTGGATAGAATAAAAAGGCAATAAAACCTTCCTTAGATCTAGAACCTTCTATCACTCAGTGTTGGGTCGCTTCATATTCATTACAACTACCTCAAAATAAAGACCAAACAAGGGAAAATTTAGAGTATGCCTCACTGATGCGATCAAATTATCACCTTCGTGTTGGGGTCTTAAAAAATTATTCAAGCATATGGGAAAATCCCCTTTTTAAAATCATGCTCACATAAAAACTATTTCATAACATGCTTCACATTTATTATACAATTCAAAGATGCATTTAAGGAACACAACATGGAATCCAACACACACTAAAAATCCATTTCCCTTGGAGAAATCTATTTTCAACACATTTTCACCTTTATATCTCTTTTGAAAAAATGATACTCACCTTTCACACAAAAGATAAAACATTATCAAGGAACACCACCATAAAGCTCATAAGAAATATAACCAATTTCTTTTCAAAACCCAACTTTCATCATATATTCATGTCAAATAATTTCCAAAACATGTTTTGAACCACATTAATAATCCATGGAACACATATAAGAAAACAATCAATCATATCAAAATCATATAATGATTTAAAAGCATGGAATCACCTACCTCGCACTTGGAAACCATCGAAAATCGGTGTAAAATCACAATCTCAACTCAGTAAAACCATATTAAAGAAATATCAAAAATCAAACATGAATATTTTCCCCCAAAAAATAGAAGATCAGACCAACATTATGTCAAACACCTGCTAGAAAATAAGAACTCAAGAAGGGGGGAAGATAAACCCCAAAAAGAGGGAGAAATCAAAAGAAATGAGACTTAATTGATGTTTCCTTAAATAATTGGAGTCAAAACCACCCAAATATTGTGGTATAAGGGCTTAAAGAAATCTTAGAGGGGGGTTCAGAGAAGAAATGTGTTCTTGGTAGAGGAGTGGTCATGGCAGAGGTGGTGTCACGACCCGTCCCCTGGGGCCAGTGTCGTGACTACCCCAAACCCGCCTTTCGTAGGCCAAGGGCTGGTGATTAGCACTGAAAGGCATATTCCCTAAAACTGGGAAGGCATTGCCTTTATAACCTATAAACACACTCAACCAAGCACACAGGAAGATACAAAAACAAGTAAACTGTATAGAAAAAAGAGTGCTGAAAGTAAGAGGGGATGGAATACAATCCCAATAGTAAATGTACAAGTACAACTGGAATACAATACAACTAAAGAAACAGAAAGACATTTATTGTCTCATCCTTCGAGGTTCCTACCTAAAAGGTAGGTACATATTGGCTCCTCAACACTCCATGTCCGCCCATCTCCTCTGCATACCGACACGTTGTATGGTCCACCTCCGGTCATCGTCCAGTCCTGGTACCCTCATCCTCAGTCAGTGTTGTCCCTCGTCTACACCAAACACAATAAGGTGAGGGCATAGCCCATGCAGGGGTGAGTATAACGATACTCAATAGGGACCCCGAGACCCTCAAGGTCTCACAAAATCCACAAAGGATAAACCACATAGTATGAAATCAACTGACAACCCTACTTAGGTATATTCCCATACATATACATAAGTTATCAAGTATTCCCATCTCAATCATGAGGAAGCACAGAGTCTCACTCAAAATCCCAAACTCAAATGTTCCAGAAAGATAGAAATACCACAAAGGTAAGTACCACACAGGTACGCCACATAGAAGAATACCACCAAGGTATTACCACAAAGGAAAGTACCACATAGGTACGGACTCAGCTCACACCAGGTATATCTTAGGTATAGTAGTAAAGATGATTAGTTGTAACTACTGAATCAACTTACTCTATTAAGAGGCAGACCCACGAAGGATCCTAAATCATCATCAGACCCATAGAGGATCATAGTACATAGTCAGACACACACAGGATCCTATTACCTCATCATACACATAGAGGATCATAGTATATCGTCAGACCCACACATGATCCTAGTACATCATCAGTACGTCGTCAGACCCACACAGGATCCTAGTACATCATCAGTAAGTCGTCAGACCCACATAGTATCCCTCTACATCGTTAGTACATCTTCAGACCCACACAAGATCCTAGTACATTGTTAGTACATTTTCAGACCCACATAGGATCCTAGTACATCGTCAGTACGTCGTCAGACCCACACAGGATCCTAGTACATCGTCAGTACATCGTCACAGCCAGCTACATGATTCTCACACTAAAATTGCTCGTCTCCAGGAGGGTCCTCTCTTCAAGCATCCGGTCGATAATCCAACTGTCACTAATTCCCACGAATAAGTATCCCAAAGTACCGCCACGTCATAGGGGTCTCAACGCAATAGATGGTGCGTCAAATGGATGCCCGGTCTGTAAGTCATTAGCCTTTTAGTCATGAGGTCCCGGTTGGATTCATGCAGGATCCAACCCAATTGTTCCCCAAATTTATCCAAATCTCTAGTGGGGTATACCAAAGATACCAACTCGCTCCAATGTTTCCAGTTCTATATACAGTTCTTCAAACGGATACTCGGTGCCAAAGTTATGGCCAAAAGTGTGAAAATGGGTCGAAGTTGGTCCGGGTTTGGTACAACCCAGTCGGACCGACCTGGTTTGGGTTGACCCAGCCCGCTGGGTTTGGATCGGCCAGTTGGGTCTGTGGTGTGGCGTGCAGTCTTTGGTGTGGTGCGCGGGCCGTTGGGTGGCACGGGGGCCACCAGGTGGCACGACGGACGCGGGGCAGCACGCGGGCCGCCAAGCGGCAGTCTGCCGCGGCTGGCCATATAACCAGCCATCCTCTCCACGCGGTGCGGTCGTGGGCTGCGCTGTCACCGGCAGCCGGCCCGGCCGGCCTTCCTACCCTTGCCGATGAATCACAAGTCGCGGTTCTCTTCCGTCTGGCGGCATGGTTGCACCAACGCCTTCGTCGCGGCCAGTCGTGGTGCCAGCCGCCATTCTCGTGCCCCACCGGTGTTGGTTGTCATCCTCCTCCATCACAAAGAACACAACAATTAATCACAATAATTGCAGAGAGGTTGGGCCATGTTTGTTTGGCCCACACTCTCCATGTTAGAGTCGTGGAAAGTGGCTATAATTTCTTCTTGATTTACAAAGAATTTTCATGAATGGGTAAAGGGGAAAATTTAAACCACCACCCTACAACCTCTGGAAATAATTATTCCCAGACCCACAAGGGAAAAATATCCACGGATCAACTAGTTAGAGAGTTGATCCACATTCTTTGTTTAGAAGGGATGAACATGGGAAAACAATTAATCACAGATAAATAAACCCCTACCTCGATGGTTTGTTGACGGAGGTCATGAGATGGAAACCGCAAAGTCAAAGAGGATGCCAATGATTTCCGCTTCCGCAGTCACGCATCTGAAGTCAATTCTAACATCATCCTCATTCCTCAATTCCAGAGTGCATTTTTCGTTGAAGAATTTCTTCATTGGGAGGTGTTCTTCATTGAAGAAGTGTAATGTTTCTCCAATTTTTGGGCGCCGTGGCACTTTATCAGTGCTTCGTCGCATGGTGAAGCCATCCCAAATCCTCCTCCCAAACTCCATATAAATAAAAGAGGGGGGGAGGTTAGTAACGATCATGGAATTTATGATGGTTCATTTATTAGGAACCTTCTTAAATTCCAACAACGTTGTTACTTAGTATTTAAAAAGGGTCAAGCCAATTAATTTATGTTGGAGCAATTAATTGAGAGGATTCTAAGGGACTTCCCCACATTTAAGAAGGGTTCGGGTGGTCCCCACCACCATGAATTCACAAAAAGGGGATTTAGTTTAGGTGGTCTCCCCCCCCCTCTTTAACAACAAGTGGTAGGTTTTAGTTCAGGTGGTCCACACCTCTTTAACATTCAGTTAAAATGATAAAAATAAAATTTTTGTTTTGTTTTTTATTCCCACAAAAAATAACAAAACTAACTTTCACCCTTGACCAACTACCGCCGAGGTGAAAGTATCTTTAAGTGAATATCGGTGCTACAAGTTCAACGGTGTCCTCATATTTCAATTCCGAGTACCGAGTCAAAAATTATAAAATGCCACTTGCGCGTTTACTCAATGTACCCGAAAAAAAGTTTGAAAATTTATTAACAGTCACCCTCGACTCATGTCGGTCGAGTTTAGGCTTTGAATAAGTGAAACATGCCCCAAAAAACCCAACAGAACTCTCTGATTTACAATCTGGGTTACCGTTTAAAAGTTATGGATTTTACAATAAAATAATTGTCACTTAATTATTTTATTTACATCCAAAAAATAACTTTCACCGGTGGCCCGCACCGACCAAAGTTAGTATCTTCCTAAATAAATCATGCCCTTATGAGTTCATTGGTGGTCTCGGATTTTGAATCTGAGCTACCGTTTGTGAGTTATAATCATTTGAAAAATAAAATAATTTATTTAATTATTTTATTTACAGTTATGTCATTTTAGGGTGTTCTCACAGGAGGCTCGTGCCGACTAAACATAAGTCGTTCCTAGGGTAAACCTGCCTTATTGAACGCAACGGTGCCCCCAGATTTCTGATCCGAGTAACTGTTTAAAAGTTATTCCACTTTTTTTAGGAAAATTTCTCACGCATGCTATTTAATGTTTAACAAAACTTCAATAGACCATTCTAGGCACTCCGGGCCTCGTAATCATGTGCCATTATATTTTTCGGTCTCAAAAAAATTCCATATAATTAAAAAAAAATTATACAGAATTTTTGGGACATTACATTATCTCCCCCCCCCCCTTAGGGATTTACGTCCTCAAAAGCCAAAACAAAGGCAAAACAACCAAAAGAGGGTACTGAGCACGAATATGAGCCTCCTGCTCCCATGTGCTCTCCTAGAGGTTCCCGTGCATCTATAATAAGTGAACTAGAGGTATCGACCACCCAAAAAGGACATGCTCTTATTGATCCTCAATCCCCACTAGAACCTCCGTAAATGACACCCCATCGTCTAAGTCCAGCTCGATGTGGTCGATGATGTGAGATGGGTCGTGCACGTATCCCCTCAGCTGGGATACATGGAAGACACCGCGCACCCTCTCCAACTGTGGTAGAAGATCCAAGCAGTATACTACCTTGAATATCCTCTGAAGGATCAGAAAAGTCTGATAAACCTCAGTGATAACTTTCCCCCTTGGCCAAAACTCTACAAACCTCATCGAGGTGAGACCCGTAGGAGGACATGGTCTCCCTCCTCCTATCAGCAAAAGACCTCTACCATATCTGAGAAGTTTTCAATTTCTATCAAGTGAGGCATCGTGATACAAATTTTTTCACTACTTTCTTCATCCCTGGCTACCAGTACTGACGTTGAAGATCATGGTACATCTTCACCACACCAGGATGTACTGCTAGAGGAGATGTGTGGAACTCCCTCAGTACTTCCTCTAGAAGTGACACTGGTAACATGGTACAACCTATGAAGAGAGTAATGTGCTCCCCACCTTTAGAAAATCCATCAGGTTCTTGTCTCGTGGATATCTGAGCACGTCGAGTCTCGCAGTTAGCGTCCCCACGTTGCGCCTCCCTGACTCACTAAAGAAGTGGGAGAGTGACTATAAGAGACTGGAGAAAAGCTACTCCATCCCGATCCACAAAGGATATCTACAAAGCGTCCAGCTACTCCTTCACCTCATCTAGCAGCTATATACCATTACTGACACTATTTAAAGTTTAGCAAAACTTTGACGGACCATTCCGGACACCCTGGGCCTCGGAATCATGCACCGTCAGATTTCGCAGTCTCGAAATAATTCCATATAATTAAAACAATTATAAGAAATTTTCGGGACATTACATTCTCCCCACCTTAAGTATTTACATCCTCAAAAGCCAAAACAAAGGAAAAACAACCACAAGAGGGTACTGAGCACGAATCTGAGCCTCATTCTCCCATGTTCTCTCCTAGAGTTTCTCATGCTGCTAGCATACATGCACCAAAGGTATTGATCGCCCACAAAGGACCCACTCCTGTCGATCCTCAATCTCCACTAGAACCTCTGTAAACAACTCCCCGTCATCTAAGTCCATCTCAATGTGGTCGATGTTATGATATGGTTCATGCACATATCCCATCAGCTGGGATACATGGAAGATGTTGCGCACCCTCTCCAACTATGGTGGAAGAGCCAAGCAGTATGCTACCTCTCTTATCCTCCTAAGGATCAGAAAAAGACCAATAAACCTCTGTGATAACTTGCCCCCTCGGCCATATCCCTACAAACCTCGTTGAGGTGAGACCCATAGGAGGACATGGTCTCCCTACTCCTGTCGGAAAAATACCTCTGTCAGTTCTGAGTAGTTTTCACTTGCTAACAAGTGAGGAATCGTGATAAAAAATTATTCACTACTTTCTTCATCCCTGGCCACCAATATTGATGCTCAATTTCCTAGTACATCTTCACCACACCAGGATGTACCGCTAGAGGGGATGTGTGTAACTCCTTCAACAATTCCTCTTGAAGCGACACTAGTACCATGGTATGTCCTCTGAAGAGAATTACGTGCTCCCTACCTTCAAAAAATAAATAAGGTGTCTGTCCCTTAGATTTCAGAGCACGTCGAGTCTCGCAGTCAGCGTCCACATGTTGTGCCTCCATAACTCACTGATGAAGTGGGGGAGTGACTGTTAGAGACTGAAGAAAAATTTATCCATCCTGATCTATAAAGGATATCTACAAAGTGGCCAGCTGCTCTGTCGCCTCACCTAGCAGTTGTATACCAGATCTCCTGCTGAGTGCATCTGCTACAACGTTCCCCTTCCTAGGAGTATAGACTATCTCAAAGTCATAGTCCTGGAAGAACTCAAGCCAACGTCGTTGTCTTAGGTTCAGGTCCTTCTAAGAGAAGATACACCTGAGACTCTTATGATCTGAGTAGACTGTAAAATGCTTGTCCATCAAGTAATGTCGCCACATCTTCAAGGCGAAGACCACTGTGGCTAATTCCAGGTCATGGGCAGCGTAGTTCTGCTCGTGTTGTCTCAACTGTCGAGAACCATATGTGATCAATGTTCGCTTCTGTATCAGGACACATCTGAGCCTTGTCCCTAATGCGTCGCAGTAGACTATGCACCATATGCCCTCCTCTGGTAGCCTCAAGATGGGTGGACTAGTCAGTCTCTACCTCAGCTCCTAAAAACTCTTCTAGCATCTCTCCGACCAAACTAAGGGTTTCCCCTTCTTCGTCAATGCTGATAAAGGTGTCGCTACCCTGGAGAAGTCAAGTACAAATCTCCAGTAGTACCTAGCCAAAGCAGACGTCCCACTCCCTTTAGGGAGGTATTCCTGGAAACATATTTTGAAAAGATATCCTCATGCTCTTATACCAAATGTAACAACTGGGTCTCGGTGATAGCACATCCACCCCGCCTTAACATGGTCTTCAGGTCCTGGCCCACCAGGTACCACCAGTTGCCACGCGGACACGTGGGGCCCACCCCAGGGCCCACCCACATGCCTGATCGGGTCATTTGACTAATTATAGTCCCCACAGGCCAACACATGTCCTTTCCAGTGTGCTTTTTCCTCACTCACACACACCATAGGAGACTTCCCAGAAGGTCATTCATCCTGATTACTACTCCAGGCCAAGCACGCTTAACTGTGGAGTTCTAATCAGACTGGCTTCCGAAAAGGAAGTTGCACCTTGTTGACATGATTCATATCATTTATTCATTTAACCCGTTATCATTCGGGGGTGTTACAATCACCCCCCCCCCCTAGAGCACAACGTCCTTGTTGTGGGCCCTACTTCTCAACCCAGGCAGTGCACTGCACTTAAGGTTGGGTTCCCCCTCTAATACCAAATGTAACAACCGGGTCCCGATGATAGTACAACCACCCTGCCTTAACATGGTCGTCGGGTCCTGGCCCACCAAGTACCACCAATTACCCCGCAGACACATGGGTCCCACCCCAGGGTCCACCCACGTGCCTGATCAGGTCATCTAACTAATGATAGTCCCCACAGGCCAACGCATGTCCTTTTCAGTGTGATTTGTCCTCACTCACACACACCCTGGGAGACTTCTCAAAAGTTCACCCATCCTGATTACTACTCGAGGCCAAGCACGCTTAACTGTGGAGTTCTAAACAGACGGGCTCCCGAAAAGGAAGGTGCACCTTGTTGACATGATTCATATCACTTATTCATTTAACCCTTTATCATTTGGGGGTGTTACAGGTGGATTCACAGTGGAGGAGTGTTCACAACGGAGGAGCATTCACAGTGGAGGAGAATTCGCTGTGGAGGAGCGTTCGCAGCCGATTAGGGGTCGACAACGCAAGGGTCGACTTCTGCCAGAGATTGAAGGGTGTAAGGAAGAAGGAGAGTGTTAGGGTTTCTTTATAAAACTTGGTGGATCTTTTATCAGCGCTAGATAAAAAGCGCTGATAAAAGTATGTTTTGTCAGCACTAAAATAAAAAAACACTCATAAAACATGCCTTTGTTGGCACTTTTTTAGTGCTGATAAAGATAGGGCTTTATCAGTGCTAAAAAAGCACTGCTAAAGATAACTTTTATCAATACTTTTTTAGCCCTGATAAAGGCCTATCTTTATTAGTACTAAAAAGGGGCTGATAAAAATATATATTATTATATATATTTAAAAAATTATATATATTTATGATAAATATATATAATAAATATATTAATTATATATATTTATATGATTATAGATATATATAACTATATTTATTCTAATTTTATAATTATTTAAATGGATAGATATTTATTTATAATTATTTAAATAAATAAATATTTATTTATTTATTTAAATAATTATAAAATTATAAAAAATTATATTTATAATATTTATAATTTTATTAATTTATATTATAATTTTATAATTATTTAAATATATCTATATTTATTTATACTTATAAATATAAATATTTGTATTTATTTATCAATATTTTCATATACTTATAAATATATTTATTTAATTATATATAACATTATATATGAAAATAATAAATATATTTTTTATAAATTAATATTTATTTAAATGAATATGTTTTTATTTATATTTATAACTATAAATAAATATTTATTTATTTGTAATTAAAAATTATAATAAATAAATATTTATTTATAGTTTTAATTATAAATATATATATATATATATTTAAATAATTATAAAATTATAAAAAATATATTTATAATTTTATAAATATATATAATTAATATATTTTTTATATTTTTTAATTATTTAAATATATCTATATTTATTTAGGAATTATAATTATAAATATTTGTATTTATTTATAAATATTTGTATATTTTTATTAATATATTCATTTAATTATATATATTTATAACTTTATAATAATAATAAATATATTTATTATAATTTTATAATTATTTACATATATTTTTATTTATAGTTATAACTATAACTATAAATATATATATTTATTTATAAGATTATATATGTATTTATTATAATCTTGTAATTATTTATGTATGTATTTATTGTAATTTTATAATAGTTCATATGGGTAACATGAACTGATCATATACCTAGTAAAGTATACATAATAAAAAACGAGCCATCACATATGGACTACATGAATAATAATAAGGGTATAATGTATAAATGAACATTCATGATGATACATAACATATATACACGTTAATTATACTCACACATGATCAATATATATTTATTTGACCAAAAATTCATTGGAAACATATATATTTATTTAATAATTAATTATAAATAAAAATATTTAAAATTTATTTATATATATTAATAATAAAAAAATAAATATAATAAATATATAACAAATATAACAAATATAACAAATATAATGAATCTAATAAATCTAATAAATCTAATAAATCCAATAAATCTAATTAATATATTTATTATTTAATGAAATTTATTATAATCATATAATTATTTAAATATATATATATATAATTATAATCTTAGAAATAATTTTTTTAAAAAATTATATATATATATATATATATGAATTATTAAAAAATATATATTAATTATAAACATGCATTTTTTGTTTAATGTATACAAATAGACATTATTTTTTAATATAAATATAATAATTTAATATAAATTAATAATATTTTTTATTAAAAAAAATTATCAGTGCTAAAACTAGCGCTGATAAAGGGTACACCTTTATCAATGCTTTTGTTAGCACTCATAAAGGGTTGGTTTATCGGTGCTTTTAGCTACTACTAATAAAGGCCCCCTCTCTATCAGTGCTTTTTTCTTAATGTTGATAAAACCAGGCACTACCCTTGCCCCGTTATGTGGTATTGAAGATATATTTATTCATTTATCATTTTATACAAACAATCATGAAGAATAAAAATGATTTTTTTCCAAAAGAACTCTTCTTTGCAAAGTAAAAAGGGGGAATTTATATCAAGAATTTCTAAATGATTGTATAAGAATATTTTCACTTATTTAAACACCTCTATTAAATTTTATTATTTCTTGAGATTGAACTCTTATATTTATCATCCACCATATTTTATTTAATATTTTATGATCAGTTTGACTGTGGATGCGCTATCTTGATATCATTCATCATACTACTCAAAATG
Organism: Viscum album; assembly: GCA_963277665.1. NCBI lineage: Eukaryota > Viridiplantae > Streptophyta > Magnoliopsida > Santalales > Viscaceae > Viscum > Viscum album. The sequence continues at coordinate 418,575,030 of OY728139.1, read as the reverse complement.
GTAATGATTATGTTTACATATTGGGGAAATTTATTTATATTTTATATGTATATGTTGTTTAAGTTTAACCTCAATCATATGAGAAATGAATTGGACTTAGTAAGTGATGGGTGGGCCTATTATATCCCATCGATGCATCGATAGGTCTCATGAGACAAACTAGACTGGGTTTTTACCCATTATGTATGGTGTCTTGGTCGCGGCCTTGATAGTGTGTTTTGATGTATGTCATTATGCATTCCCTCCATATAAAACTAGTAATTGATATTCCATATGATTATTTGACTAGTATAATATCCACGGTTATGTTTTAATATGGAATTATTTAATCAACTTTTATTCCTACCATTTTATGTTCATGATTATGTTTTAATGACATGTGTTTTTAGTTATCCATCATGCCTTATTATTTATGTTTATGATATCTTTCACTATACTTCTTAACCTTACTGTGCTTTTGAGATAACCCCTTTCTTATGTCTTATTTTTTCCCAGAATGTGAAGATGTATATTATGAATGACTTTTTGGGATAATATAGGAGTTTATGGGTGTTTCCAATGGATTTTATATGTTTTTATTTCCTTTCAAGATGTAAGGTAAAATTCTTGTATGTATTTTGGATTCTAAAACTACTAAACTATTTGGTACTTCAGGATATGAATTCCTTGTCTATTATACCAATGTATTAATATAAGGCACTGGCTTCAGGTAACTGGTTCTGGGGTCTTTATAGTTGGTATTAGAGGAAGTTTAGTAGAAACCTTGGAAACTAGATTTAGAAAATATAGATTAGAGAACATAACCCTAAGATAGACTTTGAGGATAATAATATAAGAACATCATAGAATTTTGGTAAGGTATATATTATGTGTATATTCCCAGAAATACATCTCTATCTGGATACTACAAGTGAATGTGGTTTTGGCACAGATGTACCTAGGGGTAACAACTCTGACAAGGTGTCCTGGGCTTGACTTGGGGTAACCCAGTACATGACAATGGTCCTTACTGTGCGCCTATTTTGACACTCTCGGGGGATATTCTTAGGATAATTCACATTTTCATTGTAAACCATTATAAAGGATTGAAAAGTAAATATGTCCCTAAAGAAACCATGTTTATGATTATGAGATTAGATGGGAATAAAATTTCAATTTATGTTAAGTGTTATGCTAGTTTTAGATTATCCATTATGATTAATAACCTAATCTAGTTTATTCCATTATTTATAAATGGTGCCTAGTGTAATTAGTGTAAACCGTATCAACACACATATCCCATGTAGGGGATTCCCTCCTATGAAAGATAATGATATTGGTATTGGAGTTGTGACTGGTGCTGAGAAACTTATAACTATACTGGGACAACTAACTCGAGTTATGAACAATAACCTTATCCATATGGAGAATCCTGATCCAAAATGTGGAGGAGAAATGTTAGACCACTTTATGCGAAAATAGCCTCCATCATTCAATTGTACTACAAACCCATTTTAGTCGAGTATTGGATATGTTCCTTAGAGAAGATATTTCTCACTTTGGGAAGTAACGAAAGGGAGCAGGTTTTCATGGAAATTTATCATCTATTAGAAGATTTGGATCAATGGTGGTAATTAATTAAAAACACAAAGGAGGAGGATGAAATTAAAAATATAAAATAGAGGGATTTTAAGGAAATTTTCCTAGAAAAATATTTTCCTTGTGAACAGTGAGTAGATATGGAGTGTAAATTCTTGAGTCTAAGATAAAAAGAGGATGAAAACATTTTGAAGTATGAAGAAAACTTTACAAGGTTATCAAGGCATGTCACGGTCCACATACAAAATTCAATGAGAAAGATTGATCAATTCTTTTATGGTTAAAAACCATCCCTCCAAAGGGAACTGGTCTCTAAAAATTGCTCATTATATGAAGATATAGTCTCATGTTCTATCAAGACAGAAAAATAATTCTCCAAGTCATATGAATTAAAAGTAAAGAAAGAGGAGAGGAGGGGTGATGAACACTCTATAAAAGGGAATAAGGAAAAGGGGAATAAGGTGAGAGTTGATTATCCATCCTTCAATAATTGTGGGAAGAAACACTTGGGTACTTTCCTGAAGGGTATGGTTGTTTGTTACAAGTGTGGAGGAAAATTCCACCAAGCCCGTGATTGTAAGGGAAAGAAAGAAGTTTCCAATGTTAAATTCTACAATTTTAAATAGATGGGACATTATGAAAATGATTCTCCTACGCGTCAAGGAAACATTCCCAAAATAAGACCAAGGAAGCAAGGTTAAGCTTATGTGGTCACAACTGTTGAGGTTGAAGTTACTAATGATTTGGTGGTAGGTACATTAATCATTTCCTCATACTTATCCAGTGATTTATTTGGTTCTAGATCATCACATTATTTTATATCTTCCCATTTTTACAATAAAATTATTTATTTCCCTTTTGATTTAATAAAGGATTTGTTAGTCAAAACTCCTAAGGGAAGTATCATTACATAAAATATGTGTTGTTTGGTCTCATTTATGACACATAAATATACTTTAATTCCTAACCTATTCACTATACCTATGATTGAATTTGACATATTCCTTTGTATTTAGTGGCTTTAAAATTATGATGTAAAAATCTATTGCAAGAATAAGGAAGTTACAATTTTTGAGAATGATGTATAATCTCTTATCTAGGTCAGAAACCTCATCAACTAACTCTTATATAGTCCCACCCTAAATAGATCTACTGAATGAAATCCTTGTAGAGGAAGATAAAATGTCATCAATGGATGAGTAAAGAAATATTCAAATTGAATATGTACCTATTGTGTAAGAATATATAGATGTATTTCTATAGGATTTACCTAGAAATCCTCTAGAGCGGGAAGTTGAGTTCTTTATTGATTTAATTCTCAGTGAAAGACCTATATCAAAGACTCCTTATAGAATATCCATTGTGTAATTAGTAGAACCGAAAAAATAACTAGAGGAATTGATTGATAAAGGATTTATTATCCCTAGTGTTTCTCTATGGTGATCCCTTGTTCTATTTTTCAAGAAAAAAGTTTGATCCATGAGGTTGTGAAATTACTATAGAGAAATCAATGTTATTACAATAAAGAAAAAGTATCTCCTACCTTGCATTGATGATTTATTTGATCAACTTCATGGAGCTCAATACTTTTTGAAGATTGGACTTCCATATGGATATCATCAACTTCGTGTGATGAAGGAAGATATTACCAAGATGTTATTTTGAACCAGGTATAAGCATTATGAGTTTATAGTAATGATATTTGTAGTGACTAATGTTCCCTATGTTTTCATGGATCTAATGAACAGAGTTTTCAAGGAATATCTTGATAACTTTGTTGTGGTATTTATTGATGATATCTTGATATATTCCAAAAGTTATGAAGACCATGAGAATCACTTGAATATTATTCTAAAGACTCTTAGAAGAAATTAATTCTATGGGAAGTTTAGAAAGTGTGAATTTTGGATTCAATAAATTCCTTTTATTGTCTATATGGTCTCTAAGGATGGAATCTCAGTTGATCCTATGAAGATGAAGGTTGTTCAAGAATGGACTACACCAACAAACATAACCAAATTACGTAGTTTTATTGGTTTGGCAGGTTATTATCGATGTTTCATTTAGAACTTTTCCCGATTAGCTAACCCATTAACCGATATTACTTATAAAGGGGTTAAGTTCGTATAAACAAAATAATGTGAAGAGTTTTTTGAATAATTGAATAGGAAATTAGTGAATGCCCCAATCTTGACTCTACCATTAAGAAATGGTGGATTTTTTATTTATAGTGATATATCAAAGAAAAGACTTGTTTATGTCCTTATTAATAATGATAGATTTATTTCCTATTAATCAAGGTTGTTATAAACTCATGAATAGAACTATCCAGCTCGTGATCTTGTGTTAGAAGATGTAATATTTTCTCTGAAAATATGATGACACTATCTCTATAGTGAAAGATATGAGATATATACATATCATAAGATCTTGAAATATATCTTCTTACAGAAATAACTCAACATGAGGAAAAGGATATGGCTTAAACTACTCAGGTACTATGATTGTAAAATACACTACCACCCAGGGAAGGAGAATAAGGTACCATATGCATTGAGCAGGAAGGATCATAGAGTTATAAAAAAATAAGGATTGAAAAGGATCCTATATATGTGGATCTAGAAAATATGGATATGGTAATTATCAAGGAAGGGTAAACATCATTACTTTTTCAATTGGTTTCCCAGCCATCTTTATTAGAAATAATTATAAGTTCTCAATTTGATGATGAGAATTTTCAAAACAAAATTAAAGTCGTGAATGATGGGAAGTTGACAGATTTCACGACCCGCCTTCACCAAGATGAGGGAAGGGATATCAGATTTATAGACCCTTCCTTATTCAAGTTTAAGGAGAGATAATGACCCCCGAGACCTGCCTTGAATAGGTCTCGAAGTGGAAACTAGCACCAAGGGTATAGAATCACACATAATATGGAAGGCATTACTCTTTTTATTTAGTAGGATCAGGAGATAAGATAGTAAATACCAAACAACACAAAAGATGTAATTAAAAAAATAAGGCCAAAACAATCCATTCCCATATGCATGTTCCAATAATGAAGCCCTATAAAGTATAGGAAAAACTCCAAAGGGAAGTACCAAAAAATAGAAATGTCAGTGGTCCCGGCGTCCGAGCTAATAGGGTATGGCATGGTCCTCAAATTCCTCTTAGAAACCTAAAATAAGTTTTATGTACATAGGTTGAGTATATAGGTATACTCAGTAGGGAAAACAAAAATTTCTTGTGCACAAGTGGGGAGGCATTCTAATGCCTCGTGAGAAAATGAGATAACCAAAGAACCTAGTAAGAAAATTATCCACCCAAACCTCACCAAGGCACACTCCCCAAATAACTCATGTCAAGTAAAGTAATATTAATAACACAATGATGTTTGGGTACCCAACACCACTTTCCCACTGGTTATTGAAGACATCCTACGCGTCAGACCTCTCCCGCAATTCTCACCATAGTCCCACTACCATACCCCACCCACACACATCTGGGATACCACAACCACACATCCCACCCAAAAACACTTAGTCCACAAAAAACACACATAACCATTCCCACAGACACCTAGGATAGAACAACTACCACCATGCCCGAAGACACCTGGGCCCGAACAACTACTACCACACTCAAAGACACCTAGGCCTCATCCCGAAGACACATGAGAAACAACCTGCCCGCACACGCCTGGGCCAACCACTTAAAATACCCTTCCTAAAGAATCTTGGGCTATAATAGACCTCAAACCATCACATCCTACTCGAAGAGTCTTGGGCCACTCAGAAAAGGGAGCAGGAAAGGATCTAATAACCAGCCACTCATAGGAGTGTTGGGAAAAACACCCTCCCCCATGAAATGGGGGTGTTTGGCATGAAGTGCTCAACTTGGGTGGGGCATGAATAAGAAACATAAGAACTAAATTATACATATATGTAAACAAGAAATCATCCCAACCTAGGGGTTCCAAAACTATCCTATACACAAACACCCTCATTACTATTCATTCATAAAAATCACAACCCCCACAGCCAAGTCACAACTCATTCCTGGAAAACAATTCCCCATTGAACCCATTATTTTTATCACATTTGAGTGGTTCCATTTTAAATAATTCTTTACTACTGGGAAACTAATAGACATAGACACAAGCCAAGGAAGCAAAAAAAATCAAGCAGCAGATTAAGCATTCAGACTCTGTTTTCTTGTAAAGTCACAACAGCAAAAGGGATCTGTGAGATCCCTCAAAGTACTAGAACCAAACAAATCCCCAAAATACGGTCCCACACAGCCTCAGATCCACAAACCAACAGCTGCAACACAACAGGGGATCCCATCCCCATCCATGTCACCCCAAAAAAATCAAGTAGAACAACCACACATATTAACAAGATAGAGAAAGGGAGTTTCCAGATTCTATAACATCATTAATTGAGTTCCTTCTTTTCATTTGGTTAACCGGGGTGATCACACAAGTATTATTGTTCATTGGACATTCATTTAATCAATTGAGTTTACATGATTAATGAATTCCCATGTTACATCCATTCACTCATCACAGAAGACAGGGTTCTATTAGTGTGCAAGGAAAGACCACCAATGGCCATGATTTTTAGTGGAAAAAAGCCCATAAAATTCCCAACATATAAGCAAGGGTAAAATAGTACAATAGCATCATCAAACACACCCCTTCATTATTTAAAAGTCTGATTATTATCTTCATTAAGGTTTGGTTTCACCCATCCCTATAGAAACTTTATCATACCCACCCCGCATGATAAACAATAAAGAGAGACGAAGGAAGAACCCTACTTGGATGATCAACGATCGAAGTTTTTCTCCATGCGCCAAGAACTGGGGATGCGCGAATTGCAGGGGAGGAACTCTGGGGACTCCAAGAGGGGGAAGAAAAGGCTCCAGCACAGGCGCACCACTATCCTCGATAAGGGGTACTCCAAACGCACCAAGGAAGGGAAAATAGACCAACTAAGAAGAAGAATTAATTCTCATGCGATAAAAAGGTGAGACCCTGGAGTTACGGTATATGAAATATTGAATGAATTTAAAGGCGGATCATGGTTTCACCATGCGGTTGGACAGTTACACATGATGTAATTAATTGTTATCTAATAATTATCATTGGATAGGTGGCCATAATAGCTGTGCATTAAAGGATTTCCTTTAATTAGAGGAAAATGCGTAACAGGTGCGGAACTAGAATGTAAGGGAAAAGGGTGTAGCACTGAGGAAAAAGACACTTGTTTTGGTAAGTCAAGGGTCACCTAGATCTTGGGGGGTTTTGGATATCATTTATGGGATTTTAATGGCTTTGAAAGGGGTATAAAACACATTTAAGTAAAAAGATACATTCTGAGAGCAGAAAAAGTCAAAAACTGGAAAAAAGAACAGGGGTGGCACACTGTTTGGTGAGACACCATAACGGTGCCACGGTCACGATTCCACCCTCATAGTGTCACCCTCATGGTGCCACTGTTTTGTTGAGCGAACATGATGGTGTGATCTCCATGGTTCCACCGTCATGGTGCCGCTGTGACCAGTGCCACTATTTTGGTGGAACCGTTTGATGGGACCAAGATTTTGGCAAAGTACTAGACCAAGAGGGTCCAGGCCATTACATCATATACCTCTCAAAGTATTCTCGTCATCTATAATTCAAGGATAAATCTGAAGAAAAATAGGGGTTCGAACAACCACCTCAAAGGTACCTCTCAGGAGTAACCCTTTTTGACATCTAAGAACACCTCTCCCTCAAGTAATGACACAAACATAAAATGGTGATATCGTCCATTCATATGGATTAGGGAGTCCCTTCCTCTATGTCAAGATATTATCTGCTTTGAGTGGCACTGACTCAACCACATGGGTTTAACCGCGTCCACTTTAATGCGTCTTGATTAGGGATCAGGTCCTCCCCTCCCCACAATCGGGACTCTTCACTCACATCCGTAGAACAAGGAAAATAGTACATTTCATAGTTAAAAAGGTCAAACACTACACCACAGACAAGTACAAAATAGAACAGAACAAAACTCAAAAAAACTGTGGGTACTGAGCGTACATCTATTCCTCTCACTCCTAGGTACTCTCCTCAAGGCCACCATGCATCCACAACACATGAACCAAGGGAATGGTTCATCCATAAAGAACCTTCTCCTCATGATCCTTGATCCTTACTTGTCTCTCTACAAATGTCATATCATCCTTGATATCTAGCCTTCCTCAGTCGAGGACATTTGAATCATCATGTAGATACCGACGAAGCTTAGACACATGGAAGACTGTGTGCACTCTCAGTAGCGGCAGTGGTAGCGCTAGTTGATAAACCACTTTGCTGACTCGCCACAACACCTCGAAGGGTTTGATGAACTTGGGAGAAAACTTACTCCCCCTACCAAACCTCTGTTTCCCATGCTGAGGGGAGACCTTCATGAACATGTGGTCCTAGACCTAGAACTCCAGGTGTATCCTCCTATGATCGGCATATAACTTCTTCTAGTCCTGAGCCTCCTTCATCCTCTCCCATATAAGCTAAACCTTCTCCATCGTGCTCTACACTACCTCTGGGCCAAGAACACCTGCTTCCCCGACCTCTACCCAGCACACAGGTGAGAGACACAGCCTACCATATAAAGCTTCGAACGGAGCCATGCTAATAGTAGAGTGATATCTATTGTTGTAGGAAAACTCTACCAGATTCAAGTGTCATTCCCATGATCCCCCAAAGTCCAAAACATAGGCCCGTAGAATATCCTCCGACATCTGGATGGTGCGCTCTGTCTACCCATCTGTCTAGGGGTGGAAAGTAGTGTTGAGTCATATTTCGGTAACAAAATCATGTTGAAAACCTTTCTAGATCCATGAGGTAAACCGGGTATCTTGATCAGAGACTATGGACCTCGGAACTCCATGAAACTACACCACTTCGTTCACATACCGATGTGCTAGTTCATCCACCGCACTCAACTCCTTGATTTCCAAGAAGTGAGATGATTTCATAAGTTGGTCCACCACTACCCAGATATCATCGCAACCCCCTTGAACTCTGGGTATTCCCGTGATTAAATACATCAAGATGTCATCCCACTTCCACTCGGGGACATCTAAAGGTTGTAACAGACCCCCTGGGACGTGGTTTTCAGCCTTCACCTACTGACACATGAGGCACTTCGCCACAAACTCTGCCACTACTTGCTTCACCCCATGCCACAAAAACTGACCCCTCAATCCCCAGTACATCTTGGAAACTCTTGGGTGCACCTATAGAGGTGATTTTTGGAACTCACCAAGAACTCTCTTGTGCATTTCCATTGGGATGAACAACTTACCATGAAACATCATCTGATTTTTCCCATCTTCTGACCATCCTCCTGGAGCATCACCCTGGCTAACACGATCGCGCATCACTTCAGCCTCTATGTCCCCCCACTGAGACTCCTCCACCTGCTGCAATAGAGAGTACTAGACTATCATCTAGAACAGAAAGCCTCTTCCATCCTCCACCCTTTCATCCAGGTGTAGGGAAGAAAACTCCTCCATTGCCTTCCAAGCATCTTCTGACTCTCAAACTGCATCCTTTTGTGACTTCCTACTCAAGGAATCAGCCACCACATTCCCCTTACCTTCAGTGTAAGATATTTCAAAGTCATAGTCATAAAAAAACTCTATCCACCTCTGATGCCGCAAGTTCAGGTCCCGCTATAATAAGATATACATCAAGCTCTTGTGATCTGTGAAGACCACGAAGCGCTCCCCAATGAGGTAATTCCACCACAACTTTAGTGCGAACACGACCACTAAAAGATCCAGATTGTGGGTGGTATAGTTACGCTCATGGGGATGTAACTGCCTAGACCCATAAGAGATCACCCTTTGCTATTGCATCAGTACACACCCCAAGCCTTGGCCTGAAGCATCACAGAATACCTCAAATGTCACTCCTTCTTCTAGAAACCTCAGTACTGGGGCACTAACTAGATTCCCTTTAAAATAAATAAAGGATTCCTAGCAATATTCACTCCATATAAAAGTCTGGCCTTTCTTGTTCAATGATTTCAAAGGTGCTGCAACTCGGGATAAGTTGGGCACGAACCTCTGGTAGTCACCTTCTTGACCCAAGAAACTACGAACTCCTACCAGGATCTTGGGTTCTGCCTAATAAACAACCACTTCTACCATCAACAGGTCCACTACTATTACCTGATCGGACACCACGTGTCCAAGGAAGTGCACCTCGCATTTCCAAAACTTGCACTTGGACAACTTTCCATAGAGCCGGTGCTGTCGGAGGACCTCTAAAACTATCCTCATATGCTCAGTGTGATCCTCCTCTGATATTTAGTAGATCAGGATTTCATCAATAAACACAACTACGAACTGGTCCAGATATTCCCGTAAGACAGAGTTCATGAGCCCCATGAACACGGTTGGCGCGTTCATAATGCTGAACGACATGACCATGAACTAAAAGTTATCATACCTACACCTGAAGGTAGACTTCGAGATGTCACCCTCCTTCACCCTCAACTAGTGATATCCTAACTACAGGTCAATCTTAGATAACCATCCTGCCCCCTTCAACTGATCAAAAAGTTTGTTGATCCTCGGAAGGAGGTAATGGTTCTTAACCATCACCTAGTTCAGCCTTTGGTAGTCTATACACAGCCTAAGACGACCATCTACTTTCTTTGTAACAAGACTCGATCACCCCATGGTGACGCTCTTGGTTAGACAAAACCCTTATTCATCAGATATTCAATTTTAATTTGTAACTCCTGCAACTTAAAAGGCTCCATCCGATAGGGAGCCCTCGAAATCAGACGGCCACTGGGTTGCAAGTCTATCTCGAACTCAACATCACGTCGAGGGGGTAGAGTCGCCACCTCTTCAGGGAAGACATCCATGAACTCACTGAAAATCCCCAAATCTTCCATCATTTTTTAGTCCACTAATGGCTCAGCCAACAAGGAAAGAAAGGGCTCCACTCGCTGGCTACCATCCTGGAAACCTCGCTCACCGATGAAATTCACACGTCGGCCACCCATATCTGAAAACACAGCCCTTATACAGAATCAATTGATAATGTCACACATAGAGAACATCTATTCGATGCCTAAAATGACATCATATAGTTTCATCTGCAGCAAAAGAAGGTCCCCACTAGACTGATATGGTCCCAACATCAGTCTACATCCTTGGAAAACACGAGACAATCTGTTCTGACCTCTGACTAGGGTACTGAAAACCAGGAGTACAGAAAGTGTCTATGTTTCAAGACCCAAATCATGGGCTAGACTGGGTGAAAAAAGGAGTGTGAATCTTCTGAATCAAACAAGGCACATGAAAGAGTACTAAACAAGATGATCGTACCTCAAACGACTTCTGACCCTACTGGAACTGCTACCTCTACGGCGTGCAACTGCCCATGCCTAGCTCCTATACCCCTTGGTTGTCAGATACCACGCTGACCATGCTCTGGTCGAGGTCCCTGGGGAGTGCCTAGTGGTCGGCCTCCTCCTACAACGTCTGTTCTCAGAGGAGCGGGAGATCACTTTCCCTGATGCTGCTGCTGAAAGGGCTTGGATGGAAACTACTGCTACTGAGGTGGGTGCCGAACCTTCCCAGCCCCACTGTATTGCACTCGGTCTGGGAACTAATTCCAAATATTCCCATTACTGCCACAGATTAAGCATCTCGGTCCTGGGCCTGCAAAGAAGGGGTGAGGACCAGGAGAATGAAACTGGAACTGCTGGGGCTTGCTCTCTACTAGTTAAAACCTAGAAGGCCCTAACATTAGAGGCCTACTGCTGACGGAATTCCATATTGATGAGCCCAACTGGCTCCCCTCTCGTGGCACTCCTTCCAGTTTATGCATCCTCTCCACCATTTCAGCCTTCTTCTAGACCTCCAAGTATGTCAGTAGAGTGAAGTGAGTAACAACATACTGAAGAGAAGGTCAGAGTGCCTCCTCTAAACATCTCACACGAGACTCCTCATTCGGAAAGAGGTCTGGAGAAAAGTGAAGGACATCCTTGAACTTGATCCCCAACTCCCTCACTGTCATGCTCCCCTACTAAAGGGAGAGTAGCTCCTGCCTCTTCTCTACTTTAATCGTGGAAGAGAGGAATTCTGCCCAAAACACCCTCTAAAATTTATTCTGCAAAACCTCAGCCTCCCTCTTCTCCCCAAGATAGATCATCCACCACTAACGTGCTCCTCCCCACATCTAGCTTATAGCCAGAGGAACCCAGTACTCCGTCAGATCTTGGATCAAGCTAAAAGCTATCACCAGATCCTCGATCTAGATCTTTGTATTCATGTCCGAGATGCTTCCCTCGTACTTCCTGAGGGTCTGCCTATAAAAGGAACAAAGCATCCTCTGACATTGGTCATCGCCCTCCTCTCAATCAGCCCTCTGCTGATTAGTCAAATCAGCCTCCTGGGCCTCGATCACCCACACTAACTATGGTCGTCATTCGGGTGCCATAGCTGCAAGGTAAACAAGGAATTCCTAAGCCCAAGTAGTGTAGAAGATTGCTTTTAAATTTTTCTTAAATTTTTCATTTATTTTAGATCCCCAAAGTAACCAAGACACACAAGAACACAAGTCATTATGATGCATGTACCTTTCTTAGGGTCTCTACCCTGTAATAAGTGTAGCCTCACTTGGTCGTTCGGTAGGTCCAGATTCCTTGCATCAGATCATTGGGGGCCTTAAAATCTCATGTCCTAGCCGGTCTTACCAGGCCTATTTCACATGCCAAGATTTCCTAATGTTGTTTCCCTACCATCCCATGAAATCCTCAGTTCCTAACTCTGAACTCCATCTTATCTCTTAACCTTGTGCTTTGATACCATTCTTTCACGACCCGCCTTCACCAAGATGAGGGAAGGGACAGCAGATTTCCAAAACCTTCCTTCTTCAAGTTGAATAAGAGATAATGACCCTAGACACCCTCCTTCAATAGGTCCCGGAGTGGAGAATAGCACCAAGGGTATATAATCACATGTAATATGGAAGGCATTGCCCTTTTTATTTATTAGGATCAGGAGATAAGATAGTAAATCCCAAACAGCACCAAAGATAGAAGTAAAAAACTAAGGCCAAAACAATCCATTCCCATAAGCATGTTCCAATAATGAATTGCTATGAAGTTCTGGAAAAACTCCAAAGGAAAGTACTGAAAGAAAATAAAAACAGCAACGTCAGTGATCTCGGTGTCCAAGCTAATAGGGTTCGGCACAGTCCTCAAAGTCCTCCTGGAAACCTGAAAGCAGTTTTATATACGTAGGGTGAGTATACAAGTATACTCAATAGGGAAAACCAAAAGCTCTCATGCACAAGTGGGGAGGCATTCTGATGCCCTGTGAGAAAAGGAGAAAATCAAAGAACCTAGTAAGGAAACTATCCACCCAAACCTCACCAAGGCACACTCCCCAAATAATACAAGTAAAGTAAAGTAATAGTAATAACACATTGATGTTTGGGCACCCTACAACACTTTCCCACTAGTTATTAACGACATCCTACACACACACCTAGGCCACCACAACCACACATCCCACCCGTAAACACCTGGGCCATAACAACCACATGTAACCATGCTCATGGACACCTGGTCCAGAATAACTACCACTACGCCCGAAGATACCTGGGCCTGAACAACTACTACCATGCCCGAAGACACCTGGGCTTCATCCCAAAGACACTTGGAAAATAACCTTCCCACACACACATAGCCCAACCACTACAACTACCCTGCCCAAAGAATATTGGGCTATAATGGACCTCAGGTCATCACAGCCTGCCCAAAGAGTCTTGGGATACTCTGTAAAGGGAGAAGAAAAGGATCTAATAACCATCCACTCATAGGAGTGTTGGGAAAAACACCCTCCCCATTAAATGGGGGTGTTCAGCATGAAGTTCTCAACATGGGTGGTGAACGAATAAGAAACATAAGAACTAAATTATACATATAGGTAAACAAGCACTCATCCTAACCTAGGGGTTCTAAAACCATCCTATACACAAACACCCTTGTTACTATTCATTCATAAAAAGAACAAAACCCACATCCAAGTCACAAATCATTCCCAAAAAACAATTCCCCATTGAACCTATTCTTGTTATCACATTCAAGTGGTTCCATTTTAAATAATTCTTCACTACTGGGAAACTAACAAGTATAGCCACAAGACAAGGAAGGAAAAACAAACAAGCAGTAGATTAAGCATTCACACCCAGTTCTCTTGTAAAGTCACAACAACAAAAGGGATCTATGAGATCCCTCGAAGTACTAGAACCAAACCAAGCCCCAACATATGGCCCCACATGGCCTCATATCCAAAAACCAATAGCTGCACCACAATAGAGGATCCCATCCCCATCCATGTCACCCCACAAGAATCAAGCATAACAACCACACATATTAATAAGACCGGTAAAGGTAGTTTCTAGATTCTATCACACCATTCATTGAGTTCCTTCTTTTCGTTTCATTAACCGGGGTGATCACACAAGGATTCTTGTTCACTAGAAATTCATTTAATCAACTGATTTTACGTGATTAAACAATTTTTATGTTACATCCATTCAATCATCATAGAATATAGGGGTCCATTGTTGCGCCAGGAAAGACCACCAATAACTATGATTTTAAGTGGATAGAATCCCATACAATTCACAACATATAAGAAAGGGTAAAAGAGTACAACAACATCATCAAAAACACCCCTTCATTCTTTAAAAGTCGGATTATTATCTTCATTAAGGTTTGGTTTCATCCATCCCCATAGAAACATTATCATACCTGCCATGCATGATACATAGTAAAGAGATATAAAGGAAGAACCCCACTTAGAAGATCAATGATCGAGGTTTTTCTCTATGTTCTAAGAACTGGGGATGCATGACTTGCAAGGGAGGAACTCTGGGGGCTCCAAGAGTGGGTAGGAAAGACTCCAGCATAGGCACACTACTAGACTTGGGAAGGGTGTCTCCAAACACACCAAGGAAGGGAAAAGAGACCAGCCAAGAAGAAGAATGAATTCTCATGTGATAAAAAGGTGAGATCCTAGAGTTGCGGGATATAAAATCTTGAACATCTTTAAAGTAGGATCGTGGTTTCACCACATAGTTGGATGGTTGCACTTGATGGAATTACTTATTATCAAATAATTATCATTGGAGAGGTGGCCATAACTGTTGTGCATTAAAGTATTTCCTCTAATTATAGGAAAACATGTTACAGGGGTAGAACTGGAAAGTATAGGAAATGGGTGTGGCACTGAGGAAAAAGCCACTCATTTTGGTAAGTCAATGGTCACCTAGATCTTGGGGGATTTTAGATATCATTTATGGGATTTTAATGGATTTCAAAGGGTTATAAAAACACATTTACATCAAAAGATACGTTGCAGGAGTGGAAAAGTAAAAAACTAGAAAAAAGAACAAGGGTGGGACACCATAACGGTTCCATGGTCATGGTGCCACCCTCACGGTTCCACCCTCACGACGCCACCCTCACAGTTCCACTCTCACAGTTCCACCCTCAGGGTGTCACCCTCATAGTACGACCATCACGGTGGCACCCTCATGGTGCCACCATCACGGTGCCACTATTTCATTGAGCGACTGTGACGGTGAGATAGTCACAGTGCCACTGTCACGGTGCCGCCGTGACCAATGCCACCATCACGGTGCTATTGTTTTGGTGGAACCATTTAATGGGAGTAAGATTTTGGAAAAGGTACTGGACCAAGAGGGTTCAGGCCATTACAACAGTTTTTGTGTATGAGGATGGAATTCTGAAATTTGGGAAGAGGCTTTATATTACCTCTATACTCAAGCTAAAAAGGGAGTTATTAGATGATTCCAATAGTTTGAATTTTTTTATACACCCCGGTAGCACTAATATGTATAGATATCTAAAGGAACATTTCTAGGAGGATAATATGAAGTAGTTAATTTCTGATTATGTATCAAAACTGTCACAACCCATCCCCCAGGGCCCAGGCCGTGACTACCCCAAGCCCGCCTTCCATAGGCCAGGGGCTAGCGACTAGCACCAAAGGCATAAATCCCTAAACTGGGAAGGTATTGCCTTTATAACTGAAAACACACACAATGGAGTACAAATCTAGATACAAAACACTAATTAAAACTGTATAAGAAGAGAGTGTTAAAAAGTAAAGGGGCTGGAAATACAAGCCCAACTGAAAGTACAAGTACAATTGAAAAGGACAAAAAACAACTGAAAGGTGAAAAGTAGCTCTTGGGTTGTCCACCACGGATCCTACCTGAAGGGTAGGTACAGATAGCCTCCTCAGCACTCCACATATTTCAGTCTCCTTTGGGTACTGACTCTTTGTGAGGTCCACCTCCGAGTACCGTCCAGTCCTCATACACTCAGCCTCGGTCAGCATTGTCCATTGTCTGCATCCAACACAACGAGGTGCAGGCATAGCCCGTGCAGGGTTGAGTATAACGATACTTAGTAGGGACCCCAACACCACCAAGGTCTCTCAAAATTCACCAAGGATAAACCAAAGAGTATGAAATCAACAGATATCCATTACTTAAGTATATGTCCATACATATACCTAAGTTATCAAGTAACCCATTTGAATCATGAGGAAAACACAGAAGTCACTAACTCAGCTCACACAGGTATACAACTTTTGTAGAGAGATAGAGATGATCAGATGTATCCATTGAATCGTCTAAGATATCAGACCCACATAGGATCCAGGACTAGCGGTTAGAACTGTCAGACCCACACAGGATCTACGACCAGCGGTTAGTACTGTCAGACCCACACAGGATCCAAGAACAGTAGTCGGAGCTATCGGACCCACATAGGATCAAGAACCATCGATTAGTACTATCGGACCCACACAGGATCCAGGAATAGTAGTCGGAGCTATCGGACCCACACAGGATCGAGGACCAGCGGTTAGAAATTTCGGACCCACACATGATCTAGAAACAGTAGTTGGATTTGTCGGTCCCACACAGGATCCAGGACCAGTGGTTAGTACTATCAGACCCACACAGGATCCAAGAACATTAGTCAGAACTGTCAGACCCACACAGGATCTACGACCAATGGTTAGTACTGTCGGACCCACACAGGATCCAGGAACAGTAGTGGAAGCACAGCCAGCCTCAGGGTTTCTACTAGAGCACGCTTGATTTCGGGAGGGTTTGCTCCTCAAGCCAAGATTCGATACTTCAACTGCCACAAAGTCCCACGAAGAAGTAACTCATAGGTATGCCTCATCATAGGGGTATCAACACAACAGACGGCGCATCGATCGGACGCTCAGTCTGTGAGTTATTAGCCTTTTAGTCCCGAGGGCCCGATTGGATTCGTGTACGATCCAACCTGACCATATCACAATTATACCCCGAACTCTAGTGGGGTATTCTTAAAGGGACCTTCGTGTTCCAAGAATATCAGCGCCACTGACGGTTTGTGAAACGGATGTCTGGTGCCAAAGATATGGCCAAAGAAAGTAAAGGGTCGGTAGTGGGCCCGAGTCTGGTCCGACCCGGTTGGACCGACTCGGCCCAACCCAGTATGGGTCGACCTGGTCTGGGTCGACCTGGTCTGGGTCGACCTGGTCTGGTTCGACTTGGTCTGGGTCGACCCGGTCAGACCCGATGGGTCTGACCCGACCCATTGGGTGGGTTAGATCGCTAGGTTCGGCCCAGTTCACTGGGCCCGGCCCAGCAGAATACGGGGGCGGTTCGACCCGTAGGTCGCCGCGTAGGCGGCTCGGCCCAGAGGTCAGGGGGAATTTGGCCAATTCCGCGAGAGGCACGGCTCGGGTGACTCAGCCCGGAGGGCTGAGCCGGTTCGGCTAGCAACGCCATGTGGGATACCGCAGATCGGATCGGGAGGCCGACACGGCTCAGCCGGTTCGGCAGGGAACCGGGGCGCGGCCGGGCAGGGCACCAGGTAGGCCAGCGAGTTGTCCAAGAGGGCACCAGGCAGGCCTTTAGGTTGACGAGCAGGTCGGGTGGCAGTGTGGGAAGGCTGGCAGGGCACCGGGCAGGTCGCGGGCAGGGCGCACGGGGTGCGGGTAGGCCAGCAGGGTGCTGGTAGGCCGTGGGCAGGGCGCGTGGGGTGAGGGTAGGCTGCGGGCAGGCCCCTCGGGGTGCGGGAAGGCCGGTAGGGCACTGGGCAGGCTGTGGGCAGGGCACACGGGAGGTCACGAGCATGCGGGTCGGTGGTTGGGTGGTGGCCGAGCAGGCCGGTTCGATGCGGCATGGGCCAGCGCGGGCCAACGGTGTTCAACCGGGAGCACCGGAGTTCCATGGGGGTGGCACAATTTGCGGAGGTCGTGGGTAGCGCAGCCTTTGTTTTTTTCACCTTCGTCGCCTCATTGCCTCTTCGTTGTTACGTCGCCATGCCTAATAACGCCACAAAAAGGAAAATCGACGGAGGATGTTGGGCTATGTTTGGTTGGCCCATACCCTCCGCGTTTATGGTGATAGCGAATAGTTCACAAGAATGAAGCTCAACAACCTTCATTATCCAAAAAGGAGGGAAGAACAAGGCACTCAAATGAATTTAATCTCCCTAACTTTAATCATCAGTTGTTGTTTGTTGACGGAGTCGTGGAAATTAGACGAAGAGAATCGCCGTTCGTCACGTCCTTCGCACGCTTCCAAATCCGAGCTGCGTCGGCTCGTGGAAGACGCTCCATGTTGGTAGGAATCTGGGAAAGAAGTCGAAGAAGGATCATTGCTAACGTTCTTCATTGAGAGGAGCATTCTTTGTTGGATAACTCCTTTTCTCTCTTCTCCCAATAATCCTTCTTCCAAAATACTCTAGTTTTCCACCGAATGAACAATTCCAATAATAATAAGTTGCCTGTTATTTTAGGTGTTGGCACAAATTCAAATTGGTGAATTAAATTAAAGGATCCACCAAATTAATGCATGATAGTTTTCACAAATTAATTAGGGGATGTCAAGAGGCTCTCCCTCATTAATGAGGTAGATTTGAGAGGTTATACTCTCTTCCCATTAATAGGGGTCGGGTGGTCCCCACCCCTATTATTCAAATGGGAGTTTATGTGTTCTTGGGTGGTCCCCACGTCGTAACCTCTCATGGGAGGTTATGTTCAGGTGGGACCCACCACCATAACCTCTCATGGGAGGTTAAGGTGTGGTGGTCCCACCTCCAAATCCCATGAGAAGGTTTTAACCACCAACACTCACATGGTGGCTCGATAAAATAAAGTGTAGCTCACTTTATTTTATTATTTTTTTAAGAAAACCCAAAAACTAACTTTTATTCTCAGCCAACTGCCATCGAGGTGAAAGTATCCTTAAGTGAATACCGGAACTATGAGTTCGACAGTTCCCTCGTATTTCAATTCTGAGCACCAGTTCAAAAGTTATAAAAACCTGCTAGTACGTTTACTGAACGAACCCGAACAAAACTTCAGAAATTGATTCCGGGCACACCGGGCCTCGGAATCATGCGCCGTAAATTTTCACAAACTCGTAAAATTCCCATGTATTTAAGAAAAAAAATCCACAGAAATTTTGGGTCTTTACATTCTCCCCACCTCAGGTCTTTATGTCCTCGTAAGCTACAACTCGAACTAAGGGAATAAATGGGGGTACTGAGCACGCATCTGAGCCTCCCACTCCCATGTTCTCTCCTGGATGTTCTCGTGCTACCAACGTACGCGCACCGGAGGTATATACTATTCACAAAGGACCCACTCCTGTCGATCCTAAATCTCCATTGGAACCTCCATAAAAGTTTCCCCCATCATCGACGTTCAGCTCCCCATGGTCGATGATATGAGAAGGGTCGTGCATGTATCTCCTCAGCTGGGATACGTGGAAGACGTCGTTCACCTGGTGCAATTGAGGTAGAATATCCAACTGTTAATCCACCTTGCCTACTCTACTGAGGACCTATAAAGGTCTGATGAATCTCATAGATAACTTTTTACCTCGACCAAATCTCTGTAGACCTCATTAAGGTGAGACCCGTAGGAAGATGTGGTCGCCATCCTCGAACTCCAGAGGCCTCCGTCTCCTGTCATCATATGACTTTTGCCTGCTATGTGCAGTCTTCATCTACTTATGGATGATATGAAACTTCTCTGTGCTAGCTCATATCATCTCTGGTCCCACCATTGCTGACTCCCCAAGGTCAGTCCATCACAAGGGTGATCGGCAAGGTCGCTCGTACAATGCCTCGAAAGGTGTCATCCCAATGGTGGAGTGGTAGTTGTTATTGTATGAAAACTCCACCAGAAGTAAGTGATCCTCCCAGTTGTGACTGAAGTTGAGGACACAAGCACGTGGCATGTCCTCGAGGGTCTGAATGGTCTTCTCGGTCAGGCCATCCGTCTGAGGATGGAAGGTAGTTCTCAGATGAAGTTGTGTCCCAAAATCCTCCTGCAACCCCTTCCATAGTCGGGAAGTAAATCGTGTATCATGATCGGAGACAATAGAACATGGTACTCCATGTAGCCGTACAATCTTCTACACGTATAGGTGTTCCAATCTCTCTACTGAACCCTTCTCTCTAATCGGTAGGAAGTGGTTCGACTTAGTGAGTTGGTTGACGATCACCCAAATCGAGTCATGACCCCTGGATGTATGTGGAATTCCTGACACTAAGTCCACAGATATCCAATCCCACTTCCACTCTGGGACCTCTAAAGGCTGAACCAAGCCTACTAGTAACTGATGCTTCACCTTCACTTGCTGACATGTGAGGCATCGAGAGACAAACTCTGCTACTGCCTTCTTCATACTTTTCCACCAGTGCTGTCATTAAAGGTCCTGGTACATCTTCGCCACTCCTAGATGTATCGCTAGAGGGGATGTGTGGAACTCCCTCAACACTTCCTCTTGAAGTGAAACTGGAACCATAGTATGTCCTCTGAAGAGGATGACGTGCTCCCCACCATCAGAAAATCCATCAGGTGCATGCCCTGTGGATATCTGTGCATGTCGTGTCTTGCAGTCAGCGTCCCCATGTTGTGCCTCCCTGAATCGCTGAAGAAGTAGAGGATTGACTGTAAGAGACTGAAGGAAAGCTGCTCCATATCAATCCACATAATAAATCTGTAAAGCATCCAGTTTCTCTATCGCCTCTCTTAGAAGTTGTATACCAGATATCCTACTGATCGCATCTGCAACAACGTTCCCCTTACCAAGAGTATAGACTATCTCGAATTCATAGTCCTGGAGGAACTCAAGACAACATCGTTGTCTCAGGTTCCGGTCCTTCTAAGAGAATATATACCTGAGACTCTTGTGATCAGATTAAATGGTAAAACATTCTCCCATAAGATAGTTCTGCTACATCTTCAAGGCAAAGACCACTACTTCTAACTTCAGGTCATGGGTAGCATAGTTCTGCTTGGTTTTCTCAGCTGCCGAGAACCATATGTGATCACTACTCACTCTTGCATCAAGACACATCTGAGTTTGGTCCCTAATACATCACAATAATCTACGTACCCTACGCCCTCCTCTAGAATATTTAAGATGGGGGGCACTAGTTAGCCTCTGCCACAGCTTCTGAAAGATCTACTGGCATCTCTCCAACCACACAAAGGGTTTCCCCTTCTTCGTCAAGGATGATAGTGGTGCCGAAACTCTGGAGAAGTCTGGTACGAACCTCAGATAGTATCCAGCTAAGCAGAAGTCCCTCTCCCTTCATGGAGGTAAACCTAGAAACATCTTTTGAATGGATGTCCCCAAACTCTGCCACTTCTACTAAAAACTTAAAACTCTTACGCATGATTTTATCCTATGCTGCCCGGGTTTCCTTTTTCCACTGACCAAGTAAAACCTCATTCCAACATTGAAGATAAACCACAACCTTTTTTCCTAATATAGTCAATCTGATTGTGAACTATGGATGTCAATTCCAAACCTAAACTAACATCGTAAGGCCTCGATGCTGCCACCAAGAGGTTACAAAAGAAACTCTCGCCTCAAGGGTCATATCACACCATCGGTATAAGTGTGATTATCTAGTATCCTCCCAAAGGAATCTATAGACATGAGGGTCAAATCAACGGTTTAACCGGAATCTCTAGGTCTTGAACAAAATTATTGTAAGGAAGGAATGATTGGTACTTATGTATATTGAATCAGCAACTAGTAGTAGACATAGATCGTACCTAGAATCATTCCTAGAGCCCTTGGGTTTCATTCCTTGACTACATGAAACTTCTCTCTTCCCATATCCTCCATCTCCCTAAGCCTGGAAGGGTCCACAAAAAGGGGTGGATGTAACATGTCGAAAAGTACACCACCTCATGCTACTCTCCAAGCTCCGCTTCCACGTTTTCTGCCCTAAAGATTCATCTGTCCTTAAACACACCTCGCTCAGAGGTATGAGATCTAAATCACTGATCGTATCATATTCAATGAGTACTATGAATGATCGGTATGCCTTGATGAATATTTAGCTACCGACATGTCATCCTACTGAAGTTGTATAAGCTCTAGAAAACTCTCAGTCACCACTTCAAGCCAGTCCTCAGCCGCCTGTGAGTCGGGCTCACCTCAGAACCTGAGGGGTATCTGATGTTGAAACACATGTAAGTCACTAATCCTTTAAGTGTCCTCTACCGGTACTACCATTCATAACTACTAAACAATGAGAAGTGATATAGCTGTAACACTACCTGAAGATACTATCTCGGGCATCGGTCCTCATACTGAAGCCTCATCACTATGTAGACCATCCTCATGGTCACTCACTGAAAAAGACTAGTAGTTAAGATCACCATCTACTCTACTAGTGTCTCAACTAGAAGTAAAACTCCAGTAATCGCCTCCATCCAGTCCTTTACTACCTAGGAATTTGTCTCGCCTCAAAACCTCAGAGGTCTCTACCGCTGGAACTCGTGCAACTCGCTCATTCGGTGTGCACCGTCCGCCAGTGCGGCTGGTGGCATCTATTGCTCAATGATTTTTGGTGCTACTGGTACACCGCCCGAATGTGCCAACATGGTAAGAGGGCCCTACACTGGAGCCTCATCGCTCGGTGGGCCGTCATCGTGTACTCTCTCAGAAACCCTAGCTGGTTGTCTACGCAGCAGCATCCTGATAAGGAACAGTTGTGCCATGGTCAAAAGTTATACCTGGTGAGATGACCTAATTGAGCTGGCTTAAAGAAAAAATTTTAAAACACACACGCAATCAGTTTTTTCGTGCACTAAGTCAGAGATCAGTAGTTAGGTTCCTGGTGTATGGATACTTCGGCTGCCGCACCAACACTGGACTCCCTGAACTGAGAACCACACTCAGTACCCTTAACACTATTTCTTCACAAAAAAGAAAGATCAGAGCCCTAAGTTCTGCGTAGAACCAAATCCTTTGATACCAATTTTTCACAACCCTTCCCCCAGGGCCCATGCCGTGACTACCCCAAGCCTGCCTTCCATAGGCCAGGGGCTGGTGATTAACACCAAAGGTGTAAATCCCTAAACTGGGAAGGCATTGCCTTTATAACTGAAAACACACACAACAGAGTACACAGGTGGATACAAAACACTAAGTAAAACTATATAAAAAGAGAGTGTTGAAAAGTAAAGGGGCCAAAAATACAAGCCCAACTAAAAGTACAAGTACAACTGAAAAGGAAAAAAAGCTGAAAGGTGAAAAGAAGCTCATGGATCATCCATCATGGATCCTACCTGAAGGGTAGGTATAGATAGCCTCCTCAGAAATCCACGTCTGTCAGTCTCCTCCGGGTACCGACTCATCATTAGGTCCACCTTCGGGTACTGTCCAGTCCTCGTACACTCAGCCTTGGTCAGCATTGTCCGTCGTTTGCATCCAACGCAATGAGGTGCGAGCATAGCCCGTGCAGGGGTGAGTATAACGATACTCAGTAGGGACCCCAAGACCACCAAGGTCTCTCAAAATCTACCAAGTATAAACCACAGAGAATGAAATCAACGAATAGCCATTACTTAAGTATATGCCCATACATATACCTAAGTTATCAAATAACCCATCTCAATCATGAGGAAAACACAAAATTCAATGACTCATCTCACACAGGTAAACAACTTTTGTAGAGAGATAGAGATGATAAAATATAGCCATAGAATCATCTAAGATGTCGGACCCACACAGGATCCAGGACCAATAGTTAGTACTATCGAACCCACACAGGATCCAGGAACAATAGTCGAAGTTGTCGAACCCACACAGGATCCAGGCCCAGTGGTTGGTATTGTCAGGCCCACATAGGATCCAGGAACAGTAGTCATAGCTGTCGGACCCAAAAAGGATCTAGGACCAGTGGTTAGTACTGTCGGACCCACACAGGATCCAGGAATAGTAGTTGGAGCTGTCGTTCTCACACAGGATCCAGGACCAGCAGTTAGTACTGTCCGACCCACACCGGATCCAGGAACAGTAGTCGGAGCTATCGGACCCACATAGGATCCAGGACTAGCAGTTAGTTTTGTCGGACCTACACAGGATCTAGGAACAGAATTCGGAGCTGTCAGACCCATATAGGATCCAGGATCATAGGTAAGTACTGTCAGACCCACACAGGATATAGGAATAGTATTTGGAGCACAGCCAGCCTCAGGGTTTCTACTAGATCATGCTTGATTCTGGGAGGGTTTTCTCCTCAAGCCAAGAGTCAATAATTTAACTACCACGAAGTCCCACAAATAAGTAACTCATAGGTTCACCTCATCATAGGGTTCTCAACACAATAGACGGTGCGTCGATCGGACGTCCGGTCTGTGAGTTATTAGCCTTTTAGTCTCGAGGGCCCTGTTGGATTCCTGTACGATCCAACCTGACCGTATCTCAAATATACCCCGAACTCCATGGGGTATTCTCAAATGGACCATCGCGTTCCAAGAATACCAACGTCACTCGCGGTTCGTCAAATGGACGTTCGGTGCCAAAGATATGGCCAAAGAAAGTAAAGGGTTGTTGGTGGGCCCGGGTCTGGTCCGACCCGGTCGGATCGACTCAGCCCAACCCACTCTGGGCCGACCTGGTCCGGTTCGACCTGTTCAGCCCGCTAGGTTCGGCCCGGTCTGCTGGGCCCAGCCCAGCAGACTGTGGGGGCGGTTCGGCCCAGAGGTCACCACGTAGGCAGCTCAGCCCGGAGGTCGAGGCCGGTTCGGCCATCGCCGTGAGGGGTGCGGCTCGGGTGCCTCGGCCCGGAAGGCCGAGCCGGTTCAGCCAGCGACACCACATGGGATGTCGCGGGCCGGCTTGGGAGGCTGGCGCGGCTCGGTCGGGAACCGGGGCGTGGCCGGGTAGGCCAGGTGGCGGCCGAGCAGGGCGCCGGGTAGGCCGCGGGCAGGGCGTGCGGGGCATGGGCAGGCCAAAAGAGCACTGTCCAGGCTGCGGGCAGGGCGCGTGAGACGTGGGTAGGCCGCGGGCAGGCCGTGTGGGGTGCGGGCAGGTCGGAAGGCCACCGGTCTAGCTGCAGGCAGGGCGCGTGAGAGGCCATGAGCAGGCGAGCCGGGTGGTGGCCGAGTTGGCTGGTTCAGCGTGGCTCGGGCCAGAGGTGTTTGGTCAGGAGCACCGGATTGCCGCGGGGGCGGCGCAATTCGTAGAGGTTGTGGGTAGCGTGGCCTTTTTCGTTGTCGCCTTCATCACCTCGTTGTCTCTTCGTTTCTATGTCACCATGATGAAGAACGCCACAAGAAGGAAAATCGACGGAGGATGTCGGGCCATGTTAGGTTGTCTTGTATCCTCCACGTTTATGGTGATAGAGAACGGTTCATAGGAACAAATCTCAACAACCTTCATTATCCAAAAAGGAGGGAAGAACAAGGCACTCAAATGAATTTAATCCCCCTACCTTTAATCGTCGATCTTCGTTCGTTGACGGAGTCATGGAAAGTAGACGAAGAGAATCTTTGTCCCTCGCGTCCGTCGTATGCTTCCAAATCCGAGTTGTGTCAGCTTGTGGAAGACGCTCTAGGTTGGTAGGCGTCTGGGAAAGAAGTCAAAGAAGGATCGTCACTGGAGTTCTTTGTTCTTCGTTGGGAGTAGCGTTCTTCGTTGGAGAACTCCTTTTCTCTCTTCTCCCAATAATCCTCCTTCCAAAATACTCTAGGTTTCCACCGAATGAACAATGCCAATAATAATAAGTTGCCTAGTATTTTAGGTGTTGGCATAGATTCAAATTAGTGAATTAAATTAAAGTCTCCACCAAACTAATGCATGAGAGTTGTCACAAATTAATTAGGGGATGTCCATAGGCTCTCCCTCATTAATGAGGGAGAGTTTAGAGGTTATACTCTCCTCCCATTAATAGGGGTCGGGTGGTCCCCAACCCTATTATTCAAATGGGAGGTTATGTGGTCTCGGGTGCTCCCCACTTCATAACCTCTCGCGGGAGGTTATGTTCGGGTGGGCCCCACCACCATAAACTCTCATGGGAGGTTAAGGTGTGGTGGTCCCACCTCCAACTTCCATGAGGAGGTTTTAACCACCAACACTCACATGGCAGCTCAATAAAATAAAGTATAGCTCACTTTATTTTTTTTTAAGAAAACCCATAAAACTAACTTTTATTCTCGACCAACTGTCATCGAGGTGAAAGTCTCATTAAGGGAATATTGGCACTGCCAGTTCAATGGGGCCCTTGGATTTCAATTCCGAGCACCAATTCAAAAGTTATAAAACCCACTCATATGTTTACTGAACATACCCGAAAAAAACTTCAGAAATTGATTACGGGCACACCGAGCCTCAGAATCATGCGCCGTAAATTTTCACTGACTCATAAAATTCCCATGTATTTAAGAAAAAAAAATTCCATGGAAATTCAGGGTCTTTACAAAAATGTTTAGTCTGTCAACAGGTGAAGTCTAAAAGACAACATCCTATAGGATTCATGAAACCTTTGCCTATTCCTACATGGAAATGGGATGACATCACTATGGATTTTTTCTATTAGACCCCAACCTTGAATACTCTTTTATTTTATTATTTTTTTGATCTTGGGTCATTATAGTTGAGGTTCAGGTTAAGACCTGGTTAAAATTTTCAAATTTTTGGATGTCCGAGTGGATTTTTGGCCTATGCATGGGCACCGCACAGTTAGTGGAAAATGTTCAATTTAGAACAAGCACTAGTACAGTAGGTCTTGGTGTTGGATAGGAGCTACCACATTGTTTAAGCATGGTTGGCAAATCATGCAGTTTGGTCATGTAGTCAGTCCTCTCTTAGGTAGAAGTTACCACATAGTTTGTGCATGGTAGCACAAACTGTGTGGGTTGGTCATGCTATTAGTTCCTAATTAGAAAGTGGTGACCACACGGTTGGTGCGTGGTTTGGTAAACCATGCGGTCAAACCATATGGTCAGACTAGGTCATTAAAATCTTAAAAACTATATTCTACCCTCCTCCTATTTTACCCTAACCTAAGCCCCCTCCCTCTTGCTCAGTTTTTGTGCACGAATGGGTCCCAAACCCCCCTTCTCCTTGACTCATCTCCCTCAATGTGCCTCTCCATCGATTCCAAGGTAATATTTTAGGGTTCTGTCCATTTATCCTCCTCCTATATATTTCCCCTCTTGATTTCAAGGATTTTATTAAGGGTCTTCACTTTTTTCTGAACCGTAACGGCTAGGGTTGATGTTTGGATCGATTTTCTTGATGTTTAGGGTGTGTGGATTGATCTTTAGGGTGTTTTCTTCCTTCTCTATGATATTCATCTATTTCGAACACCATTGAGGTAGGTGTCTCCATGTTTTTTTTCTGATTCATTTCATTGAGGCTTGGGTTAATTCAATTAATATTTAAACATGATTCGTTCATTTATAATGAACATGGTTAGGTTATTTTAGTGTTTTATTATTGTTATAATTTTTTAAAAATGGGTTTCAAAGTGATTATTTATTTATGCCTACATTTATATACACCAAATGTGTTTGATAAAATGTTAATTGAACTATTAATGGTGAAATTGGATGATTTGAGTAGTGTTTCCCTTAGAATTATTTTATTAAATTAATTAGATTGTGTTTGGGATTGATATGTGGAACATTGTGACTTTTATAGTATGTTCTTAATGTTGTTTGGGAGGATCCCTTGGTTTCTAAAATGATTTTTTTCACCCTTTTAAATTATGTAAATTTTTTGGGTTTGGTTTGAAAGTAAGTGGCATTTATAAAAATGGTTTTGGGGTGTTTTATTGGATATTAGAGTGTGTCATTGGATGTGCATTCAAATGAAGATGGAACTCTAAACACTTTTTCCTTGAAATTTTCTCAGATCTTCTTCCTGTTCCTTTTCCTTAAAATGTTTTCATGATTTACAAATGGGGTAAGTGTTGCTTCAAGAGATTTGAAAATGTAACATTAAATATATTCCTCAAGGTTTTTTCCATTTGGCCTTGAAACATGTTTTGGTGAGAGATTGAAAAGGGTAAAGGCCTATTTGGTAAGTAGTTGATGGAAGTGGAATTTCACATTTTTTTGGAAATGGTTTTTGAAATGTTTTGGAAAATGCATTTGGGTTTGTAAAGTTAAAGGTCCATTTGATAAACTAATATGTTTTTAAAGAAAGGTTTGAATGTTTATATGATGTGACAGCTCGATTGTAACCTTTGATGATGTGATATATAGTGTGAACTCATGTTGGGGATTTACCTACATGGTTTATTGTATAGGTGGTGTTCGTGTTTAGGGTAGGCAAGTGCGGTGATGTCGGGTAAGGTGATTCACACGTGTGAGGGCCTTATACTTGAACAATATACCTTTAACATGGGTACCTAGATATATTTTAGGGGATCAAGTGATGGTTTATTATCATCCTTGATTAAAAATCTTGATACCCCCTAAATTTTCAAAGAGGCCAATTGGGTTGTGTCATTGGATTGGTTAGTTTAGGGCGACCAGTTGGTTATAGACTAGGGAGCTTCACCATACGCTGACAGGTGGTTCTGAACTGAGTATATCTAGGGTTCGTTCTATGGATGTTTAAGAAAATACCACGGTTACTATATATATCTACTTGTTTATCTTTTATTGAATTTATTTTCTTGTTTATTATACCTGTTTTTTTCTCTACATATCCTGGTAATATTTTTCTTGGATTTTGGTATGGGTTCTGGTATATAAATGGTGACCCATTTTGAAAATAGAGAGGTGGTGTGTATTGTTTTAAAAATAAAGGAAGTGTTGTTTATTAAAATTAGAAAAACTATTTTTATAAATTTATTTCAAACTAGTGTTAATGGATTTTTTTTGGTAAAGGAAATGCATGGATTATTTGGTGGTTGCCTACTGAGTTGTTTAGCTCACACCCAACTTGTACCACTCAATGTCAGTTGACCAAGTATGTTTTCTAGGTTCTCCTTCTTTTTCAGGTTCTCTGGTTCGATCTGGATCTTGGAGTGGTTTGGTCCTGTGGTTGGAGGTGGAAAAGAGGTCACGTATAGATCATGTTGGCAGTAATTAGGTTTAGCTTTGTTTTAGTTCCATTTTTTTCATTCGTTTGTTTTTTTTATCCGGACCAACTTGTTTATTTATTTGAGATTCAGTTGTTAATTTTTTTTGTTTTTCTAGTTTAGTTTACTGATCTAGGTTTTTTAGGCTAAAATAATTCCCACTTTTACATTTTGGATGCTCGATACTAGTTTTCAGTCAATGGGGATCGATAATTCCCTTCAATCCAAGTCCCGGATTGAGTCGGGTGACGGGTCGGATGGAACTCTAGTATAGTTTATGAAAAAATAGTATCATAGTAGGTTATTTGTTATTTGGGGTGTCTATTAGTTAGAGATTAGGACTATTGTGACTTGATAGGTAGGTATGGGAAGGAAATCATGAACCCTTTCTTGTTATGATCCTCAAGTTACCAAGGTTAGTCTGGGAATTGAGTCATTATCTTATCTTAGTTTTCTTTGGATTAAGGGATGAGAATAGAGGCGATTCGGTGTCATGTTGTGATCTCACATAGAATAGTGACCCATTTAGAATCCAAGTGCATGGTTCAAGGTCCTCTTAGTTGTTATTTCCTACTTATGAAATGGCCCACTACCATGTCGTCAGGTTAGGCATGACTACTAGTTCCTCCTTCTGGTATTTTGGTGTAAGTTGAGTTTTGTTCTAGTTTCAGTTATTGTGAGTTGGTTTTTAAAATAAAAATGGGTTTTTAAATGGAAATAATTTCTTTTTTGTGGTTTTGGAATTGTAAAAATTGGATTTAATGAAAAAAAATTGTTTTTGGTTGAAAATTTAGTGCATGTTTAGAATTGGTAAAGAAGTGTCACAGGTGAACCCTTGGTGTTATTTATGAATGTTTGTACACATGAGGGTATGTATGTGGAAAGTGCATTTTGGTACATGTGGATGGAAGTTGATGAACACATGTGAAATGGTTCGTGGGATTTCATGGGTGTTTGTTTGATATCAAAGGTATTGACCTTATTTTTCTAAAGTGATTTTGAAAGAAGAAAACGATTTCAAAAATTGTTCTTTGTTTTAAAAAGTGGGGTTTTTTAAAAAAAAGTGGCCTTGGAATAAGATGGTTTTGAAAATTGAAATGGAAATTGGATTTTTTAAAAGAGTATTTTTTATTGTATTTGTATTTTTTTGGCTTTTTAACTTATTTTTTGGATTGAGAGGTTCTATTTAATTTTGTTTTGGTTGGATGTTGATCTTTGGATTTGTGTTTTAACATTGATCAGAATATGCCACCTATAAATGTCCCCAAAGTTTCTATTTATTCATGCCCAATTATTGGTTCTTCTTGAATTTTTCCTATACTTTGTGGTGATTGAGGTCCGTTAGAGGAAATAGAGTGCCTTGAGGAAGTAGAGTGTGCCTTCATATCATTGGGAACTCCTGAAGCTGTTAGATTTTGTTCTATTCTAGGTTTGTTTGAGGGTCCAGATTTGGATGAATGGGAGATTTTTTTTCAGCCATCGATGCAAGTTGGGATGACATGGGAAGTTTTTAAATCTATATTTGTCTGATGGTTCAAAACTGATGAGGTGAAGATGAATAAAAGGGAAGAGCTCATTAGTGTTCAACAAGGCCAATAGATGGTGAAGGCCTACATTGACCGTTTCACGAAACTAGTTTCCTTTTATCTAGAGGTAGCATCATAGGATCTAATGAAGGCTTCTCTTTTCCTTGGGGGACTTTTTACAGAGATTGAGGAGTGATTCCTCTCTTCTAAGGACATTTTTTAGAGAAATTAGTGGATGAAGCGTTTCTAGCTGAGTTGGTTTCCAAATTATTGGGAGTTGTAAATTCGGTATCTCTTATCGTTTGTAAAGGTTCCCCATCTGGAGATGAGTGCATACCAGAGTAAATTAGCTCTAAGGGGTCTCCTTCATTGGTTTTTCCATCCTATTCATTAGACCATTCTCTTTTGTTTCATCAAAGTGGCTGGTCCAGGCATTCAAATTCGTCTTGTTGCATCCTTCCCAAGACCTACCATCATTGTGGCTATTTGGGTCATCCGAAGAAGTTTTGTAGGAGTAAATTATTGAATAATGAGTTTTGATCAGAGGATGTTAGAACCTGATTATGAGGCAAGAGATGCTTCAGTCATCAGGGATCTTGCCATCAGCCTTGTAGTGAATCTCATGCACATTCAGGAGTTTCTAGGGGTGTGTGAAACTATGACCCAATTTTTTTTTCATGTGTTGTGGTGGAATAATTTAAATTTTTCTTATTATAGTCTTTATTGCAGTTGAAATTTCACTATTCCATTATAAAAGAATGATGTATTTATTTTATCATAATGTGAGAAATTGTTTTTTCTAAATGTGGCCTCTGGAATTGTTCGTTTTTTTTAGTGTGTTTAACCCTTATGTGGGTTGGTTTCAGTTTTGGTGGTTCTCATTTGAATATTTTTGAGTTTTTATAAATTAATGGATGGTGTTTCCAATAGTGTTCTTATCCCTTTGGTTTTAGTTCGTTTCATGGGTTTCTCCTAGTGTTGTGGGTTTAGTCTATATAGGGAGTTGCCTAGTTTTCAGTTGCGGTAAGGGTGTTGTTTGGTTAGTGTGAAGAATTTTAGTAAGTTCCTGGGGTCACAGTTTCTCAAGTCTCTCCATGGTGGTTTTATTGTTTAAGTTTTGGTGGTTCTATTTGGGTTTTAAATCTTCCATGATAGCTGAGTTCTTGTGGTGGGGAGAACTGCCTCAAGTTATCCCCTCATTATTATATTGTGGTTTATTATTAATTTATTGGGTGTGACTTGTGAATATAAAGGTCACCCAAGACTCATTGTTGCTTTCAATTTTGATCGGGCATGCACTAAATTTTTAATTATCTTTTAGATGGGTGACTAAGGGTAGAAAGGGTACGTTGTGGGGATAATTGTCACACCCCGACCATGGAAACTTCTTTATTTTATTCTTTTCTTGATCTTGAATCTTTATGGTTGAGGTTTGGGTTGAGACCCAGTTAAATTTTTTGAATTTTTTGAAGTTAAGGTGGGTTTTTGGCCTATGCACATGCATCGCATCATTAGTGTAAATCGTACAATTCAACCCAGGTACCTGTGCAGCAGTTCCTAGTGTAGATAGAAGCTATCACATGGTTTGAGCATAGTTGGTCAAACCGTGTGGTATGGTCATGTGGTCGGTCCTCTCTTAGGAAGAATCTACTATATGGTTCGCACATGGTAGAAAAAACTATGTGGGTTGTTCATGCGGTTGTTTCTTGTATAGATAGTGGATATCGGACGATTAGTGTACAATTTGGTAAACTATGTGGCCAAACCATGTGATCGGACCAGGTTATTAAAATCTTAAAAACCCTATTCTACCCTCCTCTTATTTTACCCTAACCCAATCCTCCCTCCCTCTTGGTCAGTTTTGGCATGTTAAGGGGTCCCAACCCCCCTTCTTCTTGACTCCTCTCCCTCCATGGTGCCTCTCCTTCAATTACAAGGTAAGATTTTAGGGTTTTTGTCCATTTATCATCCTCTCTCTTTCCACTATTGATTTCAAGGGGTTTCTTGAGGGGTTTCTCTTTTTTATAAACCCTAATGGATAGGGTTTATATTTGGATCTATTTTATTGATGTTTAGGGTGTACAGATTGATCTTCTAGGTGTTTTCTTCCTTCTCCAAGAGATTCATCACTTTTGCACACCATTTAGGTCGGTGTATCCATGTTTTTCATTTTCAATGCATTATGTGGAGGCTTGGGTTCTTTCAATTAATCCATAAACATGATTTTAAACTTTATAATGCACATGGTTAGGTTATTGTAGTACTTTATTGTTAGTAGAAATTGTTAAAAATGGGTTTCAAAGTGATTATTTATTTATGCCTATATATATATACACCAAATGTGTTTGATAAAATGGTAATTGAACTATTAAAGGTAAAATTTGATGATTTGAGTGGTGTTTCCCTTAGAAATTTTTATTAAATTGATTGTATTGTGCTTTGGATTGATATGTGGAACATGGTGACTTTTATAGTATGGTTTTAATGTTTTTTATGGAGGCTCCCTTGGTTTATAAAATGTTTTTTTTTCACCCTTATAAATTATGTAGAGTTTTTGGGTTTGGTTTGAAAGTAAGTGGTGTTTATAAAAATGGTTTTGGGTTTTTTTCTTTAATATTAGAGTGTTTTTTCATTGGATGTTGGAAAATCTATGGCTGCACAAGTTGTAAACATGGATATA
This sequence comes from Viscum album, assembly GCA_963277665.1. Taxonomy (NCBI): domain Eukaryota; kingdom Viridiplantae; phylum Streptophyta; class Magnoliopsida; order Santalales; family Viscaceae; genus Viscum; species Viscum album. The sequence continues at coordinate 418,541,773 of OY728139.1, read as the reverse complement.
CATTTAAATGAAGATAGAACTCTAAAACACTTTTCCCTTAAAATTTTATCATCTCTTATTCCTCCCCTTTTCCATAAAATGGTTTCATGATTTCCAAATGGGGAAAGTATTGCTTCAAGATATTTGAAAATGTAACTTTAAATATGTTCCTCAAGGTTTGGCTCGTTTGGCCTTAAAAAATGTTTTGGTGAAAGATTAAAAAGGGTAAAGGCCCATTTGGAAAGTGATTTATGGAAGTGGAATTTCACATTATTTTGGAAATGGTTTTTGAATTTTTTTGTAAAATGCATTTGGGTATGTAAAGTTAAAGGTTCGTTTGAAAAACTATTTTGTTTTTAATGAAAGGGTTGAATGTTTATATGTTGTGATGGCCCGATTGGAACCTTTGATGATGTGATATATATATATATATAGGGGGAACTTCTATTAGTAATTTCCCAACATGGGTTATCATATAGGTGGTGTACATGTTTTGGGTAGGCAAGTGTGGTGATGGAAAGTAAGGTGAGTCACGTGTGTGAGGCCCTCCTACTTACACATTATACTTTTACCATGGGTTACTGGGTGTCTTTTAGAGGATTGAGTAATGGTTTATTATCATCCCCAGTTAGATAGGTTGGTACCCCCTAGATTTTCTAAGAGTACGGGTGGGTTGTTCCACTGGATTGGTCAATTGAGGGTGTCCAGTTGGTTATAGACTAGGGAGATTCACCATATAATGGAAGGTGATTCCAAACAGAGTACGTTCATGGGTATCTCTAGGGATGTTTAGGAATATCCCATGGTTACTATCTATATCTACTTTTTTATCTTCTACTACATCTATTTTCTTATTTATTTTTCCTGTTTATTTTTTTTCATATCCCAGTATTGTTTTTCTTGGGTTTTGGTATGGGTTGTGGTACTTAAATGGTGACCCATTTTGAAAATAGAGAGGTCATGTGCATTGTTTTAAAAAGAAAAGTAGTGTTATTTATTAAAATGAGAAAACCATATTTTTATAAATGTATTTCAAACTAGTGATAATGGATCATTTTTAGGAAAGGAAACGCATGGATTCTTTGGTGGTTGTCTACTAAACTGTTTATATCACACCCTACTTATACCACTCGTTGTCGGTAGACCTGATATGTTTTGCAGGTTCTCCTTCTTGTTCAGGTTCTCTGGTTTGAGCTATATCTTATAGCAGTTTGTTTCTATGGTTATAGGTGACCAATAGGTCCCAAATAGATCGTGTTGGTATCAATTCAATTTAGCTTTGTTTCAGTTCCAGTTTTTTTTCCATTCAGTTTTTTTTATATCTGGTCCATCTTTTTTATTTATTTGAGATTTAGTTGTTAGTTTCAGCTTCTTTTCTAGTTTAGTTTATTGATCCTAGTTTTTGGCCTAAAATCATTCCCACTTATGTTGTTTTGATACCCGACGTTAGTTTCCAGCCTGTGGGGATTAATAATTCCCTTAAATCCATGATGTTAACTAGGTCAAGTGTCGGGTCAGATGGAACTCCGGTTTGGTTTGTGAAATTTTCACTAGATTACAAAAAACCCCAATAAATAATGATGTAATGTGGGTGATTCTTGATCGAATTACCAAATATTCACATTTTCTCTCTATAAGGGAGATTCTTCCACTATAGATCCTTACAAGAATCAATATTAATGAAGTTGTAAGACTTCATGGAGAACCTCTCTCAATTATTTATAATTTTGAACCATGATTTACATCAAAATTATAGAAATGTATCAAGAAATCTTTGGATAATAAGCTTCATTTGAGTACTTCTTATCATCCTCAAACTAACTGGTAATCAGAAAGGAATATCCAAACTTTAGAATACATGTTGAACTACTTTCAAGGTATGTGGGATCAGTATTTATATTTGGTGGAGTTCTACTACAACAATAGTTTCCATTTTAATATTAAAATGGAACCATATGAATTATTGTATAGAAAGAGATGTCGTACACCCACTTTTTAGGATGAATTTGGTGAACAGAAGCCTGTGGGCCCAGATCTTGTATAGGAAACAACATCAAAGGTATATACTATTCAAACCCATATCAAATAAGCTCGAAGTTTGAAAAGGATCTATGCTAATAATTTAAATAAGGATTTGGAATTTCAAGTGGGAGATCAGGTTTTCTTAAAAGTATCTCCACAGAAGGGTGTTATAAGATTTGTGAAGAAAGGGAAAATAAGCCCCAAATACATTGGACCTTTTGAAATTTTGGATATAATTGGATCTATGTCTTATTGTTTCGCAATTCCATTTAGACTTTCTAAAGTACACAATGTGTTCCACATCTCTTTGTTAAGGAAGTGCATGTCAGACCCAACACATGTACTCACTTTTGAAGGAATATAATTGGAACCTCATTTATGTTATTATGAAGAGACAATCTAGATTATAGGCACTAAAGAATAGGTTTTGAGGAATAGGATGGCTCGACTGGTAAAGTTACTTTGAAAAAATCATAAAATTAAAGAGGCAACGTGGGATCCGGAGGAACTTATGATGAATAACTACCCAAATCCATTGATGAGGTGACATTCTTGAAATTTCGAGGACAAAATTTTTATAGGAGTGGAGAATGTAATGACCCAGAATTATTTCAATGATATTTCCCTTTTTATGTCTATTTAATATATTATAGATCACATAAAATCACTTATAGAACATAATATAAACTTTATAAATGAATAATGAATGAAATAAGAGGTGTTTCTAGAATATAAGGAACCTATACCAATGAAATAGTAACCTGAACTTAAGAATAGTAATGTGGCCCTTATGAATAGTTAATTCGCCAATAGAATATTAACATCACTAATTAAAGTATAAATAAAATTTATCCATCCTATAAATGAAAATATGATATAATTATATCATAGTATAAGTAAATAAATATTTTAAAAGTTAATTATTAAGTGTTGGTATTTTTGTGAGTCATAAATAATTAGTTAGAATTTTATATTTAATAAAATTATATAAAATAAAATTCATTTTCATAAAATTTATTAACAAAATAATATTTTTTTGTCTCATGATTTTAGGATAATTTTATGGGACCTTAGTTAATTTTTCAGAGTGTTATAAAATTAGTTATAATTTTAAAAACTGTACTTTTTGAGTAAATAATGAATTTAATTAAAAATTAAATTTCTCATTTTTTAGAAAATTATTTTCATAAAATGGATTCTATTTTTTAATTCTACGCATTGAAAAATGGTTAGGGTTAATTTTTAGGATTTCTCTAAAATACTTGAATTTTTGTGAATAGAAAAATATGGTAATTTACGGTATAAATAAATTATAAGTTAAATAAAATATTACTTGAGTCATCACTAATGTAAGAACCATAATATCAAAATTAAATTCCTTATTTTAATATATTTTATGATAAAGATCAAACTATTCATAGTCTTGAGCCACAATAATAAACAAATGAATTAAATATTCAAAAATCACCCCTCTCCTCCACTATAAATACGACCCCTCACCACCCTTTCTCCTTACACCTTAAAAACTTTGAATCTTGTAAAATTTCTGCCCAATAATTTTAACAAGCATCTCATACATTTACAAGATCTCTTTTTCTCATCAAAATACCAAAACCATTTTTCTAAGGAGGTTCTCAAGGAGGAGAATTCAAGAGGTAAAATCCTCTTCCTTTTCCTTTTAATTTCTTTCCAAGTTATTTTCTTTTAATATTCTCTCCTCCCCTACCCTCATACAAATAGAATGATAAATCTAGTACCTTACATATACTAGAATATTATTATGCTAATTTAATAATCCATCATCAAACTCCTTTCTCACTCTCTTTTATTTGAAAAACAAAATCATCATCCGTGAGGTGCTGATTTACAACATTCATGGATGATAGATTTTTATTCTTTAATTTATCCTTCAAGTCTGGTAATAAATCCATTTTTATGGTTAAACCATAATATAATATATTTATTATAACCTATTTGATTTTATAGAACTAGTATATATACATAATATTAATTCATACGACAAAACTAGTTCGAGATGATCGAAAAACCACCAAAATAATCTAAATGATTATCACTAATGTTTTATCTAATTAATCATCCTAATACCATATAAACAAATGAATTATATATCCATCTAATCTTATATAAGTTAAATAATATCATATAAATTAAATTCTGGATAATTATACCCATTCCACATGAACTATCATACTCGTATATACCGATTGTGAAAACCAAGTAAACAAACGCTCCCGGGTGATAAAATTATATCTTATAACTCATAAAAAATTCCATAAATGAACTTAATAAAATTATAATAAATCAAATAATTATATAAAAGGTTATTAATTAATTAATTAATGGATTTAATTTTATTATCCAGGACATTAAGTTCAACTAAAGAACATATTTGGACATAAGGTAAGGGTTTTCTTCCCGAACCTTCATTTTCATTCGGGTTATGATTTCTCCCTATTTAAACCAATATAATTATTCATTTTTTTATAAAATTATTCTAAATTCTGTGTATATGATCCAAACTCATGTATCATGATCAGTTCATCTTTCTTTTATAGGTAATTACAAGTTTTATAAGTCTCCCTTCTCAATTATTCCCGATACACAAGCCCTATTAAAGGTAAATTCTTGATTTATTACTCATTTTAAAGTACCATACATAATCAGTTTTAAGACACCATTATTTTTATAAAATCACTAATATTTTCATGGAAAAATATATTTATTCATTTATTGTTTTATACAAACAATCATGACAAACAAAAAGTATTTTTTTCTAAAAGAACTCTTCTTTGTAAAGTAAAAAATGGAATTTATATCAATAATTTCTTGATGATTTTATTAGAGTATTTTCACTTATTTAAAAACCTATTTTGAATTTTATTAATTATTGAGATTGATATCTTATGTTTATCATCGACCAAATTTTATTAAATTTTTTATGATCAGTTTGACTATGGATGTGATATCTTGATACTATTCACCATACTACTCAAAATGGTTAGTGATTATGCTTACAGATTGGGAAAAGTTATTTACATTTAATATGTATATGTTTTTTTATATTTAATCTCATTCATATGAGGAATTAATTCAACTTATTAAGTTATGGGGGGACCCTAATACATCCCCTTGATTCATTGGTAGGTCTCCTGAGATAAACTAGACTGGTTTTGTAACCATTATGTGTGGTGTCTTGGTTGACTCCTTGACGGTATGTTTATGATGTTTGGTATTATGAATTCCCTAATTATGAAAATAGTAATTGATATTTCATTTGATTATTATACTAGTAAAATATAAATGGTTATGTTTTAATATGGCATTATTTAATCATAATTTATTCCTACCATTTTATGCTCAAGATTATATTTTAATGGCATGTGTTTTTATTTATTCATCATGCCTTATTGTTTATGTTTATGATATCTTCCATTGTATTGTTTACCCTTACTAAGATTTTGGGATCACCCCTTTCTTATGTTTTATTTTTCACCAGGATGTAAAGATGTATATTATGAATGACTTGAAGGGATAGTCTAGGAGTTTATGGGTATTTCCAATGAATTTTCTATGTTGTTTTTACTTTCAAGATGTAATGTAAAATTCATGTATTTATTGTGGATTCCAAAAATACTAAATTATTTGGTCCTTTGAGTTGTGAATTCCTTGTCTATTATATCGATGTATTAATATAAGGCATTGGATCCAAGAAACTGGGTCTGGCATCTTTACATAGAGGATAGAATTAAATCATCTATATTAGTTATGCTTATATAAGTAAAGAGTGGGATAAAGCCTGCCTACCTAGATCCACCACCTCTTAATTCATACCTAACCGTTTATTGTGAGTTGTATGTTGGGGGTCCCTATATATGTGTTATTATATATAGAATTGCATATCATTTGGGGGATTATATACATCATCAGCTTATATTTTCAGATCAGGTAATAGGAGCGGTACATGATATTATTGATCTAACTGCTCAAGTGTCGCTGCCTACTGAGGAGGTGTTCATAGTTGGATAGAGTATTGGTCATTTTGTACACTGTCTAGATGATCTTTTTTCCCAGGTGACAAATGAGGTATACATTGTTTTTAATTTTTTATTTATCATTAAATTTAGAATTACTTATAATATTTTTTCCCTTAACTTATATAGATGTATATGAAATTGAAGAAATCACTACAAAGGAAAGAAAAATTTAAGGTTCTGATACCTTTAGATTCTCCTCAATAAGCTAATTGGGTAATAAAGTTATCACACATTTTTTATGTTAAATAATTATTATCATTTTCTTATGACTACTGATGTATGTGGAAGATATTATACATTGAATATTTTTTTAAAAATCATAGATGTTTTAAAGGATGATCAGCTTAGTGTACTTCTATTGCAGTTATTTTCCATGAAAGTAAATTTCAATTTTTAATTTATTTACATTATGTAAACATATAAAATATTGGCTTAATTAATTACTTTTCTAATTAGGTATCTCTGTAATCTTTACATCTAATATTATTTCACTTTTGTTTATGGTTTTATATATCCATAATACATTTCAATAGTGGTGAAATAATTGAACCAATAATCTAGAATTGAATATATATATATATATCATAAAGATTAAAAAATATGAAAACTACACGTTGGTTTTTTTCCATTCCTTGATTGGTAAGAACAAATATATAATTATGAACCACTATTAATTATAATATTATTAATGCTAAATTTTTTATATTTTAGTAGACATTGGATGTTATACATATTTTTTCTAGAAGAATGTAAAGCATATTGGTTTTGTTCTTTATTTGGTGGTGTTCATAGAAGATTTATCTAGTTATAAAAGAAGTTTTATTCTATTCTTTTAGTTATTTAATATTAAATTTTTCATTTTTCATTGGTTTTGATAATTAATATTTTAAATTACATAGGTCATGAATTAATTTCAAAAAGGTTCATTATCCAATAGTGGAACCATAAAAAATTGAATATGTGGAAATTCAGGTATCTAACTCTTATACCAATAAATAACTATTTTTCATATATATCTAATGTTTTTATTTTTAAAATATTCTTTCATAAATTAAGTGTCATCATCTAAAATGGTATGTTCAATGCTAATATTATTTTTTATGATTCATTTATGATATCATCACAAACAGAACAATAATATATTTTGAAAATGTTAGTTTCATTATAACACTTATAATTTAAAAAATATGTTATTTTTTTAATTTGTAACACTTTATTTTTATGTTTTTGATAATTTTTCTCCATATACATTAAATGATTTAAAACACATTCAAAATTTATTTTTGGAATATTTTCTATGTTTAACTAATTTGGATTTTTATTTAAATTTAGTTTTATATTTGTAAAAATTATTATAAAATTTATGAATTGATTTTTCTACTCTTGCTCTGTTTTTGATTCCTTTTACTTCTTGTGGTTTTTCATTTTTAGTTTTCATGTGTGGGTTCATGTTCTTTTATACTGTTTGAAAAAAATCAGCTTTCCACCTCGATTTTATAAAAAACTGATATTGAAAGGTATATCCTAATTGGATTTCAATATCTGTTTTACAAAAATCCAATTTTTAAATCCTTCCATGAGGACTTTCCACATTGGTTTTTATATAAAACAAATGTTGAAAGCCTAGTTTAAAGGTTGTCAATGTTATTTTTTAATAAAAATTGATGTTGGAATCCTTGCATATTTTTCCTTTTAGAAGGGTTTTTAATATTAGTTTATAAAAACTAATGTGGAAATTTCCACTTTCAATGTCTCATATATTAACATCACTTTATAACAAACATTGAAAATTTCAAAAAACTAATATTTAAGGATTTTTTCCAATAGTTCCCATCCAGATTCCACATCATTTTGGGTTTTATGGTGACACCCACAATCATCTCTACCCAACTATATACATTCACTCAGGTCAGACTATCAATGGGAACCCCTAAGGGTTACCTGGGTTAGTACAAGGAAGAGGCATCCCACTTGGGATCCTTAGTCACAATTTAATATCTCAGGTAAATTCATGTCACTAAAAAGTATTTTTGCAACTATATTGTGCCTAAACACAACACAACCTCAAAGGCCCTAGGGCCATACTGCAATGATATCAATTTAGTGAGATATGTCTCACATCCCATCACCAAGTACAAGTTTATGGCAGGTCATTCCACTCACTCAACCCATATCTAATTTTCTTATGGTCCACACACTTAGGATAAACACACCTCATAGGTCATCACGTATACCTCTAGGTTAAACTGTCAGAACTCATCACAATACCCCCTCTTGGAGGTGTCTCTGGGGCCCTAGAAAAAGGACACAATATCTCATACTCCTCAATTAAACTAGGATCACACCTCAAGGGGGTCTATGTATCAAGGGATAACCATATGAATCCTAGAATCAGGTATCAATGGTCTAGGCTAACAACATAGTGAACAAGTTCTAAGTGTCCTTATCACATTTTCTAATTCATCAATGAATGACATTTAAAATTAAACATTTAATTTACATTAAAAATTCAAAAAAAAATTAAATGGATCCACTATCTCAATGGCATGACTTCTCATCACATGCATCTTAAATAATATACATTATACTATAGGAGAAGTATTGAGGACCACCTACCTCATTCATGAAGCTTTCCAATTTTAATTCCAAGGGTTGGAAGCTCTTATAAGGCCCATCCATGCCTCGTCCAAGTCTATTCTGACCCCACATCAAATATTGAGCCACTAACTCAAGACAAACATAAAACACTAGTTAATTAAAATATTTATAATTAATTTAAAATTTTAATATAAAATAGGAATAATCACCATTTCACTCACTAGAATCCTCGTCACGTCATAATCATGACCAAAATCCCACATGAGGTCCTTAGTGGACCCTCGGCCTCATCCCAAGTATCATTCTTATCATGCATCGTAAATTCAAAGATCAACTTAATTTAACATAAAGTGAAAAAACATAAAAAATCACTGTAGTGACATACCACATCAAAACATTGAGAAAATTTGTATAGATGATGTCTCAATAAATCCTCTTCCAAGGTGGAGTGGAATCTCCATCATCAATTTTTTATTACACCATGTTCTGGTGAATTGGAATCAAAATCCCTAACTGAATAAGAGAAAATTAGAATAAGAGAAGGTGATGTCCAAACAAGTTCAATGGATGATAAATCATACCTTTGATCACTTATAGAATCCACCCAAAACCTCCTCTTAAAGGAGATTAAATAATGGAACCAAGGGGTAAATGAGGCCAGCTTGTGTAAAGGAAGAAGAGGGGAGAAGTGGGGTTACCCCCTCATAAAATTCAAGTAGGTGGAAATGTAAATTCACCCTTTTAAAAGGACATTGGCTAGCTGATACATGCCCACCAGCTAGCTGATGACCACCTAAATAATTAAAGTGGCTTTGGATATCTCACCAGCAAGTCAATATAGAACACCTTGCTAGACAGTGTTGACAACATCCCACAAGGCTATTGTCTATAGCCCATTGGTTGGCTATTGTCATGTTGAATCCAAGCTAGCAGTAGCCACCCTATCCCCTACAATCCTTTTTCATAGTCAAAAGACGTCATTTTGATGTGGTAAAACCTTTGTAATTTCATTTCAAATCATGGTTCTAAATCCACCCCCTCACCAAACTCAAAAATTCAAGTTCCCAATGGAAATTTTCACTCTCATATGAACACAGGTAATTACATCGGACATCTTAATCTTACCATCATAGGCTCATGCCTAGACATATTACATACCTTGAAGTATTCATTCCAAGAATTTATAGTTAAATTGGTAAGGTATACACTAAATTATACAAACTAGTTTTTCTCATTAGACCTATCAATGCATCAAGGGGATATATAATTATGGGCCCCATCCATCACTTAATAAGTAAAATTTATTCATCATATGAAATAAATGAGTAATAATCCAATACATAATCAACATTTCTTAATAATTAATAAACATCCATATTATAATAACAAAAATATCGGATGTCAATGCTTTCCCAAGTAAATAGAACAATATGGATATTTAGGTGAATTTCCCATGATTAACATAGAAACAAAAGGATATTAACAATGTAATAGAAAGCACCCTTATTAAAGGAATGATAAAAAGAAAGTAGTTATGATTAATTTAATGGTGCAGGGATATCAATAGGAAGTAATCCTTTATTAAGGTTCATAAAGATCTTGAGAGTCATCTAAAGCATATCCTTTGGGAGTGTCAAACTAGGTGTATAGTTAGTCACACTAGTTCTACACCAAGTTAAGGTCATATTAATACATAACCAATATTTTTTCAGGGTTATTACCACTAGGGGAATAAGTTTTAGATCTTTTATCCACTTTTTTTATTTAAACATGGATTTCATTTCTAGGAAACTGCATACTCTTTAACAAAATTTTAGGATGTTTTATGGCTATGGGAGTGTTTGAAAATTATAAAATCTTATAAAGGTTGTATAATGGGAGGAAATGTTAATCTCCATTTTATAATATAACATAAAGATTATATTAATGAATGATAATAACATTTCTCATTAAATATAAAAGTAAATGGGAATATTCCAAAAAAATAAGGGTATGAAAGAGGTTAAGAACCCTTATTTTATCATAATAACAACTTCTAAAAAGGATATAATGAGATAGAATAATTAATATATCATTAATAATATATAAAATGGATGATAATACCATATAATAATAATAATTTTTTTATATGAAAAGAATTTTTGATGAAATTATAACAAAAGAAATGCAATTAAAAATAAAACAGGAGGATTGGAAACCCTTACTTCAACATAATAACAGATTAGTAAAAGGATATAATAAGAGAGAATATTTAATATATCATTAATAATATATAAAAAAATATATTACCATTTAATAAAAATCATTTTAGTATATGAAAATAATTTTAAATGAAATTATAAAAAATAATTTCACTTGAAAAGGAAAAAGGAGGGTCAAAACTCTTACTCACAAAGTATCTTCTTAAAGATTGAGAAGAACTCCTTAGAACCTTAGAAACTATATTTAGAGACTCTAGAGAGGAAAAATGAGAGGGAATTCGTGCTCACTGGCTTTGGGGTAGAGAGGTATGGGAGAATGGGTGGAAATAATATTCTTTTATAGGTGAAAATAAGGGACATTTCTTGGAAACTAAAGTTAAATGAGGGGTAAATATGGAACCATATGGGATTTAGGTGAGTTAGGTAAGGTATTGTAATGAACCAAACTATATTACCATCTAAAAAGGTATCTGATCCAATTCTACACTGACCTAACGAGCATTCCTGGTCTCCATGGGTCGGTGAAAATCACCTAGGAATCCAGAAAAAACCTTGGGGAACGATTTCACCCACAGAAGGACAACAATAATTAAAGTAAACTATGGAAACAACATTAGATAAACAAACTGGTACAAACATATTATCATATGAGGAGACTATACAAAAAATTTAAGAAAAATAAAACTACAAAAACTCGTCTCCTAGTGGTCTAAAACCTGTCCCAATCCACCTACCCTAGTCAAGCCATGTGTAAACCCACAAAGGAAGATGAAAAGAGAACAGGAACCTGGTATAAGGACATAAAGTCTAAAAACACTAACTGTATAAGTTGGGTGTGATCTATATATCCCAGTAGGATTTCACCAAGGATTCCATGTAGTTACTTCGTATGGTAACTCAAATATTTTAAAAGAGGAGTACAATCAAGTGAGTTCAATACTTTACATTTTATAAAGGAAAATAAATCCATAGAAATCATTTTACAATGGAGTTGGGTTTAAAAAAACGTTTAAATATTTCAACATAATTTACCAAACTAAAGTTGGAAAAAAATTCATTTCATCATTTGAAAACAAAACCTTTTTTGGAAAATCTTTGAAACCCATTTCACAATATAGAGTCAAATAAAACACTAAAATAAGAACATACACCTAATATCAAGATTTTTATAAGATTAAAAACAACAGAGTTAAGGTGAATCACTTCAAAAAACAAATCAATCAAGAGTGGGAATCAATCATGCAAGAAAATATAGTTCCAAGTAGTGACAATGAATGTTGTTATGTATTGATTATCATGTATATGGATTTCATGGGTAAAACCTAGATACAATATTGAGTCCACCATAACTAATATAATCAAAATACATCATGACTGATCACCAAGCTTACATATAGCCTCATGGGTCTCAAGAAAACCAATTCCATGTACACTCATTTCTTGGTCTCACATCCATAGATTGAACCTTACATGTTCTCTATATATCCACTAGATGGGGAGTTATTATACTAGAAAAGAATAAATCTAGGTCATCTCATAAAAATACCCAAGTTACCATGTCTATTCAAAGATATGAGTGAGATAATTAGGTTATGAGGATTACAATGGGGATCCTTATCAATATCAATCACAGGTTTATGCCTTCAACATTTCAATCATGGGAACATACCCTCAAATAACATCTCACTCTTACCCTTGATCTCTCAAAGTAAATAGTCCCTTTTTCAACACCCATAAATGGGAAGTACAAAAATCAAGAAAGTTATATTAATTGATTATTACAAGAGAGGATCATCATAAAGTGTCAATCGGTCTGTCAAACATCATCAATTCAATTCAAAACCTTTTCTTCAATTCACCCTTTAAAAATAGTAATCATACCTTCTTCCCTTCACAACCATCATCATAATTTCAAATGGGCCTTTAAAAAAACATTTATTTCAATACAACATAATGGTATTCAAGGAAGTTTCACAATTTAAAAAGGCATAGGGTCATTTCAAAACATAGGTTTACACCCTCTTTCCATGTGAATAAATCACTCATTTCAAATAACCCAAGAATGAAAATTTCAAAACAAGGGGAAAATATTTTAAAGAGGGATCTTGGTAATTTCATAAATTCAAGCAATCAAAAATCTATGGAAATAATCATATATTTCAACCCATTTCATACAAGTCAAACAATTTCACTTTATAAATAAAAAATAGACCTATGACCTCACTTTCCATAAGGTAAACTTGAAAAATATTTGAAAGGTAATTAAAATCAATACAACATTCATCAACTTATAAACTATAAGAAGGAACCCATTCCATGTTCAATTTATTTAAAAAAAGGACCAAGGAGGATTTCATAAGGAAATTAAGGATCAAAAATTATGGAACATGTGTTATAAATAGGCACATATATATAAATTCTTATATAAAATTTAATTACAAAATGAAGGAAAAACATAGAAATACCTACTTTGAAAATCTATAATACAACCACAACGGATATGATATGTTTCACCTCTGATGGATATCACTGAATATAGGAAGAGGGATCTCAAGATAAGTGATCAAATATCTTATATCTACAATTCCACATCAATAATAATTCATTTAAGGAATCACAAGGATGTTTTAGCCTCTAGGAAGAATGAATCCTGATAAGAGAAGAGATTGGATTCCAAGAGGAGAAGAATTTACAAAAAGAGGATCACTACTTCAATTGGTTCTTCGATCAACTAAGAAATGAGGTTGGGATATCCAAAACACCTCAAGAGGGATCCCAAAAACCAAAGGATCAAATTATTTTCAATTAGGAGGTGTTTGGTGGGGGTAGCGAGATTTTAATTACAATTTTTAGGGAATTAAAAACATGTTCACATGTTTTTCTAGGTAGGCGGCACGATTAGTACTAATCATACACCTAACCATCTTCCTAACCATGTGCCCCAAACAAAACTACTAGAAGAGTTACATGGTTTGGATATAATTTTTAACAATTCATGCACTAATCGTGTTCCCCCACCTAGACTACTGGAAGAGGTTTCATAGTTTTTCTACACAATTTGAAAAATCATTATCCAACCATGCACCCTCCTATGGATCTCCAAAAAAAGGTGCACAATTTCTTGGAAAATGCTGAATGGTTTTCACTAACTATGCACTAATTGTGATTAGGCCTATAAACCTTTAAAAATCACCATCTTCCTCTAAAAAATCATAGAACAAGTTCCACACAAAGGAGAATCAAAACAAAGGGTCCAAATCAACTGAAAATGGTAATGGGATATTACATTATCCCTACCATGAACACTTTATATCCCCAAAAATATTTAAATATGAAATATAGAACAATATGACATAATAGGAACTCCATCACTAAACTTTTGAGGTGGAAGGTCTGTGGTCCAAAAGAGAGACTTTCCCAACAGATGACATCATGTACAACTCCAACATTAACTCACCAAGATCATTACAAGCTTTCAAAATAGAAAAATACTAGAGACATAGCCTAGGTATCCCCACCATTTAAAGAATACAAATATGGTGTAATGTGAGAGAAACTTGTCCCTTCAACCCTAACGAATAGATTCAACCAGACACCATGGAAAGACATCTTGGATCCAAAACCAAACTCTTAAGGGAACGACACAATGGAACACTCCAATGATACCAGAAGAGAAAAGTCTATAAAGATCCATCTATGATCAAACATCCACAAGAAAGGCATGAAAACAACAAGGATTTCTACCCCAGGTATGTACTCGATGGTAACCTAGGATTTTTAACACTGAGCCTCATCCCTTGATGGGCTCAAAAAATCACACTCTATCACCTTTGGGTGTCTGGTTCATTAAGAAATCACATCATCCTATTTAACTAAGTACATTCCCAAGGTCCATCCAATTACATCTAGAAATAGCTCAAACATCATGGTAAGTTCACAATAGGGAATTATAATCTCATAAAGGATATCATTCATCAAATCAAAATTTATCTATAACCACCAAGGAAAAACAATATTATACCAAATAAAAACATACAACACAAAAAGTATCTAGAACCAACCATAGGAACATATCCATGAAAGGAAACATAAGGTGTTTTAAAGAACTAAAACCCTCAAAAATCTTTAGTTTTCTTAGTACAAGATTCCACTACATAACTAGGATAACAATGAACATCAAGGAACTAAATTAATTATAAAATTAAGGTTATGAATTCAAGATTGCACATTAAAAAGGAACAACCACATAGGTATCAAGAAAATTAAACCAACAAGATCACAACCAAGGTCAAAAGTGATCATCCACAAAGATTCCAAAAAATATATATAAAGATCTCCAAAACAAAGGGTTACCAAAAATAGAAAATTCATATTAAGGAAAAACTCATGAAGTTTCCACTATGACATCAAAAACAACAAGCTAGATCAACATCAACCATCACCAAAAGCTCCATCACCCCCCCCCCCAGTGTGGAAATATTCACTCTGTGGCCTATTGATGGAGCCTTGTTATCTTGAAACATATTCTACCCCACATTCAGGATTTTTTTGATCCCTAACCAAAACATTCCTTTATGGTATCCCAACTTATAGAAAATATTAAGAAGACCCAAATGCCCACATCGTTTACAAACTCTCTGATATTTTAAACACAAATTCTTAGGATGACTAAGTGCTCCACACTAGAAGAACATGACATTACTTTTATTCCCCTAAGAATATTTTCCTTCCTCAACCATGAATGAGGAATTATTCCATTCATTTCATTTTTCTAACTCCACTTCAGCTGAAAAGGACCTTTCAAGAATCTATGAATAAGAGGTCAACCATACCATAGGCATAGCGGTTACAAGGTCTGAATGAAAACCTTTTCTAAAACAGATATCCTTAATAAAGGTTTTACCAAAAAACTGGGTAAGAAACATACCAAACATGATAATTTCTTGGAATAAGACACAACCAGTCTCTCGTCTTTACTGAAACCCACAAACTCAAAAACTTTTTCATTATTTATTTTCTTAGGATACTTCCACTAAATGAATACAAACTTGAATAATTACCAAGATATTCTTTCTTGAATATTAGAGGGAATCACAACTTCCCACCACTCCTGGACAGGTCTCTTAGATATGGAGTTGATCTATTTGACCTTAAGAGCATCAAGATTCTTGATAGAATCAAATATTACGTCAACTTATTCAATCCACTTTACTACCTCAAGAGAACCTAATTCACCTTTATAAGAAGGTGTTTTCCAATTCAATAAGTCTCTAATGGGGTCTAAATTCTAGAAAGTCTCCATATCTACCACTTGTTTAAGATTTTAGGTAGATTCATCAATGTGAGACACCACTTCTAGAAAATATAAGGGACTACTCCAAAAACTAAACTAATGAATGAACTTTTTATATTTCAGGGAAAAAATATTGGGATAAATTTATGGTCATTACAAAACACAATTTCATAAAATCAAGAGTAAAACAAAATTTGAAACAAAATACAAGAAATCCAAAATATTTCAAACAAGAAATAAACCACTTTATCAAAGCATCATTGATTTTAAAACACATAAGATTTCACCATTTATAAAACATTACTCTTCCCTTACAAAATAATAAATATTGATATAAATCCATCATATTTTTCAAAAATAATTTACCAACTACTGGAAACTCTTCCATGGTTCCAAGAAAATTAATCCCATTTTTCAATTTCCAATTTCATTCTTATTTTAGATCTATTAAAAACCAAAATTTATTATTAAATTTTTTTAGAACATCACAAAAGAGTTTGAAAATCAGTTCTTCCAAACCAAAAATTTCATAAGAACAAACCTTTTGGTAATTGAAAACACTTTTCTAATGACTCAAAAAACTCATTTTAAGACAAAAGTTTGGCTTTCACGAAGGATTAAAAATAAATAAAAAGTTAATAAAGATAAAACAACCAAACAAGAGCATGAAATAGGCAAAACCCAAGATTTTCATTCAAAATAAGAACCCTCAAAACTAACCGCACATGAGTGGGGTTATTTTGGAAATAAATTGACAGGGAACCAATTTTAGAGTTAAGGTGGAAATATGCATGGCTCGGTTTCGTGGGACAATAAACCACATACCAACCTCACCATAACTCATGGATTTACTTCTAGAATAATAGTAATGATTCCTCATAGTTTACCAGACCATGAAGGCATAGTACATCTCTATTCATCTTTCTGTTCCAACCCAAAACTCATAAGAGTTTACCAAAATCAAAGATAATCTCATCAAGAATCTAAATCTCAATCATCATTAAGAAAACAATATCTCAAAATAAAGTCTCAACTTCCCATCTTCTTTAGTAACTCAAGTATCATCTTGAAGATATGGTGATCAATCACCCACTCATGAACTCCCTATTGAGTCCCGACATGTCCTTAATATCCTTCCTACCATGAAATAACCGAAATAGAATAAGGATTTTCAAGGATATGTACTTCCTTTCAAGGAAATACCTGCTCTAATATCATTTATAATGAATTAACTCATAGTACCATCTAAAGTAGTAACTGATCCAATTCTCCACTTACCTAAAGAGTGTTATTGATCTCCATGGGCTGGTGACAAGCACCTATGAATCTAGAAAAAAAACCTTTGGGAATGATTTCAACCACAAAATGGATAAAAATAATCAAAGTTCACTATGGCAACAACATTAGATAAACAAATTGATACGAATATATCAGGGTATGAGGAGATGATACAAAAACTGAAAGAAAAATAAAACCACCAGAACTTGTCTCCTGGTGTTCTATAACCACCCACTATTTCCCAAGTCACCTACCCTCATCCAACCATGCATGAACCCATAGAAAAATGTGATTAGATATTGAGAAAATTTTATATGAACATAAAGGTTGAAAACACTAATAGTAAAAGTAAGGTGTTAGCTATTGATCCAAGTAGGATTTCATTAAATATTCTATGCAATTACTTTATAAGGTAATTCAAATATACTAAAAGATGATTATAATAAAGTGAGTGAGATAATTTACATTTCAAAAAATAAAATAAATCCATATAAATCATTTTAAAATGGATGTAGGTTTAAACCATAAGTTTAAACATTTCAAAGACATTTACCAAACCAAAGTTGGAAAATATGTCATTTCATCATTTGAAAACCAATACTTTTCTTGAAAATATTTGAAAACCATTTCACAAGATAGATTCATATAATAAAAGAAAATTAATAACATGCACCTAATATCAAGAGTTTTACAATATGAATCACTTCAATAAATAGATCAATCAATAGTATGAATCAATCAAGAAATGAATCTTCAGTGCTAAGTAGTGACAATGAATGTTTTCATGTATCAAGTATCATGTAATTCATGTCATGGGTACAACATAGGTATAATAGTGATTCTACCATAGTGAATCTAATCAAAATACATCATGACTAATCATTGAGCTTACATCAAGTCTCACAGGTCTCAAACAAACTAGTTTCATGCACACCTTATTTCCTGGTCCCACGTCCATAGCTTGAAACATTCATGTTCTCTATGGATACACTAAATAGTGTGTGAGTCTAATATAAAAAAATAAATCTAGGTCTAATTACCCAAGCTTTCATGACTAGTCAAATAGGTGAGTGTGATAATCAAGTTATGATGATTGCAACAGTGATCCTTATCAATATCAATCATGGGCCCATGCCCTCAAAATTTCAATCATGGTCACATTTCATCAAATAAAATCTCACTCTCACTCCCAATCTCACTCAAAGTAAATAATCCCTTCTTAAACACCCATAAATTGGAAGTATAATAATAAATTAAGTTACATTAAGGGATCATTATAAGAAATTATCATAATAAAATTCCAATCGGGCCATCAAACATCATCAATTCAATTCAAAAACTTTTCTTCAATTAAAAAAGTGTAAACATACCTATTTCCCTTCACAACCATCATCATAATTCTAAATGGAAATTTTAAAAAAAAATCATTTCTTTCAAAACATCTCAAAGGATTTCAAGGAAGTTTAACAATTTAAAAAGTCTTAAGGTCATTTCAAAACATGGTTTTACACCCTCTTTCCATGTGAATAAATCACTCATTTCAAAAAAAATCAATAATTATTATTTTAAAACAAGAGAAAAATCATTCAAATAGGGATATTGGTCATTTTATAAATTCAATCAATAGAAACTCTATGGAAAACATCAAATATTTCAACCCATTTTATGCAAGTCAAAGAATTTCACTTCAAAAATAAAAACCAGGCCTAAGCCCTCACTTTCCATAAGGTAACTTTGAAAAAATATTTGAAAGGGAATTAAAATAAATATAGAATTTATAAAATTATAAAACCATGATAAAGAACCCATGACATGTTCAATTTATTTAAAATATGATCAAAGAGGATTTAATAAGGAAATTTGTGATCAAAAATTATAGAAAAAGTGTTATATAGAGGCGTATATCTATAAATTCTAAATAAATAATTAATTAAAAAATAAGTAAAATCATAGAAACACCTAATGTAATATCTATAATCCAATCACAATGGATCCAAGATGTGTCTCCTTCGATAGCGATCATTGAATCTTGGAATAGGGATCTCAAGAGAAGTGACAAATGATACTAGATCCATAATTCCACATAAATAATCCTTGATTAAAATAATCACAAGGCATAAATATCATCTATAAAGAACAAATATTGATAATAGAATAGATTAAAGTCCAAGAGTAGAATAATGTACTGAAAGAGGATCACTACTTCGATATAAGGACTCATCCCTATTACATTACATAATATTGAATTTTAGATAAGAACTCACTTCCATTCACATTGAGGATATTTTCAAGTTTATATATTTAGATAAATAGGATATAATACATACATAACATTACACATTTATATAGAGCGGATACTACAAAAACAGAATCCATTTCTTCAAAAATATAAAACTTTTCAAATAAAACATGTTTTCTTTAACAAATATTGATAAAATTTAACTTAGATTCCTTATTTGTCTTGCACATCCTTATAACCTATGAAAATAATTTAAAAACTTAGTATGAGTACAAAAATATCAATAAGGGATATAAAAATAAGGAAATAAATTATTAGTCCATGAATACTTGTAAATGTATGAAATCATTTTCAAAAACACATACTTGTCACCCAAATATACTTACTTTGTAAAACATAAGATTTCCACAATATTTAAATTGAACATAAATAACATAAATAGAAACATAAATATATATTGTGGCATTACTTATATAATCTTGTAACCCTCTCATCTACCTTATGATTTGTAACTCTCGTGGCTACCTTATAATGTAACCCCCATGACTACCTTATTGTGTAACCATCGCAGTTACACTTAGAGTAACCGTACAACCAACATATAAATTACACATACCCAGTGAATTTGAGGGATATATAGGTCCCAAAAATCATCATAAACAATTCCCAAAAATCATAACACAGTCATAAAATATAAATAATTTCATAAAAACATTGCTTTTTAATTTTTTAAAATAGAATTTTAAATGAGGATTTTAAAAGAAAATACCCTTAAAAATATCATATAATTGAAGTGAGAATTAATAGAGGGAATGGAATATGTATATAAATTGTAAATACACATTATTAAAAATAATATAAACAAAATTAATCACACAAAAAAATTTAATACTGCATAATTAATGAAGTATAAGTTTAACCCAAATAATGGAAATTGGGTTAAGAATTTCCTTACTTCGGGTTTGTCTTATTTCAAACATGTTTAAATATCATGTATAATGGTTAAAAGAGTTCTATTAATATCTTAAATAAAAATATTCATGTTTTTAACACCTTATATGATCATTTCATATCATCATTTCACCCTTTAATTATTTGTATTTTGTTCCATCCATTGTTTTGGGTGCGTTCTTTACATGATTTCCGTGGCTGATTTGTATTTGATTTTATTGTCGTATGGAAATAAAATTTCATAAGTGGAATGAAATGGTATTTATATGCTTAGAAAATATTAAATTATGATATAAATAATTTTGGTTATATGTTATGAGTATGAATCATTAGATAAATCTTTAGTGATATTCGTTTAGATCATTTTGGTGGTTCTTTGATAATCACGAACTCGTTTCATTATATAACATAATATTATGTATATATGTTAACTCCAGAACATTAAAGAGGATGTATCATAAACTTTAAAATCTTTTTCAACAAATAAAATTGTTTTATAACCATTTTTGAAGGAATTAAAGGAAATTTAAGACACATCATCAATGATGTCGGTAAATTAACACATCAAAGACGGTGTTTTTATTTTTAGAATAAGAGGAATAAAAGAGAAATAATGATGATCAATTTTTTCATAAACATGATAAAATTACATAATATATATAATAAATTAGTTTTAATGCCTCTTGGATAAGGGGATGAGAAGAGAGTATAATAAAATAAAATAATTGAAAAGAAAAACCAAGAAAATGAAAGAGTATCTTTACCTCTTCATCTCTTCTCCTTGAGATCCTCCTTAAGGCCCTTGGTTTTGGCCTTTTGGTGAAACCATCAGGTCTTGGACATGGTGGAGTGGATTAGGAAGAGTATTTGGAAGAACTTAGATAATTATAAAGGCTTGAGTGGTGTGAGAGGAAGAGGGGGAGAGGGTGGTATTTATAGTGGAGGAGAGGAGGGGTTTTACATTATTTTAATAATTAGTTTAATATTTTTGATAAAGATTGTGAATTGTATTTATTCAGGTGACCCAAAATAGTAATAACTGTATTTTAGTTCTAACCAATGGAAATTTACATCATCCAATACTCAGGCATGATGCATAAATTCATTTATTTAGCATATTTTGTTAATTATCGTATTTCACTATTCACCAAAAATTTAAGTATTTCAAAAAAATCTAAAAAATTCACCCTAACCATTTTTAGATGTGTAGAAATTAAAAATTAACTCCATTTTTTGAAAATAATTTTATAAATATGATTAATTTGATTTTAAAATAAAATCAGAATTTAATACAGAAATAATAATTTTAAAACTATAACTGATTTTATATCACCTTGAAAAATTAATCAAGATCTCATTATCTTATAACCTTAAAAAAATAAGATTTACTATTCATAAGGGTCATGTTACTATTCATATTACTATTCATAAGTTTGTGTTACTATTCACTAAAAAACAAGTTTGTTATATCAGACTCCAAATAATTTACTGATCACAGCCGTAGATGTCTGTTTTTCGAAATTCAAATCATAGAAGCAGCAAAATTATGTTTAACAGCTATTTTATAAATATTTCCTTAAAAAAAGTGACATTATAAATAGACTCAATGTTTCATGCATTTCATTAAATTTATTTGTAAAACCTTTGGGTGTTATATTCTCCCCACCTTCTAAAAATTAAGTCCTCACAATTTTTTATTTACTTATTAAACAAGTGAGGGTACCTTTCTCTCATAGAATTTTTAAATTACCATTTTACTTCTTCAACCATGTGGTTTATCCACAAAACCTTTACCTATTGGATTACCATATTCCATGATACTTTCTCTCTATGATCAAGAATCTGAATAGATTTCTCTTCATAAGAAAGGTTCTCTTCCAGTTAAACTACTTATGGACTCAAGACATGAGATGAATCTGGTACATACTTTCTCAATATCAAAACATGAAAAACATTGTATACCTGTGATAAACTAGGAGGAAAATATACTCGATAGGAAACTAGTCCAACTTTATCTAGGATTTCATAAGATCTAATGAACCTTGTACTTGGCTTTCCTTTTTTACCAAAACACATAACACTTTTCTATGGTGAGATTCTAAGAAAAACATGATCACCTACCTCAAAAGAAAAGTCTTTCCTCCTATTGTCTGCATAACTTTTTTTTCTTCTCTGAACTATCCTCATGTGTTGTTGGACCATCTTCACTTTCTCATCCACTTCCTCTACTAATTATGGTCCATTAAACTTCATTTCCTCGACTTCATCCCAAAAATCAGGAGTTTGACACTACTTCCCAAACAATGCCTCAAAAGGTGTCATCTGTATACTGAAATGAAAATTTTTGTTATAATAAAACTCAAATAAAGAAATATGATGATACCAACTTCCTTGGTAGTCCATTTAACAATCTCAAAGCATATCCTCCAAATTTTTAATTGTTCGTTCCGACTACCCATCTGATTGAGGATGAAAATCTATACTGGAATTTAATTCTATTCCCAATGACTGTTGAAGGCCCTTCCACTACTGGGAATCTTGTTTTTCCCAACGGTCTTATACCAACGGTTCCAATGAACCATTGGTATAGAAGATTTTTGGCATTATTTCCCAATGGTTTTATCAAACCATTGGGAAATATTCCACTTATGATCCTTTTCCCAATGGTTTGATGAAACCGTTGGGAAAGGTTAATGATTTCCCAACAGTTTTCTTAAAACCGTTGGGAAATCTTCACTTTCCCAATACTTTCCCAATGGTTTGGTTCAAACCTCTGTGAAATCATCCTTTTCCCAATGGTTTTTAAAAACCATTGGGAAAAGATGTCCAGAAATACACAAATCGGGAAGACCTCTTCCAGTCACATTTCTCCCCCAATTTCCAGAACCCCCCTCCCCCAATTTGAAGAACCCTCGCGCGCACGCCCCAGGTGAACTACATCAAATCCGATGAGACTCCCCCATGAGTTTATATGGGATAATTCCAATTTTTCATGTCTTATTGATCATTTTCCACTTATCTTACATATTTATCCATTTTTATTGAAGGTGGAAACCCTAAATTCAATGTTTTAAATGGAGATTTGGTTTGTTTTATTATGGATTAGGTGTATAAGGCATTCCCATTCCTATTATGGGTGGTTTTAATCAAAAGTTATGATGTTGGAACCATTTATGATGTTGTTGTCTCTATTTAAACTCATTTCCCCTAACTTAACATTAAATTCTATATCACATTTGGTTTCTGTTTTTTTAATTTCCAGTTAAGTTATTTGTGGTTGATGATTGTCCCATGTTAATTTTTTTTAATGGTTTGGCATGGAAATTGGGCATTTAATGTGACTTTTCCAAATGGGGGTACCTTGAGAATACTCCAAATATTTGTTAAAAATGATCAAAGAGATTTTATTATTTAAAATGAATTTTGAAAGATATTTCAGAAATGATTTAATCTTGAGGAAAGTGTTTTATTAAAATGGGAATTTTTTTAATAAGACTTGTGTAATGTATTTTGTTATAGTACACTTGTTATGTGACTATGTTTGAAATTTAGTAACACATGAGATAACTGGTGTGTGAGAATGTGTTGTGAAAGAGATTCCATGGTTGGTTCAAGATTATATTTACATTTTGAGCCTATTAATGAGTTGTTTTAAAGATATTTTGAGATATTTACCTATTGGTGTTAAGTCATACAGTGATCATGGGGGATATTAGATGTTTATTGGTGAAAACTGGGATCTGTAGAGGTGGTTCATGACTAAGGCATATAATTAGTGCTAAACGTGTGGATAAACCATGCATAGTAGTGAATTCTTGAAGTGTTTGATGTTTTTAGTTCTTTTTTATTTGGAGTTTATTTTGATGCCGATGTTTCTTATTGATACCTATGATGGGAATTTATTTTAGTTTCTAAATTGGCTGAGACTCCCCCACCATGCATAGTGTATGAAATTCTTTTGGTTTACCTTGATTTGATGACTCCAATAGCTCAATTGTCAGAGTTGATTGTGAACCTGAAGTTGTGGTTGAAAATATATAGAATCATTCATCCATGTTCTCAATTATTTTGGTTTACCTAGAGTTGGGTGGTTAAGGTTGGTACTATTCAAATTGATTTAGTATTGATCACAAATATGTTTTAAATGACTTGATCGTTATGTGAATTTTCAATGTTTATTGGTTGCAGTTTTATTTGAATTGCATTTTCTAATTTGGAATTGAAATGTATTCAAACCTAGTCAAACAATATTTCTAACTTGGTGAACATTACAACTTGTATGATTTATTAAATCCATTCAAGCTCTTCTAAAACAATTGATAGCTAAATTAACAATGAATACCCCTATTCTCTTATATATTTAGTTTTTTGGGTTACACATTAGTTTCCTTTTTCTAATTAATTACATATTTGTTTTCAAAAGCAGGAAATGCATCCAATTAAAGAGAGACAAAGGAAAAAAATGATGGAGAACAATCGTCGAATGGCGGAGATGGGCGTTCCACCATTAGTGCCTGTAGTGAGTACTTTATTTCAAATATATATATTTAAAGAATATATAATGTCATGTGATTAATTTTTTTGTAAACATTTTTGTAGGATCCACCTATACGTCGACAGTTATTCGATGAGGAGTCTAGTACTGGTCCTAGTACTCAGGCCGGTGGTATGAGGGAGGTTTGTACCAGAGGTAGACGTGCAGCTCCGCGCACCTGACTAGACCATGCCCCTCCCACTGACATGTCATCCTTCCCACATTCTGATCTCAGCGTGTCATTAGAGACACACAAGATATTTAGGCCTCCCATGTTTTCTCCACCTTTTGCATATTCTGACCCATCTTTTTCATATCCCATGATGATTCCCACTCCCCAGCTAGAATCTGGTCATACAGCTGTCTCATCTTCTTTTCCTTCTACTTATGTCTCTCTGAGCTTCTATATTCCATCATCTTCGACTCCTGTTCCACCACAGGGTGTTCCATCAGTTTCTATGGATCCAGCGGCACTCAACGATCAGACTAGCGCAGGTATATTTATAGAACCCTAACAAATTTTTATACCAATATTTATTTTCATTATAACATGTTTTGTTTAAATATTTTTTTTTCATTCATTACAGATACATCTACTGACAGGAGGCGGGGGCGGGGGTGTACACGCATGCGTGCGGTGTGGAACCGCCGCACACAGGTAATGGTGGATTACAATGAAGACAACCAAATGGTTGAGAAAACAGGGCAGCAATGTCATATTTTTTTGGCGACGCTTTCCAAATACTCCAACATCATTCTCGTAAGCACGCTATCATAGAGACAATTTCCACATGAGGTCAAGGATAGATCTTGGGCAGAGATATGGGTAAAAAATCTGTTGTATTTAATGCCATGAATTATTTTTGTATTTATATGAATTAATATTTTGGTGTCACCTTCGATTTAATTTTCCCGATGGTGAGGGTGCACGACCGGCTCGTCTAAAGGATTTAGGTGAGATTTGGAGAGCCTATAAGAATGATTTGTATATTGGATGGTGTGATAGAGTTGGCACTGAGTTAGAGGCGGTACCAGTCATGGATGATTATCCTATAGAGCAGTATCAGCAGATGATTACTCATTGGACGACTACTCAGTTTAAGGTATTAATTACATTTGAGTTATTTAAATAATAACTTTCATGTTTTGCATTAATATTATCCTTTTAATTATTGAATTTTATTTTGGAATCATCTGGAAAAAATAAAAAAACATTGATACAAAAATATACCTCCACACACTGGGACGTACTACAATGTCAGGTCATGAGAGGAAGCTGGTATGATAATTGTTTATAAGTTTTATTTACGACTTATGGTTTCTTTTTTTCCTCAATTATTTAATCGTTTTCTAATTTTTTTCATATAAATTTAGTTTTTAATGTCATTGTAGAGGCAAAAACTGAATATTGAAGGATGTGTGCCTCGAGAAAAACTGTTTTGCTCGAGTAGACGGAAAAAGGATGGAAGTACCGTCAACGAACCGACTCAGCAGCATATTGTAAGTTTTAATTTGTTGATTTTATATTTTAATATCTATTTTTTAACTTAATAACATATTTATATTTGTAACAGGATGCTTTAGAGGCCCTCGATGCCCAAGAACCAGACAATTTTGGGCCAACTGATCACTTACATCAGGTGTTGAGAGAGGAGCATTATGGCAGAGTATGCTGCCGACCTAGGATAGCCCTGAAAAAGTATTGGCCCTCCTTAGGTATGAGTTTTAGTTTCACCGAGTTGTAGAAAGTTAGAGAATAGGCAGAATAGGCTGACAAAAGGGCCATAGAGATGGCAGAACAGTCTACTAGGTAAAACAGTGCATTTATGAAATTTATTGAAGTTCTACGTCCAACACTTCCACCAAAGGCCAGCCCAGCTTTTGATGAATATATGTTGTCGATAATTTCTATATATGCTACACCAGGTGGCAGTTCTAGTAGTGTTCAAGATGATGTCCAGCCTGATGATGATGATGGCGAGGAGTTTGATGTGGAAGAGGAGGGAGAGGAGGAGGGTGAGGCAGAGGAGGAGGGCGAGGCGGAGGGTGAGGGCGAGGATGAGGGTGTTGAGGAGGGTGGGGACGATGATGAGGACAATGATGACCATGAGGACAAGGTTGATGATGATGGTGATGATAGTGATGATGAGGGTGATGATGATGTTATTTAGGATTATTTTATTTTTGTATGTCTTGAATTATATGAATGTCTTGGTAAGCTTATTAGCTCATGCTCATCAAATGCATGTGATGATATGCTTTAAATTGAATACAAAGCCTTTTTAAACATTCTCCATGTTATGTGAATTATGCCTTGTTTGATTTGGTTTACTTGTCAATTTTTAGGATAAGACATGGGTTACATGTTAAGGACTCATGGATGGACTCGTCATGCTCAGGGAATTTAGACTTGAAATTCCCAGATGAATGCTTTGGTTTCTAGGTGAGGGCTATTAGGATTCTTTCTATTACTCATGAGTGATATTGGTTTCTTGAAGATAAACTGAGGAGATGTCTGTCTTAAAAGATGGTAATACCATGCCTCAGGTGATACCCGGTCCCCTATGTGAGATACTTGGCAAGAAAGGCTGCCTAAATCCGAGGCACGGTGTGGCCAACACCACTCAAAGTGACGTGTACAAGTCAACCCCGTCTAAATCTGAGGCGCGGTGTGGCCGGGATTTTAAGTGAAAAGAAAAATTGGCATACAGAAAACTGACCAAACACATTCAGATTATGTTGATACTTTATCACAATGATCCATGGGTCATATGTGACATGTACGAGTCAACCTCAGCTCAATCTGAGTCGCGGTGTGGTCGGGATCACTCTAAGTGTCTCTCTTTTATTTAAAACGGACAACATTTTAAGTACATACGGAAAACCGACCAAACACATTCGGTTTCCATTGAAACTTTAGGATAATGATCCATGGGTCATATGTGACTTGTAAAAGTCAACCTCACCTCAGTCAGAGGCGCGGTGTGGCCAACACCACTCAAAGTTTCTCTCTTTTGTTTAAAATGGACTTCATTTTAAGTAAAAACAACAACTAGCATACGGAAAACCGACCAAATGGATTCTGATTGTGTTGATACTTTAGCACAATGATCCATGTAACGCCTCGACCCCAGCTACCCAAAGTCGGTGCATTACTTCGTAACATTGGCATGATCACAAAAGATCAAGTCTCGAAAGACCGATTAGTTTAGTAGCCTTGGAAACACTAGATACATTCATAAATTTTACATTACATCATAAAGTGAAAAAATACAATAACAAAGTCTCCATAGTCCACACTCATATCCTCTTCTGACTATCCCTGTAGGTCATTCATTAAATACTTCTTCACATCCTGGAAAATATTAAAACATTGAAAGGGGTGAGCTCAGATGCTCAGTAAGGATAACAATATTGCGGAAGCTTTCATAAATAAACATAAACATTTAAGGCAATGTATAACTAAAACAAAAGCCTTTTAAACTTGAACATCAACATAATATGGAAAAAGTAAAATGAGATAATGACATCTACTTCTTCACATGGATATTCTACTGGTCGAATAATCACATGCAATATCAATAACCACTTTCATAATGATGGAATGCATAATGCCAGACATTCTGAAACATTTTGTCAAGGCCTCGGCCAAGACGTCTAAAATGATTAAGGCCTCGGCCAAAACCATAAATCAAATTGGGAAAGGGCCTCAGCCAATTCCATGTCTAGTTGTCTCACGAGACCTCCCGATGCATCGAGGAGCTATAGCGGGCTCCACCCGTCAATTATTAAGTCCAATGCATTCCTCATATGAATAGGTTTAAACATATCATAAACCATAACATAATCGTATCACATAAAACATGGATAAAGGAAACATAAAATTTCCAAATTTCAATCACAATATATCAATACAACACATTGATATAATAAAAATTCTTTCAAAACCATTTTCAATACCAGAATAAAAGAAAGTTAAAACTTTGTATTTATTTTTCATTAAAAAAAAGATGGCTTGTAGAGGAAGCCGAAACTCAAATAATGGTCACGGCGGCGGAGAAGTCATTGTCGCCGCATATGTACAGAAAGAAAAACATTCCCTTTTTTCATTTAGTAAAACGCTTCGTATAAAAATATTCCTTTTGAATAAACATAAAAGTCAAAGGGGTTTATACACCGTATAAAAGAAAGTTGTGTATAAAACCAAATATGCCTCAATGAAAGGAGATTGAGACGAAGTCCTTAAAAAGATAATTTTTAAAATAAAATAGATCTATTATGTGTATTCACTATAGGTACACATAAAGAAAGTAAAAATACAAAATAATACATAATAATATCATGACATAATTTGAAAGTAGGAGATTAACCCAAAGAATGGAAGTTGGGTTAAGAAGTTCCCTTACCTTGCGTCTTGTCCTGACTCGAACGTTCTTTAACCTCCTGAATAATAAACTAGAGTTAATTTCTATTTACTTAAGAACCTTTTTCATGTTCATTATTCCTTTTATATCACTTATTACCATGTTATAAACATTATGTAATTATTAAAGTTTATAACGGTCATTTTGTCGATCTTAGGTACTTGAGTCAAAAAGAAAATTCTTATAATTACAAGATGTTCATGTGGTGATATATCCATTATATCCAGAATTATATTCATGATATAGATATCATATATCTCATATATATCCAGTATATACATGCATTTATAATATTACGTAACATTTAGAGGTAAGAAATGAAATGCACCGTTCATGGAGACG
The DNA here is from genome assembly GCA_963277665.1 of Viscum album. Taxonomy (NCBI): domain Eukaryota; kingdom Viridiplantae; phylum Streptophyta; class Magnoliopsida; order Santalales; family Viscaceae; genus Viscum; species Viscum album. The sequence continues at coordinate 418,511,857 of OY728139.1, read as the reverse complement.
GTAAGCCGTACGTACGCATGAACGCTACTTTCATTTCTATTTCGTATTTAATGGAATGATGTTATAATTTTATAAAGTTATAATATAATTCCAGTATAATATAATGTATAATACCATTTACTCCATCCTTTATACATCCCACTTATGGAATTAACGATTCAAATCACTTTGAGGGGGCGGTAGTCCGCACTTCCTAAAATGAAATTATCGCATTTACCCATAATGGAAATCATAAAGTATGCCATAAATGAGAAATAAAGAAGCATAAGGAAGACATAAAAATAATATATATATCATATATGAAAATAGTGTCATCAAAATGGCCACCATTAGAGGTGTTAAAGGAATATTGAACAATCATCGTTTCGTGAGGCAGTATTTTGCCACCCACAGAAACAGTATGTTCTTTAACCATTAGACGAAGGTGTGTGTAAGTGTAAAACAAATACTTATCATAACAACATCCTAGTATATTGTAGATACTGGTGTTGTTACAAAATAATGGAATAAAAAGAGTTTAAGGGGTTGGAGAAGCAAAATAAAACAAAACAACATTAGAGAAGACATTACCTTAAAATCGGGTAACTCTTTTTTATCTGAGCCAAAGGCTTCCTTGGGAAGAGTTCTGCCAAAAGTGAGGCTTCTAAGAGTAAGGGAGGAAAATGGAGAGATTATTTTGGCAGAGGTTGTCCGAGCCAAATGTCTTGGAAGGTGTGAATAAGGTGGTAGTGGTGGGGGCCTTTTATAAGAGGAGAGGAGGGGCACTCTTGGAAAGTAAAGAAAAGTCACTTTATTATAAAATGACTTTCAGATTTTAGAGGTCCCACAAATCTATAATTTTAGGATAATGTGATAAGGGTTAGAAATATACCCATCCAATAGTCTTTGGACAAGTGTAAGCCTTGGATTGTACATTATCTTTTCATTTTATTAAAATCGTTAAATAATGAGGTCATCGCTGCATCATAATGATGTCATAAATAATTTAATTTATTTAATGTATAAAAATTATAAAAAAATACTATGATGTAGGAAATATTTTTAGCTTTCCAATTACTATTTATAGTCAAAAATATGACTTGTATAACCCCATGTAAAAATTGTTTTAGTAAAACATTTCATGTTTGTGTCCTTTTTTTACTTTAACATTAAATAAAAGGTATTTATGTCATTTTCCAACTAAAGTGGATTCATGGGGTCCCCAAGTTGACCCATGGATTGTCTTGTTCGTACATGGCACATCCAATGAGGGTAGGACATGTGTCAAGCTCATCTCATATTATTAAAACATTATTTTTACCTTAAATTACACTAATTACCTCTAATCGCGATTAAGAACTTAAAAGTTACTATTCACCAAAAAATTATTTTAATCTCATTGAACCACATTTTACTTCTTAATGACAACCATGTATGTCAGATTTTTGAAAATCAAATCACAGAAGTGGTAATATTTCATTTAAATGAAAAATCAGTTATTTAACTACCACTTAGTGGTTTCACTATTCATCAAAAATTGAAGTTTTTCAGAACAATGCCAAAATTTCACCCTAAGATATAATTGATATTCCGAATTCAAAAATGATGTCTATTTTATGAAATTCCAAACATATAAGTTGCATTAATTAATTTTATAATTAATTCCCGCTGTCACAACAAATAGCATGTTTTTAAGAAACAATTTATATCAAAAGATTGACAATTGTTTATGTCCAATTTCAAAGTGAAATTAATTCTAATGAACACCATTGGATAAAATGGTAAAAATATATTCAAATTATACTTTAAAACCACTCAATAGTATAAATTATCACTATAAATTATTTTGATTAAAAAATTTGTTTTAAGTATTTTTCACTATTCATAAAAATTTGGAAGTTCTCAGAAAATTACAAAAAATTCAACATAGGCTAATTTCAATATTAGGAATACAAAAATGAAGTCCATTTTGAAATATAAAATTTCTATAAATTTAAAAAGTGGTTATTACTATTCATAACGGCTACTTTGATTAGTTTCGGTGTGTTAGAACTCGAAGTTGCGTACAATGCAAGCTATTGCATTATTGAATGAGAAGCGTATCATGGAAGCTCGGGGTGTTAAATTCTCCCCTCCTTCAATAAATTGTGTCCTCGCAATTTGAAATTTTTCTTGGAAAATAAAAGGTTGAAAATAGAAAATACCTTTGTAGAAAACCCACATCGGAAATAAGGTTAATAAAATTTAGTCTTAATAAGAGGGAAATGGAAATAAGAAAGTCACCACCAAATTATGATCTCGATAAGGAGAACATTGGTGGCAATTAGAGACATATAATTGGAGGGAAAATGTAAATATTTGTAAGGAGTGATTGAGGTCATCAATGACAATCAACTGTCAAATTGAGGGCCTCAAAGCCTTCAATCTATGTTGATTTAAAATATCATCAGTTCAACAAGACATAAGGTATTAGGATAACACATTTTTTTGTTTTAATATCCCTTTACTAAAGTTTAAGAATTAATTTATTCATTGAATAATAGATAGGTATATATATATTTATGCTTGACAATTAGAGTTTCAACCCTTAACTCATCTTTCACTCAAAAAGATAATAGAACTCAAAAATATTATACTTATCCTAATTGTATAAGGTTCCAAATGTTAACACATACCATTTAGATTAGTAAAATTATTTTGTAATAACCAGGGACTTCCTGTAGGCTAGTGGTAGGAAATAAAGGCCTGTCGCACTATGATTGTGGGTTCGATTCCTGCAGCTTTGTCCGACACGACGGGTTATGCCCCACCCTGCAGGTTGTCCTTTTCCTAAAACTATAGTATTATAATATTCCAAAAATAATCTTCGTAAATTTTTTAACCTTAAACAATACTATCCAAAGATCAACTTAATCCACTCCAACCTTTATAGTTATCCAAAATACCTCTGTCCAGACTTTCTCTAAAAGGTCTCTTAATTCCAAAATCAATTTATCAGATTCCCCAAACAAATTAAAGTTTCTCTTTTTGTCACATACTAAAAATATGATTACCTTCATCATATTAAAACCTTACTGAAATCAACAAGTACTACAGTAAAATCCTTATATATATATATCACATTATTCTAATAACCAGAATATAATCCATGAGTCCAAAAGCACCAATACATTAATTATTCTGCTTCAACTGTAGTAACAACATAAGATTTTCCTTGATCCCTTGGCCTTTTCTGAGGTAAGTTTCCCTGACGCTTAGGACATTCATTTGCATAATGACCCATTTCTCTACAATTGTAGCATTCAACTTTGATAGCCTCTTTCTTTCCCTTACAATCACGATCCTGGTGACCTTTTTCTCCACATTTATAACAAACTCTCATTCCTTTTAGGCAGGTACCAGGGTGATTCTTCCCACAATTATCACATAATGGAAAATCCTTCTTTCCCTTTTTCCCTTTATCTGTCTCTTGTTCCACCGTTCTCTTCTTCTCTTGCTTTACTTTGTTGTCATAAGACTTAGAGAATTCCTTTTCTATCTTGATAGCACATGAGACAATATCTTCATATTTTGAGAACGATTGTGATACTAAAGCTCAGCGGAGAAATGGTTTTAACCCATCAAAGAAACGATCAATCTTACCTCTTGGGTTACGTATATAATCTACATCATACCTCGCTAACCTTGTAAAGTTGGCCTCATACTTTGCGACATTCTCATCCTCCTTTTGTTTCAGACTCAGAAATTGCCTTTCTGTATCTGATCTATGGTCATGAGGAAAGTATTTTTCTAAGAAAAGATCTTTGAACTCCCTCCATTCCATATTCGATATGTCATCATCTTCCTTTGTGTTTTGAATCAATGACCACCATTGATCAGCATCTCCAGTGAGGCGGTAAACTACCATGATAACCTTTTCCCTTTCACTACTCCCCAAGGCGTGGAATATTTTCTCTAAGGAGTTTATCCATTACTCAGCTACTAATGGATTTGTACCCCCATTAAATGTTGGTGGTTGTTGCCTCATGAAGCGGTCTAACATTGATCCTCCACGTTGCGGATCAGGGTGCTCCATACGAGTAAGGTTATTATTCATAACCTGAGTGAGTTGTCCCAGTATGGTAATAAGTTGATCAGCACCAGTTGTATCTCCAGATCCACAATAATTATCTTGAGCAGGAGGGCAATCCCTACACGGAGTGCGTGCATTGATACGGTTTCCATTCCTTCCACTAGGCGCCATTTCTAAACAATGGCATAAACTAGATTAGTTTATGAATCAAAATACATAATTCCATACTTATAAAATACTTAACATAAATTGAACTTTTTATGGATATAATCCATAATCATAAAAAGGTTTTCTTTGAGGAAGTATATACTCATAACCGTTCATAGTGGTTTGTAAAGAAAACAAGAATTATCCTAAGCATATACCCCGGGAGTGTCGTAACCAAGAGTGCAGCAAAGCCCGTTGTCGTGCACCAGTTCCCGTTTGAGTCTAGCTCAAAGCGGTGTTTTCGGGTTTTACCCCTAGGTACATCTGTGCCAGAGCCGACTCTACCTGCTCGTATCCAGACAGGGATTTATTGCTTAGAAAACTCACAAAATCTCTATAATACCAAAATTCTAGGAAGTTCTTCTATACTAATCCTTAAAGTCTATCTACGGGCTATGTGCTCTAATCAGAGTTTATCTAAATCTAGCTTCCAAGGTTAGTACTAAACTGCCTCTGATACCAACTATAACGCCCCGACCCCAGCTACCCAGAGTCGGTGCATTACTTCGTAACATTGGCATGATCACAAAAGATCAAGTCTCGAAAGACCGATTAGTTTAGTAGCCTTGGAAACACTAGATACATTCATAAATGTTACATTACATCATAAAGTGAAAAAATACAATAACAAAGTCTCCATAGTCCACACTCATATCCTCTTCTGACTATCCCTGCAGGTCATTCATTAAATACTTATTCACATCCTGGAAAATATTAAAACATTGAAAGGGGTGAGCTCAGATGCTCAGTAAGGATAACAATATTGCGGAAGCTTTCATAAATAAACATAAACATTTAAGGCAATGTATAACTAAAACAAAAGCCTTTTAAACTTGAACATCAACATAATATGGCAAAAGTAAAATGAGATAATGCCATTTACTTCTTCACATGGATATTCTACTGGTCGAATAATCACATGCAATATCAATAACCACTTTCATAATGATGGAATGCATAATGCCAGACATTCTGAAACATTTTGTCAAGGCCTCGGCCAAGATGTCTAAAATGATTAAGGCCTCGGCCAAAACCATAAATCAAATTGGGAAAGGGCCTCGGCCAATTCCATGTCTAGTTGTCTCACGAGACCTACCGATGCATCGAGGAGCTATAGCGGGCTCCACCCGTCACTTATTAAGTCCAATGCATTCCTCATATGAATAGGATTAAACATATCATAAACCATAACATAATCATATCACATAAAACATGGATAAAGGAAACATAAAATTTCCAAATTTCAATCACAAGATATTAATACAACACATTGATATAATAAAAATGCTTTCAAAACCATTTTCAATACCAGAATAAAATAAATTTAAAACTTTGCATTTATTTTTCATTAAAAAAAAGATGGCTTGTAGAGGAAGCCGAAACTCAAATAATGGTCACGGCGACGGAGAAGTCGTTGTCGCCGCATATGTACAGAAAGAAAAACATTCCGTTTTTTCATTTAGTAAAACGCTTCGTATAAAAAGATTCCTTTTGAATAAACGTAAAAGTCAAAGGGGTTTATACACTGTATAAAAGAAAGTTGTGTATAAAACCAAATATGCCTCAATGAAAGGAGATTGAGAAGAAGTCCTTAAAAAGATCATTTTTAAAATAAAATAGATCTATTATGTGTATTCACTATAGGTACACATAAAGAAAGTAAAAATAAAAAATAATACATAATAATATCATGACATAATTTAAAAGTAGGAGATTAACCCAAAGAATGGAAGTTGGGTTAAAAAGTTCCCTTACCTTGCGTCTTGTCCTGACTCGAACGTTCTTTAACCTCCTGAATAATAAACTAGAGTTAATTTCTATTTACTTAAGAACCTTTTTCATGTTCATTATTCCTTTTATATCACTTATTACCATGTTATGAACATTATGTAATTATTAAAGTTTATAACGGTCATTTTGTCGATCTTAGGTACTTGAGTCAAAAAGAAAATTCTTATAATTACAAGTTGTTTATGTGGTGATATATCCATTATATCCAGAATTATATTCATGATATAGATATCATATATCTCATATATATCCATTATATACATGCATTTATAATATTACGTAACATTTAGAGGTAAGAAATGAAATGCACCGTTCATGGAGACGGTAAGCCATACGTACGCATGAACGCTACTTTCATTTCTATTTCGTATTTAATGGAATGATGTTATAATTTTTTAAAGTTATAATATAATTCCAGTATAATATAATGTATAATACCATTTACTCCATCCTTTATACATCCCACTTATGGCATTAACGATTCAAATCACTTTGAGGGGGCGGTAGTCCGCACTTCCTAAAATGAAATTATCGCATTTACCCATAATGGAAATCATAAAGTATGCCATAAATGAGAAATAAAGAAGAATAAGGAAGAAATAAAAATAATATATATATCATATATGAAAATAGTGTCATCAAAATGGCCACCATTAGAGGTGTTAAAGGAATATTGAACAATCATCGTTTCGTGAGGCAGTATTTTGCCACCCACAGAAACAGTATGTTCTTTAACCATTAGACAAAGGTGTGTGTAAGTGTAAACCAAATACTTATCATAACAACATCCTAGTATATTGTAGATACTGGTGTTGTTACAAAATAATGGAATAAAAAGAGTTTAAGGGGTTGGAGAAGCAAAATAAAACAAAACAACATTAGAGAAGACATTACCTTAAAATCGGGTAACTCTTTTTGATTTGAGCCAAAGGCTTCCTTGGGAAGAGTTCTGCCAAAAGTGAGGCTTCTAGGAGTAAGGGAGGAAAGTGGAGAGAGTATTTTGGCAGAGTTTGGCCGAGCCAAATGGCTTGTAATGTGTGAATAAGGTGGTAGTGGTGGGGGCCTTTTATAAGAGGAGAGGAGGGGCACTCTTGGAAAGTAAAGAAAAGTCACTTTATTAGAAAATGAGTTTTGGATTTTAGAGGTCCCACACTTCTATAATTTGAGGATAAGATGATAAGGGCTCGAAATCTACCCATCCAATAGTCTTTGGACAAGTGTAAGCCTTGTATTTTACATTATCTTTTCATTTTATTAAAATCGTTAAATAATGAGGTCATCGCTGCATCATAATGATGTCATAAATAATTTAATTTATTTAATGTCTAAAAATTATAAAAAAATACTTTGATGTAGGAAATATTTTTAGCTTTCCAATTACTATTTATAGTCAAAAATATGACTTGTATAACCCCATGTAAAAATTGTTTTAGTAAAACATTTCATGTTTGTGTCGTTTTTTTACTTTAACATTAAATAAAAGGTATTTATGTCATTTTCCAACTAAAGTGGCTCCATGGGGTCCCCAAGTTGACCCATGGATTGTCTTGTTGGCACATCCAATGAGGGTAGGACATGTGTCAAGCTCATCTCATATTATTAAAACATTATTTTTACCTTAAACTACACTAATTACCTCTAATCGCGATTAAGAACTTAAAAGTTACTATTCACCAAAAAATTATTTTAATCTCATTGAACCACATTTTACTTCTTAATGAAAACCATGTATGTCAGATTTTTGAAAATCAAATCACAGAAGTGGTAATATTTCATTTAAATGAAAAATCAGTTATTTAACTACCACTTAGTGGTTTCACTATTCATCAAAAATTGAAGTTTTTCAGAACAATGCCAAAATTTAACCCTAAGATATAATTGATATTAAGAATTCAAAAATGATGTCTATTTTATGAAATTCTAAACATATAAGTTGCATTAATTAATTTTATAATTAATTCCCGCTGTCACAACAAATAGCGTGTTTTTAAGAAACAATTTATATCAAAAGATTGACAATTGTTTATGTCCAATTTCAAAGTGAAATTAATTCTAATGAACACCATTGGATGAAATGGTAAAAATATATTCAAATTATACTTTAAAACCACTAAATAGTATAACTTATCACTATAAATTATTTTTATTAAAAAATTTGTTTTAAGTATTTTTCACTATTCATAAAAATTTGGAAGTTCTCAGAAAATTACAAAAAATTAAACATAGGATAATTTCAATATTAGGAATACAAAAATGAAGTCCATTTTGAAATATAAAATTTCTATAAATTTAAAAAGTGGTTATAACTATTCATAACGGCTACTTTGATTAGTTTCGGTGTGTTAGAACTCGAAGTTGCGTACAATACAAGCTATTGCATTATTGAATGAGAAGCGTATCATGGAAGCTCGGGGTGTTAAAATCCATGGGTCATATGTGACGTTTACAAGTCAACCCCACTTCAATCCGAGGTTTGGTGTGGCCAAAACCATTCATAGTGTCTCTCTTTTTTTTAAAATGGACACCATTTTAAGTGAAAACAATAACTGACATACGAAAAACTGACCAAACGCATTCAGAATGTGTTGATGCTTTATGAAAATGATCCATGGGTCATATGTGACGTGTACGAGTCAACCCTACCACAATCTGAGGCATGGTGTGGTCGGGATCACTCTAAGTGTCTTTCTTTTGTTTAAAATGGACAACATTTTAAGTACATATGGATAACTGACCAAACATATTCTGATTGTGTTGATACTTTAGAAAAACGATCCATGGGTCATATGTGACGTGTAAGAATCAACCCTACCTCAATCTGAGGTGTGGTGTGGCCAGAACCACTCAAAGTGTCTCTCTTTTGTTACAAAAGGACATCATTTTAAGTGAAAACATCAACTGGTATACGAAAAACCGACCAAATGCATTCAGATTGTGTTGATACTTTAGGAAAATTATCCATGGGTCATTTGAGATGTGTACGAGTCAAACCCGTCTAAATCTGAGTCACGGAGTGGCCGGTACCACTCTAACTATGTCTCTTTTGTTTAAAATGGACAGGATTATAAGTGAAAAGAACAACTGGCATATGAAAAACTGACCAAACGCATTCAGAATCTATTGAAACTTTTGGACAACTATCCATGGGTCATATGTGATGTGTAAGAGTCAACCACGCCTCAATCTGAGTCGCGGTGTGGCCAGAACCACCCAAAGTGTCTCTCTTATGTTTAAAATGGACAACATTTTAAGTACATACGGAAAACCGACCAAACGGATTTTGATTGTGTTGATACTTTAGAACAACGATCCTTGGCTCATTTTTGATGTGTACGAGTCAAACCCACCTCAATATGAGGCTTAGTGTGGCTGGTACCACTCAAAGTGTCTCTCTTTTATTTAAAACGCACTTCATTTTAAGTGAAAACAACAACTGGCATACGGAAAACTGACCAAACAGATTCTGATTGTGTTTATACTTTAGGAAAATGATCCATGGGTCATTTGAGACGTGTACGAGTCAACCCCGTCTTAATCCGAGGTGTGGTGTGGCCGGTACCACTCTAATTGTGTCACTTTTGTTTAAAATGGACAGGATTATAAGTGAAAAGAACAACTGGCATATGAAAAACTGACCAAACGCATTCGGAATCTATTTAAACATTAGGACAACAATCCATGGGTCATATGTAACATGTACAAGTAAACTTCACCTCAATCCGAGTCACGGTGTGGCCGAAACCTCCCAAAGTGTCTCTCTTATGTTTAAAATGGACAACATTTTAAGTACATACAGAAAACCGAATAAACGGATTTTGATTGTGTTGATACTTTATCAAAACAATCCATGGCTCATTTTTGACATGTATGAGTCAACCCCGCCTCAATTCAAGGCACGTTGTGGTCGGCACCACTCAAAGTGTCTCTCTTTTATTTAAAAAGCACTTCATTTTAAGTGAAAACAACAACTGACATACGGAAAACTGACCAAACAAATTCTGATTGGGTTGATACTTTAGTAAAATGATCCATGGGTCATTTGTGGCATGTACGAGTCAACCCCACCTCAATCCAAGGTGCGGTGTGGCCGGAACCACTCAAAGTGTCTCTCTTTTATTTAAAAAGCACTTCATTTTAAGTGAAAAGAATAACTGGCATACGGAAAACCAACCAAATGCATTAGGATTCTGTTTATACTTTATCACAACAATCCATGAGTCATATGGGATGTGTATGAGCCAACCCGGGCTCAATTTGAGTCGCGGTGTGGCCGGGATCACTCTAAGTGTCTCTCTTTTGTTTAAAATGGACAACATTTTAAGTATATATGGAAAACTGACCAAACGCATTCGGTTTCCATTGAAACTTTAGAATAATGATACATGGGTCATATGTGACGTTTACAAGTCAACCTCACCTCAATCTGAGGCGTGGTGTGGCCAACACCACTCAAAGTGTCTCTCTTTTGTTTAAAATGGACTTCATTTTAAGTGAAAACAACAACTAGCATACGGAAAACTGACCAAATGGATTCTTATTGTGTTGATACTTTAGAAAAACGATCCATGGGTCATATGTGGCATGTATGAGTCAACCCCTTGTCAATACGAGGCATGGTGTGGCCGATACCATTCATATTGTCTCTCTTTTTTTTTAAAATGGACATCATTTTAAGTGAAAAAAATAACTGACATACGAAAAACTAACCAAATGCATTAGTAATGTGCTTATGCTTTAATAAAACAATCGATTGGTCATATGTGACATGTATGAGTCAACCCTGCCTCAATCCAAGGTACCGTGTGGCCGGGATCCCTCTAAGTATCTCTCTTTTGTTTAAAATGGACAACATTTTAAGTACATATGGAAAACTGACCAAAAGGATTCTGATTATGTTGATACTTTAGAAAAATGATCCATGGGTCATATGTGACGTGTACGAATCAACTCTGCCTCAATCTGAGGTGCGGTGTGGCCGAAACCACCCAAAGTGTCTCTCTTTTGTTTCAAAAGGACATCATTTTAAGTGAAAACAACAACTGGCGTATGGAAAACAGACCAAACGCATTCGGATTCCGTTGAACCTTTAGGGAAACGATCCATGAGTCATATGTGATGTGTACGAGTTAACCTTGCCTCAATCCGAGGTGTGGTGTGGCCAGTACCACTCAAAGTGTCTCTCTTTAGTTTAAAATGGACTTCATTTTAAGTGAAAACAACAACTGACATACGAAAAACCAACCAAACGCATTTGGATTCTATTGAACCTTTACTACAATGATCCATGGGTCATTTTTGATGTGTACGAGTCAACCCTACCTCAATAAAAGGCACGGTGTGTCTGGAACCACTCAAAGTGTCTCTCTTTCGTTTAAAATGGACTTCATTTTAAGTGAAAACAATAAATGACATATGGAAAACTAACCAAATGCATTCGGATTATATTAAAACTTTAGGATAAAGATCCATGGGTCATATGTGACGTGTACGAGTCAACCCTAACTCAATATGAGGCCTAGTGTGGCTGGTACCACTCAAAGTGTCTCACATTTATTTGAAATGGACAACGTTTTAATTGAAAACAACTACTGGCATATGGAAAACTGACCAAACGCATTCAGAATGTGTTGAAAGTTTATCACAATGATATATGGGTCATATTTGAAGTGTTCAAGTAAAACCTACCTTAATCTGAGGCATGGTGTGACCAGAACCACTCAAAGTGTCTCGTTTTTTTTTTTTGAAATGAACAACATTTTAAGTGAAAACAACAACTGACATACGGAAAACTGACCAAATGCATTCTTAATGTGTTTATTCTTTAAGAAAATTATACATGGGTCATATGTGACATGTAAAAGTCAACAACACCTCAATTCAAGGTGTGGTGTGGCCAGAACCACTCAAAGTGTCTCTCTTTTGTTTAAAATGGACATCATTTTAAGTGAAAACAACAACTGATATATGGAAAACTGACCAAACGCATTCAGATTCCATTTAAAATTAAGTAAAATGATCCATGGGTCATATGTGATGTTTAAGAGTCAATCCTTCCAAAATCTGAGGTGCATTGTGGCTCTCACAACTCAAAGTGTCTCAGTTTTATTTGAAATGGACAACATTTTAAGTGAAAAGTACAACTGGCATACGGAAAACCGACCAAACACATTTGTATTCTGTTTAAACTTTAGTAAAACGATCCATGGGTCATATTTAATGTGTACTAGTCAACCTCTCCTCAATATGAGATGTGGTGTGGTCAGAACCACTCAAAGTGTCTCTCTTTTGTTTCAAAAGAACATCATTTTAAGTGAAAACAACAACTGACATACAGAAAACCGACCAAACGCATTTGGATCTATTGAAACTTTAGTACAATGATCCATGAGTCATATTTAATGTGTACAAGTCAACCCCGTCTCAATCTGAGGCTCGGTGTGGCCGGCACCACTCAAAGTTTCTCACGTTTATTTGAAATGGACAATATTTTAATTGAAAACAACTACTGGCATACGGAAAACTAACCAAACGCACTCTGAATTTGTTGAAACTTTAGAACAAAGATCAATGAGTCGTATTTTATGTGTACGAGTTAACCCCACCTTAATCTGAGTCATGGTGTGTCTGTAACCACTCAAAGTACCTCATTGTTTTTGAAATGAACAACATTTTAAGTGAAAACAATAACTAGCATACAGAAAACTTACCAAACGCTTTCAGAATATGTTGATACTTTAGGACAATGGTCCATGGGTCATATGTAATGTGTATGAGTCAACCCTGCCTCAATTCGAGGCATGGTGTGGCCGGTATCACTCCAAGTGTATGTATTTTGTTTAAAATGGACATCATTTTTAGTAAAAACAACTGGTATACGAAAAACCGAACAAACGTATTTGGATTCTGTTGATACTTATTCAGTTTTTTATGTATTTTATTGATAATTGATAATTAAATTATGTATGTATTCAATTATGAATTGAATTCCAGATTCCACATATAATTGTCATCTAAATTTTAAATTGAATTCTAAATCAATTATGTATATTTATAATTACGTTATGAATTATGATTTAATTCTAGATGTGTATAGTTCAAGAATGAATTATATTTTAAATGTGTATGAATTTGTTCTATATATGTATGTCTTGGTTTGTTATTGCAGGTATAGTAATTGGAAAGGAGCAGAATGTACATCATTAGAGGCTCTTGTGAAAATTGCAGGCTGTTGTGCAATTTGCATAGCATAGCCTATGCCAACGGTTTCAAACCATTGGGAAAGGTTTCTAGGGATTTTTTTTTCCAACAGTTAAATGAGAACCATTGGAAAAAACCATTCCCAACAGTTTAGAAATCGTTGGGAAAGAGTTGATTTCCTTATTTTTACCAACGGTTTTGTGTAAACCGTTGGTAAAACTTATACCAACGGTTGGACAAACCGTTGGCATAGGTTAATTTTACTAACCTATACCAAAGGTTCTTTGTAAACCATTGGGATAGGTTTTCTCAATGGATTACTTCCCTGTGGTTGGAAAAATTGTTGGTATAACATATACCAACGGTTCTGCAGGCTTTCACAATGGTTTTGAACCATTGGGAAAGACCCCATTTCCGGTAGTGTTCTAAAAATTAGAAGTAAACCTAGGATCCCGATTAGATACAATGGAAAGAGGCACTCCATGTAACCTAAAAATATCTTTGAGGTACAGTCGAGAAAGTTGATCCAAATATATTGTATCTCGAATAGGAAGGAAATGTATAGATTAAGTTAGTCAGTCAACAATCACCCAAATTACATTGTTACCTCTAGAAGTCTTTAGTAGTCCCACCACAAAGTCTATGGATACATTTTCCCATTTCCAATCTAGCACTGGAAAGGGATGAAGAATCCCATTGAGTAACATCTATTCTTCTTTAACCTGTTGACATGTCAAACATTTCATGTTAAAATATGCAATATCTCTTTTCATTCTATCCCACCAGTAATACTTTTGAAGGTCTGTATACATATTAGTACTACCAGGATGAACTGAAAATGGTGAACTATGAGCTTCACACAACAACTCTTTCTTCAACTAAGATTCACAAGGCACACACAATATTTTTCCAAATCTCAAGACACAATCTTTATCAAAGTTAAATTCTAGAAACTTTCCCATTTTAACCAATTCTACCTTTTTCTGTAACTCCATGTCTGCCTTCTATGTTTTCTTAATTCAATATGAAAAAGATGACTGCACTAAAACCTGAAACAAAACAGAGGAATTTTCTATACCAACAACTTCCAATCCAAAATTCATCAAATCATTAATTAAAGGGTCTTGTTCCAGCCATAACATAATTAATGATGTATGAGTTTTTCAACTCAAGGAATCTACCACTTTATTTTCTTTTCCAAGATGTTAATTGATCATGAAATAATAATCCATTATTCGTTAATTCCATCTTCTCTGCCTCATGTTTAATTCCTTCTTAGTGAATATACACTTCAGAGTTTTATGGTCAGTATATATTTGACATTTAGATCTGTATAAAAGATTCCTCCAAATTTTCAAATAAAAAAACCACAGATGAAAATTCCAAATCATGTGTGTGATAATTTACCACATGAGGTTTTATATTTCTTGAAGTATAAGAAATTATATGATCATTCTGCATCAGATTACAACCAATTACCTTCAATAAAGCATCACTATAGATGAAAAAATCACTATTTTTGGAAGACAAATCCAAAACTGGGGAATTCACCAATATCTTCTTTAGTTCCTGAAAATAAACATCACATTCTTCTTTCTAAATAAATTTAACTCCTTTTCATGTTAACTTAGTTATAGGGATAGATAACTGTGCAAAGATTTTAACAAACTGTCAGTAATAACCTGCTAATCTAAGAAAACTATAAATTTTTGTAACATTGGTAGGTCTTGGCCATTCATCAACCACTTTGTTTTTTGCAGGATCAACTGTTATTCCATCCTTATTTACAATGTGTCCAAGAAAAGAAATTTGTTGTAACCAAAAATCACACTTATTGAATTTTCCAAACAGATTATTTTCCTTTAAGGTTTTCAAAACAACCTTTAGATTTTTTTCATGCTCCTATTTACTTTTATAAAATACCAGATCGTCATCAATAAACTCAACTAAAAACTTATCCAAGAACTCATGAAATATTCTATTAATAAGATCCATGAATATAGCAGTTTTATTAGTTAACTCAAATGGTATAACAAAAAATTCATAATACCCATATCTAGTATGTAATGTAGTATTCAGGATGTCTAATTCATTTACTTTCAACTGATGGTACCCTAAAATCAGTTCAACCTTCAAAAAATATTGTGCTCCCTCAAGCTGATCAAACAAGTCATCGATATGAGGTAAAGGATACTTTTTTTAACAGTGATTCTATTCAAGGCTTTATAATCAATGCAAAGTCTCATGGAACCATCTTTATTTTTGATGAACAAAACAGGAGCACCCCATGGTGAAGTTCTAGGATGAATGAAGCCTTTATTAAGAAACTCCTACAACTGATTTTTCAATTCAATAAGTTCCATTTGAGATATTAGATAAGGGGGTTTTGAAATTGGCTTAACATCATGAACTAATTCAATTGTGAATTCAACTTCCCGATCAGGTATAACATCAGGTAACTCATTAGGAAAAACATCAAGGTATTCATTTACCACTAGCACGTCATTAATATGAAAAGTTCTATTGTTTTCAACAATATGAGAAAGATAAATTTAATTTCCATATTTTAAAATATTCTCATCTTCCTGATATGTTATCAATTGTATGGTTTCATTCTTGTATACAAACTTAAACTCTTTCTGAAAAACAAATTTTTTAGATCTATAATCAATATTAGCATGATAAATAGAAATCTAATCCATACCCAGAATGATATCAAAATATACTAATAAAAAAACAACAAGGTTTGCAGGTAAAGTCTTTCCACATACCATAATAGAAATATTCTTATAATTCCTCTTTGTTGTAATATTTCCCCTAGTGTTTTAACAATAAGTTCTGGTCTCATTTATTGAGGTGATAATTCTAATTTACCAAAAAAATCTTATAAATAAAGAATGTGTAGACCCCATATCAAACAAAACTTTAGAAAAATATGATTAAACAAACAAGGTACCTGATACAACTTCATTGGATAGCTTTATGTCTTCTGACGTAGTCGCAAAGGATCTCACTACACCTTTTTTCTTAGTCTTTATTATTTGCATCATTAAGATCTTTCTTTGGGAAGAAATTTGTATAATGAACCATCTCAACACATTTAAAACACTTTACAATTTTCTTATTTGAATTAGTCTTAGGATTATTTTCATTACAATCTCAGGCCATATGTCCAAACTCTACACATCAAAAACACTTCTCGGTTTTGGTAAGCCATTCCCCAGGGTATTTTTTCCACACTTTTCAAAAACTTAAAACTGGAATTTTTTACCATCATATTTATTTGAGTGATTATTACCCATAAGTAGAAAAACCTTATAAAAATATTTTTCAAGGAAAATACTTTTAAATTCATCCCACTCTAAGGCTTCAATCTCCTCTCTATCCATGATATTCTTGACCATTAACCATTATTGATCAGCTTCACTTTCAAAATGATAAATGGAAAGACTTACCTTTTAATTATATAAACATACCATAATATCAAATATCTTTTCAAGGGATTTAATTCATCCTTCAGCAGCTACTAGTTCAGAAGATACACTAAAATCAGGAGGGTTTTTCCTCATAAAATGTTCCACTATCATCATGTTCCTTTGTGGTATCTCTATTTTTTCTCTTGCATGTATTCTACCACCATTTATTGCTTGTGTCTGATAATCCATTACTGTCAAAAACTACTCAGTTCTAATCCCTACCATTCTAAGCTGGATATTTAGAAGGATGTCATTCTGTCGGTGTCTTTGCACTTCAGTTTCCTTGTTTCTTCTACGGAAAACCATTGTGAACAAATATATCTTAGATGAAGAAACATGGTAATCATTAAATGATATAACATCTAAAATTAACCATAAAGTAAAAATAATTTATGGTATTATTTTAATATCATCCTAATCCATAAAGTTATCTAAATCATCCTATGATACCAACTATAAGGACCCAACATTATTACATTACATAATCTTGAATTTTAGACAAGAACTCGCTTCCTTTCACATTGAGAATCTTTTCAAGTTTAGAGATTTAGAGAACTGGGATATAATACATACATAACATTCCAAATTTATACAGAGAAAATACCACAAAAATAATATCCATTTCCTCAAAAATATAAATCTTTTCAAATAAAACTTGTTTTATTTGAAAAATATTGATAACACTTAACGTGTCTTCCTTCTTTGTCTTACACATCCTTATAACTAGTGAAAATAATTTAAAAACTTGGGATGATCACAAAAAGATCAATAAGTGATATAAAAAAAAGGAAATAAATCATAAGTCAATGAATACTTTTAAACGTATGAAATCATTTTCAAAAACACATACTTGTTAGCCAAATATATTTACTTTGTGAAACTTGAGATTTCCATGAGATTTAAACAGAACATAAAGAACATAAATAGAACCATAAATGTATCTTGAAGAATTACTTACATAATCTTGTAACCCTCTTGACTACCTTATGATTTGTAACCCTCACGGCAATCTTACAACATAACCCTCACGGCTACCTTATTGTGTAACCATCATAGTTACACTTGGAATAACCATACGGACGACCTCCAACTTACAAATACCCAATTAATTGGAGGGAGATATAGGTCCCACACTTCATCATAAACAATTCCCAAGAACCATAAAATAATCATAAAACATGAATAATTTCATAAAAACATTGCTTTTGAATTTTGTAAAATTGAATTTTAAGAGGGGATTTTAA
The DNA here is from genome assembly GCA_963277665.1 of Viscum album. Classification (NCBI taxonomy): domain Eukaryota; kingdom Viridiplantae; phylum Streptophyta; class Magnoliopsida; order Santalales; family Viscaceae; genus Viscum; species Viscum album. The sequence goes on along the minus strand of OY728139.1, from coordinate 418,493,891 downwards.
AAGAAAATCCCTTTACAAATATCATATAATTGAAGTGAGACCTAATAGAGTGGATGGAATATGCATATAAACTGTAAATAAACATAATTAAACATAATATAAACAAAATTTATCACACAAACAATTTTAATACCACATAATTAATGAAGTAGAAGGTTAACACAAAGAATGAAAATTGGGTTAAGAATTCCCTTACCTCGGGTTCGTCTTACTTAAAAAATGTTTAAATATCCTGTATAATGGTTAAAAGAGTGTTATTAATGTCTTAAAGAAACATATTAATGTTTATAAAACCTTATATGATCATTTAATAACATCATTTTACCCTTTAATTATTAGTATTTTGTTCCTTCCAATGTTTCGGGTGCGTTCTTTACATGATTTCTATGGCCAGTTTGTATTTGGTTTTCTTGTCATATAGAAATGAAATTCTAGAAGTGTAATGAAATTGTATTGATATTTTTCTATAATATTAAATTATTACATAAATCATTTTTTATATGGTATGAGGATTAATCATTAGATAAACCTGTAGTGATGTCGTTTAGATCATTTTGGCGGTTCTTTAATAATCACCAACTAGTTTCATTATATAACATAATATTATGTATATATGCTAGCTTCATAAAATGAAAGAGGATATATCATACACTTTACAATCTTTTTAAACCATTAAAATGGTTTTATAATCAGTTTTTAAGTAATTAAAGGAAATTGAAGACACGTCATCCACGATGTCAGTAAATCGACACATCACGGACATTGTTTTTATTTTTAGAACAATAGGAAGAATGATGATGAATTTTTCCATAAACAAGATAAAAATAGATAATATATATAATACTAGATCTTTAATTCCTCTTGGATAATGGGAGAATAAGAGATTATAAAAATGAAAAAATTGAAAAGAAAACACAAGAAAATTAAAGAGGATCTTTACCTCTTGATCCCTTCTCCTTGAGATCCTCCTTAAGGCCCTTGGTTTTTGTCTTCTAGTGAGACCAATGGGTCATTGATATGGGATATGGTATTAGGAATATTATTTGGAAAAACAAATATAATTATCAAGGCTTTAGTGGTGTGAGAGGAATAGGGGGTGAGGGTTGTATTTATAGTGGAGGAGAGGAGGGGTTTTACATTATTTTAATCATTGGTTTAATATTTTTTTCTAAAGACTGTGAATATTATTTATTCATGTGACTCAAAATAGTAATAAGTGAATGTGAATTCAAACCAATGGACATTTACATCATCCATGACTCAAGAATGAGGCAAAAATTTATTTATTTAGTATATTTTGTTAATTATTGTATTTCACTATTCACCAAAAATTCAAGTATTTCAAAAAAATCCCAAAAATTCTCCCTAACCATTTTTCAACATGTAGAATTAAAAAATAAAATCCATATTTTGAAAATAATTTTTTAAATATGATTAATTTAATTTTTAAATAAAATCATAATTTATTCAAAAAATAACAATTTTAAAACTATAACTGATTTTATCACCTTGAAAAATTAATCAATATCTCATTATCTTATAACCTTAAGAAAATAAAATAATAATAAGATTTACTATTCATAAGGGTCGTGTTACTGTTCATTAGGGTATGAAACTATTCACCAAAAAACAAGTTTGTTCTATTAGACTCCAAAAAACTTACTAATCACAACTGTAGATGTCTGTTTTTTGAAATTCAAATCATAGAATCAGAAAAATTATGTTTAACGGCTAGTTTATAGCTATCTCCTTAAAGCAAAGTTCCATTATGAATATACTCAGTGTTTCATGCATTTCATTAATTTTATTTGTAAAACCTTGGGGTGTTACATTTGACTGGCACTTTGATATGCTAATAGGTGAGGTTGAGAGAGCCAAAATACCTCTAGGGTCTCCCAAAAACCAAAGGATGGAATTATGTTTGATTAGAATGTGTTTAGGGTTAAATATGGGGTCTCCATATTTTAAATACAATTTTTAGGGCATTAATAACCTTTCTGGCTAACCATGCACCCCAAATAGACCCATTGGAAGAGCTGCATGGTTTGGATACACATTTTGAAAAAAAAATCATCAACGGTCCACCCCCACCTGGACTACTAGAAGAAGTTACACAATTTGGATGCATGGTTTGACAAATCATCCACCAATCATGCACCCTCCTCTGGATCTCCAACAAAAGGTGAAAGGTTTCCTAGGAAAAGCTACATGGTTTACACTAACTATGCCTAAACTGTTTTCATGCCCAAAAAACTTAAAAAAATCACTATCTTCCTCTAACAATAACCCGAAACAAGATCCACACAAAGGGGAGTCAAAATAAATAGGACAAAATCACCTAAAATCTGGTAATGGGATGTTAAAAGTATGGTTTATGAGACATGTGGGTATAACTTTCCAACCTATAAAAGGTCTTATATATGGTGTTTATGTCAAGTAAGTTTAGAAAAATTCTAGTGATGGTATATTACCTATTTTTACCCCTTATTGACTAGTTTGATTATTTACCATGGAAATTATTTTTTACCAAAAATATAAGATGGCCCTTCTTACCAAATTTTGATGTGTTGATTCCAAATTTGTGCTGAATTTAACCCAATTAAATTTCTAAATATATTAAATTTAACTTTTAAATTAAATCATAACACATATAGAAAAACTCTTTGTACCTCGATGACTTATTTTTTATAACTAAAAATAAAATCAGCCTTATTACCTAATTTAGATATTCTTAATATAAATTAAAATTCCTTTTTATAAAATAATTCTCTACCTATTTGAAATTTAATTATTAAATAAAAATACTTGTGTATTGTCACGACCCGTCCTCGGGGCCCGTGCCGTGACTACCCTAAGCCCGCCTTCCATAGGCCAGGGGTTGGCGACTAGCACCAAGGCGTAAATCCCAGTAAAAGGTAAGGCATTACCTTTGTAAAGTAAACCAAAAACACCACAGAGCAAGCAGGCGGAAGTAAACACTGAGTAAAAACTGGTACAACAGTAAGTGCGGAAAAGTAAGTGGGCCAGTATACAAACCCAAACTGAAAGTAAAGTACAACTGGAAAGGGAAAACAGCAACTGAAAAGCAAAGCCGCAACGTCGAGCTGTCCACTGGAAATCCCACCTGAAGGGTGGGTACAGATAGCCTCCACTGCTCCTCGGGTCCAACCGACTGCTCCGAGTACGTCTCACCCAGTGGTCCACCTCCAGGTACCATCCTGCTCCACAAGCCTCAACCACAATCAGCGTTGTCCATCGTCTGCAACCAACACAACGTAGTGCGGGCATAGCCCATGCAGGGGTGAGTATAAGCTACTTAGTAGGGACCCCGAGAGCCCGAAGGTCTCCCAGAATCCACAAAGGATAATCCACAAAGGAAAGATACAATCACGAAGTAACATCCGACACTGCTTAGGTATATGCCCATACATATACCTAAGTCATCTATTCTCGTTCGGCTCCAACATCTGAGCCCAAGTACAACCCAGTCCACACAGGAAAGAAAAATGTAAATCCACACAGGATAGCACCACACAATCCACATAGGAAAGCAAAATGTAAATCCACACAGGATAGCACAACACAATCCACATAGGAAAGAAAAACAGGATTTAGATCACACAGGTACACATCCTTTGTAAAGTAAGAGAGATGATCAGATGTAGTCACTGATTCATCTTACTGGGACCCACATAGGATACAAGCACTGTAGTCATCCCCGTCAAACCCACAGAGGATTCCGGTACAATTTTCTTCATCGTCAAACCCACATAGCATTCCAATACGATAGTATTCATCGTCGAACCCACATAGGATTCCAGTACGATGGTCTTCATCGTCGAACCCACATAGGATTCTAGTACGATAGTCTTCATAGTCGAACCCACATAGGATTCCAGTACGATAGTCTTCATCGTCGAGCCCACATAGGATTCCAGTATGATAGTCTTCATCGTCGAACCCACATAGGATTCCAGTACGATAGTCTTCATCGTCGAACCCACATAGGATTCCAGTACGATAGTCTTTATCGTCGAACCCACATAGGATTCTAGTACGATAGTCTTCATCGTCGAACCCACATAGGATTCCAGTACGATAGTCTTCATCATCGAACCCACATAGGATTTCAGTACGGTAGTCTTCATCGTCGAACCCACGGAGGATTCCAGTACGCTAGTCTTCATCATCACAGTCGCAGTCGCAGCCAGCACTAGGGTTCCCGCACACAGCAAGCTCGTTCGGGAGGGTCCGCTCCATGAGCCGAGAGGCTGATACATCAACTGACACATAGTCCAGAATTGATGTATCCAAAAGTTCCGTATCTTCAATAGGAACTCAACGTCGTAGACGGCGCGTCAATCGGACGCCCGGTCTGAGAGTTATTGGCTTTTTCGTCCCAGGGGCACGGTTGGTTTTTAAGGCAAAACCAACCCGACCGTACTCCACCTGCGTCCAACCCTCATGCGGATTAATCCAAAATATCCGTATCACTTAGAAGAATCCATAAAAGTTGATGGTACGTCAATCGAATGCCCGGAGCTCAAGTTATAAGCGTTTCCGCTCCGAGGGCACGGTTGGTTTCGTGTATGAACCAACCCGGCCGAACCCAAAGTATTCCGAAACCTTGAGTGTAATATACCGAAACGACCGTCTCGATCAAAGGATCGCATTGGCGCTGACGGTGCATCGATCGGAGGGTCGTAGCTCAAGATACGGTCAAAAGACCAAAAAGGTTCGAAAACGGGGGGTCTGGGCCCGGACCGACCCGACCAAACCCCCCTGGGTCGGCCCGAACCGGGTCGGACCCGGCCGACGCGGCCCAGCCCGGCTGGGCGCGGCCCGGATCGGCGGTCCGGCCAGGCAGCTCGGCCGGCGCGCTGGCGCTGGCCAGGCGCCGCGTAAGGCAGTCGCGGCCCCCCTTGCGGGGGCCGCTCCGTGACACCCGGACACGGCTTAAGCCGCGTCCCTCCTCCGCGGTCCCGCGCGGCCGCGGAACCGGCCGGCCGCTGCCGGCCATCGCCGTGCCGGCGTGGCGCGCCGGAGGGTGCTTCTGCGGACCACCGAACGCACTCCAGTGGTCCGATTTGTGCGTGGTCTTCGCCAGGGCTCGTCCCGGGACTCGTTCTTCACTGCAAAGCCTTCAAAATTAACTTGCGGCCCCGTTTGTCGTCTCCCGCCAATCCACGCATAACAAACAAAAAGGGTGGTGGGTTCGGACTTGTTTGTTGGTCTGCACCCACCACGTTAGCGGTTTTTAAAGTCTCACAACAATCATATTTAACAACCGGGGATATAAATCACAAAGATTTAAATGAAACAACCCCTACTTCGTCATTGTCGTCGAATGTGCGTTCTTCGCGGAATTGACCGTCGCGGAAGAAGAGGATCGTCGCGTCGCGGAAGGGCGTTGCGTCGTCGTGGTATACGGTGTCGCGTCGATGATATCCGAGGGTTAAGGAAAACACACAGATTTAATTTCACAAATTAAATCCATGTTAAGGATAAAATCCACAAAGGAATTTAAAAAGATCCGTAATTCTCCTACCTCAAACGGATGATCGAAGATTTGTTGCGGAAGAAGGAACGTCGTAGAAGAACGTCATGGGAGAAGAATCATTGGTGTCGCGGTACACGACATCGCGTGGTCGATCTCCAAGGGTTCGGCGTTTTTCGTTGCCTTTCGTTGAAGGTCGGCGTTCTTCGTGTTCTTCGCATTCTTCGCGTTCTTCGCGAAGGAGGATGAAGATACAGATTCTCCAAATCCTCTCAACAAACCGCACCCAAGAAGAAAGTGTGCTGGTCTTATTTTATTATTATGCCAACAGTTTGAAAAACAGGTTAAGAAACGAACCATTAATTTGGTGAATTAATGGTAATGACTTAACTGTCCATTTAATAGGGGCGTTAAAAGTTTTTGAAAACTCACCAGTTGACTTTTATTAAAGAGGAGTTTTTGCGGGTGCGTTACTTAGAGGAAAAGAAATGGTGGGGCTCATGCGGGCCCCACCTCACAAATATCCTACCAAGAGGGTAGGATATTTTGGGTTCCACCCTATCCGCTTCAACTCAGCTTAGGTAGCTTTAAGTGTCTTTAAGTGGATTTAAGTGAAATAAAATAAAGTTGTCGCACCACTTTATTTTATTTTCTTCACTTAACCCCAAAAATTAAAAACCACACCCGAGAAAACGAAACTCCAAAATAGGCGTTTCTAAGCAAAAACTGGCGCTGTGATTCCATCGGTGCCCTCGGAATTCGATTCCAAGCACCGGTTCAAAAGTTAGAAAAACCCGCTCGTTCGTTCACTGAACGTACCCGAGCCAGACTTCAGAAAATGATTCGGGGCACACCGGGCCTCGGAATCATGTGCCGTCAGAAACTGCGTTCTTGTAAAATTCCAAAGAAAATTAAGAAAAAAATTTCCTTGAAATTTAAGGGTCTTTACATCACTCCCACCACAGGGCTTTACGTCCCCGTAAAGATACATCATAAACTAGGGAAACAAAAGCGGGTACTGAGCACGCATCTGAGCCTCCCGCTCCCAAGTGCTCTCCTGGAGGTTCCCGTGCTGCCATATGATACGCACAAGAGGAATCGACCGTCCACGTAGGACCCTCTCCCGTCGATCCTCGATCTCCACTGGGACCTCCGTAAAATTCTCCCCATCATTAACGCCCAGCTCCCCATGGTCAATGATATGCGTCGGGTCGTTCACGTATCTCCTCAGCTGAGATACGTGGAAGACGTCGTGCACCCGGTGCAACTGAGGTGGTAGAGCTAGGCGATAAGCCACCTCGCCAAACCTACTGAGGACCTGGAAGGGTCCGATGAAGCGTGGAGAAAACTTGCCGCCTTGGCCAAATCTCCGTAACTCATGTCGAGGTGTGACCCGTAAGGAAACGTGGTCGCCATCTTCAAACTATAGTGTTCTCCGCCTCCTGTCAGCATAAGACTTTTTCCAGCTCTGAGCTGTCCTCATCCGCTCTTGGATGACTTGGACCTTTCTGGTCCTATTCGAGCTGCTGAGATTTCTTCTTTGCCGAGAAGAGAAATCCGATCTCATCCCCTGGATGAACCACGTTCTTCGCCTAATACATTCAATCCCGTCATGTATGATACAATTCCATACCAAGGATGGTGTCGTAAGGCCTCGACGCTACTACCAAGAGATCCAACCGTTACTCTCACCTCCAAGGTTTGAGTCACACTGTCGGCATCAGTGTGTGGTCACTGGGTCTCCTCCGGTAGGTATCTCAAAGTGAGGGTCAAGTCAAAGGTTTTTAAACCGAAACCTCTTAGTAACAACTAAAAGAGAGTACAGGAAGGAAAACACCACAAGAAAAGTGTCTTTTTATTATTGTAGCTCAAAGTACAAAGCCACAAAGTAACATGAACAAAAGTCTCCAGGTCTGGAGCTAGTCCCGCTCCTGTCCATCTGCTCCCGGAGCTCTATGATCGTAGGCCTCAGTTGCCTGAAGCTGAGCTCTTCCTTGTCCACATGTTCCCTGTGGTCGGGGTGGTCTCCCAGGTGGTGGTGGTGGTAAGGCCTCAAAGCGTCGTCCACCACCCACTGCTTGGCCAGCTCCCCTGCCTCGCCCGCCTGCTCCCTGCGGACCGTCATGGTCGAACCTCTGCCTGGGAGGTCCCTCTACCGCCTGATGTTCATCAGCAGGACGAGTCGGGCAGTCTCGAGCCATGTGACCTTGCCCACCGCATGAATAGAATTGCCTGCTCCTCGAGTAGCTGGATCTCCTTTGTGTGCCCCGCACAACCAAATCATCACCCTGATATTTCCCATCTGAAGTTCTGGCCCGCTTGGACCTCTGCGTCACCTGTCGACTGCCAGCTGTAGAAGACTCCGCTATGGGTCGTCCTGCGGAGGGTCCTGCCGCTGGTGCCTGCTCGGCGAGGAAACTCTCCACTATAAGGGCTCTCTCCAACACCTCTGCCTGCGTCGGAATGCTGAGGGAGATCATCGAGGCCCTGATCTCATGCCTCAGTCCCTGCTCGAAGGTCTGGGCCCGGAAGAACGAATCTCGTACCATATCAGTGGAGTAGCGCGAGAGATCAGTAAATCTCGCCGAGTACGGGGCAACCGTCATGTTGCCCTGCCGCAGCTGTAGTAGCTCCTGGATGTGTACCGCACGTAGGGTGGCTGGGACGAACTCCAAGCGGAATATTCTCTCAAAGTCCATCCAGAGGATAGATGCCTCATCGTGCACCTGGAGCATCAAGCTCCACCATCTTCCTGTTGCCGCGTACAGGAGGCTCACTGTGAGGATCACCATGAGGTCTGCCGGTGTCCTCACTAACCTAAAAACCCGTACAACTGCCTCCAGCCAGTCCTCGGCGGCCTGAGGGTCCGTCTCCCCGTGGAACCTGGGCGGTCGCTGGCACTGAAACTCGTGCATTGCACTAAGGCGACGTGCATCGTCAGTGGCTGGGGCTGGTAGCATCGGTGGCTCGGCGGGTATAGGTACCTTCGGTGCCTCAGTTGTCAAAGGGCCCTGTACCGAGGCCTCATCGCTCAGCGGGCTGTTGTCACGCTCAACTCTCGGAACCCTAACTGGCTGCCATCGTGGGGCCATCCCGAAAAGGAAACAGGTGCTCCACGGTCAGAACAGTATACCTGGTGAGCTGACAAAAAGTAATCACAAAGAAAACTTGAAACACACATGCAATCAATGTTTTCATGCATTAAGTCGGAAATCAGAAGTCAGGGTCCTGGTGTATGGATATGTCGGCCTCCGCACCAACACTGGACTCCCTGGACTGATAACCACACTCAATACACTTAACATTATTGCTTCACATAAAAAAGATCAGAGTCCCAAGTTTCTACGGTAGAACCGAACTCCTCTGATACCAATTTTTCATGACCCGTCCTCAGGGCCCGTGCCGTGACTACCCCAAGCCAGCCTTCCATAGGCCAGGGGATGGCGACTAGCACCAAGGCATAAATCCCGGTAAAAGGGAAGGCATTGACTTTGTAAAGTAAACAAAAAACACCACAGAGAAAGAAGGCGGAAGTAAACACTGAGTAAAAACTGGTACAACAGTAAGTGCGGAAAAGTAAGTGGGCCAGTATACAAACCCAAACTGAAAGTAAAGTACAACTGGAAAGGGAAAACAACAACTGAAAAGCAAAGTCGCAAAGTCGAGCTGTCCAATGGAAATCCCACCTGAAGGGTGGGTACAGATAGCCTCCACTGCTCCTCGGGTCCAGCCGACCACTCCGAGTACGTCCCGCCCAGTGGTCCACCTCTAGGTACCATCCTGCTCCGCAAGCCTCAACCACGATCAGTGTTGTTCGTCGTCTGCAACCAACACAACATAGTGCGGGCATAGCTCGTGCAGGGGTGAGTATAAGCTACTCAGTAGGGACCCCAAGACCCCGAAGGTCTCCCATAATCCACAAAGGATAATCCACAAAGGAAAGATACAATCATGAAGTAACATCCGACACTGCTTAGGTATATCCCCATACATATACCTAAGTCATCTATTCTCGTTCGGCTCCAACATCCGAGCCCAAGTACAACCCAGTACACACAGGAAATAAAAACGTAAATCCACACAGGATATCACCACACAATCCACATAGGAAAGCAAAACGTAAATCCACACAGGATAGCACAACACAATCCACATAGGAAAGAAAAACAGGATTCATCTCACACAGGTACACATCATTTGTAAAGTAAGAGAGATGATCAGATGTAGTCACTGATTCATCTTACTAGGACCCACGTAGGATACAAGAACTGTAGTCATCGCCGTCGAACCCACAGAGGATTCCGTTACAATTGTCTTCATCGTCGAACCCACATAGGATTCCAGTACGATAGTCTTCATCTTGGAACCCACATAGGATTCCAGTACGATAGTCTTCATCGTCAAACCCACATAGGATTCCAGTACGATAGTCTTCATCGTCGAACCCACATAGAATTCCAGTACGATAGTCTTCATCGTCGAACCCACATAGGATTCCAGTACGATAGTCTTCATCGTCGAACCCACATAGGATTCCAGTACGATAGTCTTCATCGTCGAACCCACATAGGATTCCAGTACGATAGTCTTTATCGTCGAACCCACATAGGATTCCAGTACGATAGTCTTCATCGTCCAACCCACATAGGATTCCAGTACGATAGTCTTTATCATCGAACCCACATAGTATTTCAGTACGGTATTCTTCATCGTCGAACCCACGGAGGATTCCAGTACGCTAGTCTTCATCGTCACAGTCGCAGTCGCAGCCAGCACTAGGGTTCCCGCACACAGCAAGCTCGTTCGGGAGGGTCCGCTCCATGAGCCGAGAGGCTGATACATCAACTGACACATAGTCTAGAGTTGATTTATCCAAAAGTTCCGTATCATCAACAGAAACTCAACGTCGCAGACAGCGCGTCAATCGGACGCCTGGTCTGAGAGTTATTAGCTTTTTCGTCCCAGAGGCACGGTTGGTTTTTAAGGAAAAACCAACCCGACCGTACTCCACCTACGTCCAAACCTCGTGCGGAGTAAGACAAAAGGTCTGTATCACTTATAGGAATCCATCAAAGTCGATGGTACGTCAATCGGACACCCGGATCTCAAGTTATAAGTGTTTCCGCTCCGAGGGCCCGGTTGGTTTCGTGTACGAACCAACCCGGCCGAACACAAAGTATTCCGAAACCTTGAGTGTAATATACTGAAACGACCGTCTCGATCCAAGGATCGCATCAGCGCTGACGGCGCGTCGATCGAATGCTCGTAGCTCAAGATACGGGCAAAAGACCAAAAAGGTCTGAAAACGGGGGGTCTGGGCCCAAACCGACCCGGCCCAACCCCCCTGGGTCGGCCCGAACCGACCCGGCCCAACCCCCCTGGGTCGGACCGAAACGGTTCGACCCGACTCGGGACTGGGTCCGACCCGGCCGACGCGGCCCGGCCCGGCTGGGCGCGGCCCGGCTCGGCAGTCCTGTTGGGCGGCTCGGCTGGTGCGCTGGCGAAGGCCAGGCGCCGCGCAAGGCAGCCGAGGCCCCCCACACGGGGGCCGCTCCGTGACACCCGGACGCGGCTTAAGCCGCGTCCCTCCTCCGCGGTCCCGCGCGGCTGCGGAACCGGCCAGCGCCGCCGCAGCTTCAGCCGCGGCGGGTCTTCCCGGCGGCGCGCCGGGCGCCGCCGCATCCTGGCAGCCGGCCGCCGGCGTGGCGCGCAGGCGGGGGCTTCCGCGGACCACCGGACGCGCTCCGGTGGTCCGATTTGTGTGCGGTCTTCGCCAGGGCTCGTCTCGGGACTCGTTCTTCACTCCAAATCCTACAAAATTAACTTTCGGCCCTGTTTGTCGTCGCCCGCCAATCCGCACATAACAAACAAAAAGGGCAGTGGGTTTGGACTTGTTCGTTGGTCCACACCCACCGCGTTAGCGGTTTTTAAAGTCTCACAACAATCATATTTAACAACCGGGGATATAAATCACAAAGATTTAAATGAAACAACCCCTACCTTGTCGTTGTCGTCGAACGTGCGTTCTTCGCGGAATCGATCGTCACGGAAGAAGAGGATCGTCGCGTCATGGAAGGGCGTCGCGTCATTGCGGTATACGGTGTCGCATCGATGATATCCAAGGGTTAAGGAAAACACACAGATTTAATTTCACGAATTAAATCCATGTTAAGGATAAAATCCACAAAAGAATTTAAAAAGATCTGTAATTCTCCTACCTCGAACGGATGATCGGAGATTTGTCGCGGAAGAAGGAACGTCGCAGAATAACGTCGCGGGAGAAGAATCGTTGGCGTCGCGGTACACAGCGTCACGTCGTCGATCTCCGAGGGTTCGGCGTTCTTCGTCACCTTTTGTCGAAGGCCGGCGTTCTTCACGTTCTTCACGTTCTTCGCGTTCTTCGCGAAGGAGGATAAATATACAGATTCTCCAAATCCTCTCAACAAACCGCACCCAAGAAGAAAGTGTCTTGGTCTTATTTTATTATTATGCCAACATTTTGAAAAACAGGTTAAGAAACGAAGCATTAATTTGGTGAATTAATGGTAATGACTTAACTGTCCATTTAATAGGGGCGTTAAAAGTTTTTGAAAACGCACCAGTTGACTTTCATTAAAGAGGAGTTTTCGCGGGTGCGTTACTTAAAGGAAAAGAAACGGTGGGGCTCATGCGGGCCCCACCTCACAAATATCCTACCAAGAGGGTAGGATATTTTGGGTTCCACCCTATCCGCTTCAACTCAGCTTAAGTAGATTTAAGTGGCTTTAAGTGGCTTTAAGTGAAATAAAATAAAGTTATTGCACCACTTTATTTTATTTTCTTCACTTAACCCCAAAAATTAAAAACCACACCCGAGCAAACGCAACTCCGGAAGAGGCGTTTCTAAGCAAAAACAGGCGCTGCGATTCCATCGGTGCCCTCAGAATTCGATTTCGAGCATCGGTTCAAAAGTTAGAAAAACTCGCTCGTTCGTTCACTGAACATACCCGAGCCAAACTTCGGAAAATGATTCCGGGAACACCGGGCCTCGGAATCATGTGCCGTCAGAAACTGCGTTCTTGTAAAATTCCAAAGAAAATTAAGAAAAAAATTTCCTAGAAATTTACGGGACTTTACATGTATTTAAAAATCATGAATTTGGTGCTTAATATTCGAAACACTTCTCCTAATAAATCTAATTTTATTCTAAGACATGTGTGTATAATTATATTACTATTTATTGATAAATTATAATATTATTATCAAAAAAATTGCATTTTATCGAGCTCATTAATAAATAATGATTATATTACCTTAGTTATTTCTCGGTTCTTATATTCCCCCTAAATAATTTCAACCTTGAAGTTGGGGTGTACATCAATACATGAACATATGATGGTAATTATTCATCATTTCTTCCTCAAGATCCCAAATTGCTTCCTCCATCATGTGATTCCTCTGATGTACTTTCACCAGTAGGGTTGTCTGTTTCAATAACACTTTCTCCCTAGTGTCAAGAATCTAGATAGGCTATTTATTATATGACAAGTCAGGTTGCAACTCTATTCCATCAGTGGTGAGTTTGTATGTTGGGTGTGGAATGTAATTCATTAATATTGAGACATGAAATATTTCATACACTTTATAGAGGCTAGGTGGTAATATCAAATGATAATCCATAGCTAAAACTCTCTCCAAAACTCAAAAAGGTTTGATGTACCTCAAACTTAGCTTTCCCTTCTTACCAAACCATATTACTCCCTTCCATAGTGATACATTCAAGAAGACATTATCCATTAATTGGAATTCAAAGTCCTTACTCAGATTATCATCATATCATTTTTTTCCTACACTAGGTAGCCTTGATGTGATTCTAGATATCTTGCACCTTCTCAGTAAACTCCTCAACAAGTTCTAGACCAACAATCCTCCTTTCCCCAACTCCATCCCAAAATGTTGGAGTAAGAAATATTTTCACATACAAGGAATCATAAGGTGCCATTTGTATAATTTAATGGAAGATATTTTTTTATGGAACTTCCACTAGAGATAGGTATTGGTCCCATGTTCCTTGGAAGTCAATTGTTCATGACCTCAGTATATCCTCTAATGTTTGGATAGCTCTCTCAGCCTACCTATCTATTTGAGGATGGTAGGTGGTTCTCAAGTGTATATATATGTTCAAATCCTTTAGAATACTCTTCCAAAACATCAATGTGAAATTATTCTCATGATTAGATATAACTAATAAAGGTGCACTATGGAGTCTCATAACTTCATTGGTATACATTTATGCAAGAAACTTAAGGGGAAGATCCTCCATTATTTCTAGGAAGTGTACAGACAAGTTGATTCAATCCATAATGACCCAAATATTATCATTATTATTATATGTCTTAGTAAGTATATTAACAAAATCTATTTTGATATTATCACATTTCCTTATCAATAAATGGATGGGTTGTATTATGCCCTTTGGAAGTTGTCTCTCATCTTTTACTTGTTAGTATACAAAGCATCTTGATACATAGTCAAAAATTTCATGATTCATGTTTTCCCACCATAATTTCTCCCTTAGATCCCTATACATCTTTTTAATGTCAGGGTGTATAGAGAAATTCAAGTTATGAGATTCATCTAGTAATTCCCTCTTCATCTTAGGTATTAATGGTTCACAAATTATCCTTCCAAATTTCAACACACCATCTTTATAGGTGAAGTCTGTAAATCTCCCATATTTTGTTGCATTAATCTTCTTTTGTAAACTATTTTCATCCTTTTGATACTTATTTATATTCTTTAGTAAATATGGTTGAGAAATTACTTGGAAAAGGAAAAATGTTTCCCCTTCCTTAATAATTTCCATATCCAACTTTACAAAATCCATGAATACTAAATACTTATCTATCCTCATCATAAATAGGACTCTATGATCCATCCTACTCAATGCATTTTTTCTTTGTTTTCCTTCTCAGGGTGGTAGTGTATTGAACAATCATATTCATTGAGTAGTTCTAGTTATCTCCCTTGTCTCGTGTGGATCCCTTTATGTGTGAATATATACTTTAAACTTTTTTAATTCATATATATTTATCACATTTAACTATAAATATAATTTATTCATATCTTCATTGCAAAGATTACAGCTATTAACTCAATATCATGAATTGGATAGTTTTACTCGTGGGCCTTCATTTTCCTATAATAATAACAACAACTCTATTATTCTACATAAGGACATACCCTAGTCACTTCTTTGATGCATCACTATATATCAAACCCTTCTTTATCAAAAGGTAAGGTTAATAATGGTGTATTTATTAATCTATTCTTCAGTTCTAAACATATTCCCTTGTATTCCTTTGACTATATGAATTTGACTACTTTACGTATCAACTTGATTAATGGATTATCTAATTAGGAAAAAAAGTCATTAAATTTCCAATAACAACTAGCTAAGCTAAGGAAACTATGTGTCTTGTTTATATTTATTTATCTGGTCCATTCTTTAAAAACCTTTGTCTTTTTTGGTTCAACTAATATTCCATCCTTGGAGACAATATAGATAAGAAAAGATACTTGTTGAAGCCAAAATTCACACTTATAAGATTTCCCATAAAGATCCTTCTCCCTTGGAGTGTCAAGGATGATTTTTAAATGTCATTCATGCTCTTCATAACTCTTATAGTATATCAAGGTATCATAAATAAAACAAAAAAAATTATCAAGAAAATACATGAATATTATATTTGTAACACCCTAAGATTGTATATGTGTTTTCCATTGAAATAAACATGAAGTGTTTGATATCTTTCTTTAAACCTAACATCGAGTCTAAATAAACCCATGATATAGTATACCTTTATAACCTAGTTATTGGATTGGAGGGTATAAATAGAATTAATCATATTATAAAATATATATATATATGTTTTTATAAATTAAAATTTATTGATTAATGCCTAAAAATAGTCATTAAATTTTTAATAAAATCATGTAATGATTAAAAGATCTATTTTTTAAAGAAATGTATTTTTCTACATGTTATGTATTATTATCCAAAAAAAGTATATTGATCATAATTAAAAATTTAATTTAATTAAAATTATTGTTAATGTATGAATAAACATCAATACATTACTTATCTAAAGGTTAGTAATGAATACAAAATCATTTAAATGTAAAAAATGAGTTATTTTTTATAAAACAGTTCTTATGTACACAATGTGTTTTTGTCATAATAAATTAAATAAATCATTATTGATTATTGGTTTTAATAAAATTTATAGATTATGTAGTCAATAAAATATTTTTACATTAATTTTATAGTTTTTACTAGGTAATTAATGAAAGTAAACTCGGTTTTATGCTTAAAAATTCATTTTTTAATAACGGGTTTTCATTGTGTTTCATGTGCATATTTTAAAATTAATTTATTACAATTATATAAATTTAATTTGATAAAATTTATTCCATATTTATAATAATCATATCTAAATTTGGTAATTATACCACTTTTATTTTTGGCAATAATGAAAAGTAAAAATAGTAAAAAAAAAATAACATGATTAAGGTTAAAATGAGTTTACCGAGGGTTAAACTAAAATATAAGGGTAATTTTAACACATAAAATTGTATAATTATTATTGTTTGAAGATACTTATACCCTGTATTATCTTACCTTCAATTCCCTATCCATTTTTAATCATTATACTGAAGAAATACGTTAATTATATTTAAATTTTTTAATGTACTTCCAAGTATGTCCTCCCCCTCGCTTATAAAAAGGCATATCACCTACACCCTTATTCAAAAATTTCTCTAATACCTTCATTGATTACTTACCTTCATCCTAGATTCCCTATTATTATCATAATACCAATCTTTTATAGCTTAAGGTATAATCCAAAGGTGGTCTCTTAAATAAGATGTATAATCTTAAATGAGCTCTTTTAATTTTATTTTTTCTTCCACCATCGCTAAACCTATAATATCCTTAATAACATGATTAATCCAGTATAATAAATATACTATGATTTTATTATTATCATTTAATAACTATTTTCCACCTCCTTTCCATCAAATGGAAAATGAAAGTATCGCTCATGTGTATGTGTGGACTATCGCCTTCACGTAGCGATATGATTCATTTTCCATCACCACCTCAAATGGATATTTATAATTACTAATTTAATAAATATATATTAAATTTATAATTTAATAATTATTATATAATGATAAAATATTATTTCTTTTTCTTTTTCTCTTTTCATTAGGAAATGAAAATATTGTTCATGCGTACATACGAACCATTGTCTCCATGATTGGTGAAATTCATTTTTTTATCTCTACCTTTTATGGATAGTTATAATTATGAATATAATAAAGATATATGATATTTATATAATTATTAATATTTTTTATATGATGGAACCATGATAAAAGTACAAGGACCAGAACTTCTGAACCAAAACTTTCATGAAAAATGAAAAAAGTAAACACTCGAGAATGAATATTTTAATAAAGAATTATTAATAAATGGGTATTGAAATTTTATAAAATTACTATATATTCTAATATAGGTATTAATATGGTTCCTTTATATAATTATAATAAATTAAAATTTATCATATAGGGGTTTAGAGTGCATACAAAGCAATAAAAATATGAGGTAATGGTTTTACGTTACAGTCTCATTTTTACCAGGATTGTTTATGATTAAATTTATGATGATGAAATTATATGATATATCTCTCAAAAATATCATGAATTTTATTATAATCTATTTATTTATAGATATCTCATGTTTTCCTTTCATTTTCCTCTCTTTAAGTACTCAAGATACCAAAAGAATGTTTTTAAGGAAAATCGATCTTGTTTTTTATCTTTGATCAAGAATATCTTTCTTCCATGACCATGTTTTCTCTAAAAAAATCAAGAAAGTTTTTTATTTTATTAAATGATTTATTAAATAAATTTTTACCAATTTTTTACTTTCTATAAAAAGGTTTAAAATTAATTTTTTTGTTATTTTTTTAATGAGGTATTTATTATTAAAGGTGTGAATAGAATCATTATTTTAACTATTATATCATGAATGGAATTTCCAAAAGTCATGACCACTCATTTATTTGAAGATTACTTTATAAGTTTCCATGGTTATTTTCAAAGAAATTTTTTTGCTTAATATTTTGGAAAAAATAGTTTTTAAATAAGTGATTTCAAAATGAAAAGAGTGTTTTCCTCAAGAAATATTCCAAGGATTTTTTAAAATCATTTTTCATATATGATAACATCTTTTAATGTTTCATATGATTCTATAGGGATATAATTCTATGATACTATACATGTTATTTATCTTGATGGTTATTAATTATGATGATGAAATCTTGATGAAACTCATTTTCTTTTCCACGGGTTAAGCTATGATGAAATGATAAACATTTATGGTCTTATAGAATAAATATCAATGGATTATTATTATGTGATGGGTGGTTCAATTATAGTCATAATATTCATTGGATAAAGATTAATTTTTTATAAGCTCAAAGGGTACATGATAGGTTATCCCAAGCCCAAAAAATAGGGTACATAAGAGGTTATCCCAAGCATGAAGTAGGTACATGGGTGGTTATACCAAGACTAACTTAGGAGAAATGTCTTGGTGGGTAGCCTTGACATAATATTTCAATAATTATGATTATGACATGCTTTATTCCACTCTCTTATGATATGATCTTATGCTAATGTTATGCTCTCATGGATTGTGTTCTTTGATTCCTTTATGATTTATTTCTGATGAACTACCAATATTTATGTCATGAATCATGATTATAATCTATGAATTACTAGGTATGATTTTCAAATGTTGAGATCATGTTCTTATACCCTTATTCTCATGTGATGATTAACCATTCATCGGTATCTCCAATTTTTACCATTAATGAGCATCTAAGATCACCCTTTGTTATATTTCCTTTTCCCTAAGATATAAAGAAAGGTTTTAAGTATGATATGTCTAAGAAGGGTTCTAGTTTTGAAGAACTAAGTGTGAGATGATTTAGTTATTTTATATACTAGTTGTTTATGTATCCAATTTTCCAAAGACACTAAACCTTTATATTTCTAGTATGGATCATATGTAATAAATTTTCATTTAATAAGATATAATATTTATGTATGAAATGTTTGGGTCACCTCAGTTAGTATCAAAAAAAGGTTTGGTTATTTTTGGAAACTTAGATGAGAACACTTTAGTGAGAACCTTTAGGATAAGAATAAGAATAAGAGAACATCCTATGTTATGGTAAATAAATAAGTGTGGTTTTCATAGAAAATACATCCTTTTATGGATACTTTTAATTGGATGAGGTCATGGCATAGATTCACCTATGGGTAACAACTCTTAATGGGGAAGATTGGGTATTAAATCAATCATCATTGATTCATGATGAGTGGTCTTAAGACTACATGCCTATATAGACACTTAAGGAGTATTTGATTATGTTAATTCAGATTTTATTTATGAACCATTATGATGGATTTGAATAGATTATGATCATGGATGAACAAGGTTAAACCTAAGGTATCATAGATTTAAAATAAGGTTTCATGATTTAAACATCCTACAAATGATTTTTCATAATTATATAGTTTCCCGCAATGATTATTTTTGCTCATACTCTGCTTTTAGTTTTAGTCAATGGTAGTAACCATTATAAATTATGTTAATGTTTCATGTGATATAAAATGAAATGATTGTACTCCTGAGAAATTGAATTTTGTGGGATCTAGAAAGAAAAATCTTATTTATATTCATACACAAATTTCTTAATACATGAGTCATACTATGATTAAAAATAGGTGATAGAGGGAATAAAATTCTATTTAGTCCTTAATATGGTAACAACCACCTTATTTCAGTGGATCCATAAATCCAATAATTGATGATAAATGGATCAGTACCACTATAAATATATATTTTTTCTCTAATTCTAAATGAATGAAAAAGTTATTTCAGTTGTTTATCATTTGGAAGGCGAAGCTGATCAATAGTAGACTCTTTTGAAGAACACAAGGCAACTAAAAGAAATTGAATCTATAGAGTGGGATGAGTTTATAAGGTTATTTTTTAACAAGTAATTTAAAAATATTCTTTATATAAAAATAAAGAAATAATTCATTAATCTAAATAATAAGGATAATAAATCCATCAGTACCTATGAGGAAAATTTTACAAGTCTTTTGAGGTGTTCTTTTGTTATTATCATTAAACCAAAAAGTAAGATTAATTGACTCATTAAAGGCTTAAAACCAAGTCTCTAAATGGTGTTATCCATAAGAGACTTCAATAGATATGAATAAATCATTCAATATTCTATCAAGGTAGAAATTGAGATCAGATTCACCCATCAGTCTCATAGTTTTGATAAGAAAAGAAATATGAAATTCAAAGGAAATTATAATAATAAAAACCATGGAGGGAAGAAGATGATTATTCCTTTATTCCATAAGTGTTTAAATAAACATGGAATAAATTTTCTTAAGGGGACTATTAAATGATTTAAGTGTGGAATGAAAACTCACTGGGCAATCAAATGTTTACCTGATGGGAAAATTTTAACTCATGATGCGAATGAAGAGAAAACTTCATAGAAGGAACCACCCACACTCCAGTGTTTAAAATGTAAGGAGTGTGGTAATTATGCTAACCAGTGATCAAATGTGAGGGTAAATGATGATGATCGACATTAGTAACCTCTTAATCCCAAAGGAAAATGGAAATCTCATGAGATCTATATTTTTTATGTGGGTATGATAAAGAAGTGTTGAAAGACACACTTATCATCCATTCTAGAATTTCTAATGTATTATTTTATTTAATTCTACCCACTCATTTATATCTAAATAATGTGATAAGTAAATCACATTACCACTTCAATGATTAGATTTTGAATTAGAAGGGAAAACTTCTAAAGGTATGATGATCGCATCATAATTCTATGATTCTTCTGTTATTAAAGTGTGTGGGAATGTGATTCCTCCAAATATTGTTATTCTTCACCGTATTGAATTTGGAGTTATTTTGGGAATATATTGGATTTCTTTATAGGAATCCTATATCAATTTTTAAGGAAGAGAAGTCAAATTTGATATTTTGAACCAACCTGTGATCTTTTATCAGTGCAAGGATGAATACAAGATTCTAATAAAAAATAAAACCATTGTATGGGTCTTGATTCCAATTAAAAGGGGGTATTTATCTCATATGGTTGAGAGAAACCCAACATCAAAGATATTAATATCATATAAAAGTTTTTTAATGTCTTTCTGGAAGAGTTTCCTAGTCTTCATATGAATCATAAAGTTTAGTTGTCAATATAACTCATACCTAGTGCTACACCTATATCAAAGATTGCTTATAGGATATCCCTAATTGAGTTGAAATTTTTAAAGAAGAAACTCCATGAGAATATTGTTTTGTGATTCATTCATATAATTGTGTCACCATGGGATGCACCTATTCTTTTTGTTAAGAAAAAAGATGGGTCAATGTGACTCTACATTCATTATCAAGAATTTAACAAAATCATGATCAAGAATAAGTATCATTTTCCCCTTAAGGATGATTTTTTTATAAATTATGTGGAGCTCAATATTTTTTCAAATTTGACCTTTAATCTGGATACTATCAATTGAGGGTCAAATGTGAAGAGATACCTAAGAAATCCTTCTGTATGATTTATGGACACTACAATTTTATAGTGATTCCATTTGGTATTAATAATTCCCCTAATATATTAGTTGATTTAATGAATATATCTTTAGAGATTACCTTGATAAGTTTTTAGTGGTATTTATAGAAGATATTCTGATATATTTTGATAGCAAGTATGAGTATGAATATCACTTTCGGATTGTATTTAAGACCCTAAGGAAGGATAATTTGTATGAAAATTTTACCAACTATGAATCGTGGTAAGAGAAATTTTCATTTTTAGGTCATATAATCTCAAGAGAGGATAAATCAATTGATCCATCAAATATATAAGTTATTGAACATTATCCCAGACCAACCATAGTGACTGAGATCTATAGTTTTCATAGATTGGCTGGATATTATTGAAGATTTATGAATAATTTATCTTATCTATCTAATATACTTGTGAAGTTAATTCGAAATGGAGACAAGTTCCTTTGGATAGATGAATGTGAAGAAACTTTCATGGAACTAAAGAGAGGTTTGTTCAATACACCTATGACCACACTACCCTAGAGTGGATAATGGTTTTTTATTTATAGTGATGCATCAAAGAAGGTGTTGGGATGTTTTCTTATGTAGAATGATATGTTGATAGCTTATGTCTCATGCCAATTGAAGGTTCATGAGAAAATTTACTCAACCTATGACTTGGTGTTAGCAGTGGTAATATTTGAATTAAAGATATGGTGGTATTATCATTACGGAGAAAGGTGTCACATTTATATAGGACATAAAATTTTAAAGTATATATTCACCCAGAAAGAGTTGAATATGTTCCAGAGAATATGGTTGGAGTTGATTAAAAATTTTGACTTCTTAATATATTAAAACCCTAGGAAATTAAACATAGTGGTTGGTTCTTTGAGTCAAAAGGATCATACAAGCTTTTTTATGATGAGAATCATAAAGATCTAATATTTATAGATTTTTAAAGGATAGAACTTGAAATATTTAAGGAAGGGGATAAATTTTATCTTTCTAAAATGAGAGTTCTAAAATAAATCCATGCAAATATTAAAGAGGAATAAAAGGAACTAAGTATGTGTCCCATAAATACTATTCATGAAGAAGGAGCTACAAGAAAAAGCTCATAGATCATTATTCTAAATTCATCTTCAAAGTATGAAAATATATAGAGATCTGAAAAAAATTTCCTAGTAGGACAGCATGAAGAGAGATATTATAGAGTATGTATCTTGGTGCTTGGTATGTAAGTAGGTTAATTATGAGAAATATAAGTATAAGGGGATGTTATAACCATTACTCATACCATAATGAAAATGGGAAAACATTATTATTGATTTCTTCATCTGACTCACCAAGACATCTAAAGGATATAATGTTATTTAGGTTATAGTCAACCCCCTTATGAAGTCAAAACATTTCATTGATATAAAATAATATTTCTATCTTAATTAGAATTCTAGGATCTAAAATAAGAAAATGGTGAGATTTTATGGGGTGCCACATTCTATTGTATCTGATTAAGAATCTAAGATTACCTCAAAGTTATGGTGAAGTCTTCTGCAAGATTTAAATGCTTAGTTGTATTTCAATACTTCCTACCATACCTAGATAGATTTCTGGTCTCATAGGACCATTCAAACTCTTGAATACATGTTGAGATATTTCATTATGTATTTAAAAGGTATATAGAATCAACAACTTCCTTTGGTGGAATTTTCTAACATCAATAGCCTTCACTCAAGCATTCATGTGGCTCTTTATGAATCCCTCTATGGAAGAAAGTTATGAACTCCAATTTGTTAGGATAGAGTTAGAGAAATAAATTTATTGGTTCCTAATATAGATAAGTAAATTAAAAATAATATTAGAGTCATTTGGTAGTACGTCATGGCAGCTTAGAGTTGAAAAAAGAGTTCTGCTGATAATCATTGATGAAATTGGGAATTCAAAGTTGGTGAGAAGGTATTACTATGAATTTCTATATGGAATAAGTTTATGGGATTTTTAAATAAGGTAAATAAAAGGCATAAGTATATTGGACCCTTTGATATTCTTGATCATGTATGAAAGGTAGTTTATTTCTTGGTGATTCCACCAAATCTCTCTCAAGTTCACAGTTTATTCTATATATCTCTCCTAAGGAATTACATACACAATACTTAACATATAATAAACTTAGAGGATGTACTAATGGAAAAATATCTTCACTATGAATAAAAACTTGTAGAAATCTTGGAACATAAAGATAAAGTGCTACAGAATAAGACTACTCACCTGGCTAAAAAACTCTTAGCTACATGGGAACCCAAGGATGTGCTGAAGTAGAATTATATTCATTTATTTTATTCATAATGATGTAATTTTTATGGATAATTTCATTTTATGAGGTGTATAATGTAACACCACAAAATTTTATATGTATTTTTTTAGATAAAATTGAAGTATTCGATATCTTGCTTTACACGCAGCCCCGAGTCTAAATGAACTCATGATATAGTATACTTTATAACCTAGTTTTTGAATTGGAAGGTATGAATAGGATTAACCACATTATAAAATATATATAAATAAATTATTTCCTAAATTCAAATGTATTAATTAATTCATAAGAATAATCATTAAAATTTTAATAAAATCATTTAACTATTCAAAGACCTATTTTTTAAAGAAATGTATTTTCCAAATGTTATGTGTTATTATCTAAAAAATCTATTAAGAACTATTAAAAAGCGATTTTAGAGAAATTTATTGGTAATTTATTAATAAAAATTCATACATTAGTTTTCTAATGGTTAGAAATGTAGATAAAATCATCTAAATGTAAGAAAAGTTATTTTTCATAAAATGATTTTTATGTGCGCAATGTGTATTTATCATAATAAATTAAATAAGTAATTATTGATTAATATTTTTAATGAAATTTATATATATATATAATCAATAAAATATTTTAACATTAATTTGATAGTTTATACTAGGCAAGGAATGAAAGTAAATTCAATTTTAAGCTTAAGAATCCATTTTTATAAAAACTATTTTTTATTGCATTTCACAAACTTATTTTAAAATTAATTTATGCCATTTATAGAAATTGAATTTTATAAAAATAATTACATATTTATAATCAGTGTTTCTAAATTTTTTAATGATTTTACTTTCATTTTTTGTTTAAAATGAATAGTAAAAATAGTAAAAATTGGTTACTATTATTAAGTTTAAAACGGATTTATCGAGGGGTAAACTAAGGGATAAGGGTAATATTTCCACATAAACTTGTATAATTATTATTGTTTTCAATATATTTAGACCCTATATTATCTTACCATCAAATAATTAGACATTTGTAAGCATTATACTTGGGAAAGACATTAATTATATTTAAATATTTTAAGTAATTCAAGTGTGTCCTCCCCCTTGCTTATAAAAGGACACCTCATATCTACGCTTATTCATGAATTTTTAGCCTTATATATCGTAAAATATATATAATAATACCTTCTTAGATTTCTTTACTTTAACCTCGATCCCTAGGACTTCTCCTATGAACAATATTTCAAGGCTTAAGGTGTAATATAAAGGTGGTCTCTCAAAGAAGAGGTGTGAATCTTAACCGAGATATTTCAATTTTATGTATTCTTACACCTTATATAAACCTATTGTATCCATAATAACATGATTAATATAGTGTCATAAATATACTAAGATGTTATTCTGATGATGGTACAACCATTTTACACCTCCTTTCCATCAAATGGGAAATAAAAGTATTGCTTGTGCATAAGTGTGGGCTACCACCTCCACATAACAATATAATTCATTTTCCATAATTGCCTCACATGAATGTTTATAATTATGAATTTAATAAATATATATAATATTTATTATATAATAATGATTCTATAATGATAAAATATTATTTATCTTTCTTTCCTTCTTTATTTTAGAAAATGAAAACATTGTTCATACTTACATACAAACTATCATCTCCATGAATAGAAAAATTAAATTTTATATCTCTGCCTTTTATGTATGGTTATAAATATTTATATAATGAATATATATGATATTTATATCATGATTAAAATTATTGAGATAATATAACCATGATCAAACTATACAAGTGAAACTTTAACACCTGGGAATGATGATTTTAATAAAGAATTGTTAATCAATGGGTTTTAAAATATTATAAGTGGGCCATATATAGTATTATTATTTCAGAAAAAATAGGATAAAAAATAAAAACAATTTAAAAAGGACTAAAAGTGAAAAGAAAATGAATGATAATGAAATAATAGGATACAGTGATTTATATGGTTCAGGCAATGATCCCTACGTCTATGGAGAGGTGGAAATTTCACTATGATCGGGATCAGAATTACAAGTATATTTACAAATTTTTAGACACACAAAGAAACCTATCTCTAATAATCTAATAATTCATATGATGCAATTGTGTTATAAATCGCAAAGTAAGTCCACTATGCTATGGTGATCGGTGGATGGAAGTTGGCAAAGCTATAGTACCATTATCTCCAAAGTATGAGATGTTATAGTAACCATGTAAAAATATGCACTCTTATAGTTCCTTTCTATTGTTTCATGTTCATATCTCTTATATTGAGTTAGAGTTTCTACATGTGGAATCATGATAGGTACAATCGGATGTACAGTCTGGGCCACTAGCATTCAGATCAACTTCATATAAACGGATCGGGATACACCATTCCAACAATTATAGGTATAAATATAGTTATTTTATAGAAGTATAATAAATTTAAATTTATTATACAAGAGGTTAGAGTGCTTGTGAATCGAGATGGACTTGAGTTAAGGGTTTTACATTACAATATCATTTTTACCGAGTTTGTTAATGCTTAAATTTACAATGATGAAATTATATGATCTATCTCTCAAAAAATATCAATAGTTTTATTCACCTAAAGTTATTTATAGAGATTATGTGTTTTCCTTTCATTTTCCTCTCTTTAAGTACTCAAGAGATTGAAATAATTCTTTTAAGGAAAACTGACCTTGTTTTTTCTCTTCAATCAGGAATATTTTTCTTTCATGTCCATGTTTCTTTAAAATGTTTTCAATAATGTTTTTACTATTCACCAATAATTTATTAAAGAAATTTATACCCATGTTTGTCTTTATATAAAATGGTTTAAAAGGAATTTTTTATCATTTTATGAACGATTCACTTTTTACTAAAGTTGTGAACATAATATTTGATTTAACTATTACAGTATGAACAGAATTTTCTACCACCATGGACACTAAATGCTTTAAATATTCCTTTACAAGTTTGCATGGTTATTTTCCAAGAAAAAAATTTCTTAATATTTTATAAATTTTTATATTTTAAATAAGTGATTTCAAAAGGAAAATGGAATTTTAGTCAATTAAAATTTCAGTAGTCTTTTAAAATATTTTTCATATATGATAACATCCTTTGAAGTTTCTTATACTTCACTGGGGATATGAATTTATGATACTTTCCTTATAATTTTTCAGGATATTTATTGATAATGAAGATTAAATCTTGATGAAACCAATTTTCTTTTCATGGGTTAATCTATGATAAAGTGATAAATGTTTTATGTTCTTGTGGCTTACATATAAAAGGATTATGATTATTTGATGGGTGGTTCTATTATATCCCTCTAATGTATTGGATAAAAATTAATGTTTTATGAGCTCAAAGGGTACATGATAGGTTATCCAAAACCCAAAAAAGTTACAAGAGATATTATCCCAAGCCCAAAGCAGGTACATGGGTGGTTAGACCAATACTAACATGTGAATAATATCTTGGTGGGTATTATTGACATATGATTTCAATGATTATGATTATGAAACACTTTATACCAATATTTTATGACTAGACTTATTCTAATGTTATGTTATCATGGCGCATGTTATTTGATTATTTTGTGATTCATGTCTTATAAACTTCCAATTTTTATGTCGTGACTCATGATTATGACCTATGAATTATTGGGTATGATTTTAAAATGTTAAAATCATGCTCTCATACACTTATGCTCATGTTATTCTTAAATTATTATTGATATCTCACTCATTTAACCTTACTGAGCATCTGATCTAACCCTTTATTATGTTTCCTTTTTCCCAGGATATGAAGAAAGGTTTTAAGTATGATATGTCTAAGAAGGGTGCTGGTTGTGAAGAACTAAGTTGGAGATGATTTAGTTCTTTTATGTACCAGTTTTTTATGTATCCAAGTTTACAAAGACACTACACTTTTATGGTTCCAACATGGATAATAATGATATATAATGAATATTCATTTAATAAGATGTAATATTTATGTCTGAGATGTTTTGGTCGCCTCACTATTCATTAAATCCATGAACACCAAGGGTGCATTGGTTAACCCAAAAGGCGTCACTGTAAACTCATAATTCCCAAACCTTGTGAATTATATCTTTGGTATATCATACTTCTTTACTTTTAATTGGTGATAAGAAAAATGGATATCAATCTTTGAGAGGTATTGATCCCTTTGTAGTTGATCAAAAAGATCATCAATGTGAATTAACAGATATTTTTTATTTATAGTAATTTCATTGATTTCTCATTAATTAATGCACAATCACATAGATCCATCCTTATTTTTCACAAATAAGACAGTTTCACCCCATGGTGAAACACTGGGATGTATGAATCCCTTATCAAACAACTCTTATATTTTTTTATTTAGTTCCACTAATTCGACTAGATTTATTCTATAGGGAGGCTTAGATATGATATTTACATTAGGGATGAGGTCAATAAAGAATTCAACCTCATGATTAGGTGGATACCCAGGTAGTTCCTCGGTAAATACATCAATATAATCCTTAAAATGGATTCATACTCAATACTAAAAGATATCATTTTCATTCATTGATTCATATTCTCCTAGAATATCACTAACATGATCCACTGGAGATGGTTCCAAACATGACCCAGGTAATGAATCCTCTCCTTTAAAAAGGATTCTATTCTATCCTTAGATATTGTAATATCCTTCTCTCTACAAGAAATTATTTCATTGTACTTTGAGATAAAGTCCATACCAAGGATTTTATCAAATTAAACCATTTATATAACAACCAAGTTTACAATTAAATAACCTCCATGCATTTTAATAGGGATAGAGCAATATGCTTTCATCGATATAAGATTTCCGAAAATATTTTTAACTGAAAACTCCTTCCTTAGTGCATCAAGGGATGATTCTAATTTTTTAGTGAACTTTCAAGATATGGATGAGGGAACAGATCCAAAATAAAAATATATATTAGATAACTTTAAGTTTATGATTAAAGTAACTACATTGAAATCACTTGAGACCTTCAATTCTATTTTCATGATAACATAGGCTTGGCCTTACTCCTTTGGCTTCTTCTATGGTGGATTCCCTTGATTTAAGGGGAATTGATATGAATAGTGACCCATATCCTTAAAATTAAAGGATTTTCAATTTGTAGCTTCTATATTTCCCTAGAACTCATGATCTTGATGGACCTTATCTCTAAACTTATAATAGAATATCATTCCCTTCATGAAACCCTCAAGGTTTTTCTTCCCATAATTATTGCCTGATGGGAATTCTAACCATCCCTTGTTTTCCATTTCCAGATTCCTTTTGATATGGAATTCATATTCCCTTTTCTTTTCTTTATCCCCTTTAAAAGTGAAGGACTTAGAGAACTCCTTCTCAGTCCTGATTGAACTTGTCATAATATCATCATAAAATAAAAATTATTGAGAGACTAATTCCCTTCTAATAATTTTATTTAATCCATCAAAGAATTTATTGGTCTTACTTTCAAGATTGCATACATAATTCGCAATATATCTTGATAACCATGTAAAGTTAGCCTCAAATTTAGCAACAAATTCTTATTCCTTTTTTCTTAGATTCAGAAATTTTCAATTTTTATCAGCTCTTTTCTCATGAGGAAAGTATTTCTCCAAGAATATCACTCTAATGGAATTCCAATCCATGATTTATATTTTATCCTCCTTCTTGGTGTTAGGAATTAAAGACCTTTATTGTTCAGTATCTCCCCAAAGATGATATACAACCATGAAAACCTTGTCTCATTCACTACATCCCAAAGTAAGGAATATCTTCTCTAAATACTTGATCCATTACTCTTCTATTAATGGGCTATGGTCCCATTTAAATATGGAGGTTATTTTCGCATGAAGTGATACAACATAGTTACCCCATGATGAGGTGCAGTAAGTTGTTTTATACGGGAAAGGTTATTTTCCATAACCTGAGCTAACTACCCTAATATATTCATAATATGCTCATCTCTAACATTGGAATCAGTGATTTGATCAAGAGGGAAATCACTACATTGATTACGGGTGTTGACACAGTTTATGTTCCTTCTATTATGTGTCATTTCTAAACAATGGAATATATTAAAAATGGTTTGGGAAGGGAAACTAAAAAGCTACAAAGAAATAAAAAAACACACACATGCAGGAATCCAAGGAAACTCAAACCTGAGACCTCCCCGAGACCCCATAAACCCTTTTCCAATAGGCTATTCCCTATGGAAATCTAAACAATGGAATATAATTATTCAGTTCATGAATAAACTATGAATATATAAATCACAGTATATAATCTCTATGAATTTATTAGAAATGTGTGTTATATAATCTAAAAATATTTCTAGAATATCCTAAGGGTTTTTCATAGGGTTGTGTTCTCTAACTATATTATTTTAAATCTAGTTCATAAGGTTTTTACTAAATTTTCACAAATACAAAATGTAACACCCTCACACCAATACCCCAGATCTGGTGGTTATTTTATTACATTGTAATAGAATACATAAATCATATTAAATAAGTTTATTAGTCTCAGGAAACTATATACTTAAATGAGCATTACATTACATTTAAAAATTAAGATACATCATATAAAAACACAAAAAACTTTATTATTTTTCCTGGAAATTTTATACATCATATGTAGTAGTTTTCATCATTTCTTGGGGAAATAGTAAACAATAAAGAAAAGGGTGAGCTCTGATGATCAATAAGGTGTATCATGCAGTGGAAGCTATCATAGAATAAATAAGATATGAATAATATGATGGGAATAAATGATAATAAAATAGTATCATATAACTGATCACGTGATCTTGAAATAAATACATGGATAACATGATAATATAAATACTCACATAGACAATAATAACTGATTTCATAGTTATGGAATTCATAATATCAAACACATTAATCTTATTTTCAGGGCATCATGCCAAGACATATTACATACCATTCAGGCCTCATGCCCAGAATTTATAATTAAATGGGTAAGGCATATACCAAATTAACAGAACTAGTTTGTCTCATAATACCTACTGATGCATCAAGGATTTATATAATTCTAGGCCTCATCCATTACTTAATAAGTCCAATTCATTCATCATATGAAAGAAAGTAATAAAAATATAATACATAATCAACCTTCTTTAATAATAAATAAAAATATATATTTGAATAACATATGGGTTTTCAATACTTTCCCAAGTTAATGGAACAATATTTCTATCTAGATGAATATCCCAAAATAAAGATAGAAACAAAATGATATTCACAATGTAATGGAAAACATCCTTATCAAAGTAATGATAACAAGGATGTTGTTATGAGTAATTTCATGTTGTATGGGTATCAATAGGAAATAATCATTCATTATAGTTTATAAAGAGCTTATGAGTCATCTAAACCATATCCTCTGAGTGTGTCAAACTAGGTGTGCAATTAAGCCCGCTAGTTATGCACCAGGTGAAGGAAAACTTAATACTCAACCAACCTTTTTTAGGATTATTACCCATAGGTTCATTTGTTCCATAGCATGTATCCACTTGTTTTATCCAAACATGGATGTCATTTTTAGGAAACTACATGCCCTTTACTTTACACAAATTTTATTGTGTTTTATGGAAATGGGAGTGTTTGATCATTATAATGGCTTATGAAGGTGGTATAATGGGAGGGAATGGTGATATCACATTGATGATATGAAAATTATTTTATTCAAATAAAGTATAATAACATTTTTCATTTATGAGAAAAGGAAATGGAAATATTTCAAAAAAAATAAGGGTGGAGAAGAGGTTAGGAACACATATTTCATCATAATAACAGCTTAGGAAAAGGCTATAGTGAGAGAGAATAAGTAATATCTCATTAATAATATATCATATGAATGATGATATCATGAAATAAAAATCATGTTAGTATAATAAAATAATATTAAATGACATTATAATAAAATAAATTCAATTGGAAAGGAAATAGGATGATTGGAAACCCTTACTTCTCCATACTAACAGCTTAGGAAAAAAATATAATGAGAGAGAATAAGTAATATATAATTAATATATAAAATAGATGATAATACCATGGGATAAAAATCATATTAGTATATGAAAATAATTTTAAATGACATTATAATGAAATAAATGAAATTAGAAAGGAAAGAGGGGGATTAGAAACTCTTACTTGGAAGGTAGATTCTTAAAGCTTGAGAATAACTCCTTGGAAACTTTGAATCTCCTTGGAGAGACACTTGATATGGAAAATGAGGTAATTAATTCTCAATATAATTGTAGTGGTGATAGGTGGGATAATAGATGCAATTAATCTCCATTAATAGGTGAAAATGAGGGACATTTCCTTGGAAATTAAAGTTAGGTGACGGGTAAAGGTGAAATCAAATGGGGATAATGTGAGTTAGGAAAGGTATGGTGGGTGATACATGTGGTTATGAATTTACAAAATAAAAAGGTCTTATAAAAGGTGTTTTTTTCAAGTAATTTTAACAAAATTTGAGCCACAATAGATTAACCCTTTTTACCCCTTATTAACTTGTTTAATTATTTACCTTGGTAATTATTTTTTAACAAAAAAATAAGATGACCCCTCTTACCAAATTTCAATGTTTTGATTCAAAATGTAGGATCAATTTAATCCAATTCAATTTATAAATATATAAAATTTAACTTTTAAATTAAAACATAATATATATAGAAATAATGTTTCTAGAGAAAAATGATTTATTAAATATTAACCATTTTTATTCTTATTTCCTATAAATTTCTAATTAAATGAGTATAATATATTTTTTTATATATTCAAAAATTACATTAGATTCATTATTTAAAAGATAATAATTTAATTTATTTAGATAAAAAGTACAAAATTCTTATAAAAACAATTCTTTGAAAATAAAAATTTTAACTTTATCGTGGTAACTAACTTTTATCTCAGTAACTTATTTTTTATGCCTAAAAATAAAATTTATCTTATTACCTAATTTGGATATACTACTTCCAAATTAAAATTACTTTTTTTGAAAACAATTCTTTATCTATGTGAAATTTAATTACTAAATAAAAATACTTGTGTATTTCAAATTCACGTATTTGACGCTTAATATTTGAAACTCTTTTCCTAGTGAATCTAATTTGATTACAAGACATGTGTGTGTAATTATATTAATATTTATTAATTAATTATTATATTATTATCAATTTTATTCATGAGTTTTATTTGGAATGTGAATAAATAATAATTACATTACCATAGTTGGACCTTGGATCTTACATATATCATATTTTATGGTATACCAATATCATACACTATGACATAGGCTAGTATGTATCACATATATAGTAGGATTTAGGGAACATATCCTTTAGTCCTTGGGGACTGAGATGAGACAAAAATAGCCTAGGTTAGTTTCCTAAGGCTATTCGGGTAGGCATGATAGGCTTAGGCTTGGTGGTAATGGTGAGATGGTCGTATGTATCACACGTGATGAGGAACACCCTCTTAGGGGTGGATTGGAATCTTAGAGAGTTCCATGAGAGGGTTAAGTCCTTCGGGAATATTTGAGGTGTGATGAGGATTATTTCCATCAGATGGTGTGCTTGAGAGCTCACCTAAGGGAGGTGTGCGATGGGACCTGAGTATCGGTTGTGGGAATTATTGGATGGATTGGCATCGGCATGCCAAGAATCTCATAGAGATTTAGCTTGGGATGGTCCATGATTAGCAGGGTTGGGTTGTGATATGTGGTTTTGATGAGGTTTTGGATTGGTCTCATAAGGCTATAGTCAGGAAGGGGCCTATGGGTCGAGAGAACACCATGGGGAGTTGGATATAGATTGGTCCTAATGAGTAGGGGTTGGGATGAGTTTGAAGGATCCTAGTGGATTCCTTAGTGGGTGAGGTGAGAATGAAAATGGGTTCAGTTTGTTATTCTTATGTGACCGAGATAGCCTTGAGAATATTATCCTGAGTGGCTAGGTGGACACAAAGGTGTTCCTTGAGGTGAGAGGATAGGTTTGAGGGACTGGCACATTAGTGATGAGATGGAAAGATTATAGGTGGG
Source organism: Viscum album (assembly GCA_963277665.1). Lineage (NCBI taxonomy): Eukaryota > Viridiplantae > Streptophyta > Magnoliopsida > Santalales > Viscaceae > Viscum > Viscum album. Next base: position 418,460,240 of record OY728139.1, on the reverse strand, counting down.
TTGTAATGCCTATTGTATGTATACTATGTGACGGTACCAGGGAAAGAGTATACCTCAGGGGGTATGCATATGATATATATTTCCTAATGGGGAGTGAGTACTCCCATGAGTTTCTAGATAATGGATTACAAGTTTCCCGGTGAGGATCGGGCATGCCCCTGAGTTTGAAAATGATATGATATATGTTTCATGTGGGGAGTGGGTATGGACCTGAGTTTCCAGATGATATGATATATGTTTCCTAGTGGGAAGTGAGTACGCCCTTGAGTTTCTGGATGATATGATATATGTTTCTAGGTGGGGAGTGTGTATGCCCCTGAGTTTTCTAATGATGCAATATATATTTCCAAGGTGGGGAGTCGGTATACCCATGGGTGCCTGATGATTGTGCAGAATGCTCAAAGACACTACAGATGTTACCTTAGAACCTGAGGATCGACAGTGGTTATTTTATTATGCTTCCATGTTTTACTTATCATTCAAAGCATATCACATGTGCACACATTGTATTTACTAGTTATATTAGGGATATCATTGTTGGTGGCCTATTGAGATTTACTCACACCTTGCTTGGGAGGCCCTAACACATTAGTGTCTGAGTAGACCTCATGTTTGTAGGTTTAGGTAGGTCATAGGCCCAATGTTACATGATCGAGCTGGAGTAGCTCAATGAGAATTTGGAGGCTGGGGTGTGATGAGGCTCAGGGATGGTAGTAGATCCTCCTTGTATTTTTATTATTTTGTTTATTTTTATATGTGAATGGCCCTATGGGCATTAAATTAGTATGCATGATTTTATGACATTATCTATTTGTTATAGCATGATTCTTGTTTATTGTATTTTACATGCTCTAGTTATTATTGTGTAATTTTTTTGGTTATTTTCATTGATTGTTTCACTTTGATACAAGGGTATAGAATCCTCATGGTAACACCTTAGACCCTCATTACTAATCGACATCCTTTGGCATACAGGGAGGCACACTTGAGTTCATGTAACACCACTGGTCCAAACACTGGTTAGTGATCTCTATCTAGGGACATTGCAGTTAAATAAATTGGGCTTCATCTAAGGAGTGTAAAATAATAGTGTGTCAATGTACCAAAATCCACTAAATTCATTGTTTGGTAGTGGGTTTAGGCAAGGCCACTCCAAGCCTAGGGTCACTCCCCTTCATAATGTTTAGGGATAATGAACACACCTTCCAAGGATCACTTCCTTCACTCATCTATATTTTCTCAATGCTCAAGAAAGGAAAATTATTTGGCATGTAAGCCAAGATAACAACAACGTCATTGTCGTTGTTGGAATACCAAGTGTACACAGGTTCTCGATGATATCCACATCATTTCACCTTCACAAGAAAGTTGTTAGTACCACAATATACAAAGATTTGTTTTCTATGAGAAGTTCCCCAACACATCTTTATGGAATAACTCTTTATTTCTTTGGAAAGATCTTTAATGAGTTTTGAGGTTTTTTTATCCTCCCTCACTCTGGAATTCCCCTCTTGTTTTTATTTTTCAATTTAGTTCATTCTTTCATTCTTTCTCCCCATTTTTCATAGTAGTAATCAGGATATATTTATAGAGATAGATATCTCCATAATTCCTTTTTACAAAATTTATTTTTCTCTATTCGAGAGAAATTATCCATGTTACCCATATTTTAGATCTTTAATTAACCATGATCCTGGTGGGAAAATTCATTTGTCCAACTTCATCAAATTCGATTCAACCTTTCATTAATTAGGATATCAAAAATATCTAAAATTTATGAACTTTAAATTCTATAATTCTACTTGAATAGACCCTATTACAGTGTGACCAATAGAATCACACTACAATTTCCATCTCTGTGATTCAAGGTTCGGAATCCTATATTTGTGGCATGGTGATATTTCAAGAAAACACCTTTGACTGACACACTATGATGCAAGCCTTTATGGAACAAGCTCCATATTATGGGAAGATCACCAAATCTCAACTTCTTCTATTTTACCGCACAGTCTAGTAACTCATAGCATGAACCTTTCCTTCACGACCCATCAATAACCAAAACATCGCGATTCCCTCGATCCCCCATGTTCCAGTGTTGCACCAAAAATCTAGCGATCACCTATTCAGAGCGCAAGACATATTATTGTGGTGCAATATGTTTAACATTTATTCTCTTGTGGCCTAGAATTACTCTTACATTGTCTTGGTTTATTTTTATGCAAGTCTGTTTAATCTTCTGTATTACCATACTTTTCCTTTGTCAAATGTTACTCTTAAATAATTCCATGCCTTTACAAAAAATAAACTATTTCCACTATTTTAATATTAAATTAATAATTGTTTAGAGATTTACTCTCTATTATTTCTTTTAGCATGATTTTCACAATATCTTAGAACCTTCGCTACAAAATTTCAGGGATTTATTCTATTTTTTATGAATCGATAACAACCTATTACTTTAACAACACATAAATATGAGTTTCATAGGAATGATTTCATATTTTTACATTCTCATGATCTTTTAGGTTTAGAGTTTTATAGAATTAGGAAAAACATTGCATAAAAAATTGTACATTTCCACATAATGTATATTTTTTCACAAAAATGGATTTATATTTTCACCCTTATTTCATTCAAGACACTTTTGATTCTTTTAAGACGAGTCCAAAGAGGAAATTTTAACCATTCTAGATTTCTTACTCATCCTTAGATCTTATGAAAAACATTTAAAAATGTAGAATGAATACACAAGGCTCGGTGAGGGATATAGAAATAAATAAAACCCATTTTTCCAATGAAAAACATGAAAACCCATGAAAATATTTACCTTTTCCATAATAAAACTTTGAACAAATAAATAAAACATTTCAGTGTATTAAAATAAAACTTTTCTCAAAGAAAATCATGGAAACCTATTATCAAGTATAGAAAACCCATGAAGGCATCATGAGGCATGTGGGAACTCATGAAAATATTTCTTTGAAAAAAACCTTTCACCTTTAAAGGTTTATAAACTTTTCTTACCTCATGAAGTCCAAAGGATTTCCATAAAAACCCTTTTTGCAAGCATAACATAGGTATCTTTGAGCATCATATTCATAATATATGTTCACTCAGGTTTAAACCATGTAGGAATAACTGATACTTAGTTAATTATATAGGATTAATCAACCTGGTTATCTCTCTCATTTTCACCTTTCAAGACTAAAGCATTACTCAAGGCATTGGAGATATATATCGGGCTCACCCATCATCATGAACTATATCAGGCTCACTTATCATCATCTATAATTCTCAAGTACCGTATCATGAACAAAATATTTGTAAGCTTTCACTTTTTTATCATAAAACCCTTGAAATAGTTTTTAATCCATAATCAAAAGCATGTTCCATTTTTATATAAAATTATGAAGAAATATCCCTTTATTTTAAACTCCTAAAAATGAAAAAAAAAACTCAGAAGATAGAAAATAAGATATTATTTGAAAACCCATGTTAAATTTTAGAGGAATATTGATAATGAATAATGATTATATTGGAGGGAAAGGGAATCATGTTGTAAATAATAAAATAATATTTTTTTAACTTTTGTGAAGAAAGTCGAAATGAGTCATACGGAAAACATAAATAAGATTCCTTCTAAACAATTTATAAAGAAAACCAAAATTGGTTGAAAATGATCTTTAAAAATAATTTAAGTATAAATAAGATCATTCTTGAAACATTTTGAATAAAATCGATATGGAAGAGAAAAGAGAACTTTAGAACAAGGTTTTAAAGGAAATGTCATACCTTAAATCTCATATATTTTCATACATTCTCTAAATACTGAATAATAAAATTATATTATTTATTTACTTGATTAATAATATTTTTCAGGTTCATTCCAATATAATTATTTTTTTCATTTCATTTTTTATTTAGTAACTCAAATGGTTAAGTTCACATTGGACATTTTGGGGTCGTTCGATTTATAACCTCAAAATAACATCGGTGTGTTGATCGTGGTGAAAGGGGTTATGGTTCCATTACCTAAATAATATTAAATATGTTATAATTTTTATATTTATAAATTAAATAAAATTTTAAAATCAACCATGTAAGGCAGTCATAAAAAATAAATCATGTTGTTTCATGAAGATGGTAGTTCATACGTACACATGAACGACATTTTCATTTTTATACTGGGTGTAAAATAAATAGAGTGCATAATTTTTTACTTTTATAGAATCATAAATATGTTATAAATTTCATATTTATTCAATTGTTTCATCCTTATGACCATCCATGTGAGGTGGTAACAAAAAATGAATCACATTGCTTCGTAAAGGTTGTAGTCCACATGTATGCTCTAGCGACATTATCATTTTCCAACGGGTAGAATGGTAAGAAGTTAGATAATATATTATCTTTATAGAATAATAATTATGTCTTATATATTATATATATTTACTTGATCCATCATTTTAACCATCTATGAGAGACGGTGATGAAAAATGAAACACATCGCTTCACGGAGATAGTAGTCCACTTGTACGCACAACTGATGTTTTCATTTCCCATGGGATGGGAAAAATAGATGAAAAAGTGTTATAGGATAACTATAATAACATTTCAGTATATTGGATATTCTGAAGTTATATAAGAACATTTATGATAGGTTTAAATGAGGTAGAAAAAAATAAACATGAAAGAGGTCGGTTAAGAGTTGTACCTTTTCTTTGGAAAACCACATTTGGTTTGGACCATAAGCCTTTTAGGTTTGTCTTTTAGAGAGACCTGGACATCTAGGACTTGGGGAAGGAATTTAGGAAGATATTTGGTTAATATTCTTCTAAGATAGAGTGCTCAATGTTTATGGATAAGTGATAAGAGGGGTGTCATTATATAAATGATGGGAGTGACACACTTGTAAATATCCTTAATTTTAAAATATTATAAATGTCTTATTCATGGTCAAGTGGCACTAAATCAATCCAATTTTGAAGATAAGTTGATAAGGTTATAAATCCGCTCATCCAATAATAATTAAGATAAGATTTTGTGACCTTATCACTTAGTTGTTACCATAATTAACCTGTTTTACTCTTTATCACAGTAAATAATTTTTACCATGATAACTATTCATTATAAACAAAAATGAAATTAACCTGATTATTAAATTTGAACCCCCTGATTCCAAATATGAAATCAGTTTTTCAATATTGAATCTATATAAGTGAAAAATAATAATTTTATCATAAGATCACAAAACGCAATAGGAAACAATTGTTTTTAGAAAAAAGCATTTTTAAGCATAAATGTGAATTTATACCAAAATAAGGTGTAATGATGATTCATATAGAATTAATTGTATTGTTTTCAGTCAAAGGGAACTAATTTTACATTAAAACTAATCCAAAAAAATATACTTCTTAAATACTTGAAAAGAAATGATAGTTTTTATTAAAATTGGTATTTTTCACTATTCACTAAAAAATCAATCTTTTCATAAAACACCCAAAAAATCCCCCTAATCCAAATTAGATATATTGAATCCGAAAATGAATACCTTTTTATAAAATTCAAATATTAAAATCAATAAATTTAACTTTTAAATAAAATCATATAAATCATGGAAAAAAATTAGTTGAAATAATAACTATATCATTTCCAATTGAAAATTTTTAAATAAATTTATTTATAAAACTATGATAAATATGAATCCATAAAATGATTACTTATAAATCATAAGATTAATTCATTAATAGGATTACATGGGTTGTCATAGAAACACCCTTACATCATGTAATATTTTTTTCATGTTTCATTAAATGATTTAAATCGATTGTAACCAATATAAACCAATATGTCGATTATAAACTAATCATTAGCAGGTTTTTATTTTCACTTAAGGTATTATTTTTTCAATTGATCAATCAAAACTAGTGTCCTGATTTAAACCAACTATGCACAATCTTACTCATGGGTGCCATGGATGCATATATCTGATAAACTTTGCAACTCCACTTCTCCATCTTGACTAAACTAGTCACCACAAACAGAATAAAATTTCACTCACTTATAAAAATAAATTATAGAAAAACATATTTTTACTCTGCTTGTAATGGTAATTTGAGATCTCGAAAGGAGAAACTTTGATACCACTTGTTGGAAATCTAGACACTAGAAGTGTAACAAACCAACCCGGGTCGACCTAACATTTCACCTGAGATGGCCCACCACAAGGCCCCAAGTGCATTATCAATCATCATGGGTTGTTGATAAGCACTTAGGTATCAATATTGAGAATATTGAGAAGAATTTAACCCTAAAACACATGTCTCATGTACTAAAGGAAATACATACATACATACATACATATATATATATCCAAATCAGATTACAAAGAGGAAGTCTGAAAGCAAACCATGAGACATAACAAGACAAAAGCCCAATGGTCTAGAACACAAGACAACCCATGAGCCAAGAATCCATCTCCATGTGACCATCGGTCACCACCATCGCAAACCACTTGAAGATAATGTCGACAATGATGATTCTACAAACTAAATGACACCCTTCCCTTTACCTTAATCCTACAAAACCAAGTCTACATATGCCCAAAGACATACGTAAGGTGTAAGGAAACGACCAATGAGACAACACTATAAATTTATACAAAGTCTTTCAACATGAAACCATTAGTTATTGTTTGAAAACAAAACCAATTTCATAAATAAGTTCATGTGAAAACACATTTTCATAAAACATCCCTTTGATTTTTCTTCTAAATAACAATCCACATCTCAAGCCTTAAGAACATGAAAATAAAACATGTTTGATTAAATAAAGTTAAATAACCAAGAAATTCATTCATATTAAAACAAAGGGGAAAGTAAATCACAAGAATCCAATTAATGTCTACTGACAATGTGCAAATGGTCCACAAGAAGGGGTCTAAGAAACCAGGACAACCAAGGAACTCTAGACGGCATAGTGAATCCTAGGCCCCTACAAAGACATGTATCATAAGGTCTCCCCCAAGTGCCAAATCCTACCATTATGTGTAACATAATCCAATCCCAACATTTTCAAATCTTCTTTGTGTCATTTCATCAAACACTTAAAGTTCACAAAAATAGTTTTCAAAGAAACCCCCTTTAAAACATTTCCTGTTACCACCAAAGATCAAGTAAAAATCATGGATTTCAATTTTTCCCTTGGAAACATCAAACCATTCATTTTAATATTCCAAAAGCAAGGTATTTAACAACACTTATGTTTTCCATGGGAAAGAATCCATTAGATAGAGACACCTACCTTTCCAATTGAGGAAACATCGACGCCTTCAAATTCAGTGAGAGAAACAAGGAGATTTGGTCCTCACAAGCCTAGATCTATAAAGGACATCATCAATTCCCCATCAAGCCTTTTAGATCCAGAAATCACATCCCAATTGGGTTCCAACTGATCAAGGGGAAGAGAGATCTAAGATAGATCTAGATAAAAGAGGAAAAATTGAGAGGAAATCTGAACATACCTCAAAGAGATCCACCCAAATCAATCGAGAGTCCCTAAGGAATCAAGGGTATATTCATCTAGATCGTCATGGAGGGTTTGGTTTGAGCTAATAATGGATTAAGAGAATATTAGAGTTAAAAATACCAAGGGCATTGGGGTAATTTTCCATTTTAAGAAGTTTAGATTGGGTCATTTGATTTGATAAATCGTGCGCTAACCGTGTGGTAGTCATTGTACCTTGAAATCTAAGGCACACAATTTCCTAGGAATGGTCTCACAGTTTGAAAAACTGTACACAATCCATGTGATGAAATTTGACCATAAACCCTTACACATGCATGGTTTGTTTGGAGACTCACACAGTTAGATAAATCATGCCCAAACTGTGAAAATTTCCACAAGAACCAATAGAGCCATATTGCATAGTTACCACTAACCATGCGCCTAGATTGTGTGTCTGGCTTATTTCCCCCGAAACTCCAAATTTTCAACCTTGAACTCTTGAAATCCTCTAGAATCTCAAAAGAGATAAATCAAGATCAAAATTAAACATACTTATGGCCTAGAGGGCGTCACAATTCTCTACACCATTAAACTTTATTTCCTTGAAAAGCACTCAAGATTTTGGGCTCATGAACAAATAAGGTCCTTGTTACCTAATAAATGGTTCCTGCTCCCATATCTCATGGCTATCTCATCCATTTTACCACAAAATAAGGACCAATGGAATCATTTTACTACAGAACACCTAATCTTGACAATCCATAATCTGAACTGGTTGTTCAGACACTAAGGTATCAGGTTAAATCTTGACATCCTCCCATTCAATCACATAGGAAGGGTACTATTGGTGCTTCTTCATCATGAAAACATGTAACACATCATGAATTGATGGCAGACGAGATGATAAGTTCAACCGATATTCCACCTTTTTAATTCATCCAACAATCTCAAAAGGACCAATATATTTCAGAGCCAACTTACCCTACTTTTCCAAGCGACGATACCCCAGTTGAAGAGAAACTCTGAGAAAAACCCAATCACCAACCAAAAATTTCAACAGTTGATGATAGCACTCACCATTTGATTTTCGGCGACTCTGAGATGTCGTTAATCTCTTTCAAACCAACTGCACATTCTTCGTCGTCTCCTAAATAAGACTCGATCCTACAAGTGACCGCTCACCAATCTCTGCTGAGCACAAGAGAGATCAATATGGATGCCCATACAACTCCTCAAAGGGTGTCATTTTAATCTAATTCTAATAATTGTTGTTATATGAAAAATCAATCAAGAGTAGAAGATTCTCCCATAAACCATCGAAGTCAAGTATGCACACCCGAAGTATATCTTCTAGAATCTGGAAGGCTAACTCAGTCTGACCATCAATCTGAGGATGATATATTGTAATGACCAAGACTTTTAGATGATTTTTCTTTCCTAAAAATTTGTGTTATATTATATTATACATAACAAAACCATATCTCTTTAATAATAAAGTGAATATAAAGGGAAATGTGACAATTTGGATCTGAATTTTATATGAATGTTGGTTAATTATGATTGTTGGTCAATTATGATTGTTGGTCAATATGACCGTTGGGAACTGTTCTCTTGGTAATAATTTTAACATTATAATTATTGTTTATAAGTAGAAATGAAAAGTGATAATTAATTCAGAAAGGATAAGCAATAGCCTCAACTAGTAGAGTCATGTCATATGAAGCCCTTTTGCCAAAGCTTAGGAGGGAGGTAACGTCACTGGGGTTCTCCCTTGACCAAGTCCAACCCGAGCTTCAAAAAGTGAAGTTAGAACGAAATAACCTACTGGAGAAGTTTAGGTTGGTGGAAATTACTACTCGATCAATGTTAGTCGAGCCGCACCATGAATTTATCACCATCGCACACCTTACCCTTAGGTCATACGTGGGTGTTATAATGGATTACATGTCTTGACCTTAGTTACTTAAAATTTAATTTATTTGTATAAATAAAATTTTCATTCCATCAATTCTGATTTAATAATAGTTTTTCTTAATAAAAAATATGTTTGATTGAGATGGAATTTGATAAATTGAATTTTGAGACCCAAATTGTAATTTTCAGAAAAGATATATATTTTTATAATAAACTAATATATTATGAATAATATTTATTTTAATAAAGTAGTATGATAAAAACACTTTTATTTAAATGTAAATGGTAAAATAATTTTATAATTTCCTTAAAACAAATTAAGTGTCATAAATTTTTCTATACATTTTCAACCCGCTATTTTTTTAATAAATAAGGATTTCTATAGTTAAAAGTTAAAGTTCTCATATTTTAATAATTATTATGATAAAATAAAAATCATTTTTTAAATCATCACATCGAATTTATATTAGGGTGAGTTTATGATAATTTTCTAAAATACTTTATTTTTTTATGAATAATAAAAATATAATTTGAGGTTTTCGATATGTTTAATGACTTCATAATTATGTCATAATGATGTAATAATTAGTTAACCACAATCCAAAACTCAACATATGTTATTTTATTAATATCAAGTATTTTAATATATTTTAATCAATTTCCAAGCCTATAATTTACTTTCCAAAGTCTAAAATGGAAAATTTAACGTTAAAAATAGTATTTGGTGGAACTTTACTTTTCCATGCCAAAAGAACTAATATAATATGATTATAGATTCTTTTAGGTTTAAATAACTTAAAATATTTCCCAAATGACCAAAACTATGAGAAAAAAACCATGGGCAAGCCCACGGTTTTGCATTTTCCACAACCTAGATTTCTAAGGCCTATATTTGGAAATTATTAAACAACTCCCCCCCCCCCCCACTTTTGCTACAAATACCAACCCATTTCTCTATTTCCCTTCACTCAAAATACATCCTCCATGAATATATGGTAGTTTTACATCTCAAGGATTCCTCCTGAGGTTTCCTCAAGCCCCCAATTTTCCATTCCTCAAGATGTAGTAGTAACTCTTCAAGGTAAGGGAAGTGTTCTTCCTTTCTCTCTGATTCAAGAACCTCTTTTCATATATGTTTTCTAAATGTTATGGTTACCCTCTTCTATTAAAATTTTGGTCATTCCCTTACTTCAAAATTATGTTTTATCAATGGGAGACCCTTGTCCTATCTCATTTTACCTTTTTCTAAAGCCACATTTTATACTTGTCATACTGCCGAATTTACTTCTCAAAATTTTCCTCTTCTCCTCAAGAAATTCTCTTTTATTTTCTTTTTTTGAATATCAAAGACTCTTTATTTTCTAAGGGTATTCACCTATATATAAAAATGATTTATTTTATTTTGGGATTGACATACATGAAACCCTCATCCGCTTTTTGTGGGCTGAAAATGACATAATGATCATATTTTTAAGCACTTTTGAAACATCATGGTTTTGATAGGAAACCCGCTTTTTTTATTCACCACAGATTATTTATGAAATGTTTTATTATGATCTATGTGGATCACATTAAATAATAAATATGAAGGGTGTTCTCTGATAGCGCTCTAATGCATTGGGTAAAGAATTTAATCTCTATAGATGACATGTTTTACGATACCTTGATAAATAACCTTTGTAATTTTCATTTATGATTCCTTGTTGATTAACCATGGTGATATGCTTATGAATGCCTAAATTAAATGTTTTATCCACATTTTCATGTTATTATTCATGTTCTTTTTATTATGATATGCCTCTTTTTCCATTTCTTACACCACAATGATATTTCTCATGTTCTTATTGATATTCCTCACGAATATATGTAAATTGTGTCCCTTACTGGGTCTTATGCTCACCCCTTTCCTTTGATGTATGTCACAAGGATATGAGATGCAGTAAATGAACTTAGGATGAACCCATGAAGAATCCTTTCAAGTGGATTAGAAGAATTTTTTATATTTCCATGTGTTATGTTCCTGATTTACAAGAAACTAAACTTTAAAAGATACTTTGTTTTTTACCATGTAATGAAAAGAGTATGTAATAAAAAGGAAGGACGTCATAGTTGGTATCAAATAAAGGTTTAGTTGTTTGTGGAAATTAGGATTTGAAAACTTTAGGAAGAGCCTTAGAGACAGGTTTAAATATAGGAAAACATCCTAATATTTTGGTGAAGTATTAAGTAAGTGATTTTCAAGCAAAGAAATCTCTTCCTAGATAAGAACAAGTGGATGTGGCTCTGGCACAGATGTATCTAGGGGTAACACCCAAAAACGCCGTTTTGAGATAGACTCGAACGGGAATTGGTACATGACAAAGGGTCTTGCTACACTCCTAGTTTGACACTCACAGGGGATATGTTTGGTTAATCACAAGTTTTTTATGAACCGTTATGAAGGATTTATAGAAAATGTATTTGTTGTTAAAGAATGACATATTTCAACATGATGTTTTAAGACATAAAATTCCTTTAGAATTATAATATTCTTAAAAGAAACATGTTTCTCACTAAGGTGTTCTTCTTTTAGAAAATTATGGAAAATAAGAAGAACCACGTAAATGATGAGCGCAAAGGACCATGCACTAATGGCCCTCCAATGGAAGCTATAATGGAAAACCTCATAAGAATGATGAATCGAATAAAACGAGTTATAAATAATAACTTGAATCAAGTTGAGAGACTGGATTCACCTCGAAGGGAATAAATTTCTGTTGAGTCCTTCATGCACCAACAACCACCTTCCTTTAGTGGATTTACCTACCCAATGATTGTTGACCAATGGATAAGCTCTATAGAAAATATCTCTTCTGTACTCCACTATTTAGAGAAAGAGAATGTCACCCTAGCTATTTACCGCTTAGAAAGGAGAAGCTAATCAGTGGAGGAAATTGATTAAAAACATAAATCCAAGAATAGAGATAGATGTTATGGAGTGAGAAAAAGTTCAGGGAAATCTTTTTCAATAAATATTTCTCCTATTTGATGAGAAAGAAAATAGAGAAAGAATTCCTAGAGTTGAAGCAAAAGGAAAATGAATTAGTGAGAAGCTATGAGATGAACTTTACAAGACTTTCCATTACACCTCTAGATTTTTTATGGATTCTAATGGAAAGGTTGATAGATTTTTTGGTGGACTAAAACCCCATCTACGGAGGAATCTAGCCAATCCAGACTATGAAAGTTATAAAGAGATAGTGTAGAGTGATATAAAGGTTAAACTAGAGTTTGGAGAGACGCAGTGGTCACATTGATCGAATGAAAAGAAGATATATTTTGATCCATACTTAGGGAGGAGCTTTGATCACTGAAGAGCATAAAAGCAAGTGCAACTTTCCATATGCAACAAATGTGGGAAGAAACATTCAGGGAATTGCTTACTCAAAAGTGGAAAATGTTACAAGTGTGGAAGAGATAGCCATATACCTTGGAACTGTCGTAGTGGGGTAAAGACTCAAATTATCAATACTAACAACAAAGGGAAGATGGTGCAGGCCCAGCTTGAAGTCTGATTCTATAAGTGTAGACAACTTGGGAACTTTTTCAATCACTATTTAAATCAGAATGTAGTAGAGGGGAATCACCATCAACCTCAGCTTAGGCCAAGGGAGAAAGTTATGGAATTTTTTATCACAATGGCTAAAGTAGAGGCTCCAAATGATGTGGTGGCAGGTACTCTTGTTGTTCTCTCAAAGCTAGCAAATAATTTTTTTTATTCAGGTTCTACGCATTCCTTTATTTCCTCTATGTTTGCAAAGAATATAGAATCAATCCCTGAATTACTAGAAGTAGAGTTATGATTCAAGACTCCTAGAGGGGTTATCCAAGCGTCAAAAGTGTATAAAAACTCTAGTGTTGACTTTACAGAGCAAAATCTCATCACAAATCTAATAGTCATTCTCATGTTGGAATTTAACATTATACTAGGGATGGAATGGCTCTCAAAGTATAATTCTAAGATCAACTGCAGAAGCAAGGAAATCTTAGTGGTCTTGAATGGACAACCTATAGTTATTTTCAAAGGATAGATATCACGACCTGGGCTTTGTCAAGAATCACCTCCCCAAGCCTTATTTATGGAGATGATCGATAAAGAGGAAGAATGAAATGAAATTATAAGAATAGAAAATTTCCTCATTGTTCAGGAATATATTGACGTATTTCTTGAGAGTTACCTAAACCTCCCCTAGAAAGAGAGGTATATTTCTCTATTAAACTCATAAATGGATCCAAGCTGATATCAAAGACCCCATATAGAATGGAAAATGTATAGCTAGAGGAATTAAAGAAATAGTTTCAAGATCTTTTGGAGAAGGGGTTTGTTCGACCAAGTGTGTCTCCTTGGGGAGAACATGTTCTCTTTGTGAAGAAGAAGGATGGATCAATACGACTATTCATTGATTATAGAGAACTTAATGGGATCACAGTAAAGAATAGATAGCCTCTCCCAAGGATTGATGATTAATTTGACCAACTTCATGGGGCTTAATTCTTCTTCAAGATTGATCTTTGATCTGGTTATCATCAATTGAGGGAGAAGAAAGAATATATTCCAAATACCACCCTACAATCAAGATATAGGCATTATGAGTTTTTTGTTATGCCCTTCAACTTTATCCTATAATATTTATGGATTTGATTAATATATTCTTTAAGGACTACCTTGATAAATTTGTGATGGTTTTTATTGATGGTATTCTGATATATTCTAAAAGTCACGTGGGGCATGAGGATCATCTAAGGGTTATATTGAAAACTTTGAGAAAGGAGAGGCTATTTGGAAAATTCAGAAAATGTGAATTTTGGTTACAACAAGTTGCTTTCTTGGGGCACATTGTAACTGGTGAAGGAATCTCAATTGACCCTACCAAGACAAATTTTGTGGAGGAGTGGAATCATCCTATAACAGTAATTGAGATTATTTTCCTTAGTTTAGAAGGATATTATGGGAGGTTTGTGAAAAAAAGTATGACTTTCTAATCCACTAACCAAGTTAACTCGAAAAGGGGATAAGTTCATCTGGACAAAGGAGTGTGAGGAAAGTTTCTAAGAACTGAAGAAGAGATTGGGAATTTCACCTGTGTTAACTCTACCGTCCATCAGAGAAGGATTCGTTATTTTTAGCGATGTGTCTCTGGAAGGGATTAGGTATTTTCTCAAGAAAAATGATAAAGTGATTATTTATGCATCTCGACAGTTAAAGCCTCATGAGCAGAATTATTCTACGCATGGCCTAGATCTATCTATGGTTATTATTTCTCTACAAATATAGAGGCACTATCTTTATGGGGATAAATGTGATATTTATATAGACCACCAAAGTTTGAAGTATATTTTCATGCAAAAGGAATTGAACATGAGACATAGGAGATGATTGGAACTTCTTAAAGATTATTACTATTCAATTCATTATCATCCCAAAAGAGAAAACAAATTCTTTGATGCATTAAGTAGGAAAGACCTTTTTGTTCTGGAAATGATGAGGATTCAAAGAGATCCATTGATCAAGGACCTAGTAAGGTGGGATATGGGAATCATAAAGGTAGTGACATCATAAATCCTATCCCAAATGATTTTTCAACCATCATTACTAGAGAAGATTAATAAATCTCAAAGAGAAGATCCTTTATTACAAAATAAGATAAGAGGATGTGAAGAATGGGAATTTTTCTGAGTTCAATATTGATCAAGAAGGTGTACTAAAATTTCATACAAGTCTATGTGTTCCATCTATTCTAGAAATAAAGGAGATAATGGATAAAGGTCATAGATCTACATTCTCTATACATCATAGAATAACTAAAATGTATAGGGACCTTTGTTATCATTATTGGTGGGATAACATGAAAAGTGAGATTGTTGATTACACTACAAGGTGCTTGGTGTGTCAGCAAGTGAAGGCAGAGTGACAACTTCCTAAAGGGGTGTTACAACCACTACCCATACCAATATGAAAGTGGGAAAACATCACTATGGACTTTTTCACTCGTATCCCGAGAATATCCAAAGGAAATAATGTGATATGGGTTATAGTGGACCGACTCATCAAAACTGCTCATTTCATCGCTATTAGAGAAGATTTCTCTCTTGACCAACTTTCCAAGATTTACATAAATAAAGTGGTGAGGTTGCATGGAATTTCAATTTCTATAATTTTTTATCGTGATCCAAGGTTCACATCAAAATTCTGGAGAATTATTCAAAATGATCTGAGTACCGAATTTAATCTTAGTACAGACTATCACCCCTAAATAGATGGTTAATCTGAAATGATTATTCAAACACTCAAGTACGTGCTAAGAACAATATCAATAGAATTTAAAGGTGGATGGGATCAACACCTACCATTAGTTGAGTTATCATACAATAATAGATTCCACTCGAGTATACAAATGTAATACTATGAATCTCTATATGGAAATTGATGTAGAACTCATGCTTGTTGGGATGAAGTTGGTGAGAGAAAGCTTCTTGGGCCTGATCTTGTGCAAGAGATTACGGAAAAGGTTCATGATATCTAACAACACATAAACGATGCTCAGAGTCAGCAGAAGAGCTATACTGACAACCATTGAAGGGACTTTGAGTTTGGTGTTGGTGAAAAAGTGTTCCTTCGAATATCACCATGAAAGAGAGGCATGTGGTTTGAAAAGAAAGGGAATCTTAGCCCTAAGTACACTGTCCCCCATGAAATCCTTGATCACATAGGAGTAGTGGCCTATCGGCTAACACTTCCACCAAATCTAACTCAAGTTCATGATGTATTCCATGTATCTCTCTTGAGAAAGTACATATCTAACCCTTCACATGTACTGAATCCTAAGGTGGTACAACTGGAACATGAATTCTCTTATGAGGAGCAGTTGGTGGGGATCTTGGACCATAGAGACAATGTTCTACACAACAAGACTACTCACCTCATCAAAGTGTTTTGGAGGAACCATAAATATGAAGAAGCGACATGGGAACCAAAGGAAATAATGAAACAGAAGTACTCACACCTTTTTCAACTGAGAGAACGAGTTGAAAATTTCAGGGATGATATTTCTAAAGGGGGGAGAATGTAACGACCCGGACTTTTAAATGATTTCTTTTCCTGAAAATGTGTGTTATATTATATTATACATAACAAAACCATATCTCTTTAATAATGAAGGGGATATAAAGGGAAATATGACCATCTGGATTTGACTATTATATAACCATTGGTCAATTATGATTGTTGGTCAATATGACCACTGGGAACTATACTCTTGGTAATAATTTTAATGTTATAATTAGTGTTTATAAGTAAAAATGATAGAGGATAATTAATACAGAAAGGATAAGTGATGGCCTCTATCAGTAGAGTCATGTCGTATAAAGCTCTTTTATCATAGCTTGGGAGGGAGGTAGTGTCACTGGGATTCACCCTTGACCAAGCCCGAGATGAGTTTCAAAAAGTGAATCTTGAACAAAATCATCTATGGGATAAGTTCAAGTTAGTGAATATTATCACTCATTCAATGTTATTCAAGCCACCCCATTAATCTATCATCATCACACACCTTACCCTTAGGTCATACGCGAGTGTTATAAGGGGTTATGTGTCCCAACCTTAGTTATTTAAAGTGTAATTCCATTATATAAATTAAATTTAGATTCCATCAATTTTGTTTTAAGAATAGTTTTTCTTAATAAAAAAATAGGTTTGGTTGAGATGAAATTTGATAAATTGACTTTCATACACAAATTGTACTTTTTGGACCCAAATTGTACTATTCTGTAAAGATGTAAATTTTTATAATAAATTAATGTATTGTGAATAATATTTATTTTAATGAATTAGTATGATAAAAATAAATTTATTTAAATATAAATGATAAAGTAATTTTATTATGTCCTTAAAAAAATTAAGTGTTAAAAATTTTAATATGCATTTTCAACCCACTGTTTTTTTAATAAATAAGGTTTTTTATAGTTAAAAGTTAATGTTATCATATTTACATAATTATTACAATAAAATAAATATCATTTTTGAATTCATCACATCGAATTTAGGTTAGGGTGAATTTATGATAATATTCTAAAATACTTTATTTTTTCATGAATAGTAAAAAATATAGTTTGAGGTATGTTTAATGACTTCATAATTATGTCATAATGATGTAATAATTATTTATCCACAATCCATGACTCAAAATATGTTATTTTATTAATATCAATTATTTTAATAGATTTTAATCAATTTCCAAGCCTATAATTTATTTTCCAAAGTCTAAAATGGAAACTTTAACTTTAAAAACATTATTTTGTGAAAACTTTACTTTTCCATATCAAAAGAAGTAATATAATATTATTATTGATTCTTGTGGGTTTAAATAACTTAAAATATGTCCAAAACCATGGTCAAGCCCATGGTTTTGTATTTTCCACAACCTATATTTCCAATACCTGTATTTGGAAATTATTAAACAAACACTCCACTTTTGTAATAAATATACACTCATTTCTCCATTTACTTTCACTCACAATCCATACTCCATGATCCTTTAATAGTTTTACCTCCCAAGGAGTCCCCCCAAGGTGTGCTCAAGCCCCAAAGGTTCCATTCCTCAAGATCTTGGAGTAACTCTTCAAGGTAAGGGAATTGTTCTTCTTTTCTCTTCAATTCAAGAACCTCTTTTCATATATGTCTTCTAAATGTTATGGTTACTATCTTTTATTACCCTTGTGATCATACCATTACTGCCAAATTATACCATTACTGCCAAATTATGTTTTATCAATGGGAGACCCTTGTCCCCTCTCATTTTACCCTTTTCTAAAACCACATTTTATACCCGTTATGCTGCTGAATTTACTTCTCAAATTTTCCCTCTTCCCCTCAAGAAATTATATTTTATTTTCTTTTGTAAATATCCAAGCCTCTTTATTTTTCAATGGTATTCACCTATATGTAAAAATGATTTATTTGATTTTAGGATTAACATACATGAAACCCGCATCCCCTTTCTATGGGATGAAAGTGACATAATGATCATGTTTTTAATCACTTTTGAAATGTCATGACTTTGATATGAAACTCGTTTTTTTATTCTCCACGGGTTATTTATGAAATGTTTGATTATGATCTATGTGGATCACATTAAATAATACATATGAAGGGTGTTCCCCGATAGCGCTCCAATGTATTGGCTAAAGAATTTAATCTCTATAGATGACATGTTTTAAGATACCTTGGTGAATAACCTTGGTAATTTCAATTTACGACACCTTGGTGATTAACCTTGGTGATATGCTTATGAATGTCTAAATTAAATATTGTATCCACATTTCCATGTAATGATTCATGTTCTTTTTATTATGATATGCCTATTTTTTCATTTCTCATTCCATAATGATATTTCTCATGTTCTTGTTGATATTCATCAAAAATATATGTAAATCGTTTCCCTTATCAGTCCTTATGCTCACTCATTTTCTTTAATGTATGTCCCCAGGATATGAGATGCAGTAAACGTACTTAGGATGAACCCATGAAGAAGTTTTCAAGTAGATTAGAAAAATGTTTTATATTTTCATGTATTATATTCTTGATTTCTAAGAAACTAAACTTTAAAAGATCCTCTGTTTTGAACCATGTAATGAAAAGTTTATGTAATAAAAAGGTGGAATTCCATATATATCATGTTCAACTTCAACTGATAACCCATCGATCCTTGCAAAACCTTCCAAAATATGGATGTAAAGTGTAAATCTCTATAAAAACAACCGCATAAGGCACTCCATGGAGCTTCAAGATCTCTCGAACGTACAAGCACCTGAGCTCTTCTACCTTTGTTGACTCCTTAATTGGAAGGAAGTGAGCTGATAGTGAGTTGATTGATGATCATCCAAATTGCATCTTTTCCACCCTATGTCCCAGGTATTCCAACCACAAAGTCAATGGATATCTCATCCCATTTCCAGACTAGAATGGGTAACGGCCGCAACAAACCAACATGTCTCTAATGTTTTATCTTAATCTTCTGGAAAGTAAGCCATCATGACATAAAGCCTACAATCGATCGCCTCATCCCTTGTCACCAATATTGACGTCACATTTTGTGATACATTTCTGTAGCCCCTGGATGCACGGACCAACTTGATCGATGTCCACCCTCCATCAACTGATGTCTCTGAGTCGGAACAACCAATCTGCCTCGACAAAGAAAAGTATCAATGGGAGACTGAGACCAGTCACCTGAGGTCTCCCCATCATTAAGGATTTTACTAAAACACTGACAATCATTGTTAGTCGCTTTCCAAAAATGGATCTGATCATCAAATGACCAATAATCATTCACACAAGCAAAGAACACATTCTCATCAGCCTCTTCCACATCCAATCTCATCTCAACAAACATACTCATCAATGACCACTCCTCCACTCATTGTTTTAAGTCTTGATTCGGTAACTTCAAGCTCAACACATCAGTGACCACATTCCCTTTTCCAAGTGTATACACAATATCAATATCAAAAGTCTAAAGATATTCAATTTAGCATCTCTATCATAAATTCAAGTCTATCTTGGTGAAAATATACTTCAAGCTCTTATGATCTGGATACACAATGAACCACTCACCGAATAGATAGTGGCACCAAGTCTTAAGAGTATGCATAATGGTCCCCAACTCAAGATCATGGGTATGATAATTCTTCTTATGAGATCGTAATTGGACAGTCACAAGCCACCATTTTTTTTCTCTACATCAATACACACCACAAACTTGTACCTGAGGCGTCGTAAAAAACACCATATCTCATATTTGATTCAGGATAAATCAGAACTGGAGTCAAATTCAATCTCACCTTCAGATATTCAAATGATCTTTTACATTGCTCATTTCATACAAACTTCACACTCTTGCAGGTTAACTCTGTCAGATGAGATGCAAGCTTGGAGAAGTCTTGAACAAAATTTCTGTAATAACTAGTTAAGTCCAAGAAGCTCTGAATCTCAAACATATTTTTGGGTTTCTCCTAAGCCATAATTGTCTGAATCTTTTCTGGATCCACAGATATGAACCTCTCAGATATTACATTCCCTAGAAACTTCAATTATCCCATCCAAAACTCCCATTTGGATAGCTTCTCATATAAACGATGTTTTTTCAAGGTTCTAAGGATAATATCCAGATAATCTATGTGTTCCTCCTCTGACTTGGAGTCCACCAAAATATCTTCCACAAAGACAGCCATGAATGAGTCTAAGAACTAATGAAATATCTTGTTCATCAATTCCATAAATACCACATGAGTGTTAATAAGACTGAATAACATAACTAAGAACTCAAAATTCCCATATTGGATCCTAAATGTTTTCTTGGGTATATCTTCTTCTCGAACTCTTAATTAATTGTACCCCGATCACAGGTCAATCTTAGAAAACCATCTGATTGTTTCCCTCACTCTCTCATGGTGTTTTCATGATCACAAACACTCTTTTTTATCTAACATTTTCATTTTAAGTGTGTTTTAGAATTTTTATTAAGTTCAAAGTGGTGGAATTGCATGACATCTTCAAGCTTCTTTGAAGCCTTGCTAAAGGATTGGTTCAGTATCAAATTATCCTTCAAAGTCTTGGAAACGATTTTGAAGAATCGTAGAAGGTTTTAGAGCGAATCAGAGGAGGCCTCAGTCGAAGATGTTGTTGTGTAGGTAGCACCGGCTACCTGGTGAGGTGCACAGGCTACCCGCTACAATGGTGGCAGCAAGCCTCACCTACAGCAGGACCACCGAATACCTGGTGGAGGAGCACCGACCATCCAGTGGCTCCAAGAGATGTGCACAGCTTCTATCCAGAGGCCACTAGCTAGTAGATGCTAACTGATAGAGGTCCTCTAATAGGCCTCGGCTACAGGAAACATACCAGCCACTGATGGCATCAGGCAGCATCCAATGAGAACCCATTTAATATGGTCAAAATAACCATTAAAGTGGTCAGTCCAAGGTTCGATGTACTCGAAGCTTCTAGATATTTCTCGAGTCTTTTTAGAGCCTACAAAATCCCTTGCCTCCCTTGAAGATTCACACTAGTTACCAACATTCTCTTGAAGATCATTTAACGATGTAGCTCTAGAATTCCATATTCTCTCAAGAGCCTTCAAATCCCAATTCTTCATAGGCTCTCCAACTTTTTCTCACAATCTCTTCATTTTTCCATTGTACTTCACTTCATCAAAGAAATTTGTGAGCGGTGTATAAAGGTTTTTCCTAAAGAAAACTTCTCTTTCCTCAACCTACATTCACTAATAATTCACACTCCGTAAAAGTGTGGGAAGTGTTACTTGACGACCGACGATGTCCAAGAGGGTTCTCACAAGCCACAATTGTGAGGGAAAGGTTCTTTGTCACCATTAAGACCAAGGAATTTATACAATTGACCTCTTGAGTCGAGGGGTGAAGACATAGGGGCACACATTGTGCTATTGTCGAACTCTTTATCAACTGTGTTGGTCTTCATTTAAATTTTTACATTACATCATTTACAATCATCATGCATGCTTGCATAAATTCAGTTTGAATGCTTCTGTGCTTGAATTACCCCCCCCCCCCCCCCCCCGCCATAATCTTCGACCAACAATTGGTATAAAATGGTACCTTTGAACATATTTTAAAACTCTTTGAAAATGTTTTTACCTTGATACCAAAAATTGGTTTCAAAGGAGATTTATTGTATTTTTCAAAAGATCTTGTTTTTCAAAATTGTGATTATTTTCATTTTTTCATATCTTTAATTGATTTCAAAACTAGATTTTTATTACAGCATCTAATTCTAATTCACATGCTCCAATTTTTTATGGCACCACCTATTCTTATTGGAAGAATCAGATGTCTCCTTCCTTGATAGTATTTCTTATTCTATATAGAAAATGGTTATGCATGAGTATGTTCCCACCAAAGAAACTGAAGAAGTATGAACTCTTAAAGATATTAAAAATTTTGAATTGAATAACAAGGCTGTGAATGCCTTACATTATGATTTAGCTAGAAATGAGTTTAATAGTGTTTCCACAAGCAAAATCGCTTATCAAATTTGGAAAATGTTAGAAGTAACCAACAAAAGCACAAACAAAGTCAAGGACACTAGATTAGAAATGTACCATCAAGACTTTGAAAGTTTTACTATGCATTCTGATGAATCTATTACAGGCATGTTTACAAGATTTACTAACATCTATAATGGTAGAAAGTCCCATGGAGATGATTTATTTACATAATTGCTCATAAAGAAGATCTTATGGGTGTTACCTAGCTCCTAGGCTCCTAAAGTGATGACTATCCAAGAAGTCAAAGATGTGAAAAGGATGGAGGTGGAGGAACTCATCGAAAAAAAAGGCCAATAAAACCAGAGAAGTCAAAAAGACCAGCACCTTCAAAGCTACCAATGATGAACATCTCAAAGGTGAGTCTCTGGACTTTTCCCTTTTTCAAAAAACATGAACAGGTTCCTCAAGGAGAATAACTACTACAAGTGATCCAAAAAATCAAACCAAAAGACAGAACTGGAGGTGACATGCTATGAAGGTAAAAAAGAAAGGTCACATAAAACCGAAGGGCCCTGTCTATAAGGAAAAGATCAAAGAAAAGAAGAAAGGTAAAAGGGCTTTTAAAGTCTCCACATGGAGTGAAAGTGATGATTCCATGGACTCTACTTCGTCATTTGCGTCAAGTGACTCAAACCCGAAGTGCCTTATGGCACATATTGATGAATACATCAAGGTTAATACCCCTTCTTCCCAACTCCTTCCCCTCATTCTTCTTCCCCTCATTCTTCTTCTTTCCCCTCTTCTTCTTCTTTATCCTTAAGTCACCAAAACTATGAAGAACTAAAATATGCTTGAGACCAACTCGAAAAAGGCTATCATCAACTTGTATCTTCATATAAGCAACTCAAAAAGAAATATAGGCAAGCGCGTCAAGAAAAAGAAAATCTTCAAAAAGAAAAGGATACTCTCATCAAAGAAAAATGAATTATTCATGAAAATCAAAAATCAACCGAATGTCGATAATCTCGAATCAACCATTAAAGACCTCAAAAATTATCTTCTCAAATTCACTAAAGGTGAAAAAATCTAAATCAAATTTTGGGATCTCAAAAACATGAAAAAGATCGTGTTGGATTTGGTTACTCCAATCATGTGAGCTCTTCAAAATTTCAATCGAAAACTACTTTTGTAAAAGGTATTTCTCAAGCTAAATTTTTTAATTACCACAAAAGAACTAGTCATTTAATATATGAATTTGATTACAAAAATGCGCAATATGTAAAACAAAAGTCTATCCTTCTTTCTCCTGCTCTTTCAAAAAGAAAACCTCTTAAACAAATATAGATTATGAAGTCATTATTGGATAACATAAGCGGTCCCAAGTTTGTGTGGGTAAAAAATACTTCAATCATTTAATTTTATATGAAAATTGTGTCATGAGAAAAACCCAAGAAACAATGCAGTTCCTAGGCTCTGGTAGCTCGAGACACGTGTTGTGACCTCTCTGAATTCAATTCAATTAATAAACTTGAAATACATGTCACTTTCAGCGATAACTCTAGGGATAAGATAATCGATGAAGGTACCATCAATTTTTCTAACTCTTATTTAATAAAATATGTTTTATTCGTAAAAGGATTGAAACATAATTTACTAAGTATTAGTTAATTGTGTGATATCGGTTTTAAAATCTATTTTGAAAATGATTTTGGAAATGTTTTTAATTCAAAGAGAAAACTTTTATTTATCACTTCTCGATTTAGAAATGTTTACACAATTTAAAATCTCTTGTTATCCAAAATGTCAAATGTTTGAATGCACAAGTGAGTGACTCATGGATTTGGCACTGACGCCTTGGTCATTGCAGTGCTCATTCTCTCGTCAAACACAACTAATACCAACTAGTACGAGACCTTCCCAAATTTCATTTTAAAGATGACATGATTTGTGAAGCTAGCCAACACGGTAAGCAACACAAATCCTCTTTTAAATCTAAAAATTGTTGATGACTTTACAAGATTCACATGGGGTAATTTCCTAACTCATAAAAGTGAAACTTACAAATCCTTCATAACTTTTTTTCTAAAAAGGATGAAAATGAAAATGGTTTTAAAATTATTTTAATTCATAGTGATCGTGACAAAGAATTTGATAATAAGGAATTTAATGATTTATGTTCTTTTGAAGGCTATAATCATTCTTTTTTTTTTTGCTCCTTGAACCCCTCAACAAAACGGGGTAGTAGAGGCGAAATCGAACAGTCCAAAAAAATCATTCGAACCCTTTAAAATGAATTCTATTCTAAAATATTTTTAGGTCGAGGTCATAAATATTGCATATTATTTCATTAATCATGTTTTTGGTTGTAAGTGTTTTTTTAAACACCAAAGACAACCTTGGAAAATTTGATTTTTCACTAATGAAAAAATCTATTTTGAATTTTCTGATTTAATGAAGAAATGATTTGATACGAGTTTTATGGGAAAACTCAAGTTCCTTATTAGTTTTCAAATTTCTTAAAATTCCAATGAAGTCATTTTAAACCAAAGCAAATACTCCAATGAACTTCTAAAATGATTCCAAATGGATCATGCTAAGGAAATTAGAACTCATATATAGTGACCCTAACCTTTTACATATATTATTACATGATTTTATGAATAATTGTCCATCAAATACAAACCAAGGATCGTGAAGTCTAGTGTCTTTGAAAGATTAGATGCATAAAATTAAAAACATGGAACTAAAATAAAACATATCTTAATTAATCTTCCTTAATGAGCTTATAACTTCCTTTGAACTCCTACATCTACATGGAATAACCTAGGGAAAACATGGACAAAAAGAATGAGCTAAAAAACTCAGTAAGGGAATACACATAGGAATAAAGCATAACACATTGAGTTAGAAGGCATAACATGATAATATAAAAGGCATGACTCGTAAATAATCATATGAAATCATAACATATAGAACATGGAATCATGTGATCAGGGCAACATAGGAATGTGGCAGTAACATATAACATGACAAAAACATGAGTCAAAGATAACTGTCAAAACTATATCACATGGTGGACAAAGTCTCATAATGGATTAGATTTACTCCCTAATCTCATACAAGATGTCTCATGAGACTAAACATTACCCAATGCATTGAAGCACTATCTGAGTGCACTCATCATAACATGTTCATGCTTATGCATGCCGCATAAAGAATTAAACATAAGAAATAAACAGAAATGTTACTCATTGAAAGAAATGAGTTTCATAATCATGTCATAAGGAATAACCAAATGGTATACCAAAATGGTATCCATGAAAGAAGGGATTTCAATCATTCTTGAACATTCATAAAGGGGGGAAATAAGAATAGATCATGAATAATGATGTTCAATTAAAGTGATTACATGAAAAAAGGTGTTCAAAAAACTTTATAAATGAGTCACTTTAGTGCAATTTAAAGAAAAAGAATAAAGTGTTTAAAGAGGATAAAAGCATAATTGTTTGCATAAAACCAAAAATGAACTAAGATAATTTTTCATGATAAAATAAATGATTTTAAAAATATAATGACGGCTTAAAACAATTAATGGAGTGTACTTAAAAATATGTAAGAAATGGGGGAGTTCTCTTTAATCAGACTTGTTTATCAAGAGGAATTGAGAAGAGAACCTTTTATAACATGTAATTTCCTATCAAAGAAGGATAAATTGAACTTGAGACATATGTTTAAAACATATACATAGAATGTAGAAGAAGAATATAAGAGGAAAGAAGAAATACATTGGGATAGAGAGAAAGTGTTGCCTAGAGTAAAATTTGAGGTTCGGATAGATCTTTTACCTTATGTCTAAATGTGTTATATACTTGCAATTAATGTCCTGGATAATCAAGTTAGATTCATTGATACTTTAATTCAGAACCTCTTCAACAGATATTTGATTTATTATAATTTTATTAAGTTCATTTATGGTCATTTTGATGAGTTATAATGTTTAATTTCTTTGTTCTAGAAACGTTCATTTCATAGTTTTATGATCGATTCGATTGAGTATAATTATGAAAATTCTTGTCAAATGGAAGAAAAACTCCAAAAGTGGAATTATATGGTACTAATGAACTTACAGAAGTCTAAATGGTTTCATATATCATTTTGTTATCTGGTATGAGCATAATTCATTTGATAAAATGTTAATGATAAACGTTTAGTTTATTTTTGGTGATTTTTCAATTATCATGAACTAATTTTATTTTAATATTTAATATCATGTATAGATATTAGTTCTTGAACATGAAACAAGTTATAATATACATTTTACAATTTGGTTTAACCGTTATAATGGTTTTTTTGACCAGCCATGAAAGCGGTAAATGAAAACAAAAAATTGTCATCCACGAATACGGTGAATCGACATATCACGAATGAGGTTTTCATTTTTAAAATAAAATGAGAAGGGGAGAGATTTGATGATGGATATTTCATTAACATAATAACATTACAGTATATGTATGATAGTGGATTTATCATATCACTTTAGATAGTGGGAGAAAGGATGAGGTAGAAGAAAAAAAAGAATTAAAAAGAGAAATGTGAAGAGTTTTACCTCTTGAATATCGTCTCCTCAAGAACTTGTTTAAGGCACTTGGATTTGGTCTTTTGTTGAGATCAGCAGCTCTTGGACGTGGAGAATAGACTAGGGAAGGGAATTAGACAAAATTTAGACAAGCTACAAGGCTTAGAAGATGTGAGGAGAAAGAGTGGTGATGGTTGGAATTTATAGGGGCTGTTTTTTATTAGTATATTCATTAGTTTATTATTTTGGCTCAAGACTATCAATGATGTTGATTTTTATCACCAAATACATTAAATAACGAAGGAGTTTGAGATAATGGTGCTTACATCAACCATACATCAGTCATGACTCAAAAATTCGTGTATTTAGCTTATACCCTAAATTATCATATTTTATTATCCACCAAAAATTCAACTATTTTAGAAAAATCTTAAAAAAGTCACCTTAACTATTTTTTTAACGAGTAGAATTCAAAAATAAACTTCATTTTATGAAAATAATTTTCTAAAGATGAGAAATTTAATTTTTAATTAAAATCATCATTTATTCGAAAAATACTGATTTTAATATTATAACTGATTTTATGACACTTTGAAAAATTAATTAAGATCTCATAAAATTATCTTATAATTATAATACAACAAAATATTAATTTTATGAATCTATTTTATGAAAATAAATTTTCTTCTAAATCATTATATTAATTATAAAATTGTAAATAAACATTTACATTTCACAAAAATACCAACACTTAAATTTGTTATTTTTAAAACATTTATTTACTTATTTCATGATATAAATATATCATATTATCTTTTATAAGATACCCCAATTTTATTTATATTTTCATAGGTGAGGTTAATATTTTAACGATCGGATTACTATTCTTAATGGTCGTACTACTATTCCAACGATCAAATTACTATTTCATCAATCTAGGTTCCTTAATTTCTATAAATACCTCTAATTTCATTCATTCTACATTCACTTCTATTTTCTCTCAAGGTTATATATATACATTCATCTTCAAAATGAATATTATATTATTAACATTATGTTTTATTACTACACCTTTGTTTGTGAGTGCGGTCATTTTAGTGGATCGAGCATATCCATATTTTCCTATTCATATTATCTTTTTTTTTTATTGTCCCACTGTAATATTTGGCATTCTTATTGGTTTGTTTTCTGACTAAAGTATCATTCTTCATTTACGAGAATAATGTTTTTATTGGGTTCTGTGTGTGATGTATGTGTTTTATCATACATGACATAATTATAAGGAAAATTTCCCTGATAAAGTTCTGGATCATTACATCACATGAGTGTGACTTGTAAGTTCATGTTGAATGAAGTCGGTAAAACGGTCGACAACAAACATTATAGAAGTATGATTGTTGTCGACTTTACATTATTGTGACCCGGTCTGATATCATGTTCAGTGTTTGTCTTTGTGCTCATTTTCAATCAAATCCAAAAGAATCTCATTTTAAATCTGTCAAGAGAATTTTTTGGAATCAAAAATGTTCTAAAAAACTCAATTTATTTTATCCAAAAGGAACCTCTTGATTTAACTTCATTTTTTGATACTGATTTCAGTGGATGCCAACAAGATACGAAAAGTACCGGTGGAACTTGACATCAACTTAGAAAATATCTTATCTCATGGAGTAGTAATAAGTAGAATTACATTGCACTTTCTACAACTGAAGCGGAATACATAGTCGTTAGGAGTTATTGCGCTCAAATACTATGGATGTAACACATCTTCTTAGACTTTAGGCTAGCATTTGGTCATATCCCTATCAAGTGTGATGGTACCAATGTCGTCAGTATCTCTAAAAATCTTATTTAGCACTCACACCAAATGTATTGACCTTCATCACTATTTCTTAAGAGATCACTTCAAAAAAGATGATATCTTATTAGATTTTATTCTAAAGAAATATCAACTTGCTGATATTTTCACCAAATACTTAGCCCTTAATCATTTTGAATTCATTAAAGGTGAATTAATAATGATTCTCCTATGACATTCTTCATTTGATCTATGTTTATCTTGAGTTCTCTTAAAATCTTTTTAAAATCTTGCTCTAAAACTTGTTTTTAATCTTGAATTTATTTCTTTATTTATCTATCATGGTTATGATCCCTTATCTTACCTATGTTAATATCTTACCTGTGTTATTATCTGAGGGGGAGCCTTTTATCTCTTTAATTCTAAAATTTTCCTTTAGATAGATCTTTTTGTTTTCAAATTAATTAATTATTACTTTTCAAACTATTTTATCCTTTTTTTCAAAAATCATATTTCCAAATATAAAATAATATTCTATTTTTTTTATTATTTTTCAATACCTTTGATTTACCTTTGATTTATCATTTATCTTTGGTTTTCAAATTTGTTTTTCAAATCTATTTCTAAAACTCTTTTTTATGTGTATTTATTCTTTTAATCAAAAAAATTGTTTCTTTTCTCTCTCTTAAAGAAGATTAATGATGAGTAAAAAAAGTTTATATATATACTTATCTCTAACTTTTCTATTAAATTGTCTTTTGATGAAATGTCAAATTGGAGACATCTTTTCAAAGTATCATTTCAAAAGAAGATAATCTCCCAGTACTTTCAAAGAAGAAATCAATCATTAGAGGTGGATCCATACCTTAAAAAAAGTGATGTCATGGAAAAAGGTGTCAATTTTATTTTTATGTTTTCCTTTGATTCATTCCATTTTCTTACCTCTTTATTCAATCTTCCTTTATAATAATGATATTATTTGGGGAGTTTGAGACTTAAAAGGTGTTCTCTTCTCTTCTTCTTTTTCTCTTATTTTTTCTTTGATTCTTGTTTTCTTTCTTCTTCTAACTTTCCACTTTCCCTCTATAATTCCTATTATTTGTGGAGTTTTGGAAGTTAAGAAGCGTTTTTCAAATTCTTCTTTTTTTTCTTTTTCTTCTATTTTTCGTTCCTCCTAAAGTGGAGGAGGCCCTAGTCGAAGATGTTGTTGTGCAGGTAGCACCGACTACCCGGTGAGGTGCACCGACTACCCAATGTAATGGTGGCCGCAAGCCTCACCTAAAGCAAGACCACCAGCTACCCGGTGGAGGAGCATCAGCCAGTTGGTGGCTCCAAGAGATGTACAGAGCTTTTGTCCAGAGGTCATCGGTCAGCCACTAGCCAATAGTGGCTAGCCAATGAAGGTCTTCCAACAGACCACGGCTGCCCGGTGGTGGCTACCCTGTATCTGATGGCGTCGAGCAGCGTCCAGCGAGATCCCATTTAATATGGTCAAAATGACCATTAAAGCAGTTTGTTCTAAGTTTGATGTACTTGAGCTTTTGGATACGTCTCAAGCCTTTTTAGAGCTGATAGATAGACTCCTTTGAGTCCCTTGAAGATTCACACTGATTACCAACATGCTCTCAAATATCATTTAACAGCGAAGCTCGAGAATTTCAAATTTATTCAAGAGCCTTCAAGTTCCAATTCTTTAAAGGCTCACTTTTTCACACAATCTCTTCATTTATCCATTGTACTTCACTCCATCAAAGAGATTTGTGAGTGGCATGTAAAGGGTTTTCCCAATGCAAATTTATCCTTCCTCGGCCTCCATTCGTTAATGGTTCACACTCCGTAAAAATGTGAGACGAGTTACTTGACGACGTTCAAGAGGGCGCTCTCAAGCCACAATTATGAGGGATGAGTTTTTGGTCACTGTTGAGACCATGTGATTTTTATACAATTGACCACTCAAGTCGAGGGGTGGAGACGTAGGGGCACACATCGTGTTATTATTGAACTCCTTATCAACTGTGTTTGTCTCCATTTACATTTTTGCATTGCATCATTTACAATCATCACGCATACTTGCATAACTTCGATTCAAATGTTTCTGCGCTTAAATTACTTTGATCTTATTATAATAAACATGAATCGAATGTATCAACTATCACGCTTTTGATCGCTTGCTTTAATCTTATATTTGCTTTTAAATTTTTAGAAGGTACAAAATTTGAGACTTCAGTCTAACTTCTTTGCGAAGAGAACTGGTGAAGCCCAAGGTGACACGCTAGGATGAATAAATCATTTGGTCTCAAGATCCTCAAGATGACCTTTAACCTCCTTTAACTCAGAGGGTGTCATATGATAAGATGGTATAGAAATGGATCACATCCCAGGAAGCAGGTCAATAGTGAACTCGACCACCCTCTAGGGTGGTAACCCAGAAAAATCATCAGGAAAAACCTCAGGGTACTCACGTACCACCACAGAAAGCTGACCATTTAAACATTGGTCAATGGCATCAAGGAACATCTCTGATAATTGGCATGAGATCACTCCAGCCTTAGGAAGAATAGGCCCCACTCTCCCTGATTTAATATCTCACTCACCTTGAAAGACATGAGGGACTCCATCGGAAGAAAGAAACTGAACTTGATGATGATAACAGTCGATCTGGGCCTTAAAACTGATTATCCAATCCATGTTAATAATAAGATCAAAGATATCAATATCAAGAACCAAGAAATCTCACACAACTTCAAAGTCAGCAATCATCACTCGGCACTCTAGGCATTTAAAACCTTGCTCCTTCCTCTTTTCCAAGGGAGTGGAAAGGTCCATAATGAAGTGCATAAGCTTCGAACGCAAACTCAGTGTATCAATCAACTTTGATGATGTGAAGGAATGAGATGCACCAGAATCAAACAATGTCAGAATCATAAAAGACAAAATAAACATCATACCTCTCACAATAGTTGGCTCTGCTTCAGATTCCTCTGGTACATACTCCACTACGTAAAGACGACCAACCTTAGCTCCTCACGCTTTCTTTGCAACTTGAGTATCCCCTTTTGCATAAGAGTGAGATCCACCACTTTTTGTTGCATCAGACTAGAAAGAGCCATTAGTGATCGTGGATCCATCCATACTGCCTTAAGGTGCCTTTCCACAAAAGCATTGGAGATGGCCAGACTACCCACATATATGGCATGCTCTGTGTTAACCTGCAATCAGGCTTGGTGTGGCCATATCTCCCACACTGGATGCAGACCACACGACTCTATCCTGATTTCCGCTTCGCACCACCGCTACCACCCTGGAGTGGCTAGCCTCGTTTCCACTTCTAGCCATAAAACACATTCTAACTTCCCCCTGAGATTACTAAAGCTCCGCTGAGACCAGACTTTCGGGCTATGTCTATCTCCGCTATGACTACTTTATCAACTACCTCGACAAAGGTCGTCAAGCATGAGAGAATCAACATCGATCGAATATCAACCCTCAAACCCATCTCAAATCTTCGAGCTTTAAGGTAGTCATTAGAAAAAAGTTTGGGTGATGAGTGCACTAACTCGGAAAATTGAAAAACATACTCCATAATCGAAGGTTCTCCTTGCTCCAAGGTCACAAATTCACAAGTTTTCACCACTTGCAATGTTTCAGGATATAACTGTTGATTAAAAGCTTTCTTGAAAGTGGTCCAGTTAAGATCCTTGTGCAACTTAACTTGCATGATGGGATCTCGTCATTTCATCATCGGTCCTTCAAGCATATACAGGGTGAAACCCACCTTTGAGTCCTCTGGAGTCTTCAAGAAGTGGAAAATCCTTTCAATCCGTTCAAGGCACTCATCGGGTTCTTGGGTTCCCTTATCACCATGAAAAATGTGTGGATTCTGCTTAGTAAACTCTGAAGCATGGTCCACTATCTGTTCCTGGTTTCCAACACCCGCCTGACCCAGAGTTTGGATTGTTCGGATTATTGCTTCCACTAACAAAGAGTCTATTGGAGGATTCGCTTGCATAACTTATCTTGCAACTTCCCCTCCTGGATTAGGAAGATCTCTTCCAAGAGGCATTATCTTAGAAACCAACAGAAGAACACACAAAGTTCATCTAAAAACCCAAGCTCAAACTTGATGAAAAATATCTGAGCCCATGGTAACTTGAGTTCAAATACAAGTGAACTGGTCAACCACCCTTCTGCACTTACTACCTAAGTTCTGACGTTCCTACTCCAGTCTACCAACAACCTAGAAAACAACCTCCTCTGATACCAATTTGTAACAAACCAACCCAGGACGACATGACACATCACAAGACACAGCCTTCCACAAGGCCCGAAGTGCGTTCCCGATTGCCATGGGCTAGCGATAAGCACCTAAGTATCAATATTGAGAATATTGGGAACGATTTTAACCCTGAAACGCATGTCTTATATATCAAAGGATATAAATATATATATATATATATATATATATATATATATATCCAAATCGGAGTACAAAATGGAAGTTTGAAAACAAAACATGAAACATAACATGACAAAAGCCCAAGGGTCCAAAACACAAGACAAACCGCGAGTCAAGAGTTCATTTATATGTGACCATCAGTCACCACCACCCCATGTTGGATTGGTGTCGCCCGATCCGATTGGGTCAAATGCTTGTGGCCCGCAACTGTCGCGGGTCGAGCTCCGCGGTGAGCTCGTTAGGGGTTGCAGGGGGCAACGCGCCCCTGCTCCGGGGCTCCAAGGGTCGAAGGCCTTCGGCCCAATTTTTTCGGCACTGTAGCGGAGCTGACCGACCGACACCGACAGGCACTATAACAGTGCGAACTTCGGAGTCAACAGTCATGTAGCACTTTTTTGACTTCCAGCTGACAGCCACTGTAGCACTTTTGACAAAGGTGGTCGTCGTTCATTGTAGCGACGCGGACTTACTTTTCGGAATAGTGATCGTCTTCTCCATTTTATAGCCCATTTTCGGGCTAGGGTTACTACTGAAAAAACTATGTACTTTGTGCTCCCAAATTAGTGAATTCTCTGCCTCTCTGTGGACGTAGGATTGTTTCCGAACCACGTAAATTTGTGTCACATGTCTATTTTCTTTCTGCATTCTTCTTTCGTTTCTCGTTTCTGTCGTTGCGACTCCCAACGATTCTGCAACGTCCTAAACCACCCGAAGACAACGTTGACTGGGAGAAGACGTCAAGCTATATGGCGTGGTTCCCTTTACCTAAATCCTGTGAAACCAAGTCTACATACACCCAAAGGCATATGTAGGGTGTGAGGCAACGCCCAGTAAGATACCACCATGAATCTATACAGTCTTTCACCATGCAATCATTAGTTCTAGTTTGAAAACAAAACCAGTTTCATAAAGCAGTTCATGTGAAAACACTTTCATAAAACATGGAAATAAAACATGTTTGATTAAATAAAGGGCAATAACCAAGCAATTCATGCATATTAAAACAAAGGGGCAAGCAATGCACAAGCATCCAAGAAATGTCCACTAACAATGCGCAAATGGGCCGCAAAACAGGGTCTAGCCAGCATAGTGAATCATAGGTCCCTACAAAGACATGTATCTCAAGGTCATCCCCAAGTGCCCAAGTCTACCATTACGTGCAAGAGAATCTAAGCCCTGGATTTTGAAAACTTTGTGAAATTTCCTCGAACACTTAAAAGTTTACAAAAAATATTTTCAAAAAAACCCCTCTTTATAACATTTCTCGTTGCCACCAAAGATCAAGTAAAAATCATGGATTTTGATTTATCTCTTAGCAACATCAAACCATTCATTTCCATATGCCAAAATCAAGGGATTTCACAAGAACATTTAAGTTTACCATGGGAAAAAATCCATTGGATAGAGACACCTACCTCGCAAATGGAGGAAACGTCGATGCCTTCGAATTTGGTGAGAGAAACAAGAAGATCTTGTCCTCACAAGCCTAATTCTACAAAGAACATCACCAATTCCCCACCAAACCCTTTAGATCCGACAATCACCACCCAATTAGGTTCAAACAGGTCAAGGGGAAGAGAGACCGAGAATGGATCTAGAGGAAAAAGGAGAAATCAAGAGAAAATATGAACATACCTCGAAGAGATCCACCCAAATCAATAGAGAATCGCCCAAGAATCAAAGGGAGAGTCCTCTAGAGCGTCGTGGAGGGGCTGGTTCGAGCTAATGAAAGATTAGGAGGAGATTAGAGTTAAAAATGACATAGGGCATCGGGGTAATTTTCCATTTTGAGAAGTTTGGATCGGGTCGCACAGTTAGACAAATTGTGTGTTAACTGTGTGGTAGTCACTGCCCCTTAAAAAACAAGTTGCACGGTTTCTTGGAAATGGTCGCACAGTTTGACATATCGTGCGCTAGTAGTGTAACGACCTCTGGACCTAAACCCTTACACCTGCACAGTTTTCCTAGCGACTCGCACGATTAGACAAACTGTGCTCAAAGTGTACAAATAGCCATTAGAACCAACAAAGACATATCACGTGATTACTGAACGGATACCACTAGTCGTGTGCCTGGCCTCTTTCCCACTGAAACTCTAAATTTTCAGCCCCCAACTCCTAAAAGCCTCTAGAACCTCAAAAGAAATAAACCATGCTAAAACATTCCTCTGACCCGAAGGGCATCACAGGAAGGGCCTGCTTTCGAAACACCAATGAAAGGACATTATTCTGAAACATCCATTGGAAGGATATGGAAAGGATCCCTGACACCACCAGCCACCACAGGAAGCACAACTGTGAAACATGCTTCTGAAAGATTCCCCCACAACTTCAGCTCCCGGAACTAGGAAGACAAAATACCCCAGTCACCACACTGTTTTGAACATCATCACCTCGTTCTTCTGGTCTTCCTTAGGTTCTTCTGAAAGTCAAACAAACACACAACACCCAAACAAACATGCAAGAACAAACAAGCACAAAGCATGACAGGATTAACGTGGTTCGAACTTGCGTCTTACATCCACGAGAAACGACATCACTTCTACTCATTCATCCAGGAGAAACAATTGGTTACAAGGAAACAAACATCCTATCGGTTTTACAAAAGAAGTCTCACCAGTGCCTCATGGAACGTTGCTTCTGCTTCCACTCCTTCCAGACTTTGACCTTCACTGTCAGCTCGAGCACCTCAGGTACTTATGTGCACCCATGTTGGCTTCCCCAAAGGGGGAGCCACCTCACCCTTTGCCAGTCCCGTCAGCACCACTCATTTCTTCACTTGCATTGCACAGGTGGGCCATCATTATAAAGGACCTCAGTCGATCATCCAGTCAACACCATCATCTGAAAAGTTTGGGCCTCCATCCATTGGCTTTGGATGCTGTAAAAGTGGGTTCCCTAAACCCAACTTTTTCAGTACTTTTGATTACCATATCATGTGTACAGTGAGTTATGCATGATGTTCACTTATCATTATAGTGTAGATATTTCTGTGTCCACTATTTAAATGGTAATGGACATAGATTATTTATCATAACAAAATGTTATAGCAGATCTCATACTATAATGAGAACCATGTGATACTATGGCATTCATCTTAAACTAATGTCTTATGGTCTAGATACATCATTCTGACTGGACACAGATGATGTCAGATTATCAAGTGTTGGGGGCTCCTAAGCATTAAGACTTCTTCTCATGAAGTTTGCATTTGGTGACCTCTAGTGGGTGAGATCATGAGGATAAACCTACCGATATGAACACCACATGTTTTGGATATCATTGGATGTTCCTATTTACGGACATGTGTATTGGTCTTCTAACTTAAAATCATTATCAATGTGTGTCATTTGATCGCGTACTTAGATACAAGACAAAAACCGTGACAATGAAGTTGTGGTGAGGTATCTTATGTTGGGTGTTTCATTGATGATACAGCATTGATTGAATGATCAAGATAGAATTTTTTGCTTCCGAGTTGGAGAAGTAATATCTCTGACTTGGTTGATCAGGATGGTAGTACCTTCATAAATCCATGGTCATGGTAGTCGAAGATAAATATGTCCAGTTAGATCAATAAATAATAAAGCAAGAAAGCACGATGACACAAGTGTGTGTCCTGTTTTATGAGATATCGTAAGGGATTATATTACACAGTGCGTGTTCGTGGGATGGTTGTCGTTACTATGACTATTTCTTATCTCTTTAAGGGTCTTGATGGGTTGATAAAGTCAGCTCTTGATCTATGAATACCATGCATTATTATCAAGATAAGGGCCTAGAGAGTCACACACAATAGTGTATTCAAGAATCTATCATATTCCGGTGAATAGGTATATAGGACATGGTGGACCCCACCACGGGGTTCGAGAGTTCAAGCATTATCAATCACCGATAAATAAATAAAATCATTATTATTCAAGAACATAATAATTGGGTTGAATTCATTTATTAAAAGCGTTTACAAGTGTTAAAGTAAATACAAGAATCAATATTAAACAAACAAATATTATTTAATATTTAAGGTTTGTTTAATATTAACGGGAATTAAGAGTCGAGTTAATGACTCAATTTTATCACACAATATATATTTTAATATATATATTACAAGTATGTGATAAAATATAAATAATATTTATGACGCAGTTAGTTCATTATAATTATTTATTTATTGCTTATTTGGTGAACATTAAATATACGGAGGTCGGGAACCCTTTCCGGGTGTTTGAACATCCACTATATATAGCAGGAGAGAAGCTCATTCAAGGGACTATTCATCGGTCAAGAATCAAGAGCTTCTCTCTCTAGATTCCTAGAGAGAGAAACACACCCACCGAGCGTACGATCCAAGAACACCTTCACGGATCAAAGGCACGAGATCGTGGTGATCGACGCGACGTCGAAGAGATTGTCGGAGCTCCGTGCTAGCACCTGGAATTCAACGAACGGCGTATGCATGGATTTTGAAGCATTTGTTGATGATCTAAAGGGGTTCAGTTCGGATCCTTCGAGCAATGGTCATCGGCAACATGCAATCGGCGAGTGCGCTTTGATTCGAATGAGGTGCTCGTTCTGGTTTTATTTTGTGCTTTGAATAATCCACATGAAATCCTTGGACTGTACCAGGACTCGGATCACCGGAGACGACGAAGTTTCGTTGCTCCAGTGATAAAAAAAATTAAATCTTCGGCCCAACGGTTTCCGCTACACACCCCAGTACCAACACTAGCGACTTCCAATTGCCTGTAACAATCATGGTCTCAACCACCATCTTCTGGTTCACTGTGCACATCGCCTTCTGATTTACCTACTGATGATCTTCCACAACATCTCCTGAAATGCTTTCATCATTCCATCTTTAGTATCTTCTCGTCGGAATGACTTCCACACAACACTTCATTGAAATCTCTGGAACTTCCATTCAGCTTCCTGAGGCTACCCCTTCCGTTAGCCTCGCAGCATTCCTCCGGAACATGACTGACTACTTATGAGCTCCTTCTGGAAGTGGCCCCTTTCGGTACTCAGGCCTCATTGTGCTTCTGTCAGACAGCCTCCAAGCTCCTTCTGGAAACTTCCCCTTCTGATACTCGATGTGCATCTGCCCAGCCTTCATTCCGCTGAACCTAGCTTCAATGCTCCTTTTGGAATGTTCTTCCGAACATCGATGCATTCGTTGAACTTCCTTCCGTTCAACTCCATTTGAGTAAATGGTCCTTCCGCTGACCATATTTTGGACGTGTCATGGTATTGGTGCAATGTCTTCATCTGGGTTCCCAAGTGTTGCTTCTGAATTCTTCTCATCTGGAAATTGTCCTTCCAGAAGTTGTCGTTCCGAAAACCATCCATTCATAACCTGTCCTTCTGGAAGTTGCCCATCCAGAATCTATCCTTCGAAAATATGTCCTTTCAGAAATTGTCCATCTGAAATCTCCTAACAGTTGACCCAGAAAACATGTCTCACGCAAACCCAACAATCTCTCACTTAAGAATTGTTTTCACAGGTCGAGTCCAACAATCTCTCACTCGGAAATCATTCTCATGCTCACACCAAAGTCTCTTCTGGCTCAGTTTCTGATCATCCTTCTTCTGTTACAGCGCTTGCATGGCTCTCCACTCTATGCTTTTTCTAATCATCTAGGGCCCCATTGAAAAAGATCCTCCTTCAACTTCCGGAACCATAATCATTTGTTCTGTTGTGTCCGCAAAACTCATCTGAAAGCCTCCATGGAATTCCTCCAAAGCAAACAGATGTTAAGTCGCCATCAACAGACTGCATATGTGTGCCATGTCCATGGCCTCACTCCTTCAACCTCCGTTACAGCGCTTGCATGGCTCTCCACTCTATGTTTTTTCTGATCATCCAGACCCCCATTGAAAAAGATCCTCCTTTAACTTCTGAAACCATGATCATTTGTTCTGTTGTGTCCGCAAAACTCATCTGAAAACCTCCATGGAATTCCTCCAAAGCAAACAGATGTGAGTCACCATCAACAGATTGCATATGTGCGCCAAGTCCATGGCCTCACTCTATCAAACTTTCATGCGTTTATGAAGACTCCTATGGAGCTTCCGCACCATCCAAGAGCTTGCTAGTACAACGAACTTCAGCGACAGCATCAGAATGACCTTCATCCGAAACTCCTCCTGAAAAGTCTGATGTCATCAACATGACAAACTCCCATTAAAACTTCTTCTAGCGCAACCAAGCCCTTCCTGGTTCTTTGCTCCCATTACTCTGCCTAGTCCCGACCCTCAAGGATCATATCTCTATTCTAGATGTCATGTTACTCTAACAATCTTCCAAAGATCATTGCCACTAAAAACAGAATCACCCAAAGTCTTCATCGCCACTTTGCAAAGAAACATGTGCCCTGAACTTGGGGATGTCCTTCAGGTTTTAACGTGGTTATGGTCAACTCCTTCCAAAGACTTTGCATTGAGAGCGACAACATCTGCCCAACTTTCAGACTTCATGCACTCCATGCTTTTATCTTCCGGACCAACTTTCATTCCATCTGCATCATGATTCTTCTGACTGAAATGTGCATTTAAGTACAATGGTTTTCCATGAGAGAAGCAATCAGAACTTTGAACTTCAGTCAAGGCCACCAATGATTACACTCTCTACCACTGAGTTCTAGCAAAACTTCACACTACTTAGTTTTCTCATCCTTCCTTTTATCTCACTCATTTCAGTGTGCTCATGAAAACCATGCCTCATATTCCTCTTTCTGGTCTTCTGATCTCCAGCATGTCAACACTCATGTACATGTCTTTCCTGAGCTTGAAACTTGTCCACGCTTCATATGTCCACACTTTTCCATAACCATGAAGCCCCCTTAGCATGAATCGCATGCTCTTCCACACTCCTCCAGCTGTCGTTGATCATCTTTCGTTGAATAAGGGAACCGTGTTGTAGCACACCTTCTTCTGAGATGGGCTCAAGCGAACATTTTGCAACATTTCAATTGTCATCCTCAGTTGCAAGTCATGCAAACTTCTGGAATGTGACCTTTTGGGAATCGGTCTTCCAATAACTGGTAGCCCTACTGTAATCTCCCTTTCCATCCACAAATCCATGCAAAATAGGGGCACCAATCAAACTTTCCATCGACTTAAACTAACGGTTTCATCTAATACCTCCTTCTGGAACATGCATCAACCCTTGATTACAACTTTTAGAACAATCCTTGTGTTGTTGTTGTGGCCTTTAGTCTAATCCCTTGCTTCTGATAAACTTCTCCATCCAACGAAACTTGCAAATCCTCCATGAGTAGCATCACCAACATTCTCCAAGGTTAGCAGTTTCCACCATCAGACCGTCATCGGAACTTCAACAGTCTTCCACCAGCTTCCAGAATGCCACACAATGAACAAAACACGCTGCATGACACCTGTGTCCAGAGAAATCCTCCATGAGTAACATCACCAACATTCTCCAAGGTTAGCAGCTTCCACCATCGGACCGTCATCGGAACTTCAACAGTCTTCCACCAGCTTCTAGAATGTCACACGATGAACAAAACACGCTGCATGACACCTGCGTCCAGAGAAATCCGCAATGAGTAGCATCACCAACATTCTCTAAAGCTAGCAGCTTCCACCATCGGACCGTCGTCGGAACTTCAACAGTCTTCCACCAGCTTCCAGAATGCCACACAATGAACAAAACACGTTGCATGACACCTGCTTCCAGAAGACTTTCAATATCTAACATCACAGCAGGTACCATCGCCATATTTCGATAAACATCCTTTCAAAACTGATAGACCACCTAACCTGAGGAACCTCACAATCTTTCATCCAAGCTTGAATAGCCACCTCAACAACGGAACACGCCTCAAGACTCCATCCGGTCAAGAATTTTCGATATTCAAAGATCCTCTGGTACCACCTCTGCTCCAGAGTGACTTCCTTCTGAAACTTTGATAAACTGCTCACTAAGAAATATTGCAACCATGCTCTACCACCGAACATTGCAACGAAGTCCGTCTGATACCATGTTGATATCAAACATCGGAAAGAGAAACTTTCCAATATCACTTGTTGGGAATCCAAACACCGGAAGGGCCTGCTTCCAAAACACGATCAGAAGGACATCCTTCCGAAACATCCATCAAAAGGACATTCTTCTGAAACGCCCATCGGAAGGACATACTTCTAAAACGTCCATCGAAAGCAGGCCTAACACCATTGAAGGAACAACTGCGGAACATGCTTCTAAAAGATTCCCCCAAGACTTCACCTCCCGAAACATGGAAGACAAAACAACCCAATCCCCACATCATGTCAAACATCATCGCCTTATTTTGGTCTTCCTTAGGTTCTCCTTCTGAAAGTTGAACAAACACACGACACCAAAACAAACATCCAAGTACAAATAACAAGCACAAACCACAACAGGATTAACAACTGATTATAAGGAAACATGCATCCTATCGGTTTTATAAAAGAAGTATCACCAACGCTTCCTTCTGGAACGTTGCTTCTTCTGCTTCCACTCCTTCCAGTCTTCGTCCTTCCGGACTTTGACCTTCATTGTTGCAAAAACTTCGGGAGTCACAGCGACAAAGGTTTGCAGATGAAGAAAAAACAGTAACCAAAGAAGAAGAAGATGAACACAGACACAGCTATTTACATGGTTCGAGAATAATATCTACGTCAACAAAGAGGCAGAATCGTTTCACTATAATTTGGGAGCACAATTACAGCGAGATCATAGCTTCACAAACACAAAACTTCAACTCGAATGAGCTAATAAAGACAATGAAATATTGTGTCACCAACTGCATAGTAAGTCCACTGTGCTACAGTGAACGATGGCTGGAAGTTTGGACTACAAAAATGTTGTGGTCACTCAAGTCCAAGCTGTTACAGTGGTCAGTGGCTATAAGTCTGCAAAACTACAGTACCACTGTCTCTAAAATTCGAGATGCTACAATAACAGTGCCAAAGTCTGCACTACTATAGTGTTTTATCGGTGTTGTCTGGTCAACTCTACTACATCCGATCAAAATTGCTATAGTTCCCCAGAATTTGGGTCAAGGGCCTTCGGCCCACAGACCCCCGAAGCAGGGGTGCATTGCCCATGCAACCCCCAACAAACTCACCATAGAGTTCGACCCGTGAGAGTTGTGGTCGGTGTCGTCTGGTCAACTCTACTACATCTGGTCAAAATTGCTACAATTCCCCAGAATTTGGGTCAAGGGCCTTTGGCCCACAGACCCCCGAAGCAGGGGTGCATTGTCCATGCAACCCCCAACAAACTCACCAAGGAGTTCGACCCGTGAGAGTTATGGTTTGGTGTGCAATGTGGGCCGCTAGCATTTGGCCCAACATCATCCAAACGAATTGGGCTACATCAATCCAACATTCACTATCACCTCGAGCACCTCAGGTACTTTTGTGCGCCCATGTTGGCCTCCCCGAAGGGGGAGCCACACCTCAACCTTTGTCAGGCCCATCAACACCACTCAATTCTTCACTTGTGTTGTACAAGTGGATCGATGTCCATCTTTATAGAGGGCTCCAATCGATCATTCAGTAAGCGTCATTATTCGAAAAGTGTGGGTCTCCATCTGTTGGCTCTAGCGACTTCCAATTGCCTATAACAATCATCGTCTCAACCATCATCTTTTGGTTCACTGTGTACATCACCATTTGATTTGTCTACTGATGATCTTCCGCTGCATCTCCTTAATGCTTCCAGCATTCCATCTTCAGTATCTTCTTGTCAGAATGACTTCCGCACAACACTTCACTGAAACCTCTGGAGCTTTCATTCAGCTTCCAGAAGTTGCCCCTTCTGTTTGTCTCACTGCATTCCTTCGGAACATGATCGACTACCGCTAACCTCCTTCCGGAAGCTAAACCTTCTAGTACTCGAAATGCATTTGCCCAGCCTTCATTCCACTGAACCTAACTTCAAAGCTCCTTCCAAAATGCTCCTTTAGAAGTCGTTGCATCCACTGAACTTCCTGGGTTCTCAAGTGTTGCTTCCGGATTTTACCCATCCGAAAACTGTCCTGGAAACTATCCATCTGGAATCTGTCCATCCAAAAACTGTCCATCTAGAATCTCCCAACATTTTACCCAAAAAACATTTCTCACACAAACCCAACAAGGTCAACTTGTTTTCATATTCCCAACAACATATACAGTCTTCCAATCTCTAGTTTTTTCAACATAGCCATGACACCCCCTATCGGCTTGATAACTCTATCTCAAGTACAAATCATATAACCATTGAAATCTAGGGTTCTAAAAGAAATCAAATTAATTAGATTAAATCAATCCCTAGATCTAATACATGCTTCACAATAATAAGTGTGCAAACATGTGAATGATCCTAATTAGATCCTAGATTTTAACTATTCTGATCATATA
This sequence comes from Viscum album, assembly GCA_963277665.1. Classification (NCBI taxonomy): domain Eukaryota; kingdom Viridiplantae; phylum Streptophyta; class Magnoliopsida; order Santalales; family Viscaceae; genus Viscum; species Viscum album. The sequence continues at coordinate 418,416,547 of OY728139.1, read as the reverse complement.
TGTGCAACAAAAAATATTGTTTTGATAGGTATGAGGAATGTAATGGTGATATTAGTGGTGTCCATGGGTCGGGTTGGGTCGGGTTGAGGGGGTTTTTGGACCCGACCCAAGCATAAAAGGTCGGGTCGGGTCGGATCGAAGAGATTTTTTAATTCGGACCCGACCCAACCCATCTCAGATCGGGTAAGGTCGAGTCGGGTTGATTGGGTTATGGCAAAAAAAATGTTCGGCACTTATTTAGGATCCTGCCCCGCATGTTGATTGGGTTAGGTCTTCCATTGCGTATCTTCCTTGCCACGCCAGGGAATGCCCACAGCCACTGCCTTGCGATGAATCGACCCAACAAAAAATCGTCGATTGGTGGTGTAATCAACTCGCCCGCCAGCAGGTAGTCGTTGAGACCCGTGGAGGTAGAAGGTGAGGCCATCAAGGTGAAGAGGATGCGATAGTGTCTGACGCAGGTAGATCTATGGGACCGCAGTTGCGACGAAGACAAAGGCAGTGGTAGAGGCGCACGGGGTAGATGCAGGTAGTGTGATGCAGACATTGGAGGAGGAAGACAATGGTGAGGGGGTGAGGGTGATGTGGAATGATTGTTTTCTTGGTCGATCCTCAACTGTCTGATCTTCGAATCTTTTATCGACCACCAGTTTTCCTTTGGTTTTTTTGTTGTTCTTTAGTTACCGTAGCAAAATCAAATGAAATCTAGTTATCTTGATGTTGTTTGTTGATTTGGCAATGGCATAGTTGTTTATTGGTTTCACATGCCTCGATTCTTCTAAAATTGTTTTATGCTTGGCTAAGAAAATCCATGGAAGATGGAAGATTCAATCATCTTCACGATTAATCCAGTATTCAAGTAATGGTGGGCAATGGAATGGACTCCATGGACGGCATAGGTAAGGAGGAAGACATAGTCATAGGCGAGGGCAAGGGCATCGGTTTGAGAGGCGGGAGGGAGAGGTGGTAGTAGGCAGCGAAGTCTGAAGGGAGGCAGGCGACTCACAACAGTCGGGTTGGTTAGGTCGGGTTGGGTCATTTTTTTACCAACCTGTGACCCGACCCAACCTGTGGTATAGATTTTTTAACCCGACCCGACCCGATTCAACCCGGTCGGGTCGGGTCACCCCTAGGTGATGTCACAAGTGTTTAATAAAAAGGAAAGAAAAATTGTTGATACTGGTATAATATTTAAGTAATTCTTCATATCTTTTTCTTTTATTTCTCTATACACTCACTGTAGTTAAAATGGTTTCTTCTAATGTGGCTTTTTTCGCAGTCTAAACATACAAAAATAATTTTTCCAAACTGTGAATGGACCGATCATCCCCGTTCATACAGAATTCCGATACAATAGTTTCGTTATCCTCTACACAGGGATTGTGAGGCATGTTGTTGGCCTGGCACAATTACACAGAAACCAATCCGTTCGGAAGTCTGCGAAGGAGATTGCGAGTCAGGTTATACATGTATTGCTAATATTGACAGGATAACAAACCCCCGGGGAAAAGATTTCCCTTCTTCCCGCCATGTTTTGTGTATATATGATATATAGATTTTTTAAAGTACAGCGGGGCTTTCACATTCTTTCAAGTAGCAGAAGACGGAGCCATGCATGGGGACATGAACATGAAGGAGATCAAAGCTAAATTATCTTTCCAAACCAAAAAGAGAAGAAGAAGAAGAAAACAGAACTTACATCGCTGCTGGGGCGCAAACATCAGGCCATGACAGGATCTTGCTGTAAGGCCTCTTTCCCAGTAATGCCGTCCTCCAGATTTTTGAAGTACGCATCATAATCCTTGTTTGGGGGTGGATTTTTGGGATCCACCGTGAATGGCTCGTTAAATGGAACCACGCTTTTAACCTGCAAAGAACAGTGCAATGTGGGTATTGTCCACAAGGCAAATAAGTTAATTCAGCTTGAGATCTGAAAATTCGTAGCCAACATTTGCTCTATCTGGTGCAACGTGGAATTATTAAAAATGAAGCTCACACAAAACTAATGGAGATTTTCTTTCTTAAGACCATGGCTTCAGAGAGTATTAATTTGTGAGATTGTGCTTCCATGTTTTATCAAGCTCCAAGCATCTACAACAAAGATAGTATGGAAAGACTCTGCACACTTGAAATTGATAAATTTCCACTAGTTCCTAAAATGGACGCCAGTAATCTTCAATATGATCCACCTCCCCAACACTTCGTTCATCAGATTGCGTACCAGACTCGTCCCAGTCCTCAATGTACAAAACATTCGGTTTCATCACCTCTAAAGTAGGCTGCGTATGCATATCCTTTAGTAGAAACCCTAGCGTCGCTTGAGCAGGGGTTGATTGCCCTGCCCCACCACCCAACTCCCAAACTTGTGCAGCTGGAACAAGTTGCTCCATGTTGTTCCCAAACTTCTCAATCAGTGCTGGTTTCAACTGCTCCCATTCCGATCTAGGATTTTCCCTCAGCCAAGACAAGATACAACAGAGTGTTGCTTTCACTATGCAAAGCCCAATATATTTTCATGTCCTCTGTTGTCCGGTAAAATTCAAAATACCTTTCTGCTTCGATGATCCAGCCATACGGATCCTCTCCCGTAAAATCTGGTAGTGTGACTCTTGTTGTCATTCTGCGCGGCCAACTCAGCTAATTGTATAGCCAATTGTGACTTCCTCAGTGACAAATCCTGTATCACAGCAGTTCACAGGTGGTAGAAAGAAAATTTCATGCAAACTGAATTCTCCTTTTTTTTCCTGCTGCGATGGAAATTTGTAGTGTCCTGCGTGCGTCTCTTACCCTACAATGCGCTCCTCACTACTGCGTTGAAGGGAAAAAAAATTAGCCCGTCCGTCTACAGTGTAAGCGTCTGTGGCACTCCTTGGACAAGTCAACCTCCCTGTCGCGATTGTCCGCATCTATCTGCTCTCTTCATCCCCTTCAGGCGATCGTTCCCGACTCGCACATGTCTCATGCTACGACGCGTTTCCCCAATGTTCGCGCCTCTCCTCCGGCGAGCTGCCACTACACCGGCGTCTCTCTCTAGCTAACGCGTCTCCCCAGCTTCGTTTGTTTCTTCCTCAACTGTTGTGTCACACTGCTTCAGGCGTCTCTCCCACTGGGGTCGCCAAGCTCTGTTCGTCCTCTCTGCTCACACGATTTTCCAGCTACGTTCGGCTCACAAAAAAAATCGTGACGCTGGTAGCAGAAAATCCTCCACGGAAGATTGTGCTGCTTTCGTTTCTCCTCAAGCAACCCGTTCCTAGGTGTCTGAGACTCCCTGCGCAGCAACTCGTCGAACTGCTGCTTTCAATTCTCCTCTCTTCTTCGACTGCCTCCTCTATGCAATCACTTCCCCAGCATCAAACCTCTCTCTCGCACGGCACTTCTCCAGGGGAGTCGCCAAATTGTTAGGACACAAGTGAGCGTAGAAGAGAGTTTAAACAATCGTAGACTCTGTGCATTAGCTGTTGAACAGAACAAATAGTGGAGCTACAATGGTAGGAGAAAGAAGACATAGGGAAAGAAGAAAAAGAAACCCGCAGGAGAAAACCACCCTCCTGAGGGCCCAGCCGTGACCACCGGCGAACCTGCTGCCAAACAGATACAAAATGATTCCTATCCCCTCCCCTCAGCTAGCCCCCTCTATTTATTGCCCCTAACCAACAACATACCACTCTAACCAACTAACAAACTCTAACAACCTACTGCCAGCTGTCACTAGCCCCTAACCAACTATCAAATACTAACAAACAATAAAAGGCAATGCCACAACAAACACTAACTACCTACCAGACACTAACAAGCAGCCCCCTATATTCCAAACAATGAAGAACTCGTTCAACTTTCTAGGTGTATGAATAAGATTATCGGAAAGAGAACTTCCGATATGATCTTCGGAAGAGCGGCAAAGACAAACATGAGAAGAAATCCTCAGACACTATCTGTTACGAGTGCAGGAAACCAAGGCACAATATACCTGATTGCCCTAGGCTAAAGAAGAAAAATAAGGATTTGAAATCTTTAAAGAGAAAAGAGAGAAAAGCTTTTAGAGCTACAAATGATACTTGGAGCGCTAGCGAAGATCCGGTTGGAGTCGGTGCCTTAAAACCAACTTTTGTGTACTTTATGAAAACTTGTATTCATTGTTTTAAATATTAATAAACTTGTAGAGGGTGAATTCCCCTTGCCTCAATGTGAGGTGAGGACATCCTTTTATAGATTAGGAAACAAATGTACAGGACGGGTAAGTCCGATGTGGGACTCACCCATTTACACTTAAATGGGTTCCAACACTCCCCCTCAAGCTGGACATGCCCAGATTGGATAGAGTCCCACAAATAGAAAAAGACAACAAAGACACAGGACCATCTCAGACTCCCCCTCAAGCTGGGCCAGGGAGGCTGTGAATACCCAGCCGGGTAGTGAGAGACTCAAGGCGAGCTCCGGGAAGACCATTGGTGAAGAGATCGGCAAGCTGATCGGCCGTCGGGATATGGCCAAAGCCGATATGGTGCTGCTCCAGATGGTGGCGGAGAAAGTGACAGTCCACCTCGATATGCTTCGTCCGTTCATGGAAGACGGGATTCGATGCAATCTTCGTGGCGGCCTGATTGTCACACCAGATATGAGCAAGAGTCGATGCGGGGAAACCGAGCTCATGGAGGAGATGACGAAGCCAGAGGATCTCAGTAGTGACGGTGGTCATGGCCCGATACTCGGCCTCGGCACTCGACCGGGAGACGACAGTCTGCTTCTTGCTGCGCCAAGAGATGAGATTGCCGGCAAAGAACACGGCGAAACCCGAAGTAGACCTGCGGGTAGCGAGGCAGCCGGCATAGTCCGCATCACAGAAGGCCTCAACATCCATGTGAGCATGATGGGAGTACTGAAGGCCACGGGCAGGGTCTTTCTTGATGTATTTGGCAATGCGAAGGACAGCATCCCACTGAGAGCGGGTGGGATGTTCCATGAACTGGCTGACTTTGCCAACGGCACAGGCAATGTCAGGACGTGTCATGGTGAGGTAGTTGAGTTTACCGACCAGGCGGCGATAGCTCTCGGGATGAGGAAAGGGTTCCGAGTCGGAATGAAGGGAGCGTTCCCCAGGCTCAAGGGGAGTGTCCACGGCAGTGGCGGTGCTCAACCCGGCATCCTGCAAGATATCAAGAGCATACTTGCGCTGACAGAGAGAAATAGTGTCCGCAGTCCGGGAGACCTCGATGCCAAGGAAGTAAGTGAGGGGACCAAGATCCTTGGTGTGAAAGTGCTGGTGAAGATGCGCCTTCAGGCTGGCGATGCCTCTGGAGTCGCTCCCTGTGATGATGATGTCATCCACATAAACCACAAGCAAGATACAGCCATGCGCCGTCGTACGGAAGAAGACAGTGTGATCCTTCATACTGCGAGATAGGCCAAAGGCTGTGACGACCGTGCTGAAGCGGCCAAACCAAGCCCGAGGAGACTGCTTGAGGCCGTAGAGGGAGCAACGGAGACGGCAGACATGGCGGTTGGCACCAGAGGCCGAAAAACCAGGAGGCTGCTGGAGGTAGACTTCTTCATCAAGAAAGCCATGGAGAAAAGCACTTTTAACATCCAGTTGATGAAGCGGCCAATGATGATGAGCAGCTAGCGAAAGGAAAAGGCGGACCGAGGCCATCTTGGCGACTGGAGAGAAGGTCTCAAAGTAGTCGATGCCATACGTCTGAGCAAATCCCTTGGCGACAAGCCGGGCTTTGAGGCGGCAAAGAGAGCCATCGGGATTGAGACGGATAGTGAAAATTCATTTACAACCGACCGCCTGTTTGCCCACCGGAAGTGGAACAAGATCCCATGTATGGTTGTCATCCAGAGCCCGCAATTCATCCCTCATGGCGGCAAGCCACCCGGGGTGAGATTTTGCTTCACCGACTGTCCGAGGAAGCGACACGGTCTCCAAGGCTGACAGACCCCTGTAGGAAGATACAAAGAGAGGAGTAGTCTGACAGGAGCGAGTACCTTTCCGAAGCGCAATCGGCTCGTCCGCGGGAGCGGGGACAGGAGCATCAGACGAAGCAGGAACAAGGTGGTCCTCGGCCGGGATGGGAGGTACAGCGGAAGGCAGTCATCGATGGTAGTGTCAGGAGAAGGAGAAGGAGAGGGGAGAGTGAACGAAGAAGTCTCGACAAACGATACGTCGGCAGAGGTGATATACCGGCGGAGGTCTGGAGAGAGGCAGCGGTACCCGCGCTGAGTGCGGGAATATCCAAGAAAAATACAGCGAAGAGATTTGGGAGAAAGTTTGGAGAGATTGGGGTGAGTGTCCCGGACATAACATAGACATCCGAAGACGCGGAGTGGAAGGGAGTGAGGAGGAATAGAGGGGAACAGGGTATGAAAGGGAGTCTCCCCCTGAAGTAAGGAGGAGGGAAGACGATTCAGAAGGTAAGTAGCAGTGAGGATGGCATCCCCCCAGAAGAGAAGAGGGACCTGGCGGTGGAAAAGGAGGGCACGAGCGGTTTCCAAAATATGCCGGTGTTTCCGCTCGGCCACCCCATTCTGCTGAGGGGTATCAGGACAAGAGGTCTGGTGGATGATGCCGTGGGCGCGGAGAAACTGCTGAAAGTGAGTGGATAAGTACTCCCGCCCATTGTCAGATCGAAGACATTTGACAGGGATAGAAAACTGTGTTTGGATCTCATGAAAAAATGTCTGGAAGGTGGAGAAAACCTTTGTCCGATCCCGAAGAAGATAAAGCCATGTCATCCGGGAATAATCATCAATGAAGGAAATGTAATATTTATACCCAGATTGACTCGAGGTAGCACAGGGACCCCATACATCAGAATGAACCAAATCAAAGGGTTTGGCGGCCCGTGTGTCAACTCGAGGAGGATAGGAGGTGCGATGATGTTTCGCAAAACGACACGACTCACAAGGAAAGGAAAAACGGGGACTAATATCGGGGTAGAGTCGATGAAGTGCAGAGGCGGAAGGGTGGCCCAACCGGGAATGGAGGTCAACGGCATGAGCAGGGAGAGACGCGCAGGCGATGGAAGGCGGGCCAGCGAACATGTACACTCCATCCCGAAGCTGGCCTCTACCAAGTTCCCGGTTCGTCGTCCGCTCCTGAAACAAAACAGAAGACGAGGAAAAGAGAGCAGGGATGGACCTGGGCGCGCCGGGCGCCGGAAGGCCGAACCGGGAGCAACGCCGGGAAAGGGTAGCGGGTAGGGAGCTGCTGGGGGGGGGGGCGAGGGCGCAGCGCCGGGGCGAGGCCGAGGGCGAGACGCCGGGGCGGGGCGCTGAGGGCTGGGCGCGAGGGCGTGACGCCGGGAGGAGGTGCGCCGGGATGGCGGGGCGAGCCGGGAGCCGGGGAGCCGGGAGCCGGGGAGCCGGGAGCCGGGAGAAGCCGCCGGGAGCCGAGAGCCGCGAGGGGCCGCAGGAGCAGAGGGAGGCGCGGGAGGCGCGGGGAGCAGCGGGAGGCGCCGGAAGCAGCGGGAGGCCGTCGGGAGCAGCCGGGAGGCGCCGGGAACAGCGGGAGGCCGCTGGCGGGGCGCGCGGGTGATGGCGTCGGGAGCAGCGGGAGGCCGCTGGGAGTACGGGAGGCCGTCGAGAGCGCTGGAGCAGCGGGAGGCGCCGGAGGGAGGAGATCCGTCGGGAGGGCCGTCGCGTGCAGTGGAGGTCCGGCGACGGGATGGGCCGCGACGGCGGGAGGGAGGCGCGGCGGGAGCCGCGTCGGACCGGAGGGCCGGGAGCCGCGCTGGAGCCGCGCGAGAGGAGGGAGGTTCGACGGGAGGGCCGGGAGCCGCGGGGAGCCACGGGGAGGGAGCGGCGTCGGGGAGGAAGTCCGCAGGAAGGAGCCGGCGCGGGCCGCGTCGGGGAGAGAGAGGGCCGTCGGGCGAGGGCGAGGGAGCCGCGCGGGCGAGGGTGCGGGGGCGCTGGGGAGGGGCGCCGGGAGGGAGGGCCTGCCGGGAAGACTAGGGCAGGAGTGAGAGAGGCGGGGCCGGGAGAACGCCGGGAATCCGCAAGGGAGGGAGGGTGCGGGATAAAAATCCCTCTGATACCATGTAGAGGGTGAATTCCCCTTGCCTCAATGTGAGGTGAGGACATCCTTTTATAGATTAGGAAACAAATGTACAGGACGGGTAAGTCCGATGTGGGACTCACCCATTTACACTTAAATGGGTTCCAACAAAACTTATTATCACATCATGATTGTTCTTCTACGTGACATAGTATTTGATAATTTTCTAAAGAGTGGTTGTCACACTGATAGGTCATAACAGTTCTCCGTTATGATGAGAACCAAAAGCGTCACGACAATATTCATAAATATATATTCTATAGTCGAATGAAATCATTTGAGAAACACAAATGATTCAGGTTATCAAGGGTAGAGGGTAGAGACTTATAGAACTTTGAGTCATCTTCTCATGATGCACATCGTTGGTAATATCAAGTGCAGATACTATGAGAACGAGACCCACCAGTAAGAAATCCACATTTATATGTGTCATTGGATGTTCCTATCTGCGGACGTGTGTATTGATTCTTAGACTTTAAGATTATTATTAATGAGTATTACAAGTCACGTACTTTGATGTAGTGGTGAAAACTGTAACGACATATGTTCGTGGCAAGGTATGATACGTTGGGTGCGTCACGGGTAATATTGCATTAATGAATAGTGCGAGAAAGGATTTGTCACTTCTGTTCCTTCACAAAAGTTGATATCTCAGGACTTTTGATGGAAATGATATAGACTAAATAAATCCATAGCCACAGTGTTCTGTGGAAAAATTCCGGAAATTCAAAGAAAGAGACATTGAACGTATAAGTTGATGGCACCACCATGCAACCTGCTTAATTAGAGATATCGTGATAAAGAGATTATATTACACAGTGAGCTTCTGTATGAGGTATTACGTCATTACGGCATTAACTTCTTTCTCTATAGGTGTCTTGGCGTGTTGGTAGACGCTAACCTTGAAATTTAGGTTGTTTCGCCTAATGTCACTGAGAAAGAGGCCTAGAGGGTCACACACTAAGTGTATCCAGAATCTCAGTTAAATAATATATTATTATTTATTATTTAACAAGTTGAATAAATATTATTCCCTCACGTGGTTTAATAATTATTTATGTTTGCTTGATCGCCTATATTACGTCATCGATTATTCGAAAGAATATTATGTGAGCGGAATATTTAATAAATATTTATTTGCAATTTAGTAGATATAATATTTATTTATTTATTGGTGAATAATGCGGTGATATTTATTTATTAAATAAATAGTCATTATTCAAAACCCGATAAATATTGTGGAGGAATGGCAGACCGAGTTTATAGGTCCGGTGAGAAATAATATATATTGAATATTATTTGATTAAATAATATTTAATTTAATTCACAAGTTAAGCGCATGTCAAGAAATAATATTACTATTATTATTATAGACATGGGGTTTCGTAGGGATTAAATAAATATTAAAGGATACTTGTGCAATTATTTATTTCTAACCCTAAAGAAATATAAACTCAATTATATTATTTTTCAAGAGAGCCAATTCATTTTGTTATGCACAACAAATCCAGAGAATCCTCTCGAAACCCTAGAGAGATCATTTCTCTAAGAACGCTCTCAAGAACGGAGACAGGTCATCCTCTACCTTTCACTCTCCAATCTAGGAAGATCAAGAAGAATCCTTTAGAAGCAATTTTCGAGGCGATCAAAGGCGAACGACGCAGGCGATAGAATATGTCATGCTAGTACCCGAAGATTCCTACGGTGACATTTGGAGATTTGTGGAACACATGTGGATCACCGCTAGAGGGAATCTGCCCTTGATTCCTACAACACAACAATGCTACGATGTAGATCCGTTGTCAGATCCATCAACGAAGAAAAAATTTCTCACAAGGCAATTCTTTAATTGTTTAAATTAATTATAAATAATATGTGACGATCCTGCACTTTAGTTCCGATGTTTATCCATTGTTTGTATTCTTTGATTCAAATCTGTTGATCACAGCGTTTATTGTCGTGAAAATCTCGGATTGGCTATCGATCATGACAAAAAACAATATGAGGCACAACTCATCGCACGCTTCCGCTGCGACCGGAACCTTCAGATTCATCATCTTCCGATGACTTTAGTGATTCTGACAGTGATAACAGTCGGGAGAACAGCAGATTTTATGTTAAAACTTCTCAAAATGAAAAATGTTTCATGGGAAAGGTAACAAATGAATCTTTAACAAAATTGTCTTATTTTCGTTTACTCAGATGATGACAATAGTTTAACTTACTTCATCAGAAGATGAGGATTATATTCCATCATTAGAAGAAATGATTGGATATATGATTTTCCTAGAAAATAAAAATAAAAAGTTGATGAAAGACCTTAACTCGGCTCAGGGCAGATCTTGCTAAAGCAGACTATCGGATTTCTACACTTACGAAATTTCGAGTTAGATGTTAAATCTAAATTTGTTTCAACTCATAATGATCAGAAGTTGGTTGATAAACTAAAGTCTGAAATTAATAGTCTAAAGAAGCTTATATTTAATTTCACTTCCAATCGGGAGAATTTGATAAACTCTTAAGACGGTTGAAGCCTAATCATAAAAGAGCACCTTTCTGTTCTAAATGTCAGAGAGAAGGTCATTGGAGAAAACATTATTCTTTGAACAAAGTTCAATCTCTCGGAACTCATGAGGCTTATATTACTAAAGAACTCGCAGCAGTGCAACATCGTAGAGTTGGACAAACATGGGTTCCTAAGGTTTTGTTTTCTAATATTAACAAACCCAAGCAAGTTTGGGTACCAAACTTTTAGCCTTGATTATTTCAGGAAGATAAGCTGAGTACCAACAACAAGAACATATGGTACATGGACAACATTTATTCTCGGCACATGACTGGAAACAAGTTATATTTTCGGAACTTACAAAAAGTGAACGGTGAACGAGTAACTTTTAGAGACAATGCACAATGTCAGATTATTTGTAGTGCTGATGCTGTTTTCCTAGATTTTACCTTTGCGAAAATTTCATACATATCTAACTTATTCTTGAAAAAGGGAAAGTAGCTTTGTTTATTTTTACAAGAGTATTTTTTTCTACAGAAGATAAGAGAATTGTTTTCAACATTCTCTGGAACCATCTTCGGCAAAAGAATATCATTTGTAGGCATCAAAAGATAACTTTCGGAAGGTTCACTTTTTTTATTTTCATCAACTGTCGATTTTTATCACTGACAACTTATATTCGCTAATTCCAAAAGGAGAAAAAAGGTTTTCTCTTTATTTTTCATGTTTCGGTAAATGGGAGAAATGCCCCTCAAAGGGAGAAAATGAAAATTATGAAGGGAAGTGTGGTTTCATTGCAAATTCTAAGGGGGGAGATACACTTAATGGAAATTACAGGAAGTTTCTCTACTTGAATTTGTTTTGATTTTTCTTATCCTCTTATTGTTTCTCAATGACTCTTCATTGTTTGGTTCTTTTTTACCATCACAAAGGGAGATAATTTAGAAATGATCATATGAATGGTTAGTTTACGGCTAGTTTTCCTTTCTTTTAATTAGGGGAGAAGTTTAGAGATGTTCATATTAACAAAGGAGAAATTGGTCAGGGGGACTGTTTGTCACGAACCAGACCGGGATGTCATCTGACCCGACACCCGACCCGGTTTGAGACAAAACCTGAGAGGCGTTCTCGATCCTCCCATGCTGGCGACTAGCGTCGGGCATCAAAAGATAAATCAAATGGGAATGATTTCTACCCAAACAACCAGGATCAAATAACCAAACAGAGCACGCAACAAAACCAATAACTGAACATCAATAAATATACAAAACTGATCCAGATACAACAACTGTGAACCAAACAAGAACTGAATACAAAGCTAAAACTGAACCACACAAACATGATCTTCACGTGACCTTTTGGTCACCACCAACCTGCTCCAAAGAAAAACCGAACCAGAAACCTAAACCTGCAAAACAGCTCGGGTCTACCGACGTCGAGTGGCACAAGTAGAGTGTGAGCATACAACAACTCAGTAGGCAATAACCACAGAGTCCATGCATTTCCTTTCCCGAAACAGTCCACAAACACTAGTTTGAAATACATTTAGAAAATAGGTTTCTAATCATTTCAAGTAACCAAACACAGCTTTCCACAAGTTCCTTTTTTAAAACAACACACACAGCTTTCCCTTTTAAAAAAAGTTTCATATCCGAAAACCCAATTCAAAACTCAAAGCAACGATCACAAATACATGTCGGATGTAAAAAGGGCTATGTTGAAAGTAAAGGAAACAAAACAAGCAGGCATAGACTAGCAGGGCTAATATCCAACGTGCATCAAAAGTAAACATAACATACAGAGAGTCAATCACAGGCATTTCCTAAACATCTCTAGAAGCAATCTCTAGACGTACTCAGATCAGACTCACCTGCCGGCGTATGGTGCAGCTCCATAGCCAATAACCAATTAGCCGCTCTAAACTAGTCAATCCAGTTGCACATCCCACCTAGCCTCAGCCAATCCAGGGGGTATCAACCCGTCTAATCGGGGTCGAAAAACAACTATCACTCAACCCTCTAGGTGACGCCCAGGAATCCCATGATAGTAATACACGGTGAATAGGGAGGTCCTCACACGCGTGGGTCAAACTGGAACTCACAGCCATCGTGTTTTCCTAGCTCAAAACACCAACACCACCTATGTGATGAGCCTCACCTCGGAGGATCCACCATAGAGGTGCCCGTCTCACATCAAGCCTTACACAAGTGCCAATCGGGCCTTCACACCATAAGAATTTCAAAACTACTTTCCAAAACATCACAAGATACCAACCGGGCCTTTAGCATTTTCAATCCAAACCCATTTCCATAACCATTTCCAAAACTAAGGGAAAAACACACGACATGCTCGAAAGGTGCCAAACGGGCCTTTGGGTCTTTTAGAAACCATACCACATCTCAAGTGTCAAACGGGCCTTTATGCCATTTAGTTACCAAGCCACATCTCAAAATGCCAAAGGGGCCAAGCAATTGGAAATCATCTTTGAAACCCACATTTGAGTTGCTTTGAAACCAAAGAAACATTTAGAAAGTACCAAGGGTTTTTAAGGAACCATTTTGGGGAGAGAATGGAGAAGGAAAAGGGAAGAGGGGATGAGTGTTTGAAAATCTGGTCCAAAAGAGAGACATTTTCTACAAGAGGTCATCATCATTTGTGAGTCTATCCATATATGCACCCTGTGCACCTATGGATGTGCCCACATCGAACGGCTCCCTCAAAACATTGTCAAGTTACACAAAGTTCCCATTTAAAAGCCAAAAAAACCTTTCAAACGTTTTACACATAACCATCGAGCCATGAAGAGACACCCAAACCACACACCACAATCAATTCACAATGAAAATCAAACTAGAAAAACGCAACCAAGGTCAATCATTATCTCAAAACACACAAATACATTTTAAAGAGGCCATGGGCATTTTAACAATCACCTTGCATATCACCTTGCATAATTAAAGAAACCCCTTTGAAAACTATTTCCACCAAATTTGCCAACATGAAAACACCATAAGAAACCAAACAAACACATCACAAGCATACGAAACACTTTTATAAATTATTTAGAAACACACAAGCATCAAATGAAATGTGACGGAAAGGAAATGGATGGAAACACCTACCTCAACAATGTGCGAACGCAACGAAACTTCAAGGGAACGAAGAACCAAGCTCAACGGACCAACCGCATACCCTAACATCAAAAGAAAAGCAACCCACATCAACCCTAACCCTTAGGGTTCAGCCAAGAGGAAACCCCACCAAAAGAAGCCAAGAAATCAAGAGCGGAGGAAGAAGAGAAGAGGAAATCGACCAAAAACTAAGAGGAACTCACCTTAGGAACCTTAGAGGAGCTTCACTGGTGGAAGAAGAGCAAGGGAGGAGGGTTTTCTTGAGCCCCCTGGTGCGCCTAGGTCGAACAAGGGGAGGAAAACCCGAAATAGAATTAAAACATAAGAGGGCAAACTTGGAATTTCAAGTTTTAAGAAATCTTGGCAACTTGCACGGTCAAGCCGCACGGTTTGACAAACCATGCGTCAACCATGCGCACCCTACTTGATAGAAAGGGCACCCTGCACGGTTTGGACACACTGTTTGTAAAACCGTACGCCAACCGTGCAAAATGGTTCTGCCAAATTGCAAAGCCTCTATGCACGCTTGTTGCACGGTTTCCTCTAACCGTGCGCCATGCCCCAGACACCAACCCTCAAGCTGCACGGTTTCTCCTTGGCCTCGCACGGTTTGCCCCAAACCGTGCTCAAGTCGGTGCAAGCCGAACCGTACAAGAAGAAATTGAACTGAAAACACCTTCTGCCTCAACAAATTGCATGGTTAACCTCCAAACCGTGCACTCAGACCGTGCACAGGCCAAAAAGCCCCCTGGAAACTCTGAAACTCAAAATTCAAATCGAGAACTCAACCCGAACCTCAACCAAAAGATCCAACGTCAAGAAAAGAATAAAATAAAAGAAAACCCAAGGTCGGGGTGTGACACTATTCAAAGGAGAGGAGAGTTTTTATAAAGGGGGGATATTGGGGATTGTTTAGGGAAATTGTTCAGGAGATTTATTATTACTAACCCTGTGTGTTTCTTAAATGAGAGATTTAAGTTTCTCGGAAGATATATTCAAGGGAGATTCATCGGAAATTACAAGGAGTTTTCCTTATAAAATTAATGTCAAACTTAACTTTTCATTTGTGTCTTGTGATTGTCGAAAATGGGGAGATTGTTGTGTCTATCGGAACATATGTAGCACTATGATGGTGTGCAGAGCTAAACTCATCAGAGGATGGAGCTTTCATCAGAAGATGGAGCTTTCATCGGAAGATGGAGCTTTCATCGGAATATGGAGTGTTGTGTCCGATGCAGTTGCGACCGTACCAAAAGATCTTGAAATTCGACCACTGGAGTTTGTTACGGCATCGTCTATAAATTGGTCCGAGCCTTCGAGGAACAAAAGATACTGGAATATCTGCAATCGAGTCGTGTGCATCATCTCGCTACTTTGAGTGTTTCGGTTGTATTACTGTTCATAAAGTGTTTTGCTAAGAGTCGTCATTAAGTGAGGTTTTATTGTAAGGCTCTTAGCTTTTCTCACTGTAACTGTTCATTGTCTGATCTTGCGTGATTGAGGAGTTTTCGGGCTAGGAACCTGAGATGATTCTGATCGTGTTGATCGACGAGCTTTCAGGGAGTGGAAGTTGTACCTTCTGATAGGTCCACAATCGATGAAGTCCAGGGGATTGGACTTGCTACCGATCGAGGAGATCGAAGAGGATCTCGAGGATACAGCGTCTTAGTGAAGTTTCGGGTTCGGGGCTTGATTCATTCCGACAGGTTTACAATCAAAGAAGTTCCAATGGGACTTAGATACCTTGGTTCAGGTTATCGAACTACCTGCCACTTTGGCAAAGAATTCCGTTGATTGGAATTATTTGGCAATAAATATCCTTTTATGAGTTTAAGGATTGTGATAGGTTTGGAGGTGGCCCAGTTCAAGAGAGGCCACCTGTCCGGTACACTTACCAGAGGAAGGGGCATATTGCTAAGGGGGCAGAGTTGTAATCAGGGGTAGAGTTGTAAATAACCGTACATTGGTTATTAGTTTGTTAGTCTGCCTGTTAGTTTGTTATAAATAGGGCGAGGGGACCTAGCAGGGGGGGCATCGGTTATTTTCCTGTTTGGAGCATCTAGCTTGTTCCAGGGCCCACGGAGCTATTTTCTCCAGGAGGTCAGTCTGTATTTTTCTCTTTCCCTCTCTAATCTGGTTCGGAATAATCTCAAGGAAGCTGAATTCTGGTTAGAACTCTCTCACTACTGAAATCACCTATCAAATTGGTGCTTTCATTGAGAGGGGCCTTGATACCTGCAGAAAGTGTGATTCTAGAGAGAGAAACTAGAAGAGAGAGGGAGTGGACAGGAAGAAGAAAGTAAGTTTTGCATGTCCACACGTATGGAAAATAGGATATCACTGCTGGAGACTACTGCGACCGACCTTACATCAGGAATACAACGGCAAGAAGCAGGTTTACAGCGGTAGGAAGATGTCTTCCAGTGTTAGGAGGATGCCCATCGTCGTCAGGGACAACAGCTCCAGGAGTTGATCGCCGCAATGTCTCACCTGAGGCCGAGTCGGGAGGAAGGAACCAATAGAATAGTCGACAAAGGAAATACAGTAGAACTGGAAGGTGGAGGAGGTAATTTGAATGCTGGAGACCTAGCAGGAAATCAGAATGTAGCAGCTTTGACTAGTTCTGAATTTCATGGAACTGAGCAGGAAGAGACGTGAATTCTATCCAAGTGAACGGAGATACAAATTTTTTCTAGAGAGGATCCAATTGTCTGGATGACACGGGCAGAAGTTTATTTTTCAATCCAACGGACCCGAGAGAACCTAAAGGTTTCTTTGGCGCAACTAAGTATGGAGGGAATGGCTCAGTATTAGATTAGTTCTTTGAGGTCAGTACGTCCAACACTTACCTGGAAACAGCTAAAAGAAGAAATGTTGAGATGACACGGGAGTGCTGAGGAAGAGGATCCGGTTGTGTACCTGAAGGGGTTGCGGCAGACAGGGACTGTGGATGCTTATGTGGATGAATTTGAGCAGATAGCATTACAAATTCCGGATTTAACAAAGGGGTGGTATATGAGCATGTTTATAGGAGGCTTAAAACCATAAATTGGTTGTACCATTATGACACATGAACCACAAGCTGAGGTGCAATTACTAACCTTGGCCAGATGTGTGAAGCGCGAGTTGATAGTAAAAGGAATTATCAAGCTCACTGAAACACGCAACAAGAATATGAGTTCTGGAGGACAGAACAGGGGATGGATTCCAGGAGCAGCAAGGAACGCCTGTGTTGGAGAATTGGTTGTGCAGGACAAGAAGGGAGGGATAGCTCCTCATTAGAGAGGAGTAAGAAATCTATCTAGGGAGGAGTTTGAGGAACGGAAATCCAAGGGGTTGTGTTGCACCTTCGGACAAAAGTTCAACCCTGGACATCGATGTCCAGAAAAGGGATATAAAATAATGGTGTGGGAATTTATTGAACCGAAGGAAGAAGACGAAGTAGAAAGTGAAAATATAGCAGTAGGAGAAGAAGAGGTTAGCAACTTGTGGGAACTAGAAATGATGGGAACAACAACTGTTAGTTTAGAGAAAACCAGCGATGGAGGAACTCGGTCAATACTAGTAGGAGGGACAGTGGAAGAAGTACCATTACTGTATCTAATAGATAGCGGGGCAAGTCATAATTTCATCTCCAGGAAATTAACGAGACAGTTTGCAACTCGTAAAAGAGATCGGACCATTTAATATTCGATTGGGAGATGGCCATCGAGTGACGTCTAGTGGCTATGTAAGTCACTACGTATTGTACTGGGAGCAATAGGATTTTTTGTTGATTGATATGTCTGGACCAGATTTGATTTTGGGAATATCGTGGCTGGAAACTTTGGGAAAAACTACCGGGGGCCGTGCAAGGAGTGAGAACACCCTAAAAAATACCGAGGGCATTGCAGGGAAGCAGGTGGCAATGCAGAGAGTTAGAACACCTCTAAAAATATCGGGGGGCTTGCAAGAAGGGAAGCAGGTGGCATTGCAGGGAGTTAGAACACCTCTAAAAATAACGGGGGGCCTTGCAGGAATACTTAGGAAAGGGAAGGAGGTGTTTGCAGGGGGTGCGGTGGACAAAATCAGTGGAACGAAGGGATAAAGAAATGCAGTTGGACTGCATCCAACAACTGCGGGAGAAATTGGCAAATTATCATGCAGTGTTTGAATCTCCGAGGAAGTTGCCACCATGTAGGGAGACTGACCATGCCATTAAACTGATAGTTCGGTCTGAACCATTCAACATCGGGCCTTACAAATATGCTTACCACATGAAAAATGAAATAGAAAATCAAGTGCAGGAGCTGCTGGAAATGGGATTTCGTCAGACCAAGTCGCAATCCTTATTCGAGCCCAATAATAATGGTAAAAAAGGATAGAGGGTGGCGAATGTGTATTGATTATCGAGCTAATGGACAAATTGTATGGAGCAACTTATTTCACCAAATTGGATTTAAAGTCGGGATTCCACCAAGTCCGGATGAGAGATGAGCACATTGGTAAAGCAGAGTTCAAAACTCATGAAGACCACTATGAGTATGTAGTCATGCCGTTTGGATTGATGAATACGCCCGCAACCTTCCAAACAACGATGAACAATATATTTCAGGTAATGTTGAGGAAGGGAGTTTTAGTGTTCTTTGATGATATATTACTTTACAGCAGAGGATGGGAGGAGCATCTGGAAAAGTTACAACAGCTGTTACAATTAATGAGAAACAATGCTCTACATGCCAACAGGAAAAAGTGTACTTTTGGAACGCGAAAGGTGGAATATTTGGGGAACATTATTTCAGCAGAAGGTGTTTCCATGGATCCTAAGAAGCTAGAAGCAGTGGTGGAATGGCCGGAACAAAAAATGTCAAGTAAAGGGGTTCCTTGGGCTTACCGGGTACTATTGAAAATTCATAAGAGATTACGGTAAGATTGCTAGGCCATTGAATGCATTAACCAATAAGATGGAATTCAAGTGGGGAAGAGAAGCACAAAAGACCTTTGAAGGACTTGAGAATAGCATGACAACTGCACCTATTCTTGGGTTACCAGATTTTTCAAAGGACTTTGTTGTAGAATGTGATGCTTCAGGGCTGGGAATTGGAGCAGTATTGGTACAAAAGGGTCGCCCCCTGGCTTACTTTAGCAAGGCACAATCTGAAAATAACCTGGCTAAATCAGTTCATGAAAAGGAGTTGATGACAATGGTTTTTTCTATCCAAAATTAGAGACCATATTTGTTAGGAAGACGATTCAAAGTATTAACAGATCATCGAAGTTTAAAACATATGTTAAGCCAGCGTGTGATGACAGAAAATCAGCAATATTGGCAGGCAAAACTGATAGGGTATAATTTTGAGATCATATATCGGCCGGGAAAAATGCATTAAGCAGCTGATGCCATATCCAGGGTTATACCAGAAGGAGAAATCTGCCAAGATAGCAGTACCATGTTGGGAAGAAATTCATGTAGTCCGGGCAGAAATAATTCAAGATAAAGAGACACAGCCAATTATTGAAGCCATACAGCAAGGAGATAGCAGGAAATCTGGTTTTTCATTCCAAGAGGGGCTGTTATTTTACAAGGACAGATTGGTTCTACCTCGGAAGTCTTCTTTGATAGCAAAGTTAATGCAGCTTTTCCATTCTTCACCTGTAGGACACTTGGGGGCATCTAAAAAACCTACAAAAGAATGGCAAATGAGGTGTATTGGCCAGGAATGTCTCGTACTGTGTAGCAGTATGTTCGGGAATGTGAGATCCGTCAGAAAAGTAAATATGAAGCTCTTAACCCGGCTGGTTTGCTACAACCGTTACCAATTCCAGAATTGGTATGGG
This sequence comes from Viscum album, assembly GCA_963277665.1. Lineage (NCBI taxonomy): Eukaryota > Viridiplantae > Streptophyta > Magnoliopsida > Santalales > Viscaceae > Viscum > Viscum album. The sequence goes on along the minus strand of OY728139.1, from coordinate 418,397,040 downwards.
AAGAAGTATCGCTAGATTTTGTTTCAGGTTTACCAAAATCTCAGCGATTTGATGTGGTGCTAGTAGTTGTTGACAGGTTGAGCAAATATACACACTTCATCCCTCTTAAACACCCATACACAGCTAAAACAGTGACTGATGTTTTTATGAAGGAAATTGTGCGTCTTCATGGCATTCCTACTGCAATAGTAAGCAATCGAGATCCCCTATTTACAAGTTTATTTTGGCGTTAACTATTGAAATTATAGGGAACAGCCTTGAAAATGAGCTCATCATATTATCCTCAAAGCGACGGGCAAACTGAGGTGGTAAATAGGTGTTTGGAGATTTATCTAAGGTGTTTTACTGCTGACCAGCCGCGACTTTGGGTGTCCTGGTTATCATGGGCAGAATATAGTTTTAATACCTCATACCATACTTCAATTGGACAGACTCCATTTGAAGTAGTGTATGGGAGAAAGCCACCACAAATCATTCATTATTCAAGGGGGAGGCGGTTGAGGCTGTTGTCAATGCTGGGGGGTAGAGATGAAGCTCTAAAGCAGCTACGAATAAACCTACAGCGTGCGCAGCAGTTGATGGTTAAATTTGCTAACCGCCATCGTCGAAATGTGACCTTTGCAGTGGGGGACCTTGTTTGGGTCAAGTTGAGACCAAATATTCTAGGAGGAAGTCTTAAATTAAGTGGGAAATTGGCTAAACAATATTTTGGTCCGTTTGAACCTGCCCAAGACAAGTAGAGTGCATCCGGTTTTCCATGTATCACAATTGAAGGCAGCAGTAAGAGAACATCAAGTGGCTGAAGATTTACCGGAGGAATTTTTTACAGCAAAAGATGTAACGAACCAACCCGGGTTACCCTCAAACCCGACACCCGACCCGATCCGTCACATACCTGAAGGGCGTTCCCGATCCCCACAGGCTGGCGACAAACACCCGGGCATCGAACGACAAAACCGAGGAAACGATTTCGTCCAACCTGAACAACCACATGGAATACATATATAGAGCAAGAAAAGAACAGTGGAAGACTAACAAATACATATGTCATAACTACAAGAAAACACAGCGGAAACAGAACTGTAACAGTAGCAAAACCCAAAGGACAAGTCCAACTGCAAAGGACGACAACCAACGGCTACTCCAAACGATGGCGTGGACAAACTCTCACCATCTCACCACCAGCTACCCATCCCGGCTGACACGAACCTCGCCGCTTCACTGCGGCGTCTTGTCTTTCCCTGCACTGGAAGACAAACAAAGGTATAAGCACCGCCGAAGAGGTGCGCAGGGTGTGAGCTAACAGACTCACTAGGATCTTACCCAGGTGTTTCATAGCAAGTCTCCGTATAACAAATCTTGTATGCTCATTTTAAAATAAAACCTGACATGATAAGCAATAAAGCAGTTTTATAGAAAACATGGTAAACATTTCCCTTTTTCTATAGTTCTAAACAAAAACAGGTATAACAGTTTCAAAGCACATTTTTCATATCATTTTTCAGAACCATAAACATGCATATCAAGGCTAACTCAGAAAGCTAAGCAGTACAAAACAAAAGCACAGGTATCACAACATTAAGGAATACTATAGGTCTAGGCAGCAGACTACTCGTACCACAATAATCAAGTGCACAAAAAATGATCCTAGAACATAGGCCTAGGAAGCAGAGGAAAACCTAATGAGTAAACCCCCCAAAATGTCACTATCGGTCCCCTAGAACAGCAGGCCTAGAAAACAGAGGAAAGCCCCAAGACAAACCTCATTGATAATCACAAAGCAATGGACGATGGCTTCAAGTTAAACCTTCCACCTAAGTACTCAAGGTAACTCATGCGCTCTTTTTCACAATTCATTTTAATACTTCGAAAACCCTTCACAATCCATTTCAATGCTTTGAAAACCATTCAAAACCATTTCACAATTCATTTATCAAAAGTCAGGGAAAAACCATTTTTCTTTCAAAACCCTTTTTCAACACACACAAACAATCATGTCAATTTCATAAATCAATTTACAAAGCAATAGCAATCAGGCTCATTATCATAGGCTAGAGACGGAACCACCTACCTCAAAGCTCGGGTCGCACACGCCCGCAACGGAATCCAAAACCAACGAAACCCAACAACGCCAACGAAGACCCTAGAATCAAATCCACATAACGTGATTGATCCAAATCTAAACACAAGAGGTCGGCGGAAGAGAAGAAACCCACATACCTCGAAGACGAACGTCCACCGCACCACAACCAACGAAGGAAAAGGCCTTCAAAACGAGATCTCACAACGGATCTAGAAGAAACCAAGAAGAAACGCCAATTTAGATCAACGGATCCGACAATAGTTTATTTTCCGTTGCTTTTTCTTTGTTTGCTCTGATTTGATCGGAAGATATAACTTCAGATCAACTAAATAACTTGAGTGGTAGAAAAATTGTAAGTCGACTTTTGACTACAATTCACCCCCCCCCCTCTTGTAGTGTCATATCTTCTATTATCTGAGACATCTCATTCATGCTTTATGACTATTTTCTTCCCCCACTGGAATTTCACATTTCCCTTCTGTTGGTATATGATGGAACGAATGGATTGATTAGAGAATGGTGAGTGATTGCTAACCAGGGGGTAACCTAGGTGCTCTCTTGATTGAGGAGTATTTAGTTTGCTTCCCATGAAGGAGGTGGATGTGCAGCACCTGAGGATTCTTTGGTGAGCTATACAAACACACAATCAAGTTTGTAAGATCTCATATTTCCGTTAAGGTATGTTTTTGCTTACATTTCAGTTTAAGTCCTCACTTTTGGCCGAATAAACCGTGCGAGGGGGTTGTTTTTGGACAGTAGTCCGCACGGTTTGTGCACAGTTTGAAAAACCGTGCGGGTAAACCATGCGGCCCAAAAACTTTTAAAAAATTACAAAAATGCCATTACGGGATTTTTATACCCAACTCGGGATTTCCTCCTTTCTTCCTCCTTTGGACCCTAGGAACGAACCAAAGCTCCCAAGAGCTTCCAAGGACCAATCTCCCTCATCTTAGGGTCATTTGGAGCGCCGTCAGTTGCGGATTAAAGATCCGGGTAAGGCTAAACCCCTCCTTGCTTCTTTTTCTTGATTTGGGTTGGTATCTCTCTCTTATTCTGAAACTCTCAAACCCTTCTTTTTCAGTGAGGTTTAGGTTGAGGCTTCAAGGGTTGATTGAATCGGGATCTAAGGCTTCGGTTGAGAGTGCGTTTGCCAGTGGATTCAAGGTAGGTGGTCTAGAAGTTGTATCCCTTGGGTTTCAAGTGGATTTGTGCATGTAGGGTTATGTTCTTAATTTTCCATTTTTTGTGTTCTTGGTTCCCTTGATTTATTTGGATATAGTGGGTGTCTAAATGGTTAATTGAACTCCTCATGATCCCGCGGGATGCATGGAGGATAGCCAAATGAGATTAGGGCCACCCATGGGGTGTGCCGATATTCCCCGGACTTAGTTTAGCTGAGTAAGTGTAAGACCGTTGTGCGAGAACATAGAGCCCATGATGAATATGTTAATATGCTTGAAGGATGTGTAATTGGTGTTTAGTAATACACTTAGGTTGGGTAATGGCCTAAGAGGTTGTTTTGTTGGCATGAAAAATGGTTAAATGGATTAATGAGAAAATGCTAGGGGATTAGATTTATACTTAAATATGCTTAGTAAGATAGGCATGCGAAATGTGAATGGGGCTAAAGGGGTTAAGTAATATAAATGATGAATGTGTTAATGGATTGAGGCAAAATGTTAATTTCCCATTATTGATATTGTTGTGATGTTGTAAATGATATTGGCTATACTTGTTGTGATATGGTTAATTGTGGTGAATGATAAATAGCATGTGCGCATGGCTTGGTAGAGTGGGGTATAGGCTTGAGGTTCTACGCGCACAGGTCGAGTTGGACTGAGGTTCTAGCTCCACCCCCAAATGCACGGGTTAGGGAAGGGGACGGAGTTCTATTCCCCTAACAGTTGCATTCCACCCGGACTGACGCTTCGAGGTGAGGATTATGAGATTGTTATAATGTGATGCCTAGTGAGATAGGGCTTGATTTTATTCCCATATGCTTGAGAACATTGAATATGCCTAATCCATTGAACACGTGAAAAAGGGTAGATTAAACCATGGAATGTCTAAGTAGTGAACCATAATTCAATGGTAGTATAATTTAAAGGAGCATAGTCTAGAATAGCCTATTGAACTGTTTACTTTTACTTGCCATTATTTATCACTTGCATGCACTATCTGCTTTTGTTGGATATTTTGTAGACACCATTGGTGGTGACCTACTGAGTTATACTCACACCCTGCTCGGGTTGTCGTTGGGTACCCGAGCAGATTTCATGCTTGCAGCAAGTCAAGACAAGGGCAAGGGCCCTATGCTAGAGAGTTGAGTTGGATATGGGACATTTATGGGTGAGGTTCCAGACTTGGAGTCCAGACCATTTTGGGGATTCTGCTGTTCTTTCTTTTGGGGTTTTGTTCACTTGGCACTGTAGCATGGCATGACATATTTACTGTTGTATATGGTTATACTCAGTTTTGGGAATTGGTTATTTATGCATGTTGTTGATTGTTCTCTTTTGTTTCCGCTATTTAAACTATTTTCTGTTGTGGCTTACTCTGTTAATGAGAGTATAGTATCCCCACGTGATCTATTAGACCCTCGCTGCTAGTCGGCAACCTCTGGCGTACGGGGAGGCGCGCTTGAGGTCATGTGGCGACCCGACTCGGGGCACCGGATTAGTGGCCCCGAGGTCGGGGACGTTACAAAGTTCGGTGAGGGATGTTTACAAATACGATGAACTGTAAACATTGAGTGAGAATGAGATTGACATGAGTGTGACAGTGAAGGAGTTTGTTAAACCCCGTTTTAGTATAAAGGTTGTTTCCGAGTCCCACATCAGAATACTTCATCGCGTAATCTTTTTTACCCATTTATAAAAGAATATCTCCACCTCACCTTGAGGTAAGGGGAATTCGTCATCTACATGGTATCAAAGCAAAAATCCCGTTAATATTTTTTTCCGCTGCTTGCGAACTCCCGGCTCTGCCCGACCGCACCCTTCCCTGCGAACCTGCGGACTCCCGGTGTCATCCGGCCCCGCCCTCCCTTCGGCCTCCAGCTTGAGGGGGAGTGTTAAACCCCATTTTAGTATAAAGGGTATTTCCGAGTCCCACATCGGAATACTCCACTGTGTAATCTTTTTTACCCATCTATAAAAGAATGTCTCCGCCTCACCTTGAGGTAAAAAGAATTCGCCATCTACAGAGTTCATAGGCACTAATCCTAGAGGAAGCTTATTTCTTCCCAATGTCATTGTGTTTACATTGCATTTGCATATTTAAACTCTCTTTGCATTCCATCACACACAACCCCCCCCCCCCCACTTTTATGAGTTCTTATATTAAAAACGCCCAAAATATAATTAAGTCAGTCAGTCAATGTTTGCAAGGCTCCTCGAGGAACAAGCCTATGTCACCTCCCAAGCTGTTCATAGGGGATTTTAAATTTCTATTTTGAGAGCCCAGCAACAAACATTATGTCAAAACCTGCTTGTGCCCCAAGAAAGGTAGACTCTGCATATGTGGATTTATTGTTGCAAAAACGTCGGGAGTCGCAGCGACAATTAGTCCATTGAGCGACGGTGTCACAGCCACCCAAGTCCAAACTGCTGCAATGTCGGTGACAAGAAATCCACGGAGCTATAGTACCGTTGTCACATGCTGTTACAGTAAGTCTGCACTACTACAGTGCCTTGTCGATGTCGCCGGTCAACTCTATCACAGTGAGTCATCATTGCTACAGTGCCTTGTTGGTGTTGCGGTCTGGTGTACAATTTGGGCTGCTAACATTCGGTCCAACTTCATCCAAACGGATCAGGCCACACCATTCCAACATTTATATGGTTGTTCGGTGGCTGAACAATCAAGTAGTTAGGAAATTAGCTAGTTGTTAAGAAGTTAGTGGTTGTTTGGCAGTTGGAAAATCAAGAAGTTAGAAAGTGAGCCAAGTGTACAACAGTCCATGGTGTTCGGATGTAGGGGCTGTTCGTTTGTGTGGGCAGGTAAAAATTAATAAGTCTAGTGGCAGTGTTGTAATTCTACATTTATTAGTTGTTGACAGGTTGGTTAGAAGTGGGTGTGATAATAAATAGGGGGTCTAGTGGTAGGAAGGGGGATACGATTATCTTTGGATTCATTTCAGTTGGCTGCTGAGTGAGAGCCGGTCCTTGGGAGGTCTTGGCAGGCTCCTCCGGAAGTGATCTTTCCAGGGGAGATAATTCTCTTTTCCCTCCATCTTCTTCTTCCTCGTCTCCTTCTTCTCTCCTACTGTAATTCTCTATTTCAATTCAGCAAAAAGCAGTCTCTTCTTTCTTTTTCCTCTCTCGCACAAATTGTCCTAACACATAGTGGTTTGTGGGGCTGTCCGGAGTAGTCGGCCACTATTAGTTTGTTGTTATAAAGGCTGTCCACCTATTCTTTACACCTTATTCTAGAAAGGGGGAAGCCATCTGTCCAGAGTGTTTAGTAGGGAGACTGCGCTGGCTGGGGTAAAGTAAGGTGGATTTTCTGATTTGGTAAGGGACAGCTCTGAGAGGTTTTTCTGTTCTTTTCCAACTTGTTCTAGTTTTCCTTCTACATTCTATATTGTAAATCTATAATTCAGAATTACTACTGAATAGAAATTTTCTCTTACTGTTTCGTATTCAAGCACCTATCAATACCAAACACATAAAAGTGGATTATCATTTTGTACGTGAAGATTATGACAAAAAGAAGCTCACTTTTGGTTATATTCAGACAGGAGAGCAGCTTGCGGATGTTCTCACTAAGGGGTTCCGGAATCTAGAGTGAACTTTCAATTTAACAAACATGATAAATATATATGACCAAACTTGGAGGGTGTTGAGAGTAAAGGGTTCGAATAAAGAGTGTGTCTGACAAATGGAGAAAACAGGTAAAAAAATAAAGGAACACCTCAAAAGTCTTGTCACGAGCATAAGGACTTTCCAAGGCAGCAAGACAAATGCAAGCAACCTCTTCCCTTGATATCTTACCCTGCGTGCAGCAAACAAAAAACAACACATTTCCTAATGAGATAAAGATTTTCCAGCATATATGCAAACATGGAAACCTCAACGAAGCACCACAAATAAATGCAGCTGCAATATGATGGACGTATTTCTACACAATTCCAAATACCAAGGAACACTTAAAATACCGTTATATTATCTCCTTGATCAAATACAAGGTCGGCGCCTGCAGGCTCCTCTGTTAATGCACATGGCCTTATTATGGAATATGGAATCCCACTCTCCCTTATCAAATCCTCTCCCTGTTAATTATGGTGAGCACTGTAAATACAAGCGCAAACTAACAATAATTCACGTCATTATATCCTCTCGAAATAAAGCAGTACAAAACCTGAATTATTAGCAGTACTACGATAGGAGGAAAAGGTTACATTCATGCAACTTGAAAATGAAAAATATGTATATATATGATCACTGATAAAGAGATGAGATGAGAGGCAGGGGGCATTGAAGCATAATATGTGTGGAAGGAAAAATAAGGGTTTGTCTGGCTTTGAAAAGATTTTCTGTTTTCATTTTCTAAAAATATAGTAAGAAATGTGTTAGAAAATATTTTGGACAGTAAGAAAAATAAGAAAGTTAGTGATTTAACTTTTATAGCATTTTCATTCGCCAGAAAACATGAAAACAATTTTTTGTTTTGTTTTCAAAAAATCTACAATTTCCATTTTCATCTCGTAACGTATGTTTCCCATTTACAAAATCTAATACATTTTCTAATACATTTTTTGAAAATGAAAATAGAAAACATTTTCCATAACCAAACAAAACATAAGCTTCAAGTAGAATATTGTAACTGTTAACCCTCTTTTATTATTTTAGATATTTTCGAGTCCCACATCGGAATACTCCGATATGTATTCCTCTTTCTCAATCTATAGAAGAAGGTCTCTGTCTCACCTTGAGATAAGGCAGCTTCCCATTCTACATGGTATCAAAGGGAAAATCCCTTTAGATATTTTTTTCCCCTCCCGGCTCTGCCCTAAGTGGCACCCCTCCTCCCGGGTCTGCCCTATGCCCCCTCCCCCCCTCCCGGGTCTGCCCTACGCGGCCACCCCCCCTCCCACACGGGTCTGCCCTACGCGCCCCCCCCCCCCCTCCCTCCTGGGTCTGCCCTACGTGCCCCCCCCCTCCCGGCTCTGCCCTACGTGGCCAACCCCCCCCCTCCCGGCTCTGCCTTACGCGGCCAAACCCCCCCCCCCCTCCCGGCTCTGCCCTACACGGCAACCACCCCCCCCCTCCCAGCTCTGCCCTACGCCCCCCCCCCCCCCCGGCGACTCCCTCCTGCGGCTCCCTCCGGCATTGACCCAGCGTCGCCCCTCCGTCGCACCACAACCCGGCGCCTCCTCCGCTCTGCGCGGCTCCCGATCCCATCGCCCCGGTTCCCTCTCTGCACCGGTCCCTGCTCCCTGCGGCAGTCACGCTCCCGGCACCCTGCGCCGTTGCAACGCATCCCGGCGCCCCCATCCCTCCCGACAACGCCCCGCCCTCCCGCGGCTCCTCCCGTCCACGGCCCTCCAGCCCCTCTGCGGTAGTCCTAGCGACACTCCCGGCTCCCGCTTTCCAACAACGATTCTCGGCTCGCCTTCAGCGGCTCCCGCCCTACGCATCGCTCATCCCGAATCCCGCACATGTCGGCTCTCGCGGTTCTCGGCTCCCGCCTCGCCTACGGCACCCCTCCCCAACCGGAACTCCCGTCGGCCCTCACCCGACAGAACGGCACCTCCCGATCTGACGCCACTGCCCTGCCAGCCGTCTTTCCCGGCGCCTCCCGGTCTGGACGTCATCTGGCCTCGGCCTCCAGCAGCTTCCTGGCGACACCCGGCAACACCTTCGCTGTCGTCCATGCCTTCTACGTGCAACAACGGACACCCCACCTCCTTGCGGCCTCTCCCCGCGGCATCCCGGCCTCGGCCACATACTGGTCTTGCTCTCCACGGCTCACGGCTCCTGCGCGAAGCAGCTCTCGCTGCACCTCTCGGCTCGCCTCCTCTTGCCCACTCCCGGCCCCGATGCATCCCAACTCTTCCCTGCTAGGCGCTCCTGGCCAGCCTTCCTCGCAGTTTCCCAACCCGCCTCTAGCGGCAACGTCCCGACCAGCCTTCATCCGTGCATTTGTACGGCCACCTGAGATGCCATCTCCTGCTCTGTCATCGGCTCGGCCGCAGAGCAGTTCCCCTTCATCCAGCCCCAGTTTTAGAACGACACTCTCGACAAAAGAACTAGACTGGATACGAACTTATCGGGCGACTATGTCACCATCCTCTTCTCCAGCCCCCATTGCTCAGACTAACGACTCTACCGCCTGTGTATCTCAACAACCGACAGCATGGATGCTAGACTCTGGTGCATCAGAACATCTCACAGGGGACTCTGGTATGTTCACTACCTATCATCCGTACATCGGTACCTCTATAATTACTATTGCAAATGGATCAACAATCCCCATCGTCGGATTGGGCACATGCCACTTGACCCCGTCTATTCACCTGGATTCAGTTGCTCATATTCCTCAAAGTCCATTTAATCTTCTCTCTATCAGCAAACTCACCAATGATTTAAATTGTGTTGCCACTTTTACTTCTTCTGGTGTTGTTTTTCAAGACCAGACGACGAATCGGAAGCCTGGTTGAGGTCATCTTCGGAATGGGGTGTACATGTTCGATACCCCACCTTATCTCGATTGCTCATCCACCTCGGCCCGTGCTCTTGACCTACATCTTCGTCTTGGTCATCCACCAGCTTCCATCCTACATAAAATGTGCCCCCAATTCAGTTCTCACATATCCTTTCATTGTGAATCCTGCAAGTTTGCTAAACATCATCGGGCAACATATTCTCCTCGACATGAACCACGTGTAGTGGCGGAGCGGAAATATCGTCATATTCTGGAGTGGCGGAGCGGAAACATCGTCATATTCTGAAAACTGCTCATACCCTCTTATTCCACATGCAGGTGCCAATACCGTGTAGTGCCCTCTATGCAAATTTGTGCGTAATGTAATCTCATATCTTCAGGAGTTCGATTTATGAGAAAGTAGGTTTCAACTTTAGTGATCCATCCCAGAGGGTCATCTCCAGCGAAATTAGGCAATTCTATCCTCCGAGTCACAGAACGCAGCTCCTCAAATTGGTCTGCTACTTCCAGGATAGAACTTTTCCCAGGCGTTCGACGTACTCCCTGCCGGACATCCTGTCCATCGCGCTTCCGCTCTGTTTTCCAACTTCTGAATTGCGCTCAATATGCGACTCTATTCCTCTTAGTTTCTCCATAGTCTGTTCTTCCAGATTCCAAACTCGAAGCATTAATCGTTCCTCCGTTTGCTGCACCTCGTTCCGAGCTATTCGCAAGCTCTCATCCTGCCCGCTCATCATTTTTCCCACATTCTCTTGTATAGAAGCCATGGAAATTCTTATACTATCCATGGACGATTCAATAGGGGCTACTCGGTGCTCCATTTGAGTTTGCATGCAACACGAAACAACCAGCCCAGTTCCGAAGAGAAATTACAGCGCTGGCTCTCAACGTGCTTCTTTCTCTGTTCTGAGTCCTCAGCTCGCGTTCCCCAGCGGAGTCGCCAAAGATGTTACGGGTCTGGTGTGTGAGTGTTCCGAAATTAACAAAACAAGAGCTGAGAAGAGAAATAGATTGATAATACCGGTTTCCAGATGTTACAGCTAGGGAGATAAGGGAAAATACAGCAGGTTGTCAATGGAGAGACCACCTCCAGCGTTCCCAGCAGCTGTTGGGAGGAGCTTCGGGAGTCAGGCCTCTGGCCCCCGCCAATTCTGTTCCTACAGAAAATGGAGTAGTATATTCACCCCCCCTGCGTAGGCCCAGCCTTCCACTTTATTCCCCTGGCTGAACTAACTGTTGGACCCCACACCTCTAACATAATCTTTATTCCCTTGGCTGAACTAACTGTTAGACCCCACACCTCTAACAGAATCTTTATTCCCCATTTTACCCCTACGCTGGTAAGTGTCCAAAATAGGGGGGCGTGGGCGCTGCGGGGAAACACCCCTTGGACCGGACCCCGCACTGCTAACACATTGTAATTGGTTTAGAAATCATTTTGACAAGATGTAACATGCATATCCCCAGAAAAAAAGAAAGAATAGTGAAAGGATATTTTAAGGACATTAGAGAAATATCCATACTGAAAATAATATGAAAGAGGGGGTAACCCAAAAAGAAAGAGTTGGGTTCAAGAATCATCTTACCTTAAATTCTGATTTATTTCATCAATTTTCCGCAACCTGATGAATTTAAGCTTATTAAAACATGGAACCAGAAGTGAATTATGTTCATTTGTGTCCCTCTTGATCAATTATAATCATTAGAAACGTTTTGATATCATATCTTCCTTAAAATATCTCTCTTGCTTCGATTTAATGATCTTGCTTTATTGCAACTTATACATTAATAAGATTAACTGCAGAAGCGTAGAAATGCATATATTTATACATTTATATATTATAAATAATTTATTATTGTTGGGAATATAGGGGGAGTTTCTGTTGAGGTATGGCCATTATTGTCTATTAGAGTTCGTTAGTTTGTTAGGGGCAATATTGTATTTTGTATTGATGTGTCAGCTGTAGCTTTGAGCTTGTGGGGTATTAAAGTGGGGGTTGGGATGAGTCAGGAACTCATATCTGAGATTATTCCACAACAGGGTGTTGTGCGGGCTACGTTAGGACGTCAAGCAGGAGTGGGGCTCAGAGGAGTGGTCTTCCATGGGTTCTCCTTCTACCTCTTCTCCCCTCTGTACCTCTCTCCCTCTCTTTCTGTTTTGCTGGTTCGATACACAATATACAGCGTCTCTTCTAGTATCTCTCTCTCTCTCAATATTTTACATAACAATTTGGCGACTCCGTTGGGGAAGTGACGTGCGAGAGAGGTTTGCTACTGGGGAAGGCGATCGCAGCTGGAAGATCGCAGTAGGAAGAGAAAAAAAAAGAAAAAGAAGAAGAACGCTGTTGATGCGCAGGGAGGCTCAGACGCCTGAAAATTATTTGCTGGAGGAGAAAACGAAGGCAGTCGTTGATGAACGGTGCGTTATTTCTGTGAGTCGATCGCTGGAAACACACACAAGATTGGAGGACGATCGGAGATTGTTGTCCACTGAGGTGATCGTTTCTCTCTTGCATGCAAGTGTAAAGGTACGGAAAAACCGAACGAAGTGCGAGGTAGACGACCATTAGTGAGTTCGTTTTTACTGGAGGCCAACAAGTCTTATTGTTCGCAATCGCACAAGGAAAATTGTTTGCTGCAGCACGATCGCAGGGGGGGAACGCGCGAGGTGTACTGACAGCGCGGTCACAGGAGGATTCTGCGGGGCTCGGTCCCTACGTTGTATACACGCGTTGGGAGGGGGTACTCAGACGAGTTAGGCGAACGTTGGGAGGAAACCTACGAAGTTGGGTCGACCCGTACTGTGAAACGCACTAGCTGCTGGAGACGCGATTACAACGGTTTTTGGAGGAAAGTTCTCTCTCCTCGGTTCTTGTTTCTGTGCGAGCTACTACAGAACTACTACAGCTGCAATGTTTTCTTTTTAAAGGGGAAAAAATGCAGAAGTTTGAAACATTTTCCGAAGCTTTTTTTAGAAGACAGCTGCGATTGATAAACAACAGTTAGAGATTTTGTTGGATCAGATGGAAGCTTCCGCTGGATTACCGGTTGATTAGCCACTGAAATAGGCTAATATTCATTGTTAATATTTATAATATTCATATGCTTTATTATTCATGAACACCATTTTAGTGCATTTTATACTTTGAACATTGATTCACATTATGTTTGTAATTCCTTCTTAAAATGCACTATTACATGGTACATTTTTTAACACCTCTTAAAATACAAAATGGTCTTGATTTTATTTTCATATTTAATTTTCAGGTTTCTCATTACATTGGGAACAATTCATACTTTTGGAGTACTTGAAGATTCGTATTGAAAGACCACCAAAGTTGACCTTGAACAAACAACATTTTGGGTGAAGTGAACTGGACAGCAGCCCAATAAAACTATTGTAGCAGCCAAGATCTAAGTTCAATAATTCGGAAAATTGAACCGAAGATAGAGGACATCATGGGGAACATTTTTTCCAACAGTGACAAGAGATAATTCTGATTGTTAAAGGGAATTTCATACGGAAGTTGAAGATAAAATTTTGGGTCAAATTCTGCGGCACAAAAAAACAGCCCACCAATTTAATCATATCTCGCAAACCAAAATTCCATTTGGACCAAAATTTTACTGGCGGTTAGGAGACATTCGGGGCTCCATTTTCTTCTTCTATGACCCACTCTAATTTGGCCATCTAGAAGGTCATTTCGACGCCTCTGTTCGGTGGATGCAAGCTGGCTTCCACTTCGGGTCAAGAGTGGAAAAGTCTAAGTTCCACAAGCTTTCCACCACTCTAAGTCTATCATACTCAAGTGGGATGACTTTCACCATTGGAGACTTGACCCAAGGCTTCCAAAATGCCTATTTAAGGCAGTGGTGGTGAAGGAGTTGAGCAACTTTTGTGTTTTTTTTCATTGTAATGTTATGTTATCACTTTTCCTTTGTAATGTTCTTCCTCAATTGTAAGTTATTCGAATCACCTTAGTTGTCTTATAAAACTTCTTCGCATTTTATGTTCTTATTATTAACACGTTGATACCGTTTCTTCATGGTGTGAATTTATTCACACCAAACCTAGTGAGATTTATCACACAACGGTGGTGTGTTTGTTACTTTGTTTTTGTTTTTTTTTCCCTTCAATTCCTCCCTCATGAGTCTACTTCCCGCTTCCATTAAGATCATAGGATCAATGGAGGGTTAACCCACTTATGGGTTGATCCAAGGGAGTAGCAAGGGGTTGGATTGAATGTTATTTATCACTTCATTAATCTCTAATCACTTATTTTAAATGAGATTTTTATTTGATGATTTTAAAACTTCTTCATCCTTGTTGAATTTTAAGGTCACACACTTCAAGTGCTAAAACGAAACTTTACCTTGGAGTGCTCATAAACATGATCCTCCAAGTGTATAGGTGATTAGTATTAGTGTGTGTTGGTATGAACCAGTAAGTGATGAAGTTGTTTGATCTCCTTGAATGAACTCATCTCAAATATAAGAAATTGAAATCGCTAGAGGAATTTCATCCAATCCACCCCTTATAATAACCTAGGATCAACCCTTCTCATAATTTGAATTCACTTAAGTCACGTAGTGTTTGCTTAAACCAATCAAAAATCAACCCAAAGTTGGTCACTTAATAGCCAAAATCAGTCCATAGAATGTGCGTGTCTATAGGTTTCTTCTTAGGTCTCTGAGGAATCAACAACCCAAGCTACTCTACATTTGACTGCTTAACCCTAAAAACTTGGGTAAATTTGGACGAGACCACCGGTTCGGCAAGGGAACATTGGACCGATGACAGAGAAACTCAAGGGGAATGAGTTGCATGTGGAATGTGGTCCGGATTCTGGAAAATTAAGTAAGACAGCTCCTGTCACTCCACATAGCAGCGGAAAAACAGAGATCAGCAACAGCGTGGCAGGAATTGTGAAACCTGACAAACTTATTCTAATTGAAGGATTAGGAGGAGAGACCAAGAAAGTCAAACTTCCATATTTTTCAGGAGAGGATTCATTGGGCTGGATCAATAAGGCAGAAGCATATTTCTGGTATTTTCGAACGAAAGAAGACATGAAAGTGCATTATACGCAGTTGAGCATGTAGTGCACTGTTTTGCACTGGTTTTTGCCTTGGCAATATGACAATCCCTATGCGGGTTGGGAGCAATTGAAGCTGGTTCCCATGAAAAAGTATAGGAAAGACTAAGGGGGATACAAAACAGGTTTTTGAGACGCACCGACAAACTGATTATGTTTCAGTTCCGGAGCAACCTGCAAAACTTCTGGATCTATATTCTAGAAAGGATGGACAGGACATGTCCAACAAAAGTGTGATTGTGGATCAGTTTATTCCTGAGCCACTGATGAAGCTTCAGGTACGGAGGTGGCAGGATACCCTATTGAATCCGGCCAAGAGAGCCCTAACATGTCAAGGGAGAAAGAACCCGTGGGGTGCTTGAAGGGTTTCCAGATTAATCTGGAAAAGAATAGTGAGGACAGACAGATGAGTTCCACACCAGTTCAAACTGAAGAGAAAAATTCAGGTCTGAATTTTAATTGGTCAAAGTGCATTGAGCCACTTCCAGCAACTGAGTTGAGGAGGGTGCCAGAGATCAAGGCTGCATACGGGCTGAGTGAGCAGCTCAAAATTTGTTTCATAGATGGAGAGGAAGACCGCAAGGGCAAACAAACAGCTCGCTCAGGTGAAATGGGAAGTTGCAAGAGATTGGCAACCACTGTGGATATCGTTGTTCGTAAAGGGGACATAGAGGGACATGAACCACCGCACCGAAAGGAGCTACGACATGTTTTACATACTCCTGAATTTGAGGGCATGAAGACTGCTACAGATAAAGACACAGCTCCTGGTGATGCTTCTAATGCTCTATGTAAGAGTAACAATCCAGCCATAGACAGATGGACCTGGCGACAAGGAGATTTTTCATTTGATTCGTCCGGCCACAACATGGAGGAGCTCGTGAACAGTGGGTTGTATCCATTTGCAGTGGGTGGTTTGCATTCAATGGGCGGTAGGAAAGATGCGGTTGCTGCAGCAGCTATAAATTTCAAGTTTTTTGCATTTGGCATACTTAGTAAAGACTTAATCTCTTGCGCATGCTTCCAACAGTGAGATAAAGTAGGCTACCAAGAGGAATGGTCTTAGGTTTGCTTGCAAATGGAAGGTTTTAAGCAGGACAAATTGGAAAATTCAGGTCAGAAACTGGGACCGCTAGAAAAGGTGAGTTGAATACCACTACAAGTGTGAACAGTCCAAGTTTTTTCTGGAGGGCTGCTCTACAGGCAGTCTTAGACTACAAAAGAGCCTATATAAGTGAGGATATTCCATTTGTTCAAGATATGAAAGGCAGCTCACAGATTTTCAGTTCTGGAATTATGACAGTGCTCCTTAGAGCGGGCTCATTGCTGCTATTTTCCGAACCAGTACCAATGAATCTTCAATCTTGCGTGGGGCAACTAAAAAATAAGTAGGTTGTTTTCCTTCTGACTTTACCGAGGCTGCAGAATCCTGGAAATTTAGTGGAGAATTATATCGGAAAAGCTATCCACCTACAATGGTTGTCCTACTTTGCCCAAGTGTGTTGGTAACTTCCAATAAAGATGCATTCTAACACCCCGCCCCTACCTCATTGGCTTGAGGAGGCGGTGAGGGCTACTTGGCCTTAAGCGACGTTCCCAAGACGCCAAAGGCTGGCAATAAATGTCGAGGGCTTCAAGATCAAGTTGGGGAACGATTTGCCCTTAAAACAAAACCAACCAAACCATCCACAAACAGTCGTCATATGATGCATGTCAATTAAATTACCCAACCAAGCATTCCCAAAAGACAACCAAGTTGTTCCACAACACAACTCAAAACCAATACAACCAGACATGTCCACACAACATCAGAGTGCAAGCGGAAAACTAAACAACCACCACTACGAGCCATGACACCACCACAGCTCCACACCAAGCTCCAAGCTCCACGCTCCACCAAGACATCACAATGCACCACTAAAGGAGGGAGATGCCTTACCTTTGCCCACGTCACGGTACACAACATCTGCAAAGACACCACAGTGCCAAAGCAGGGGGTGAGTACTAAAACTCAGTAGGATTTCCCCAAATGACTTCCCTACACACGCCACTAGGATAAAACCGTTAGCACATTTATATAAAACAGTTTATATAAAATAATCACAAGTGCAACCATTACCATAAGCCAACCATGCTTTTACCAAGCCATTACACCCAACCCAAGCAACCAAAGGAAAGTCAACCAAACAAGCCACAACTATTCCAACATTTACTCATTAGCACAACAATTCCATCTTGCAAGGCAATGCACAACAATCACAACCATACAACCAAACGGTGGAGCTACCGTCCAACCCGTTCACCCATTCACACTAAGCGGCACTTCCCGTCCACTTATCCTCAATGGTGGCTCTTTCGTCCACTATCCATCCCCTTTTTATAGTGGTACTTCTCGCCACTTCCACACAACATTCAAAACAAGACAAAGCCCAGCATATAACCCACCAAGGTCACATCATCATGCAATCAACCCATTCCATTGCATATCAATCCACTTCAATAAATCACTCATTTATTGAAAACCATTTTCCATGTCAAACCCTATTTCAATAAAACAACCTTCTTATTGAAAACCATTTCCATCAATCATTTTCACAAATCAACCATAGCATCCCATTTTAAAATCTCCATTTTAAAATCCACAACAAAAGCATTTCACCACAAAACCCTCTTTTTCCCAAAAAATCCCCAAAACATCACCCAAGGGATTTTCCACCAATTTCGCACATCAAAACACAATTAATTTCAAGCACCACAAATTAATTGTAACAAGGAACCACTAGTTCTAACCAAGTGGAGTCGAGAGAGAAGCCACCTACCTTTAGGGTTCCCGAGAAATCGACCCACGAACAACCGCGCCTCAAATCCGACGAACGCACCACTGAAACCTCTCTAGATCACTTCCCCTAACATCCACAAGCCTTAATATTAACATCCAAGGCAACCACAACTCTAGATCTACACACAATAAGGGTAGATCTAGAAAACCAAGAAAGAGAGGGATGTAGATCTAGAGGAAAACACAAGGAAACCAAGAGGAGAGACTTACCCGGAAGAAACCACCTTGAAACCCCTTCGAATCGCTTCCAAACCGAGTGGGAGAACACCCCTAGCCCCTGAAAACCCAAAATCCCGAGTGAGGCTCGAGTGGGAGGAGAGTTGGAGAGGAATGAGGCAATCCCGAGTGAGCTCGGAACTTATAACCCTAACTTTAAGTGGTCGCACGGTTAGCCCGCACGGTTTGGCAAACCGTGCGCTAACCGTGCGTACGTCACTGCCTCGAGAGCCAGGGTCCGCACGGTTTCCTCACACGGTTTGGCAAACCGTGCGCAGGCTGTGCAAGGCCTACTGTCTCGAGAACAAGGGTCCGCACGGTTTTCTGGGGAACCCGCACGATTTGCACTAACCGTGCTCAAACCGCGCAGCCCTTTAAAAGCCTCCAAACACATCCAAAACCATTCCAAACTCTCTCAACTTCTTCCCAACTCATCTCATGCACTTTAAACGCATAAAAATGCATAAACAAAGGTCACATACCTCAAACCGGGGGTGCTACATTCTCCCCACCATTGGACTTTCCGTCCTCGGAAAGTAGTGAACCCGCCCTTTGCCGAAAGAGCTCGAGCCACTGCTCGATCATCTCTTTCTCCCGCTCCCAAGCCTCCTCTTGAATCTGACCATGTTGCCACAAAACACGAACTATACCGATGCTTTTACCACGCAAGACATTCTCTTGCCTATCCACAACCCACACTGGCACGTGCACCAACGAAGCATCCGGTTCTAACTCAACATGATCCCATCGAATCACATGGTCACGATCCGGCTGATACTTTTTCAACTGCGACACATGAAACACATTGTGCACCGCACTAAACCGTGGTAGCAGAGCCAAATGATAAGTCACATCACCAACCCGCTCAAGAATCTCAAAAGGTCCAATATACCTCAGAGCTAGCTTTCCCTGTTTCCCAAACCGACGATGTCCCAACCTAGGAGAGATCATCAAGAACACATGATCACTCACCTGGAACGACAATGGTCGTCGATGATGATCCGCATACGATTTCTGACGACTCTGAGCCGTCTCCATTCTCTTCCTGATCAACTTGATCTTCTCCGTAGTCTCCTGGACAAGACTCAGTTCAACCATCGAAGACTCACCCGTTTCCACCCAACATAGTGGAGAACGACACGGCCGCCCGTACAATACTTCAAACGGAGCCATCTGTATGGATGCCTGATAACTGTTATTGTACGAGAACTCAACCAACGACAAGTGCTCCTCCCATGAGCCACCAAAGTCCATGACACAAGCCCGCAACATATCCTCCAGAGTTTGTATCGTCCTCTCGGATTGACCATCCGTCTGAGGGTGATACGCCGTACTCATCGTTAACTGTGTTCCAAGGGCTTGCTGTAAGGATTTCCAGAAACGAGATGTAAACCTCGGATCTCTATATGATACAATCGAAACTGGAACACCATGCCTCTTTACCACCTCCCGGATATAGATTTTGGACAGATCCTCTACCGTATGAGATTCACGAATCGGGATGAAATGGGCCGACTTCGTTAGCCGATCCACTATCACCCAAATGGTATCGTGCTTCTTGACCGTTCATGGGAGACCTGTGACAAAATTCATCGCTATCTGCTCTCACTTCCAAACAGAGATTGGTAAAGACTGCAACATTTCTGATGGCCTTTGATGTTTTGCCTTGACCTGCTGACAAGTCAAGCATCTCGAAACAAACTCAGCCACACTTCTCTTCATACCAGCCCACCAGAACTGCGCTTTCAACGCTTTATGCATCTTCTGAATTCCAAGATGAAGAGCCCACCTGGAATGATGATACGCCCTGAGAAGATCTTCCTGACAAGCAACTGGTACAACCATCCGATTCCGAAAACACAAAACTGAATCTTCATTCAGTTGCCAACCCTCAATGGTCTCCCCACCATTGAGTCTCAACCCCACGGTCACACACTCAGAATCGGATATCTGTGCCTCTCTAACCAGGCCAACCAAGTCAGGAATCAACAAAACCGGAAAGAAGACCGCTCTATCGCCCTGCCCTGGTCCTCACATTTCAACCGCATATCAGCTATAACCGACATCAACTGCCACTGGTCTGATGCATGTTTCACCACCTGAGCATATGATTTTCTACTTAATGCATCTGCCACCGAATTTCCCTTACCCGGTGTGTACATCAAGTCAAAATCAAACATCTGGAGATATTTCATCCATCTCCTTTGCCTCAAGTTCAAATCCTTTTGTGAGAAAATGTGTTTCAAGCTCTTATGATCTGTATATACCGTGAATTTCTCACCGAAGAGATAATGACGCCACACTTTCAAAGCATGGACCACTGCTGCCAACTCCAAATCATGAGTTGGGTAGTTCTTCTCATGCACCCTCAACTGCCGTGAGCCATACGCAACCACATGATTCTCTTGCATGAGAACGCACCCCAACCCTGATCCCGATGCATCGCAATACACCACGTACCTTTTCCTGATTCTGGAAAAACCAAGATTGGTGCTGATGTAAGACGACCCTTTAGCTCTTCGAAACATTGCTGACACTGTTCATTCCACTGGAATGGAACATTCTTTCTTGTTAAAGCTGTCATCGGCGAAGCCAAACGTGAAAAATCACGAATAAAACGCCGATAATACCCAGCTAGACCAAGAAAACTCCGTATCTCAAACACATTCTTTGGCGGTTGCCACGAGATAACAGCCTCTATCTTTTCTGGATCCACTGAAACACCCCCTTCAGAAATCACATGGCCAAGAAAACGAACTTCCTGTATCCAAAAGTCACACTTTGACAATTTGGCATACAACCGATAATCCCTCAAGATCCTCAGTACTGTCGCCAAGTGCTGCTCATGCTCCACCCTTGTCTTTGAATACACCAGAATATCGTCGACAAACACCACCACAAATGAATCCAGATATCTCTGAAATATCCGATTCATCAATGCCATAAACACCACTGGCGCATTCGTTAGACCAAAGGGCATAACCACATATTCATAATGGTCACATCTACTTCTGAAAGTTGTTTTAGAAATATCCTCCTTCCTCACCCGCAATTGATGATATCCCGACCTCAGGTCGATCTTGGAGAACCACTGGGCTCCACTCAACTGGTCGAACAAATCATCAATTCGTGGAAGTGGATATCTATTCTTTATCGTAACTTGGTTAAGTCTACGATAATCAACACATAGCCTCAAGGTTCCATCCGCCTTTTTCACAAATACTTGTGCTGCCCACAGAGACGTGCTAGGCCGGATAAACCCTTTGTTTTCTAACTCTTCCAACTGGATTTTCAATTCCCGCAATTCAGCTGGTGTCATCCGATAAGACGGAAGTGAGATAGGACTGGTCCCCGGAAAGAGATCAATCGTAAACTCCACTTCTCTTACGGGAGGTAACCCAGAGAATTCATCAGGAAAAACATCCATGAACTGATCCACCACTGCCGGAGGAACACTCTGCTCAACACCCTCTACCGATTCCAATGACAACACCGCCAACTGATACGATAACGTACCCACTGCTGGTGCCAACAAACCCGTTGCACCCTGCCTTTCATGCTTCTCTCCTCTAAAGAGATGTCTAACGTCATCGTGTGTCGTAAAAGCCATTGTCCGCGCATCACAGTCGATGTGGGCCTTAAAAGCAACCAGCCAATCCATTTCCAGGATTACATCATAACCATCCATCTCAAGCATTGAGAAGTTCCACACTATCTCAACCTCGCCCACAACGATACAACATTCTCTGCACAAGAAAACTCGACACTCTCTTCGACCCAGAGGAGTTTGAAGTTTCAAAACTGAGGGCATCATTTCTACCCTTAAACCCAACAAATCAACCACACGTGCAGCAATAAAAGAGTGTGAAGCACCCGTATCAAACAACACTTGCATCAAAGTAGAATTTAAAAGAATGATACCTCGCACCGTGGATGGTCCCGACTGATCATCCACCATAACCTGTTCAGCTCCGAACACATGTTTGCTTGCCACACTCTGCTCTTTATTGCCCTGCTGAGATGTCGCGGTATTCTGAGAATCACCATGACCCGCTTTACCCTGCTGCCGAGGGGTATGTTGTTGTCCCCGTCCCGTCGAAGCATACGACGTCTGCGATCCCTGGGAAGTGTCACGCGCACCCAACCTTGGAGCATTCCAACAATAACGTTGCAGATGCCCCATCTGCTTACAATTATGACATGCTCGAGGTTGTGTCGTACAATCCCGCTTGATGTGGCTCGTCGAACCACACTGAAAACATCCCGGCTTGCTCTGGGGCTTCGGAGGAAGATTTACCGATCCTGTCGTCGAATTATATGCCATATTCCCACCCTGGGAATAAGTGTCCCTCTTCCGCTTGAACCCAGTGTTAGAGTTCCCACTATTCCCAATGGGTACCACCATGCTTCCCCCGCCCGGAGCTCCCAACAGATCCCGCTCAGCCATCGAGGCTCTATTCACCATCTCTGTGTAATCATCTATACACAACACCACTATCTTTGAAAGGATTTCTTGCCTTAACCCCGCTTCAAAGATCATTGCCTTCAACGACGTGTGAAACGCACGGCCGATTGTCACCTATCGACCGGTCAAGGTTCCGGTGCTCTGCTAATGTGTATAGCAGCACTCGGGTCGAATCATCGGCGATGATACTTTGTAATAGTCGTTTGTTTTTAGTTAATTGTATTCTGATTGGGGGGTTTGTTTGCAGAGCTTATGAAATAATTTATGTATGATGTTTGATTTAACAAATTGATAAAGATTGGGGTGAGTTCATCATTAGGTAGTTAAGCTTGTGATATCCTTGAGCTTTGCTTTATATTGCATTAAATTAACACCCATGTCAAAAGATGATTTTGATCGGAATTCCCAAGTGTTAAATCTTTAATCCAAGCCGTAACTTAACTTAGGTTTCTAATCATTACCATTACTTGTTTATGGTAGTGTATTTGTGGTTCCAATAATCCATGGAATCCACATATTAAACAAAACATGTCATTAATCCATGACATATAAAGTTCAACATACACACTATTAATTTAAAGAACATTCGTCGAGCAAAAGCTCTCAATCACTTAACATACCTAAATTATAACTCACCCCAATTAAAGATTTGCCCAGCCATTAAAATGATTACTAATCTGGTTATAATGATTATGGTGATGAATTATAAAGAGAAGAAAAAGAAAGGGACAAGATAAGAGTAGTGCGCCGAACACACACACAAACGATGAAGAAAATTAAAAATAGATTTTCGATTGAATGAGGAAGCAGAAGAAGGGAAGGGGATTCAACTGAATTTAAACTATTTTAAGAAAATAAATATTAAACTACAGAAGGTGGATGAGAATAAGAGATATTGAATAAGTAACTTGCATTAAAACAAAATTACAAAGAAAGAGACTTACAAAATTACAAAAACGAAGAACACGAAATTAAGTGAAAACAAAGAGAGGAGGAAAGGTCTCTCAAATGAAAACTTGAGTATGGCAGATCCTCCCAAGCCTTTGGCAAGGCCTTGGTCGTGCCAATATGTTCTCCTCTCTTCTGAAATGTCAACCCCTCTCAAGGAGAGAAGGGGAGAGTATTTATAGCCCAAGGAGTGGACTGTTTGCATTCCCAATCTGTACCTCCACTTGCATCGCCAATTTGGCTATTCAGACAGTCGAATCTCCAAATATCTCCTTCAAAGTTGTAGATAATAAAGTTGGCCGACTACTGTCAAAATGTGGAGGCATTTGGACAAGTGGAGCCAAAGTTATGGTCGGTTGATTAAAACAAAGTAAAACTGTCCATTTCAATCCAGTCTTTTTGAAGTCCAGAATGTGAAAGGGTTTTTAAATATGAAGATACCTTCAAATCCGAATGGGTTCTTCAACAAAGTCGGCCGCCTATATCTCCTCTTTCACACTGCAAAATCTCAACTCGATTTGATGCTTACATCATGAGATATGTCATGCATACTATACTGATTTTATTTCTCGGCCATAATGGTGGGCTGGACTTCAAAGCTTCATTTGGGCCCCCTTGTACTTGGATTTGGGCCTTGAAATTTTTATCCAAGATGACATGTAGTGTCCCCCGAATTATTGTGGAGAGTTAATGTTTTTGGACTTCTGGATTGAGCCCAGTAAATCAATCTTCAAGGCTGGTCCAGTTTGTTCACAGATTCTTTGGTCTTGTTTGTGAGGACCATATAACCCTTCAAATGGCAGAATTGGCTCATGGTACCTTCTAATGAAATGTTGTATATTGAAAGGAGAATCCTACAAAACAAGAACCACACAATTTGGATCAATATAGTGATAGTTATTATTAAAACAGTAAACTGACTCAATTGGACTACTTCTAAAAATGCTCAAAAATTATACTTAATATTAAAACATTAATATTTCACACAAATTATGCACATTTCATATAAAATCAGTAAAGGGAGTATATAATAAGTCATGAAAATATTAATAACATCAACTCCCCACACTTAGTTTTGTGCATGTGCTCATGTGCAACAAATATAAAAACATGACAAAATCATTTTCACTCACCAACAAATATTAAAATTTTGTTTTCTCCAATCAGGGGAGGTTTAGACTATTTCACTCATCCATTTTGAATTCCACCACCAGTTGTTACAGAAACAATGTTCCAAAACTAATTCATTTTTTCATGCTCAAATTTAGAAATAGAAAATGTGGACACTCAAAACTCACTCCTCTCAAGATGATAAAATTCATTTGTGGAGGTTCACTCTTTCACCAACCAAAAGTGAAAATCTTAGAGTTTGAAAAGAGCTCTCAGCTTACAATCCCTATCCAAAGTGAACAAGAATCAAGAGGTCTTTTTAAGGGGTTTTTCTATGGCTATGGGACGGTAGGAATATAATGTCCAAGAGAGAGAAGAAGAGGGTTAAAATACCAACATAGAAAAAGCAATGCACATTTTTTTGAAATAAAACATGGAAGGAAATGAAAACACATATTTACAAGGGAATGATTGTGTGAAGAAAGACACAATAGAGGAAGAAAATATGAAGGTAATGAGAAGATGAAATATTTACAAAACACAGAACTTCTCCCAATAATATAAGAATATAATGCAAGTGCTCTTTTTTTTCTTTTTTTTTTCGAAAGTTGACCTTGAAACAGATCTCACACTCATATCCCAACCCATGTTTGATCTCCTCACGACACTAATTGTAATAGTTATAACAAGATCAAAGGTTGAGAAAGAGTGATTTTTGACCTACCCAAGACACAACCCATTTTTTCATTTTTTTTCATTTTTTTTTCATTTTTTTTTTATTTTGATTTTTTTTTTGAATTTTTTTTTTTGAACACTTTTCAATATCATGTGTACAACACATTCCCAAATCCCACTGAATGACAACCTCCCCCCCACACTAAAATGGATGTTTGCCCTCAAGCATATGATAACACACTGGAAAGTAAGGAAATGATACCCAAAAATGAAATCCATTCCCCCCACACTTAAATTTCAAAAACTTATGCAATGAAAATCCATGTTGATATTGGGTGGGATAAGGTATTGGGCTTGTAATGTGGCTATCAAAGAAAAGGTTTTCATAGGCTTGAAGGGGCTTTCAAAAGGAGGATTAATGTAAGGGGAATGGGAGGCTATTTGGCTATTGTGATTCTCATGTGGTTCAGAAAATGGCTCTATCATATTAATGCACACTAAGGTAGGAAATTCAGCTCGAAGATCCACAAACTCAAGACCCGCAAATGGGGGTGAAAACACACATTTTGAAAAGATGGTCATAGGTGGCCTTGGCATGAAACCAAATGTTTGTTCTCACGGTTGGGAAAAATCATTTTCCAAATCAAAAATTGAGCATTCAAAATTTTTTGGTTTTGACGCACTATTCTTTATCCAAAGTCACGATGAAAATACAAAATTTTTGATATGAAAACATGTCTGTTAAATCCCCAAAATGGTTGGACAAAATTTCAAAACTCGATGGTGAGTAAGCATGACTTTTTTTTGTATTTTTTTAAGTGATTGTGTTTTTTGGTTTTTTTTTTAGTTTTTAAGGTTTTTTTAAAATACACACCCACACAATAAAAAAGAAAAAAAAAGGGTTTGATGAAGAAAGTGGTAAAAAAAATGAAAGAGAGAGGAAGAAGAAGAAGAAAGAGGTAGAGAGAGGAAGAGATAGAGAGAGAGTTAAAGGGAAAGAGGTGCCCCCTGGTTTGGATTTGGCGGGTCGCCTTCTCCATCTAGTGGTAGGTCGGCTAGAGAAGTTGGGGAGCCAGTGGAAGTCGATGTTGATCCAGGATTGTGCATCCTCTCATGGTGATGCTTTAACCGATGTCCATTAACCGTGAATGTCCTTTTGGAAGAGGGGTCTTGGACTTGCACTGCACCAAATGGGTAAACGTTAGTAATAACAAAAGGACCTTCCCAACGAGAATTAAGCTTACCTGGGTGAAGCCGAAATCGAGAATTGAAGAGCATTACCTTTTCACCTTCATGAAATACCTTTCTCAGGATGTGTTTATCATGGAGTGCCTTGGATTTTTCTTTGTAGAGATTAGAATTCTCATAAGAATCAAGTCGAAGCTCCTCCAGTTCAGCCAATTGCAACAGTCTTTCTTCACCAGATTTTTCACAATCAAAATTACAGGTTTTCACAGCCCAAAAAGACTTATGTTGGATTTCAACTGGTAAGTGACACGCTTTACCAAAAACTAGCCTAAAAGGAGACATCCCAATGGGTGTTTTATAGGCAGTTCGATAAGCCCAAAGGGCTTCACCAAGTCTCGCAGGCCAGTCTTTTCTGGTGGGCTTAACAATTCTCTCAAGTACCCTTTTCACTTCTCTATTAGAGAGTTCAGCCATGCCATTTGTTTGAGGGTGATATGCAGTTGAAGTTTTATGTACAACCCCATTCTTTTTCAGAAGAGCTTCCATGGTTCTATTACAAAAATGGGTTCCTAAGTCACTGATCAAGGCACGTGGTGTGCCAAATCTTTGGAAGATGTGGGTCTTTAGGAACTCACTAACAGTATGAGCATCATCCTTCCTAGTGGGTTTGGCCTCAACCCACCTTGAAACATAATCGACCGCAAGAAGAATGTATGAGAATCCATTGGAAGGGGGAAATGGTCCCATGAAATCGATGCCCCAAACATCGAAGATTTCACAAAAGATTAAAGGATTTTGAGGCATTTCATTTCTTTTGGAGATTGTGCCGAACTTTTGGCAAGTGGGACATGATTGACAGAACTCATGTGAGTCCTTGAAGAGTGAAGGCCAGAAGAATCCAGAGTCTAGGACCTTTCGGGAGGTCCTTTGTGGTCCAAAGTGGCCACCTCCGGGAAGTGAGTGACAGAATTCTAAGATGAAAGAATGCTCATTTTCTTCAACACATCTTCTAATTACCATGTCTGCCCCAGTTTTCCAAAGTTTATTTTCTTCAAAAAATAGTATTTTGAATCACTTTTCAACTTCATTTTTTGTTCTTTTGAAAAATTTTCAGGAAAAACACCAGAAACCAAGTAATTTACAATTGGGGCATACCATGGTATTTTTGGAGTGAGAGATGAAAGGTGCTCAGTGGGGAATTCAAGATCGATGATTTCAGATTGAGAAGAATTAGAAATTCTACTTAAGTGATCAGCCACAGGGTTTTCTTTTCCTGGTTTATCTTTTATTTCAAGGTCAAATTCTTGGAGCATTAGGATCCATCTTATTAGCCTCGGTTTATAATCACTTTTCTTGAGTAGAAACTTTATAGCAGAATGGTCTGTGAAGATGATGATTTTGGCACCTAAGAGATAGGACCGGAATTTATCTAAGGCAAAAACCACTGCTAGAAGTTCCTTTTCAGTGACAGTGTAGTGAGATTGAGTTTCATCCAATGTTTTTGAGGCATAATAGATGACATGAGGAATTCTTTCTCTTCTTTGACCAAGAACAGCCCCAACAGCTCTGTCATAAGCATCACACATCAACTCAAAGGGTAATGACCAATCTGGGGGTTGGATTATTGGGGCAGATGTTATAGCAGTTTTGAGTTCAACAAAGGCTCTCTTGCAAACCTCATCGAAATGGAAAGTGACATCATTTTGGAGCAAACGAGTGAGTGGGAGGGAAATTTTACTGAAGTTATGGATGAATCTCCGATAGAAACCAGCATGACAGAGAAATGAACGAATGTCTCGAACAGAGTTGGGTTCAGGAAGTGATTGGATCACTTCAATTTTGGCAGGATCGACTTCAATACCATCTTTTGAAACTATGTGCCCTAGAACAATCTCATTTGCAACCATGAAGTGACATTTTTCAAAATTTAACACAAGGTTACACTTGACACACTTTTGAATGACTAGAGTGAATGCAAACAAGATTCAAATGACTCACCATAAATGGTGAAGTCATCCATGAAGACTTCCATGCAGTGTTCAATGAATTCTGAAAAGATACTCATCATACACCTCTGGAATGTTGCAGGAGCATTGCAAAGTCCAAAAGGCATTCTTCTATATGCATATGTTCCAAAGGGACATGTGAAAGTAGTCTTTTCTTGGTCCTGAGGTGAGATTGGGATTTGAAAATAGCCGGTGTATCCATCAAGAAAGCAATAGTGTGACTTTCCGGCCAATCTTTCTAGCATTTGATCAAGGAATGGAAGAGGGTAGTGATCTTTTCGGGTTTCAACATTCAATTTTCGATAATCGATGCATACACGCCATTTGTTCTTCACTCGAGTTGTGACTACCTCTCCATGTTCATTTGTGACAACAGTTATCCCACCCTTCTTAGGTACAACTTGAATTGGACTAACCCATTCACTATCAGAAATTGGGTAGATAATACCAGCTTCAAGAAGCTTGGTGATCTCTTTCCTAACTACCTCAAGGATGAGTGGATTGAGTCTTCTTTGTGGTTGTCGAATTGGTTTGGATGACTCCTCAAGATGGATGTGATGCATGCAAAGGGCAGGGTTGATTCCTGGTATGTCATCTAGGGTCCGACCTAAGGCCTTTTTGTTTTCCTCTAACACTTGAACAAGTTTGGACTCCTCGGTTTCAGTAAGTGTGGCAAAGATAATGACAGGATATGAGTGATCATGGAAGAGGAATGCATATTTCAGGTGTGCAGGAAGAGGTTTCAGATCAGTCTCATCTTTCACTTTTGGACTAGACAACTCAGGAATGGAAGAAGGGAGTTCAGTTGCTTCAGATTCATTCTCCTTAATACTGTCCAAGGTGAAGCAGTAGATATCAGAGTTGATGTGGGATTCAAGAGAGTTTTCAAGTTCTTCTAGATTGATGGAGTCTATGAATGAGAGGTCCACATCAACTTCACCATTTATGACTTGGTTAATCCTAGTGCAGATTTCACAAGATCCTATCTCTTCAAAACAGGATGAACATGATGGAATGGGGTTCAATTGACTCTTAGAAGTGTTCACAGAAGCATGGATTGAGAATGCAGAGTGATCCTCAGATGGGTATCGCATGGCTTGGAAAATGTTGAACTTGACCAGTTGGTCACCAAATTCCATGGATAAGAAATGGACATCAATCTTGGTTCTCGCAGTCATGAGGAATGGTCTTCCTAGAATTAGGTGAGATCGAGAAGAATTCGTCTCACCTTCCATGTCAAGAACATAGAAATCAGCAAGGAAGATAAGATCATTGACTCGGACAAAGACATCCTCAATTATTCCCTCAGGACTGGCTGTGCTTTGATTGGCTAACTGAATGACAACACTTGTTGGATGTAAGGGACCTAGACCAAGGTTGGAGAATATGGATTTGGGCATGACATTAATTGAGACTCCTAGGTCTATGAGTGCATCATCAAAGTTGGAACTTCCAATTTGGCATGGAACCGTAAAGGTACCTGGATCTTTGCACTTAATGGGAATAGACTGGGTGGAAACATTTTCAAAGGTCCTAAGTTGCCTCTTGTGGGTACGCAACTCCTTGAGAAACTTGGCATACTTAGGAATTTGTTTGATGGCATCTAAGAGAGGAATGTTGACTTCAACACGTCTAAACATGTCAAGCATTTCAGGATCAGGTTCAAAACACTTCCTTGGTTTAGAGACAGCTTGAGGAAAAGGATTGGATTCCTAAGTGGAATGGAAGGAGGTGAGGGAATGGATTCGGGTTCCTTTTCAAGTTTCTTTTTATTTTCGTTTTCTAGGTCAACATTCAAAGGAGGGTTGGAGGACTTATCTTGAGGCATAGCAAGTTGCTTTCCTGATCTAAGTGCAATTGCACTTACATTACCCTTGGGGTTGGGTAATGGTTGAGCTGGGAGTTGGGAAGAATTTGATTGTTGTTGCTGGCTCAGGTGGGATGCAAGTTGACCTATTTGAGTTTCAATGTTTTTAAGGCTAGAACGGGTGAAGGAGGCAAGAACTTCCACTGCACTTTCCCATGGTTGCTTAGAAGAAGAGGCTTGTCCCGAATTGGGATTACCTTGAGTTTGGTTCTTGGGAAATCGATTGTATTGGTTTTGGAATTGGAAATGCTCACTAGGATAATGGAATCCAGGAGGAGGATTGTTCCTTTGAGGTTGAGGAACAAAAGGATAAGGTTGATGGAAGTTACCACCACCTTGACCATATTGGAATTGGTTTGGGTTTTGAGGAGGGAATTGAGGGGGGTGAGATATGGGATTACCATACCTAAGGCCTTGGTTATAGGAAGAAGAGAAGGGCTCGGAGTGAAGTTGGTTAAAGTTTCTAACAAACTGACCTGATAGTTGAGGATTGGTGTTCCGCTGAGCATATGCTGCATTGAGCTCCATTGGTCCAGATGAATCGGGTTGATCCTCTTGAAGTTGTGGACATGTGTCAGTTGGATGAGATGGAGAGTTGCAGATTCCACAGTTTTTGACAGGTCCAGGAAACATTGATTGCGGAGAAGACGAGGTTGGGGATTTGGTAGCCACAGCTAGTTGTCGCACAAGACCTGTAAGTTCACTCATCCACTCGTTCATTTTGTTCGGCTCAATTGATTGATTATCTTGGGCTTGTTTGACTTGAGCATGTGATCGAGTATGGAATTGTTGTGTGTTTGCAGCTATGTTACTTATGAGATCTCTTGCTGCTGCTGGAGTTTTATCAACAAGAGCACCGCCACTTGCGGCATCTATGAGAGTTCTCTCCATAGCCAATAACCCCTCATAGAAGTATTGGATCAAGAGTTGGTCAGGAATTTGGTGGTGTGGGCATGTTGCAACAAGCTTTTTGAACCTCTCTCAGTACTCATGGAGTGATTCACTTGGAAATTGACGGATACCACTTATTTCCTTTCAGATAGAAGCAGTACGAGAAGCAGGAAAGAATTTCTCTAAGAATAGTCGCTTCATGTCATTCCATGTAATTATGGAACCAGGAGGAAGGTAGTAGAGCCATGACTTAGCAGTGTCAGCTAGGGAAAAAGGGAATGCTCGGAGTTTGATTTGTTCTTCAGAAACCCCTTGAGGCTTCATGGTAGAGCACACTACTTGGAACTCTTTAAGGTGAAGATGTGGATCATCACCGGCTAACTCGTGAAAATGAGGGATAAGATGAATCAAACCCGATTTGAGTTCAAAGTCAGCTTCTCTGTTTGGATATTGAATACCAAGAGGTTGGTAATTCATATCAGGGGCAGCAAGTTCTTTTAGGGTTTGTTCCCTAGGATTGGCCATTTCAATTTCAACTGGTTGGAAGAGGACTGGTTCTTGAATTATTTGAGTATCTTTTATGTTCCTCCTAAGTTGGCGAAGTGTTCGCTCAATTTCAGGGTCAAACAAATCCGAGGAATTGTTTGGAAGGCTACGGGGCATTCAGAGAGATTTTGGAAGAAAGAGGAAGACGGGTTTTTTTTGTATTTTTTTCAGTTTATGATTTTTAAGAGGAAGACGGGTTTTTCTTTGTGTTTTTTTTCAATTTTTTTTTTAAATTTTGTGTTTTTTTTGTGTTTTTTTTGTGTTTTTTTTGTGTTTTTTTTGTGTTTTTTTTTGTGTTTTTTTTTACAATAACCAGAAACTAATAACTACTTAAAGCACCATCCCCGGCAACGGCGCCATTTGAAACGCACGGCCGATTATCGCCTATCGAATCATCGGCGATGATACTTTGTAATAGTCGTTTGTTTTTAGTTAATTGTATTCTGATTGGGGGGTTTGTTTGCAGAGCTTATGAAATAATTTATGTATGATGTTTGATTTAACAAATTGATAAAGATTGGGGTGAGTTCATCATTAGGTAGTTAAGCTTGTGATATCCTTGAGCTTTGCTTTATATTGCATTAAATTAACACCCATGTCAAAAGATGATTTTGATCGGAATTCCCAAGTGTTAAATCTTTAATCCAAGCCGTAACTTAACTTAGGTTTCTAATCATTACCATTACTTGTTTATGGTAGTGTATTTGTGGTTCCAATAATCCATGGAATCCACATATTAAACAAAACATGTCATTAATCCATGACATATAAAGTTCAACATACACACTATTAATTTAAAGAACATTCGTCGAGCAAAAGCTCTCAATCACTTAACATACCTAAATTATAACTCACCCCAATTAAAGATTTGCCCAGCCATTAAAATGATTACTAATCTGGTTATAATGATTATGGTGATGAATTATAAAGAGAAGAAAAAGAAAGGGACAAGATAAGAGTAGTGCGCCGAACACACACACAAACGATGAAGAAAATTAAAAATAGATTTTCGATTGAATGAGGAAGCAGAAGAAGGGAAGGGGATTCAACTGAATTTAAACTATTTTAAGAAAATAAATATTAAACTACAGAAGGTGGATGAGAATAAAAGATATTGAATAAGTAACTTGCATTAAAACAAAATTACAAAGAAAGAGACTTACAAAATTACAAAAACGAAGAACACGAAATTAAGTGAAAACAAAGAGAGGAGGAAAGGTCTCTCAAGTGAAAACTTGAGTATGGCAGATCCTCCCAAGCCTTTGGCAAGGCCTTGGTCGTGCCAATATGTTCTCCTCTCTTCTGAAATGTCAACCCCTCTCAAGGAGAGAAGGGGAGAGTATTTATAGCCCAAGGAGTGGACTGTTTGCATTCCCAATCTGTACCTCCACTTGCATCGCCAATTTGGCTATTCAGACAGCCGAATCTCCAAATATCTCCTTCAAAGTTGTAGATAATAAAGTTGGCCGACTACTGTCAAAATGTGGAGGCATTTGGACAAGTGGAGCCAAAGTTATGGTCGGTTGATTAAACAAAGTAAAACTGTCCATTTCAATCCAGTCTTTTTGAAGTCCAGAATGTGAAAGGGTTTTTGAATATGAAGATGCCTTCAAATCTGAATGGGTTCTTCAACAAAGTCGGTCGCCTATATCTCCTCTTTCACACTGCAAAATCTCAGCTCGATTTGATGCTTACATCATGAGATATGTCATGCATACTATACTGATTTTATTTCTCGGCCAGAATGGTGGGCTGGACTTCAAAGCTTCATTTGGGCCCCTTGTACTTGGATTTGGGCCTTGAAATTTTTATCCAAGATGACATGTAGTGTCCCCCGAATTATTGTGGAGAGTTAATGTTTTTGGACTTCTGGATTGAGCCCAGTAAATCAATCTTCAAGGCTGGTCCAGTTTGTTCACAGATTCTCTGGTCTTGTTTGTGAGGACCATATGACCCTTCAAATGGCAGAATTGGCTCATGGTACCTTCTAGTGAAATGTTGTATATTGAAAGGAGAATCCTACAAAACAAGAACCACACAATTTGGATCAGTATAGTGATAGTTATTATTAAAACAGTAAACTGACTCAATTGGACTACTTCTAAAAATGCTCAAAAATTATACTTAATATTAAAACATTAATATTTCACACAAATTATGCACATTTCATATAAAATCAGTAAAGAGAGTATATAATAAGTCATGAAAATATTAATAACATCAACGTGCTACCCGCCACCTCGGGTGCAAACCGCACTAAGTTCATAAACTTAGCTGCATACTCCGTCACAGACATAAGCTCTTGTTTCAAACTGAAGAAATCAATCGTACGCTGAATTCTGAACGTATGTGGGTAGAATTGTTTGTTAAACAATTCCTCAAAACCTTCCCACATCATACCCCGATCCGTCCCCGCTTGAACTACCAACTCCCACCACTAAAGGGCAAGATCTTCTAACATATACGTGGCCAACTTCACTTTCAGCTCTACTGGTGTTCCCAAGAACTCAAAGATTTTGTTCATTCTATTCAACCATGCTTCTGCCCTTTCCGACTCTGAATCACCCCTGAAGATAGGTGGATTCTGCTTTTGAAACTGAACCGCATGATCCACATGCCTTGGTTCATCAACTCTATTTTCACTTCCCACAGCTTGGAAAGTTTGCATTATACTTTGCACTAGCTGCTGGTTCACCTGAGGCTCAGGTGCAACCACATTCTCAGCAGCCTCCTCCGGTTGGTCTCTACGACGCCTACCCGGTGCCATTTCTATCAACAGAAAACAAACAACCATGAGTCTCACTTCCGTAGACATCACGAAATCCCATTTCAAATCACATTACACAACACTATCACAACAAGGCTTCCACCAGTTCACATTTTTCCACATGTGTCATGTTTCACCATTTTGAAAACCAAACCATTTTCAAAATACCAATTTATTCACATTACAATTTCACATATTCATATCACATCATAAATCATTATACCCTAATGAAATATGCATCCTAGAGGGAAGTCATTTCTACCATGCATGTCATTCTCATCTCATTGGCTACACCCACGACAATGAGATATCCAATGCCTATAAGTGTCTCCAAAACACTTATGTACCCAACTCCCTGGTAACTTGAATTTCAGCATAAAAAGGTTAGCTACGTCCTTTTATGCTATACATTCCAAGTTCCGACATTCCTACGCCTTGCTACCATCCCGACTCAAGGAGTATACCACAACCAATGTCAACACCAAATCCGAGAATCAACTCCAAAGCACCGAACAAACTGATACAACTTGTAACACCTCGCCCCTACCTCATTGGCTTGAGGAGGCGGTGAGGGCTACTTTGGCCTTAAGCGACGTTCCCAAGACGCCAAAGGCTGGCAATAAATGTCGAAGGCTTCAAGATCAAGTTGGGGAACGATTTGCCCTTAAAACAAAACCAACCAAACCATCCACAAACAGTCACCATATGATGCATGTCAATTTAATTACCCAACCAAGCATTCCCAAAAGACAACCAAGTTGTTCCACAACACAACTCAAAACCAATATAACCAGACATGTCCACACAACATCAGAGTACAAGCGGAAAACTAAACAACAACCACTACGAGTCATGACACCACCACAGCTCCACACCAAGCTCCAAGCTTCACGCTCCACCAAGACATCACAATGCACCACTAAAGGAGGGAGATGTCTTACCTTTGCCCACGTCACGGTACACAACATCTGAAAAGACACCACAGTGCCAAAGTAGAGGGTGAGTACTAAAACTCAGTAGGATTTCCCCAAATGACTTCCCTACACACGCCACTAGGATAAAACCATTAGCACATTTATATAAAACAGTTTATATAAAATAATCACAAGTGCAACCATTACCATAAGCCAACCATGCTCTTACCAAGCCATCACACCAAACCCAAGCAACCAAAGGAAAGCCAACCAAACAAGCCACAACCATTCCAACATTTACCCATTAGCACAACAATTTCATCTTGCAAGGCAATGCACAACAATCACAACCATACAACCAAACGGTGGAGCTACCGTCCAACCTGTTCACCCATTCACACTAAGCGGCACTTCCCGTCCACTTATTCGCGATGGTGGCTCTTCCGTCCACTATCCATCCCCTTTTTATAGTGGTACTTCTCGCCACTTCCACACAACATTCAAAACAAGCCAAAGCCCAACATATAACCCACCAAGGTCACATCATCATGCAATCAACCCATTCCATTGCATATCAATCCACTTCAATAAATCACCCATTTATTGAAAACCATTTTTCATGCCAAACCCTATTTCAATAAAACAACCTTCTTATTGAAAACCATTTCCATCAATCATTTTCACAAATCAACCATAGCATCCCATTTTAAAATCTCCATTTTAAAATCCACAACAAAAGCATTTCACCACAAAACCCTCTTTTTCCCAAAAAATCCTCAAAACATCACCCAAGGGATTTTCCACCAATTTCGCACATCATAACACAATTAATTTCAAGCACAACAAATTAATTGTAACAAGGAACCACTAGTTCTAACCAAGTGGAGTCGAGAGAGAAGCCACCTACCTTTAGGGTTCCCGAGAAATCGACCCACGAACAACCGCGCCTCAAATCCGGCGAACGCACCACCGAAACCTCTCTAGATCACTTCCCCTAACATCCACAAGCCTTAATATTAACATCAAAGGCAACCACAACCCTAGATCTACACACAACAAGTGTAGATCTAGAAAACCAAGAAAGCGAGGGATGTAGATCCAGAGGAAAACACAAGGAAACCAAGAGGAGAGACTTACCCGGGAGAAACCGCCTTGAAACCCCTTCGAATCGATTCCAAACCGAGTGGGAGAGCACCCCTAACCCCTGAGAACCCAAAATCCCGAGTGAGGCTCGAGTGGGAGGAGAGTTAGAGGGGAATGAGGCAATCCCGAGTGAGCCCGGAACTTATAACCCTAACTTTAAGTGGTCGCACGGTTAGCCCGCACGGTTTGGCAAACCGTGCGCTAACTGTGCGTACGCCACTGCCTCGAGAGCCAGGGTCCGCACGGTTTCCTCGCACGGTTTGGCAAATCGTGCGCAGCCCATGCGAGGCCTACTGTCTCGAGAACAAGGGTCCGCACGGTTTCCTGGGGAACCCGCACAGTTTCCACTAACCGTGCTCAAACCGTGCACCCCTTTAAAAGCCTCCAAACACATCCAAAATCATTCTAAACTCTCCCAACCTCTTCCCAACTCATCTCATGCACTTTAAACACATAAAAATGCATAAACAAAGACCACATACCTCAAACCGGGGGTGCTACATGCATTGATGTTGAGCCTCCATCAAAGCAGCCACTGGGAGCCGCTATCTCAATGCACGAGCAAATCTTTGGTTGTTCCATCTTGGGGACAAGGTAGTTTTTAAGTGGGAGGGAATTGTTAAAAATATAGGGGGAGTTTCTGTTGAGGCATGGCCATTATTGTTTGTTAGTTTGTTAGAGTTTGTTAGTTGGTTAGGGGCAATATTGTATTTTGTATTGATGTGTCAGCTGTAGCTTTGAGCTGGTGGGGTATTAAAGTGGCAGCAGGGGGGTGGGATGGGTCACGAACTCATATCTGAGAGTATTCCACAGCAGGCTGCTGTGTGGGCTGGTATGTTGGGACGTCCAGCAGGAGGGGGGCTCGGAGGAGTGGTCTTCCACAGGTTCTCCTTCTACCTCTTCTACCTCTTCTCCTCCCTGTAACTCTCTCCCTCTCTTTCTGTTTTGTTGGTTTGATACACAATATACAGGGTCTCTTCTAGTATCTCTCTCTCTCAATATTTTACGTAACAATTATAACCATCCATAAAGGTGGTGATGAGAAGAGAAGTGGTAACGTCCTCGTTGGCAGTTAATCGACTGTTAATAGGACGTTGTCAAAAGAAGAGGTGAGAGATGTATAACATATAAATATGTTGCAAATTCAAACATTACAGTGGGTTGATATCATTAATATGTTGTTAACATATTACTTAATTAATTTTAAAAGGTTTGGGTTTGAAAGGAAATAAGAAAATGAGGAAGAGAAGGGGGGAAAGAGAAGAAAAGTTTATGAAACCTTAGCCTCTTCTGGGTGTTGCTTCTTTTTTATGGCACTAAACTCCTTGAAAGCTTGGAGTTGAGTGACTCCGGAACGTCCCTAAGAAGGCTAAAGGGGGCTTAAGAGAGGGAATTCGAGCAGAGGTTTGGCTTTGATAAGTGAAAGAGAAGTGGTTTGTCAAGGAGAGGAGAGATGTATAACATATAAATATGTTGCAAATTCAAACATTACAGTGGGTTGATATCATTAATATGTTGTTAACATATTACTTAATTAATTTTAAAAGGTTTGGGTTTGAAAGGAAATAAGAAAATGAGGAAGAGAAGGGGGGAAAGAGAAGAAAAGTTTATGAAACCTTAGCCTCTTCTGGGTGTTGCTTCTTTTTTATGGCACTAAACTCCTTGAAAGCTTGGAGTTGAGTGACTCCGGAACATCCCTAAGAAGGCTAAAGGGGGATTAAGAGAGGGAATTCGAGCAGAGGTTTGGCTTTGATAAGTGAAAGAGAAGTGGTTTGTCAAGGAGAGGAGAGAGAGTATTTATACTTGATGAAAGGGGTATTTTTGAATTAAAATATTGAATAAAATATAATTTTCATGGCAAACATTGTAATAGTGATATTCTTGACATTTTAAGTCATATTTGAATAAAATAAAATGATTTTAGGACTTTTAAAGCTTTCCAACCGAATTCGTTAGTATATTAAACAGGAAAGTGTAAAAATGAAAAATTGTTATTTTAATGGAATACTTTCATCATTTTAGACTTTGGAAAAGACTTTTTATGTTTGGAATTTAAGTTTACTGTTTTTAAATGACTCGTTTATCTTATTAAATGAGTTTTTGGTCGATCCACAAGTTATAGAATTTATTATGTCATTATTACCTCTTGGATGATGTAATTAAAATACACGGGTTATGAAAAAAACTATATTTTCACAATTCGCTTAAAAATTGAAGTATTTCATAAAATTATCAAAAAAAAATCACCCTTAAACAATTTCGACGTGCTGATTTAAAAAATGAAGCTCATTTTATCAAAATAATTTTCTAACAAAGGTAATTTTAATTTTTAATATAAAATTGAGGTTTCAACAAAATATACTTTAGAAAAATACCCCGACACTTTACTTTTTATATTTATTTTGAATCACTCTACTATTAATATTCACTTAATTTATTTGAGGTAAACATTATTTACATGACACCACTATTGTATTGGTTAAATTACTATTTCAACAATTAGATTATTATTCCAACAGTCAGGTTACAATTCTTAACGGTCAGGTTATTATTCTAACGGTCATATTACTTCCTATAAATACATCTACATTCCTTCATACATCATTCACTACAATTCCTCCCAAGGTTCTATATTTTTTTTTCTAAAATGTCAATTGGTTTACTAATATTTTGTTTCTTTTCCATAATATTGTCTGTGAGAGCGATAATTCTAACAAATTGGGATGATCCAAATTTTCTCATTCTAGTTTTTCTATTTTCTATTTTTTGTCCCATTGTAATATATTGCATTTTCATGGGTTTAATTAATGTTCATTTTTTCTTCTATGTGTCGTATGTGTATAATAATATACAATATAACACACATTTCTTCAGAAAACAAATATCATTTATAAAGCATGGGTCGTTACAGTGGCTCCTCCATGCACGGTCTTCTCAAGGAGCACAATCGTTCGTCTCCTCCAAGTCGTGGCCTCCTAACGCCAGCGGTCCCCTGTGACACCTCCCTCTGTTGCGACGCTCATCCCTCTGGCGGCGATCACTGCCCCCACCCTCAGATCGGTGACATCCTCCTATCCCTCTGCGCGCGCGCCACCCTACGCGCTCTCATCCCTTGTTGATCACGCCAGCCTCTTTCCACATTGTGCTATCATGCCTCCTGCAAAACGCCTCGCCCCTCGCCGTTGTCTCGCCCTTGTTGTGCAAGCTTCGTCATCAAATCTGGTTGTCCAACTCCACCCATCTCTCATCGCCCTTGTTGTCATCTCGTTGCATCATTGTATGTCATTCCTGCACGTCTTGATGCGATCTAGTTGTTCCTATCGGGCATCCAATCAGTGTCCCGTGGTGTGTTGTTCTCACACGCTTAGATACTCTTGATTCGGCTTTTCCTACCAGTGTCTTCTATTTCTAGCTATTCCTGTTGATTCTGCATGATGAGTGATATTCCTTGATTGACACATCTTTTTTAGCAGCATCATTCATCTACTTCATCAAGGGAGAGTTGTGATTGCAGATTATCTTTTCTTATGTTTAGTCTTGTTATGTAATCAAGCTGGGTATGTCCAGCTTGGGGGGAGTGTTAAGAGTGTTTGACTTTCGTTTTTTTTATATTATGTATTCAAGCTAGGTAGACCTAGCTTGAAAGGGGGTGTTAGAGGGTGTGTTTAGCTGAGTCCCACGTTAGACTTAAGTATTGTGTTATCATTATTATTCTCTATAAATAAACACCAAAACCTCTCTTAGAAAGATATCTTGAGTATTGGGCCATCGCTCCTCCATTCTAACGGTATTATTTTTCTTATATTTTGGACCACGAAAAAACATTATTTTTTATTTTTTATTGTGAACCGAGGTAATGATTTTTTCCTTATAGGATTACAAGTTTCCATTAGTTTGCGTGAAATTTGAATATGGTCAAGTTCAGGCAGAATCAAGTATTCCAAGCAGCAATGACCAAATTGTGTTTCGATCATATGGCAATTACTAGAACAACCACACCACTCCATCCCAACTCAATATAAAAAAAAAGAATGATAGAAATTGAAAAAAAGAATAGAAACAGAAGACCTTCAACTTGAATGTGAGGATATAGCCCAACTCATTATTCAAACGGACAGCCGGAGGTTGTTTACTGAGATCTAGCCCAGGCCTGCCAGGACGGGTAACTCCAGCTGAACTCACATGAACAAACCTACAAAATTCAATAGAAGAATTTTATGGGATGTTTATGAAGAAACAAAAAAACAATATATATATTAGATGAAATGATCAAAACACGCATACAGACACCAAACCTGGGAGTAATTGGATCTTTGATATAGGTTCTAATGCTTGATATTGGAAGCTCAAAATCACCCTCCACAAATGTTGGATTCAGTTTCCCATCATACTCAAACTTGCTGAACATAAGCTGAAATGTTTTGCATCAGTTTTCAGACAGAGACAACAAGTAAAACAAATAACAGAATAAACAGACGAGGATTAAAAAACAAGCATGCCTGCAATGATACAATTTTGCATGGATCGAAGGGTGGAGCACTTGATAAAGTTTTTGCACGAAAAACTGGCCTCAAAGAAGAAAAGAGCAGTTGAATCTGTAGAAGATTAATTAAATATTTAAAATGATGAGTGACCAAGTGACCCAACCCAGACCTTGCCAACCGAATGTTGCTTACAGATTGCCAGCAGCCTTCTGAAGTGTCAAAGCTAGCTGTGTAGCCCACAGTATCCCACTCACTGCTGGTGCGAATTATAAGTTTATAACGACGGCCATCGCCCCTGAGGCGCAACTCTAAGCCGTCATATGCAGAAAGATCTTCAGGCACTGAAAAATTCTGAAACCAAAATAGTTAAGTACAATTCATCATTTTCGTGGAAAAAAAGATAAATAAAATTAAAATTGAGATCAATGAAAGACGCTATGATTAAAAATTTACAAGAGGTGCCATATTGCATATAGGTAACTCGTGCCAGCAGTTTTCATCCTACTAAAAGAGTCTGTGTTGGGTTATGGAAAACATTTTTTGTTTTCGTTTTCAAAAAGCGTATTAGATTATGTAAATGGAGAACCATTTTTATGAAATAAAAATGGAAACGAGAAATTATTACGAAAAAAATTTGTTTTGGGGGAAAAACAGAAAATGTTTTCCATGACCAAATGGAGCCAAGGCCTCGACTTCTGCAGCATGTTCCTCCAATTGAAGTTTGCACAGGTGTGAGGATCAAAGACAGATTAAAGGATTAAGCATGATCAGTTTGCATGCAAGAGCAGGAATAAGGAAATAAACAATCATACAAGAATTTTTAGGATCATTTACAGCCTGTTTTACAGCTTCTCTGTTGGGAACTCTCTTTTTGGCATAAATACTATGGATGGAAAATTCTCAAAAAGCTATAGCTTTCTTAAGACCACATTGAGTTTGGGGAAACTATAAACAACTTTTGCATGAATCCAAAATTAAAAATATTTTGGAAATATTTTTTCAACATTTTAAAAGCTCTTTTCAACTTTCCGACATGCACAGACAAACCAGACTTATGACCATAGCTTCAATAAAGTATAACATAAGAAGAATGCATAAAATTTGTCACAAACTAACAGTATACAGGAAAAATAAATTGGTGAGGTCAGACAAGTGTCTATAATCAATGCTCACAAAATGTCATGCATACATATAAATGGAATTGCCATTTGGTTCAGTGAGAAGTAGGCAAAGAATTAGATAAATCCGAACAAAATTCCATACAAATACAACTGAATTGCTTCAATTTTATGGAATGTTGAAGTCTTCAATCAACTATTCAAGGAAATAAAAGATCATAGTTATGATGATTACTCATAAATCAAGAAATTACAAATCAGAGCTACAGCAGTTGCTTTTTTTTTAGCTACAGAAGTTGCTTATTAAACAATGAAATGAATCTGTGGTTACTGAAAATTTTCAGATGTAGAACCCTTTTAAGGCAATGGACAAGTACACATGGAGCAAATAAAGTTACCCTTGTTCTTATACTAGCAAAGCCTCCACTGTTTGTGGTAGAAACAACACCTGAAAGAATCATAAATATAAAAGAAAAATTCACAAAAGTCGTGTGAGATACACCCAGTGTGATTTCTGTCTTGACGACAAAAACGAATTTAAAGTGAAGCGTTTGAAAAAACAAACCTCTGAAAACCCCAGTGGGGCCACCATTTTCACCACCAGATTGGTCAATCACAAAGGCACTTTCACTGATTCCTCCCATTACAACATCATCTAAAGCACCCCAAGCAAGCTCTTCGGACCTTTTTCCTGCAGTAGTGAAAAGGCAGAACACAGAAGCAAAAACACAATAATAAGCATGGCTTCGTAGGGATGGCATTATTTTGATACATAAACCCTAACATGAAAACTTGTGGATAAGGGTAAAATAGTAACTACATCGCTGTCAGCATGGTCCCTCACTACATAACCCTGACCCAGGCCCGCCTATATAAATGTTATAACAAACCGACCTGAATATTCTATCCCAACACTAGAGCCGGTACGCCACAAGGCCTAAAGTGCATGCCCAATTGTCATAGGCTAGCACAAGTGCCGGGGGTATCAATCAATTACTCTTGAGAACAATATCACCCTCATATAACCTGAAATTAGACAGCGGATTTCTACCAAAAATCCGGCATGAAATATCCATATGTTGGACCTCCCATACAAAATGAAAATAACATGTTTAAATAAACACAATCAAACAAAGCATAAACTAAATGAAACATTAATCTCAATTAGCAAATTAAACATAGTATGAAACATTTCAACATGGCATTACCAATAAATTGTAACAAAAGTTTATACAAAATATCCCAAGAAGTATAAGAGTAACCAAAAAGGGAAAGAGATGTCAATGTGGCTCTTTATAAGATATATCCAAAAAGATCCTAAAATAAACTCAAAAATACCAAAGGAACTCCATCTCAATGTGACCCATGGTCACCTGCACACATCGTCAACACCATAGCTACAAACAAATGTCTATGTAACGCCACCAAAAGATGAAGTCGCTTTCCTATTACCAGTATCATGGAACACC
The DNA here is from genome assembly GCA_963277665.1 of Viscum album. Classification (NCBI taxonomy): domain Eukaryota; kingdom Viridiplantae; phylum Streptophyta; class Magnoliopsida; order Santalales; family Viscaceae; genus Viscum; species Viscum album. The sequence goes on along the minus strand of OY728139.1, from coordinate 418,353,547 downwards.
GTGTGTAGATTTGGTTATCCATGATGCAGGTAACGGGAAAGTGACTTCCTCTTTTGGTTGTGTTCCATAGGCATTTGTTTGTAGCTATGGTCTTGGCCATGTGTGGATGTGGCCATGAGTCACATGGAGATGGAGTTCCTTCGGCGTTTTGGGGTTTATTTTTGGATCATTTTGGATATATCTTGTAAAAGGCCACATCAGTCATCTCTTACCCTTTTTGGTTATTCTTATACTTCTTGGTATATTTTGTATAAACTTTTATTACATTTCATTGGTAATGTCATGTTGGGATGTTTCATACCATGTTTGATTTGCTCATTGAGATTTATGTTTCATTTAGTTTATGCTTTGTTCAGTTGAATTTATTTAAACAGGTTATTTACATTTTGCATGGGAGGAACATATGGATATTTCAAGGCGGATTTTGAAATCCATTGTCTAATTTCATGTTGTATGGGGGTGAAATCGTTCCCAAGAGTAATTGATTGATACCCTCAAAACTTATGTCAACCTATGGCAATCAGGAACGTGCTTTAAACCTTGTGTCGTACCGGCTTAGGTGTCGAGATAGGATATTTGGTTCGGTTCGTTACACATGCACTCCTAGCAATGATAGTTGAGTATTTTTTTCTCTTCTGTCTACAACTAGTTATTACAATGTTTTGAAGCCACTAGACCTCGCCATCCGATCTAACAGTGAGCAACAGGCACCAAGTGTTGGATTGGTGTAGCTAGATCTGTTTTGAATGATGTTTGGGCCGAATGTTTTCGGACTGTACTGCGCACCAGGCCGTCAACTCCGCAGGTCGAGCTCCTTGATAAGCTCGTTGGGGGATGCAAGGGGCAACGCGCCCCTGCTCCAGGGGTCTGAGAGCCAAAGGGCCCCGGCCCAAATTTTTGGGGCATTGTAGCAGTGCGGGACTTTTGGCATGACTACTATAGCAAGTCGGACTTTGGAGCCAACAATACTGTAGCACAGCGGACTTCCTATGCGATTGGTGTAATAGTACTTTGTCCTCCTTATTAGCCCATTTCGAGGTAGGGTTTCTATGTGTGTGAAACTCTGATACTTCCTGTAATTTGTGCTCCCGGCTATAGTGAAATTTCTACCTCTTCGTGAACGTAGGGAACATTTCCCAAACCCCATAAATCTATGTGTCCAAGATCTCCTTCTATTTTTTTCTTTTACTCTTCTGTGAATCGTTTTTTCGCTTCATTGCTCCCGGCGTTTCCGCAACACCAAGAACCAAGAAAAGCTAAAAAAAATTATCCAAAAAAACTGAAGAACCAAAACCATGGTTTTGTGGTTCATTTTGGTTCCTAATTTTTTAGAAACCAATAGATCCGGTTCGATTTCAATTCCAAACTCAAAAACCAATGCAATAGGAACCTGAACAATATATATAAGACAAAAATATAGAAGGAAGGCCTACTCAATTTGCATTGTAATTATATACTTGATATTGTGATATAATAAAAAAATTAACATAATTATGAACATTTTTGGCTTATATATAAGCTTAAAAAAATGTGTTTTTTAAACTTTGAACTATAAAACACGTCTACTAAAAACAATGGTTTCAAAATTATTGAACCAAAACCAAAATAGGAACCACGGTTTCCGTTTTGGATCTAGTTCCTATTTTTTCAAGAAACAAAAATTCTTTTTGGTTCCAATTTCAAGTGAAAATCCCTCCAAGCCAAACTATGTTCACCCCTAATCATATCAGCGGCTTTTTACACCATCATATGTCTTCATCCATAGTTCTCCTCACTTCTAACAAAATACTATCCCATGCATTCATGCCAGAGAATGGATTCAAATATAAAAGGCCGTACCTTCAAATCCATATAGTAATTTTCCATGTCGAAGTCCAACACTTCCCTCAACAGATTTTATCAAATTTTTCATCCCAATGTACTCTACTAGTTCTGGAGAATCACCCTTTATCTGCTCAAATCAATCAGGTAAAGCCGCACAGCTAAGATTTACAAGTGAAATACAGTAGAAAAAGAATATAAGCTGTGGTGAAACTTCATAAAAAGAACATAGCTGAATCCAGAAATGTAAAATTGAAGACCAGTTCACCACCTCGGGTTCAAAGAACTTGATTCCCTGCACGTATCAAATGAGAATTTAGGGGAATCAAAGAATTTGACCAAAGCTCGAAAACAATGCAGGAAAGTTAAATAACTCCACATGCATGAAAAACACTGGATAATGAAATTGAGATTCTTGAAACTGTTATCTATCGACTCCATGAACCAGAAAACTCTTTAAAGTTGAAATATCATAGCAACTTCCACCAACATACTTGGCTGTACTTTGCCCTTTCAGGAGTGTCCCCTTCCTTCGGGCCAACAATAACTGAAACAGTATTAATAACCATTCGTACTCCTTTAAAGCATTCAGGGAGCAAAGTGTTCTCCTTTGTAATGTCTCCAACAACCTGAAATTTTATGCAAGACAAACAACATTTGGAAATAGAAGAGCATATCAAATCAGTAGTAGATATCACTAAAAGAATACAAGCTAAATGTGGTTATTGAATTAAGTCGAGAACAACTGAACTGAATGGCACATATAACTAGCTACTCATAAATATGACATACTAAATGCCCATAAACCAGAACTTCTTGTTCAAAAAGTTACATACAGTACTTAAAAGGGGAGTTGTATTATTTTAATTTACATGCACTTTCCTCATCACATCTTGACAGAAAATTGAATGCAATAGATCATAAATCCAAAAAAAGGCATTTAAAAAGGCATTTCATATGTAAACTGCCAGCTCACCAAATCAATGCTCGTACCAAACATCCTTCGAGCTTTCTCTTCATTCCTAACCTGGGAATACCCAAACAAAAAAATTCTCACCACAAAAACAAGTGATACATCATCCCATTCAAAGTGTTTTTTCCCCAAGGAAATCAACATCAAAAGGAAGTAATTAAATGGAAAATTATTTCTATTAATAATAACCTTGTTCCCATTGGTTAGGGAAAAACATGCAAAACATTATAGAAGAATACCAATACTCGGACTGGCAATCCTTTTTTCAGCAGTAAGTCAACCACTCTTCTCCCGACACCTCCAGTGGCTCCAGCTACAAGGATAATACCTGATGCTTCCATAGCCTTGTCAGGTTCAGAAGATGTTGTACCCAGAAGTTTTTCAACAAAAAATTTGAAGAACTTCACAGCAAAAGGAAAAGAAAACACGTTAGTTGAAAAGAAAGTTATTCAAAAGTCGGAACCAACATCATAAGAAAGCTAAAACAAACCTTAGCAGGCGAAGGTGGCCCGTTGAAAAAGTACAACGTCCTTAAAAATCTACCCAGGTCCCAATTTTGCCTGCCAGCTTCTGCAAATATCCGTCTCCTGGATTTCTTTACAGAAAGAGAATTTGAGTTTTTCCGATTAACAAAGAGTTTTGGTCTCTCGTTAAGTAGAAGAAATAGCTTAGAGGATGAAAAAGACAGCTTCCCAGACTGCCATGGACTCCTTGAAAAGCATCTAACAGGCAATGAAGAACCCTGTAGTTGCAGTCAGATTCAGAAAGTAAATAGGACGACCAGATCATACTTCAGAGAAATCAATATAGGAGAAAACTATCTTTTACTGGCTGGAATGAAGACCGGAAATTATGAAGAATTGAAGGAGAATATCACGTTATAGACGCGTGATTATTCTGTCATTATAAAATGAAGAGAGAATGAGAAGAGAGAAAGTGGTTGGAACATATTGATATATATGGAACGGGGGAGAGGAGAGCCATTGACGGAGCGTCGTTGATCATATCTGGTTCTTGGAGGGAAGAAGGTTCGAAGGAGTTACACTGCTATATGATGCAAGCGGAGCCATATGCTAAACATGGACAGATCTTCATGTTTATAAATTGTTGAAGAGACTCTCATGTCTATCAACTGATTGTTGTCTTCAACAAAGCAGTGTGCGGAGAAGGATAAGAGGGAGTTCCCCTTGTTGGATTGATGTAACCCGATCCGTTTTGGATGATATTGAGTTGACTGTTTGCGGCCCATATTGTACACCAGGACGCAACTCTGCGGGTCAAACTCTGCAGTGAGCTCCTTGGGGGTTGCAGGGGGCAACGTGCCCCTGCTCCGGGGGTCTTCGGCCCCCGGTCCAAATTTTGAAGGCATTGTAGCAACTCTGACCGACTGTAGCAGAGCTGACCGGCCGACACCGACAACTGTAGCAGTGCGGACGTTTGGCAGGACTACTGTAGTAGCACGGACTTTAGAGACAGCAGTACTGTAGCTCCGCAGACTTCTTGTCACCGACCACTGTAGCAGCTTGGACTTGGGTGGCCGCAATACTGTAGCAGTGCGGACTTTCAGCCACCTTTCACTGTAGCACAGCGGACTTTCTGTGTGGTTGGTGAAACAGTGTTTCGTCCTCCATATTAGCTCATTTCGAGCTAGGGTTTCTGTATGTTTGAGAAACTCTGAGATATCCTTGTAAGTGTGCTCCCATATTTCATAATGAAGTGATTCTACCTCTCCGTGGACGTAGGGATTATTCCCGAACCATGTAAATCTCTATGTCCCAAAATCTTCTTCGTTCTTTTGTTTTTCCCTTTTACTCTTCTGTGAATCGTCTATCGCTTCATTGCGATCATCATTTTCGCAACATCCTCCCGATCGACAGTGTCTTTCTTGAACCATTGTAAACACAATGCCCCCAGGATCGACAATGTCTTTTTCGAGCCATTATAAAGACAGTGCCCCTTGGATCGACGGTGACTTTCCTTAGCCACTGTAAAGAAAGTGCGCCTTGGCATGGAGTGACCATAAGCCTAAAAATATACATTCACCAAAAGTGAGTATAGTGGATTCTAGTACACCGGCACATCGTAGAGTATATGCTTTTTAGATTAACCCTTAGTGTTGAATTGAGTAAAATCTTTACGTCTTTGCATGCTTTACATTTTTGTATATGTGTTAAATGATTCGGAGAGAACGTCATCGAGAGGTTGAGAGATTAAACGTGTTTCTTCCAATGAGAGAACAAGATTCATACGGCCTAGGAGACTAAAAGAAGAGAAAAGTTCTATTTGGTTCACCTTAGGGTGCATACATCCAATTTGGTTCCAATAATTATCATTTATATATTTTATTTTATCATGTACATATAAATTGTGCCCTCAGGGTGCACCTCAGTGGTAGCTCTATGGGTCTCGGTGAGGTCTCGAGTTTGAGTCTCGCCGATTACTTTCTTCCATTTATGTGTTGCATGATTTTCTTTGTAATATAACTTTTTTCCTCACATCGATGTAAATGTACATATAAAATGCATTTTAATATTTTTTTATCAATTTCGCACTAATTTTGTATGCTTTTTTTTTTTGGACATTTTGGGTTAAGCTCGAGCCGGAATTTCTAACCACACTTTTGGGTTGAACTTAATAAGCCCAAACCGTGTTGTTTTTTCAATGTTTGCAACATTTCAAATTGTGCTTCAAGTCAAGCTTAAATTCAAGGTTTTTTAAATGAATACAGCTTCAAGCTTTTTAAAAAAATTAATAGGTCAAGTTGGGTGATAAATACTAAGCTCAAAGGATGCACTTCAATGTATTAAGGTAATAAAGGAGGGTACAAAGAGTTAACTTGGACACTTATAGCAACAAAATTTCCCCAGGTGAGCCAGAACCCAACCTGATCCAAGCCTCCTGGCCAAAGTACAAAGTATCCCCCCTCTCTAACAACTACACTTGTACTATATAAAGGATATCAAGGGAATCTTTTACAGCCGGCTAACAAACTCATTAGCTCCTAACAAACTGTTGGGACCACCACTACCAAAATAGAAAACCAGAACCACAGACTGGATTTCCCTAGCCAACTGCCTGTGGGGTCCCTCAAGCCCCTCGGCTAACTGCCTGTGGGGACCCCTTGCCCCTCCTAGTGTAGACCCTCAAAGAGTCTGGATCCCTCCTTGTTGTAACAGTCGCCCCTTCTGAAAGAGCAGCCTTGTCCTCAAAGCTGCAGGAGGGAAATTGATTTTGAATGATGTAATCATCTTCCCAGGTGGCGTCTTCCATAGAGTGGCCCTTCCATTTGATTAAGCTTTGGGGTGTAGCTGCGCCCGTGGAAGAGTAGGGGCGTCGAGCCAGAATGATTTCTAGCTCAAGGGCGAATGAGGAATCGGCGTCCAGGTTTGACGACAGTGTTGGCTGCAGGGGATGATTGCCAAGAGCCCGCTTTAATCGGGAGACGTGAAATACGGGATGGATCCAGGCTGCTGCAGGTAAGTCCAGGAGATAAGCTACGCTACCCACCCGACGCAGAATCTGAAAAGGGTCGTAGAAGCAAGGGGAAAGCTTCTGGTGAATGTGATGGGCAACGAATTGTTGGCGGTGGGGGCGGAGTTTGAGGTAAACAGTGTCACCAGGCTGGAAAGAAATGTCGCGACGGTGCTGGTCCTCTTGATGTCATGTAATTCTGTGCGCAAGAGAGATGATGACGGAGTTGTTGGAGTGCTTCCTAATGACCAAGTAATGCAGAGGCTACACCTTCCACTTGGATTTCGTTGGGCAACCCGGTCACCAGAGCTGGTGGGAGGCATCCGTAAACGGCTTCAAAAGGACCAGTTCTTTGGCTGCTCACCGGCAAAGCAACGAAGGTCATGCGGTATTGTACCAAAGTTCGACCCAGGGGAGCCAAAAGGACCAGTTCTTTGGCTGCTCACCGGCAAAGCAGCGAGGGTAGGTTTCCAAGCAGCGGTTGACAAACTCTGTTTGGTCGTCGGATTGTGGGTGATAAGCGGAGCTCATTTGTAATTTTGTTCCCTGCAACCGAAAGAGTTCCATCCAGAAGTGACTCGCAAATAGAGGGTCTCGGTCGCTGACAATGGATTTTGGGATACCGTGAAGGCGAACGATCTCTTTGGCAAATAAGTCGGCGACCCCCTTGGGTGTAAACGGATGCTTCAAAGGAATAAAGTGAGCATTCTTAAGTCTGTCCACGACGACCATGATGACATCGTATCCTTTGGATTTGGGTAACCTCGGTAATGAAGTCAATGGAAAGATCTTCCCATATGGCTGCCAGAATGAGGAGTGGTTGGAGGAGTCCCGTCGGGGAGAGTGTAGAATGTTTGTAGCATTGGCAGGTGTCACATTGTTGAACGTACTGCGGTACGTGGCGACGCATGCCCACCCAATATAAATTGGCAGCAAGCTTCCGGTAAGTGCGGTAAAAACCCGAGTGGCCCCCTTGCGGGGGGGGAGGCATGGAACTCTTCGAGGGGACGTGGTATCTAAGGGGAGGTGGCTAGAAGGACGAGTCGGCCTTGGTAAAATAGGACACCATGCGAAAACCAAACCCCTTTGGAGAGGCGTTGTCGGTCTGGAGCTGCTGAATAATGTTGCTGGTGAATGGATCGTCGAGCAAGTCATCCGTTAAATTGGAATCATGCTCTGCCAGAACGGGGAGGAGATGGGCAGTGGGCAAGCAGCCCATGCGTCGCACCGGGAGAGAGCATCGGCGGGTGTATTTTCCCGGTCGGGTTATACTGAATGTCGAAGTTAAAACCAAGCAGCTTGGCAATCCAACACTGTAGACGGAGGTGATTCTCTGGTGCAACAAGTATTTAAGGCAGCACCGGTCATAGAAAACCACAAAGGGACGACCCAAAAGGTAGGGGCGCCAAAGTTGGATGGCGAGGACCAAGGCCATAATCTCCTTCTCGTAACTGGATTTGGAGAGGGTGCGATCAGCGAGTGCCTTACTGAAATAAGCGATAGGACGCTGATTTTGCATGAGGGCCGCACCGACTCCGCGACCCAAAGTATCGCACTCAACTTCAAAAGGGTGAGAAAAATCCGACATTGCCAGAACCAGGGCTGTTGTCATTGCTTGTTTGAGTGTGTCAAAGGCCTGCTAGGCAGCCCCAAACTAGGAGAAACCTTCCTTCCTGATCAGGTGAGTGAGGGGTTGAGCAATCTTGCCGTAGTCTTGGACAAATCTGCGGTAATATCCTGTCAGACCGAGGAACCCGCCAACGCGACGAACTGATTGAGAGGTTGGTCAAGCAAGGACAGCCTGGTTTTTGGCAGGATCCATAGCAACACTGTCTTGAGAAATGAGGTGGCCCATATAGTCCACATGGGGTTGAGCAAAAGAGCATTTTCCTGCGTTAACAAAGAATTGGTTGTCGTGTAAGAGCTGCAAAACAGCCTGCAGGTGTTGCATGTGGGAGTCCCACATCGAGCTATATACTAAAATATCATCAAAACAAATGAGGACAAACAGCCAGAGATGGGGCTGAAATAAATCATTCATTGTAACTTGGAAGGTAGAGGGAGCATTGGAGAGGCCGAAAGGCATTACCAAAAATTCATAGTGGTCATTATGTGTGTGAAACGCAGTTTTCTCCACATTAGCCTCTGCCATCCGAATTTAATGATAACCAGACTTGAGGTCCAATTTAGAAAAGAAGGTTGCGCCATGCAATTCATCCAACAATTTGTCGACCACCAGAATAGGAAATTTGTCCGGAATGGTGGCTTTGTTGAGTGCGCAATAGTCCACACACATTCTCCAAGAGGAGTTTTTTTTTAACCAAGAGAACCGGGCTGGAGTAGGCACTGGTGCTAGGACGGATAAGCTCTTGCTGCAACAAAGATGTTACCTGCTATTCAATCACAGTTTTGTGGGCATGTGCGAGAGCGCTTAGGAGGTAAACCCGTGAGTGCTTGGAAGACGGCGTGAAATGTCCCAAGCAGCTGCTACAAGTGATTGTGCTGCGACAGGTGTAGCGGAATAGGTGGAGGCGCATTGGTGCTAGGGAGTGGGCTGGAGTAATGGGCAGTGGGTTGACCGCGAGTGGTCAGGGTGTGTAGATAGGACAACAGGTTGGGGTTGTCATGCGCCCCCTGGAGGGTGTGGAGTTGTTGCCCGGCTTTAAATTTCATTATCATCGTCTGCCAATTGGTGTGAACATCGCCGAGTGTCCGCAGCCAAGCAATGCCTAGAATGAGATCCAGCCCGCCAATATCCAAAACATGAGCGTCAAGGGTGCAATGATATGAGCCCAATTCCAACCAAAGGTGCTGACAAAAGCCTGTGGTAGAGAAATAGTGACCATCGCCGAGTTTGACGGGTCGTGTAACTGGACGGGGAGGCTGAGTAATGTAGCGAGGTTGGGGGAAATGAAATTGTGTGTGGCTCCACTGTTGATGAGGACCAATAAGGGAATGTCGCCGAGTTGGCCCTCCACCTTCACGGCCGAAAACAGGTCAGTGCACTGGTGGGGAGAAAGAGTAGTTGTTGTGTAGAAATCGAGCACTAAACATTCAGCAGCATCGGTTGGGGAATCTCCCTGGGGGTCCAAAGGCTCTGGAGGGGCGGGGATGTCATCTAACGAGTTGTGCTCATCATCACCCAAGTGGATCACCCGGATTTTAGAATCCTGACATTTGTGCATAAGGCTGAATGGCTTACCACATTTGAAACAAAGACCCCTCTTTCGTCGATCCTCCCATTCTTGAGGTGATAGATGTCGAACTCCTCTCCCAGCCGAGGAAAGGTGCTCGAGTGGTTCAGGGGCGGGAAGACCCTTCTCCATTGGTGTGCGACGGTCAGGACGTGGAGATTGCCAGGTGGGGGAGGAGAAGCTGGGTCGCTGAGGGGATGGTCCCCCAGACCCCTCCCGAGGAGACCAAGGGCGCCATGTAGAACCCCGGACCCAGTGCCCGACGCCACGCTTAACAGCGAGTTCAACGTGTCGAGCAAAACGCATAGCCTGCAGACGGGTTTCCGGGTTATGGATTCGAACTCAGTCGCGGATTTCATCCTGGAGGCCATGCAGGATGTAGCCCACGTATTGTTGCTCGGGTTGGCGAGGGATCAAAGAGATCAAGTACTCAAACTCCTCCACATAATCTTGCACTGAAGTGAGCTAGTGAAAGGAGGTTAATTCTTCGTACGGATTTTGTATTTCTAGGTTGCTAAAGCGATCCAAAAGTTCAACTTTCAGAATTGGCCAAGTCATTGAAGGGTGGATTTCTTGGACAATGGTATACCAGGGGATTGTCGTGCCAACCGGGGAACTTTGGCGTCATCTGGCGCGTGGTTGAGCTGGAAGAAAAGTTCCTCGCGGGCGATCCATGTTGGATTGGTGTTGCCTGATCTGGTTGGGCCGAATGCTTGTGGCCCGCAACTGTCGCGGGTCGGGCTCCGCGGTGAGCTCGTTGGGGGTTGCAGGGGGCAACGCGCCCCTGCTCCGGGGGTCCGGGGGCCGAAGGGCCCCAACCCAATTTTTTGGCACTGTAGCATCTCTGACTACTGTAGCGGAGCTGACCGACCGACACCGACAGGCACTGTAGCAGTGCGGACTTCGGAGTCAACTTCACTGTAGCACTTTTGACTTCCAGCTGGCAGCCACTGTAGCGCTTTTGACAAAGTCGGTCGTCGTTCATTGTAGCGACGCGGACTTACCTTTTCGGAACAGTGATCGTCTTCTTCATTTTATAACCCATTTTCGAGCTAGGGTTACCACTGAAAATCCTCTGTATTTTTTGTGCTCCTGATATCGTGAATTTTGCCTCTCCCGTGGACGTAGGGATTTTTCCCGAACCACGTAAATCGTTGTGTCCTTATTTGCTTTCTTTCTTTCGTTTTCTCGTTTCTGTCGTTGTATCTCCCGACGATTTCGCAACAATCCACCCCCGAGGATCCAGGCCATCAAATTATGGCAATTCGAGCAGAGTGGATGTTGGTGTAGAGTGCTGGAGCACCACGATGGGGTGGGCGGCAGTGGTCGACTCCCAAGGCAATTTTCCCGTAGTATCAGAAGGAACAACGTGGGAGGCGGATAGATTTGAAGATGAAGGCTAGCGGTCGTCGTCAAGAAATGGTGCTTTCGCCGGATGGTGAGTCATGGAAGTGATAAGGTAGCGGAGGTCCACCAATTCCGATGCCAGAGATTTTCGGAACTCAGCCTGCTCTGTGCGAGCCGCTGCCAATGTTGATTCCACGTTGGTGAGGGTGGTTTCCAGGATCCCCACGCGTTGGTCAAGGCTATTTTGATGAGCTTGTTGGCGTGTTTCCATGACAGGGGAGGTGGAGTGAAGGGTAGGTCGGACCAGCTGATAAATACTAAGCCCTAAGGATGCACTTCAATGTATTAAGGTGGTAAAGGAGGAGGGTACAGAGAGTTAACTGGACACTTACAGAAGCAAAATTTCCCCAGGTGAGCCAGAACCCAACCTGATCCAAGCCTCCTGGCCGAAGTACAGAGTATCCCCCACCCCTCTAACAACTACACTAGACTATATAAAGGTTATCCAGGGAATCTTTTACAGTTGGCTCACAAACTCAGTAGCTCCTAACAAACTGTTGGGACCACCACTACCCAAACAGAAAACTGGGACCATGGGCTGGGTTTCCCCAACCAACTGCCTGTAGGGTCCCTTAAGCCCCTCGCCTAACTGCCTGTGGGGACCCCTTGCCCCTCCTGGTGTAGACCCTCAAAGGGTCCGTATCTCTCCTTGTAACATTGGGTCAGGATGCCATAGGTTCATGCGCGTAAGGTAAAAGTTCAGCCCGAACCCGATAGACCCAACCAATGTACACTTCCAATATTTAAGTCATATAATGTGATTCAAAGAAACAAACATGTAAAACTGATTTCACCATAATGTTTGAATTTACAACCTTCGTTGCCACAAAAAAAAAGTTGTAGTGGCCTGGATTACTTTTATTATCACCAATTGCTATGCATGTGAGTCGAACAACATCGGTCAGGGCATATAACAATTCCTATTATAAAAAATCGAGACATGTTGGTCTCAAACATAACTATATAAAACAACTGATATAAGATAACACTATAATAATGGACTTTGTTAAACCCGGTTAATTGTATTTCTGAATTAAGGGTATTTTCGAGTCCCACATTGGATTATTCCAACTTGTAATTTTTTTCCTCTATATATAAAAGAATGTTTTCACCTCTCCATGTAGGGACTACACCATTCTACATGGTATCAAAGGGAGGTTACATCCGATAACCTTCCCCTGCTCCGCGGTTATCCTGGACCCCCGTCGACCGGCCCCGCCTGTGCGGAATCTCCGAACCCCCTCGTCGTAGCGCCCCCGTCGCTCCTCCCTCCTATTGCGCGCGACGGCCCTCTGCGGCCCCTCCCTCCTGCTTCGCATGACGGCCCCTGCCTGCGCGACTCCTACGCTGCGCACGGCTCATCAATGCAACACCCCCCAGGTGCGACAGCCCTTTGTGGCACCCCATTGTGCCCGCGACGGCCCTCCGCGGCCCCCTCCCTGAGCGGGACGGCCTCCCTTCCCGTCACCCCTCCTTGTGCCTCATCGGCTCCTCCCTGGTCGGCGACTCCCGTGCGAGGCCATCTCCAGCGGCCCCGCCTCCTATGCGACGGCGCCTTCACGCCTCAACCCCCCTTGCGCGACAATCTCCTGGACAGCGCCCCTCCTGAGAACCTCCTGCGACAACTCGCCTTCGCATCTGCATCGACAGATTGTCACCGATCTTCGGCGCTCGTCGGATGGATCTCCCTCGTCTGCGCCAGTCACGCGCCTCCGTCTTGAGCCCCTGAAGTCAACCCTCGCTAGGCCTAAACCACCGCCGACCAGTCCCGTCGGACCCTGCTGACCAGCCGCCGTCGCGCCACCAGATCCTGGCCAGCCATCGCCCACCCCTCCCAACAGCATCCCTGCGCAAGATCCTGCGAGTGCTGCTGCTTTTGGTTGGCACAATATTTTTTTGCGATTGGTGTTGCGCACGCCTTTATACTACTGACCCGGCTATTCTTGTCGTGGCATTTTTCGGCCATCCAAACCAGTCCCCTGCCGCCCAGGCTAGGTTCCTGTCTTCTTCCCAACATGGCACCATCCTCGCCACCATCCAGCATCTGTTAAAAACTGGCACTCTCAATGGAGGAGATTGCACTTGTAGAATCTCATCGGGCTGTTTTGCCACCTGTTTCTTCTTCAGCTTCCATTGCTCAGACCGATGGACCTACCACTTGTGTCTCTGATCGACAGACAGCTTGGATGTTTGATTCCGGTGTTTCACATCATCTCACAGGTGATTCAGGTTTGCTTACTATCTATCATCCGTATATCGGCGTCGCTGCAATTACTGTTGTCGATGGATCTACAATCCCTGTTGCGGGATTTGGCACATGCTCCTTGACTTCGACTATTCGTCTGGCTTCAGTGGTTCATGTTCCTCGCTGTCATTTTAATCTTCTCTCCATCACTAAACTCACAAACGACCTAAATTGTGTTGTCATTTTTACGTCTTTTGGTGTTATTTTTCAGGAGCGATCAGCAAATTGGGAACTTGGTAAAGGTTGTCTTAGTGATGAGGTGTACATGTTCAACACCCCACCATCCCTTGCTTGCCCATCCACCTCTGCTCATGCCCTTAACCTACATCTTCAACATGGTCATCCACCAACTTTCGTCTTACATAAGTTTTACTCCCAATTCAGTTCACACTTTTCCTTCCATTGTGAATCTTGTAAGTTTGTTAAACATCATCGGGAGACGTATGTTCCTCGATTGGAAACGCGTGCAGCGAATCCTTTCAAGATTCCGTTGTATGGGGTCCTTGCAGGGTTCCTAGTCAGTCAGAATACCGTTATTATGTGTCCATTGATGACTTCTCACAGATGACATGGTTATACCTCCTTCATAATCGTTCCGAGTTGTGTGATATTTACAAAACTTTTTACCATGAAATTCACACTCAATTCTCTGAGCCTATTAAATGTCTCCATTGGGACAATGGCTGAGAATATTTATCCACTTCCCTTCAGCAGTTTCTCAAGGATCACGGCATCCTTCATTAAACATCCTGCCCCGATACACCTCAGTAGAATGGAGTGACCGAACGTAAACATCATCGTATTTTGGAGGTTGTTTGTACCCTCTTATTTCACATGCAGGTGCCTCTTCATTTTGAGGGGGGTGTTATACTTACTACTACCTACCTTATAAATTGTCTTCCTTCTTATATCCTTCAGGAGGAGACACTTTTTCGGGATATGTTCTCCTCTCTCCCACCCCACCTACTTTCACTCCATGTGTTTGGGTGTCTTTGTTGTGTAAATCACACTCATCCCAACCTCTCAAAATTTTCTCTAAAATCCCTCTGTTGCATATTCCTCGGATATTCTCGCACTCAACGCGGATACCAACATTTCTCTCCAAATTTCTGGCGGTATATCATCACTGTTATGTCTCTTTTGTTGAGAGTTCTCTACTCTCTAATCTCTCTTCTCACCCAGACACCACTATCGATAATTGTCTTCCTCTCACCATTCACCCACCTCTGTCTCAAGTGTCTCACTCTGTTGATCACCATTTTGGCACCGTTTACTCTCGTCGACCATCAAATGTGTCCCCCGTCCAGACCGAGGACACCATCTCCCTAGCTTCGTTCGACGCTCCTAACCCGCCAACAGACGACTTGTCAATTGCATTGCAGAAAGGTACTCGCTCTTACCAGAATAACCCTCTTTACACAACTTCATACAGAGGTCTCTCTGCTTTGAAGACGATATTTGTTCCTCGCACGGTCGGTGAAGCCAAATCTCACCTTGGATGGCTTCAAGCAATGCGGAATGAATTGCAGGCTCTGAATAACAATCATACCTGAGACTCAGTCCCCCTTCTGGCAGGTAAACAGGTGGTCGGCAGCAAATGGATTTATACAGTACGCCTAAATGCAGATGGCACTCTTCATCACCTTAAAGCCAGATTTGTGGCAAAAGGCTTTGCCCAGACATATGGTGTTGATTATTTTGATACATTCTCTCCAATTGCGAAGATGACATTTGTCCGATTATCCATCTCTCTTGTCGCTGCTCATCATTGGCATCTTCATCAATTTGATATCAAGAATGTATTTCTACATTGTTTTCTTGAAAAAGAGGTATATTTGCAACAACCTCCTGGCTTCTTTGCCTCAGGAGTCGATTATCATGTTTGTCGGTTTCTTCACTCTCTTTATGGACTCAAGTAGTCTCCCCGTACATGGTTTAAAAGATTCTGTACAGTCATCATTACATTTGGCCTCTCTCTGAGTATGATGGACCACACTGTTTTCTACCGCACGACGTCTTCTGGTTGCATCCTACTAGTTGTCTATGTTGATGATATAATTATCACTGGGAGCAACTCACGTGAAATTTCACATCTAAAGGTTTATCTTCAACAACTGTTTCAAATCAAAGATTTAGGGCCTCTGACATACTTCCTTGGTATTGAAGTCTCTCATTCTCTGAACACCATCTTTCTTTCCCGACAAAAATATGCTTTGGATATCTTGCAAAATGTTGGTTTGTCTCGAGCAACTGCCGTTAACACTCCTCGTGAACCCAGGAAACGGTCTCTATATGATAGCATGGACCCATATTCTCACCCAGAGAGGTACCGTTGTCTTTTGGGCAAACTCAATTATCTCACCATGACTCGTCCAGATATTGTCTACGTTATCAGCAAGGTTAGCCAATTCATGGAACATCCGACAAAATCTCAGTGGGATGTTGTCCTTCGCATTGTCAAGTACATTAAGAAAGACTCAGCCCGTGGTCTTCGGTATTCACGTCACGATCATCTGAATATTGAGGTCTTTTGTGATGTTGACTATGCTGGTTGTTTAGCTACCCGGAAGTCTACTTCTAGGTTTGTCATTTTCCTGACAGGTAATTTAATCTCATGGCGAAATAAGAAACAAATTGTCACCTCTAAGTCCAGTATTGAATCGGAATACCATGTGATGGTCACGGTCACTACTGAAATTCTTTAACTTCGTTATCTTCTCCATGAGATAGGTTTCCCGCCACAGACATCTGCTCATATTTGGTGTGATAATCAAGCAGCCACGAAGATTGCTTCCAATTCAGTCTTCTATGAACGCAAAAAAGCATATAGAGGTGGACTGTCACTTTCTTCGTCATCACTTCGAGCATCATCATGTCAGTTTCAGCTACATTTCGACGGCTAGTCAGCTTACCGACATCTTCACCAAAGGCCTTCCAAGAGCTCGACTGAACTCTCTCTGTACCAAGCTGGGCATCCACAGCATCAGTGGCCCAGCTTGAGAGGGAGTATGTATGGTCTTGTTTGGTGTCTTCTTTCTTTTTTTGTGGGACTCTTTTTCCAAGCTATCATGTACTAGCTGGAGGGGGAGTGTTAAACCCGGTTAATTGTATTTTCAGGTTAAGGGTATTTTCGAGTCCCACATCGGATTATTCCAACTTGTAATTTTTTTCCTCTATCTGTAAAAGAATGTCTCCACATCTCTTTGAGGTAGGGACAACACCATTCTACATACTTCATTATAATGAATAACAACCTGAAGAATCCAGTAACAAAAGGACTTTCAAAGTGGTAGGGATACCAAACTTGTTCAATGATGTGTCTAATGTCAATTTGTAAAAAAAAACCAATGATGAAACCTCAACTTACGCGTGACAACTCCACATGTGTAAAAAATTTCATCGTATGCTTGAAGGAAACACCAGTTGCATTTTCATTTTGGGTAAAAGGTTTTTGGTTTTCATGGAGCACAAGAATGGTGTTCTTAGTGAACCAACAACTACAAGTCAAATATCATAATACAAGGATACCGTAAGTTTACACGTATGAACGTAGTGTGAGGCCACTCTAGAGGGTTTATGACCTTGGCTCTTAAACGTACATGAAGGGATAAGTGATACATGACCACAATAGTGTCTAAAAATATATGAGTATATGAAATTCAAAAGAACTTGTGTAGAGTGGACCTCCCTTATAACGTGAATTGCAAGTTCTAGGTGGTATCCACTTGTTTTTCTAATGAGCATTAATCCACTTGCTCAAATTGAACATGTTTTATTTATGCAAATTAATTTTAAGGAATTGAGATGATTGGTCTTCTAATAAAAAATATGTTTTCAAAATATTTTGAAATGTGCTTGACATTTTTGGAAAAAAATTAACAAATTTTCTAAAATTTTCAAAATATTTTTAAGTTTTAAAAATTTAGGGAATAAGCGTACAAAGGAAATGTGAGGATTCCATATTAAAATACATTTAGGAATTGTTACATCTGGAATGGATTAATTGCTGGATAAAGAAACAAAACAAAGGTGTGGTGTGATGTGAAATTTGGATTCAAGTGAATTTATAAATATCAGAGAACCACACGGTTTGATTGCGCAATTTGAACACCGGTTGTATGAATACACCTATAAAATTAACGATTAGACAGTAGATAACATGGCCTAGCTATGCAATATGGATTTCAATCATGTGAGTGAATTGATGAAATTCATGAATGGACGCTATCACAAGACCTAGCCATGTGATTCAATTTCAAGTCAAATGATTCAAGTCTGGATCATGTGATGCTTTTTTGAATCCTGATGACAGAAAATCACATAACCTAGTTGCATTTTTCATGTTTTGGTCATGTTTCACCTAAAATGATGTATTTTTCCGACAAACAAAAAAGCAAACAGTTTGGCCATGTGATTTGTATTTGAGCCATGTGATTTGATCAGATGTGTCCTTTCATACTTTCCCAAGGGTAATCACATCCATTCAAAAGGTTATCATACCCTTTTTCAAAGGAGCATCAAATTGTCTATAAATAGGTAACGAAAAAGCCATTTTTTTAGGAATCAAAAACTCAATCCATCGAGCTTACAAACTCCATTATTCTCTTCTGTAAACATTTCTTTCTTCAAATGTCATCGGCCTCCTAAATTTTATAAACCTTGTGCACAGTTTTAGGAGATTGACCATTTCTTTGTTTTCTCATTCCCTTAAGAGTTGTTTTGTGGTAAGTACTACCGACAAACAGCAAGTAGCTGCCAAGGAGAGTGATTGTCGTAACGCGCCTCTGTAGACCATTTATACTGTTGTCCAAGTCCATCAAACCCGCCATATTCGCCAACAAGATTCACCAAGCATCTTCCACCATTATATTATTCCAAAACTTAAGGTTTCGGGTGAAATGAAATTACAGGGGTATAAGTAATCTGAAGCATCAGTGCGGCATGCATTGATGGATTAGAAGATCCATGTAGCAAAGAAAGAGCTCGATCTCTAGATGACTTATGCTTCACTCACTACACAAGCTCGAACGTGAGAGCACCGTCAGAAGAAGCAAAACAAAATAAATGGAACCGTTGCTGAGGAGTCTGGAAATCCTGATTGTAATGGCAAAAGATGCTAAATATGTCCAGAACGTTGAAAGACATTGATTTAAGATCAGAATAGACACATAAATGAAAGAAAGAAGTATAAACGGAATTGAATTAATCATCAAACGGGGTGGAAAGTGACAACAGCCAGCAAGAACACCTGGAGGTTGAGGACGGTGGGTGATATGGAAGGCGCGGACCCTGTCACCCACGTGGCCGTTGTAGCGCACGAGCAGCGCTCCATTTTCGATCAATATTGAAGCTTCTGCGGTTTTATTGCGATCCGTTTGAATCCCGGAGCAAATTTGGACCCAGCGACACCAGACACGATTTAGACGGATAAGGGTGGGGAGCTATACATGTTAGTTTTCTTACAGCAATAAAAATCGCTTCCTATTTCATTCGGATCATGCCCCGTGTTAAGTAGGAAAATCAAGGTCATTGGATCATAAAAATTTTAAAAAACCCCATTGACAATCTTTTTGGACAAATCTAGTTTTGCCGAAATGATAGATATCATATCACATAAAAAATAAACGTTTTAATTGATTTTTAAAAACAAATTCATAAAACCAATCGTTGGGTTTACCGTAAATCAAATAACTAATTGTAAAACAATTAATAAATTAACAAAATCCTTAAAAACTTTAAAAAAATGTTTAAAAAAATTAATAAAGATCTAACTCAAGTTGTAAAATGTTTACAAATTTAATAAAATCATTGTAGCTAAAAAAATAAACTTTGTGATGACATTAAATTGTCACTTTCTAAAAACTTCAAAAAAAATAAAAACATATAGTTATATTACAATAAATAATATTTTCAAACTAGATTCATAAAAATAGGAAAAAAATACTTTATGAAAACATCAAATTTAAAATAATTTAAAATTTTAAGAAATTTTTTCCCCAAAAGAAATAAAAACAATTATTTTATTTTAGATAAGGGAATCTTCGGGAGTGGCCTTTTCGAACCCTCCACACTCATAAACTCTCATTCCCACGAAGAGGTCATCCAAAGAAGCCATAGCCGGGAAGGAGCCGTTGTCAGCCGAGATGGCAGAGCGTCCCACAGGGTAACAGTCCGATCAGCGATGGTTCAACACAGGAGTTTTTTTATACGCTTTCCGGAAGAAAAAAAATAACCGCATAAGTTTAAAAAAAATTAAAAATAAGCCTTAAAGGCAGCATCGCTGATGCCGCCTTTGCCCTTAAAACAGTAAATTTTTTTCTTCAATTTTAATTATTATTATTTATATATTTAAAATTTCAATGTTTTATTATTAGTTTGTTATGGTTATATATATATATATATATATATATATATATATATATATATATATATATATATATAATAAAACAAAATGTTTCAACATAATTTATCTTTTATTCAAGTACGTGACTTTGCTAACTTATAAAATATAAACTATAAGACCGATGTGAATGACATTTTAAATATTGATTAAACATATAACAAGTAGTCGAAAATAAAAAGAATTTTATTAAAAAATGTTGATGCAAAAATTATCTATAAACTTTCCAATCCACCTACTTGAAACTTAAAAATGTTTCAAGTACGTGCATTTGCTAGCCTATAAAATATATACTATAAGACCGATGTGAATTATATTTTAAACATTGATTAAACATATAACTAATAGTAAAAAATAAAAAGAATTTCTTAAAAAATGTTGATGAAAAATAATATATAAGCTTTCTAATACACCTACTTGAAACTTAAAAATGTTTCAAGTACGTGACTTTGCTAACTTATATAATATAAATTATAAGATCGATATGAATGAAATTTTAAACATTGATTAAACATATAACTGGTAGTCGAAAATAAAAGAATTTCTTAAAAAATGTTGATGAAAAATAATTTACAAGCTTTTTAATCCACCTACTTGAAACTTAAAAATGTTTCAAGTACGTGTCTTTGCTAGCCTATATAATATAAACTATAAGACCGATATGAATGAAATTTTAAACATTGATTAAACATATAATAAACAGTTGATTTTTTTATTTTTATTTATATGGGTCTTATAATTTATATTTTATAGGTTTTCAAAGTCAAGTAGGTGACTTAGGATTCTTCTCGACATTTATTCTTTTCGCTCTCACTTCTGAGTTAGTTTTCTTACATTCCTTTCATTGTCATTTATTTATTTTATTTATAAAACTTTTTATCTTCAACAACTTTTTAGATGTTTAGGCTATCTTTTAAATTTTATTTACATTGTTTTTATACTGTATATTTTATAATCTTTTAAAGTTATTTACTTGAAATTTAATAATTATTCCTATGACTTTGAAAGCTGTCAAATATAAATTGTGCCTAAAATATAAATGAAAACTAAAATACTCGATAAACATATAAGAAGGGCTAATAGTAATAATAGTATTTTCATTTCAGTAGACATAAAACATATAAATGAACATGTACAATCAATGCCTATGTCTATGGTGGGGAGATTCTGTCCCACATGGTGGTCTGGGAATAGGACGTCTGCGTCGAGTGTGCAGTGGAGTCTAATGACCTGGAGAGGGCTAATCCTCGGGCACTGGAAACGTCGACTGTTACATCCTCTATCTGTGTGTCAGTGGGAGGAGCTATCAACTGCATCTCGTACTGCCCTCCGGATCTTTCTCCCACTAGGGTGATAGAAGGACCTGTCATCATTGCAGTGGGGAACCAAACCTGCGATGGGGCTATACCCCAAGACTACGATGGAGTTGGATCCCAAGGCTGTGATGGATCTAGACCTCAAGATTGTGATGGATCTGGACCCCAAAGCTGCAATGGATCTGGACCCCAAAGCTGCAATGGATCTGGACCCTAAGATGAAGAGAACTACGAATATCCTGTCAAGAAAGACAGATCTCATGCCACCTGAGGCACATCCTGAATCAGCTGTTGCTGGACCACTAGAGGGTCGACCTCTGCCTGCGGAACAGGTGAGTCCTCACGTGCAGCACGACGTTGTCTATGTCGTCGTGGTCATGGCTCCTCAGCAGCTGGTCAAGAAAGATAGATCTCATGCCACCCGAGGCACATCCTGAATCAGTTGTTGCTGGACCACTAGAGGGTCGACCTCTGCCTGTGGAACAGGTGAGGCCTCACGTGCAGCACGACGTTGTCTATGTCGTCGTGGTCATGGCTCCTCAGCACCAGCAGCTGCTGCAGGATGTTCCTCTGGGGCAGGAACCTCCTCTCTTCGGGACGGACGCTCGAAGATGCTCTCGGAAAGTGCATGAAAAGATTCCCTCGTCTCCAGCACTGCAGCATGGACGATTGCCCGACTAAAACCTCCTCCTCCTCTTCATCACTCATGTGAACAAGCTAGTCTGTGTGACTACCCTGTAAAGAGATTCAAATTGAATTAGAAAATAGTTAAATAAACAAATTAATGGAAATTTATTGACTTACCATTCTCTCTATCTCTCTGTTGTGTCGGGTAAGATACAATATAGACTTCAGTCTATACCAAGGCTCATACTCAACCTGCTCTGAAAGAAAGAATCGATTTGTAGGTACACCCTGAATACGAAACTCTGCACGCATGTGCCAACAGTCGATAAAGAGGGCATGTACTCGGGGTCAGTCCTCATCGTGCCTCCCTGTGAGCTTCATCCCATGAAGCTCCTCTGTCTGTCTCGATGGCAATGAAATCGGCTGAGCACAGAAAAACTGGCGCATGACTCTGTCAGACTGTTGTCACTCAATAATATGGAAGTGAATGAAGGGCACTATAGTCATAGCATCCTCAAGCCCAATAATGCAGTATGTTGGCAATTGGTCCATAATACTCCAGTATGGAAGACATGAAATCTGAAATGACATTTGACTTTGTCAAAAAAACTCCTAACTAAAAACCAAAATTGATTTTATTATTAAATTTGTTAGGCAGTGATAGATTGTATATACATACCTGATCAGGTAAGAGATAGTCCAACTGGAGCTGATATATGCCCAAATGGTGTCTCGGAACTGCGTCGAAATTGTGTCGCTGACACCACCTGTAAAATACATCATCGATAGTGACAAATAATGAGAAATTAAAGTCAATAACTTCTAATAACATAAAAAACAAATAGAATTGGTTGATCATACCAGCATCCACGCAGAGCGTCATGCAACGCCTTTATCTCGATCGGCGGACCAACAAGCTTAGGGCGACATGCAAGGATGTGCTCCCATGCCCACATTTGAATAAGGATGACGCATCTCCCGAGACCTGTGCGGTCCTTGTGGGATAGCCTGCATAATACTTTGTACGTGTATGCCAAGCAGGTTGATCCCCAGTTGTACGTCCCGGCCCGATTAAAGTCCTATAGTAGGGGTAAATACATCATGTGAACGTGCATCCCCGAGTGATCAATACACATGGTCCCACCTACGAGCCATAATATATATGCACGAGCATAACGCATGACAGTCTGCTCATCATCATCATCGGGTAAATGTAGATTTTGCGCTTGCAACCAAGGCATAGATATGGATGCTCAATCTGTAGCCCTACAGTCGGACAAAATGTCAACGCCTAACAAGCGTTGAGCAAGGTCTGTCCAAGATGCACGTGTGGGTCCAATAACGGGTCTCCCTTGGATAGGAAAACCGAGAAGCACTGCCACATCCTGGAGGGTGATGGTCATCTCTCCCTCAGGCAGATGGAATGTGTGTGTCTCTAGTCTCCACCTCTCAACGAGGACATCAAGCAGGTGATAGTCTACAGATGTGAAATATGATATGGCAAGGCCGTAGAAGCCAACACGATGCAAGTATGGTCTAATGGCATGTGGAGGCTCCCTGTAATGAAAATGGTGCGCTCGACGCACCCTGATCGATCGATCTGCACCACCCTCTAACACGACCTGAGAAATATGGGTATACTGTTGAGTGAGTAGTATGGTGTCATCCATTTACATATAAACAAATGAAATGAGTCATAATTGTAAAATGTAAATATAATGTTATGGTCAACATAATATTATGACTTGTAGAATGCAAGATATGTCATGTTTATTCACATTGTTTTATGAAGTTATTTTTACCAAAAAAAAATATAATTCTCCAAGTCATTTGGTTTTGAATGAAATAAAGATAACAAGAGGAAAGAAGAGAAAAAAATAGATAATGGTAAAAAAACATTTAAAAATTTCCCCACATATGATGATTATGGAAGTAAAAATATTGATACATGCTTTAAGGGAATATATCTTAGAAGAATTCAAGGCACTAATGTAAAGAATATGTTATTGATGCTTTTGAAGTGGAATGATTGTTATTCTTGTGTATTTTGATTGAAGAAATATGTTGTGAAAGAATTTTATTAATGAAATTATCTCTGTAAGAATAATGTACTGTATAAGGTTTGTATTGTAATACCATTTCTTATCTATGTAGATCCTTTATAAACTAGTTGTTTATGTGTCTATGTTTCCAAAGTCACTAGACCAACATGATTATGGAATAGATCATTCTATTATTTAATGAACATTATTCTACTTAGAATTTATATATTTTTATGAAAATTAATTGTCATTATAGTTTTTATATGATGAAAGTTTAATTAACTATAGGATACTAGGATGTGCTAACATCTATGACAACCCTGAGAATAATTCCAAGTATAGGATAGCGTCATCTTATTTTGATAACAATTATGAATGACCTAGGATAAACACAAGGTTTCATTGAAGAAGGTTTCATGATTTAGATATCCAATGAATGATTTTCCATGATTATGCTCTCTCCCAATATGATTATTGTTTGTCACACTATTCTTTATTGTTTTATTCAATTAGTTGAACCCAAAGAAATCATTTTAATGTTGAATATGATAGATAATTCATTGATTCTCTCCCTGAGCAATGGAATGTTATAGGATATGGAATGAAAAATCTTGTTTCTATGCTAACACAACTTTTCAAGCTATGAATAACATTTTTCTTTGAATAAGAAAATGAAGGACCATAATTCTATTGGGTCTAGGTTTTTTGGATTTTTTGTAAGGTTTTAGGGTTTAGGTTTATGAATTTTGGGTTAGGGTTTAGGTTTATGAATTTTGGGTTAAGTGTTCTGCTTTTGGGTTTTGGGGTTTGGAAAACTGAGACAAAAAGAAGAGATAACAACATATAATTTACAATATGAGAATGTCACAATGAAAACGATACATCATTATGGTTGAGAGTGTGAACTTGACCTAACAATGTTAGGGAATTGTTTCTGGTTATGACCTTCTTTATGACATATGGTACATCTCAAAATTTGCCCTTGCTCTTGAGGTCAGACCATCTCATTATTCATTCTACTGGCCTTCAGTCTCCCACGAGGATGCAACCGATTGATGTCAGGTATCACTATCAGCTGGCCTTCAAACAATGGGAAATAAGGATACTCCCCAATAGGTGTCCATGGTGCAGTATAACAATTAGCAATGGTTTCCATCCGTTACACTGGATCAACATATGCTTCTCATGATATGTTCACAGAGGCACATGATGTGATGGCGTGTGTGCATGGAAACCGTAAGGCCTGAAAGTTTCCACATTGACATTGCCTCGTTTCCAGTAATACCACCATTTTCCACCACTGCGATTTGTGATGTGGTCTGAATGCTCTTGAACTTCTAATCGAGAGTCTTCTCATCGAAAAAGGTGGACATGATAACTAGAAACTTCTTCAATATTCTTTTTAATCTCTCATTGAAAGTGTCTTTTGTACCTTAGCCCATGTTGTATTCTGTTTGATGCTAGTTTTTGTTTATCAACAAAGTACTTCACGCATCGATATAATGTCTTCTGAACTAGGGTGATTATAGGTAGCTTTCGAATCCCTTTGAAGACACCATTGATGCACTCCACAATGTTTGTGATCATGTGTCTGTACCTCTTCCCCCCATCATATGTCAATTCCTATTTTTCTTTTGGAATCTGCATCATATAATCATAAACTTCTTGATTAGCCTAACCGATTTGTTCAAAACGTTCTTCAAACCATCGTTGATCCAACTCATATGCTACACAATAGATTATATTTTACATAATTTGATTTTATCATTATATTGAAATAGTAAAAAATAACAAATACAATGTGCACCAAGCCTCGTGATTGCCTTCTTCATCGGTTAATTGTGGAATTTTTTATGCACATTTCTAGCAATGTGTCTAATGCATAACCGATGATGTGCATTTGGGTATCTCCATGTATCAGGATCTGCAATGATTTCCTGATTAATTGCCCGATGGCGATCATATATCAAACAAACATCCTGAATGTTGGTGAAATGATTGATGATACATGCCAGAAACCAACTTCACGATTCATAGTTTTCTTTCTCTACAATGGCAAAGGCAAGTGGAAGAGGTGAACAGTTTCCATCTTGGGTTGCCACAATCAACAATACACCCTTGTATTTTCTGTATAGAAACATTCCATTAATCTGATTGAACTGTTTGATGAAATGAAATGCAGAGATATGAGGAAGGAATGCCCAAAACAACTGATGAAATTGAACACGAGATGGATCAAGTCGGTTATCATGAGGCACATGTTTGTTTGTATCAAGATGAAATACAACTTGGTTATGATGCCTTAGTATGGCTAGCAATTGTGGCAACACCTGATATGAGTCATCCCAATCACTATAGACCTTCACAATTGTCTTCTGTTTCGCCATCCATGCCTTATTATAGGAAATATTATAACCGAATGTCTGTTGTATCCTCTCTTGCACAAGGGCTATCAGAACATATTGACATGTCCTAATCATCTAAACAATAATAAATGAGACAAATTCTGCATCCAATGAGGTATGATCTTGTGTCAGGCTTGGCTGAACGCAAGTATGAGATGCCTCAATCCTCAAGATTCTCCAAACTCCAAATACAATGTCCGGAATCACCCTCAAGTGAAATCTACAATCATTCACATACTTCTCACACCATATGACATATTTACTATGAAATGATTCATGAACTATATAGCTGTAGTTCCTCTCAACGTGAAATCTATTTAGTGTGCTTTTTAATGCATATTTACTTAGAAAATTCCTTCCAACATATAAGGTTTTGTCCAACTCACTAAACCCATCTGGTACAACTCTGGGGAACTCAGTTGTCGGTGTGAGAACATTATTATCGAATTCAGGCACACGTGTCATTACTTCTGACCAAGATTCAAAGAGTGGTGGATGATTTATTGTAGGTTTAGGTTGATGTACAACTAATGTATTTCTCGAAACCTCCTCCCCAACTTCTGCTGGTCCCTCCTCATTATCATTATTGTCACTATCTGATCTATTATTATGAAACTCCTCATCAGAAGTCAGATTGACATGTATATTCAGGATATCATCTAGGTTGTCCTCTTCTACATCATTTGGAATAGGCTCAATTTCACGGGGTGAACTGTCTTCAACCACTCTTGTAAGTTTACATCTTCATACAACTAGACATTGTTGTTCTACAGTAGAAACATCAACATATAACTCTATCATAGTACCATCTGAACATTGAGAAAATAAATTAATTGCTTGGACCCACTACGCATCAACAACCAATGGACAAGCTAGATGCCACAGTATTGTCGGGAATTGAAAATGTTTATAGCTCATAGACTTGATCTCTTGATTGAGTCCCAGATTTAAGGAACCACGAATTCTCTCATGAAGGTCACTTATGGTTACACAATCAGTTGTACTAACCACTGTTATTGGTTGTGTACTATAAGAAGATCCTTTCTCAGTTTGAATAACCTCCCCATAGCAGTACACATAGACAAACATGGCTCTCTACGTCAAAATTTTTTATTTCATCAAAATTATGAGAGTGTAACAAATATTAAAAATGATGGTTGGCCATATAATATTTATTAGAATGTAATTTTAGGATGCCTTTTTATACCCTAAAATATGCTAGTAATGTTTCATTATATAAAATTTTATTAGAATATAAGTCACATAACGTTTTAGAAACCGAGGTAAAAAGATGAAGAAACATCAAATTAGTCTATTTATCATTAAGAAGATGAAAATTCTGATCATATAAAGTGAAATGAAGAATAAAGAACACATTAAATAACACATTAATTCTTTATAACATACAATAAATTCGTTGACATTTTCAATAGAATGTGGTTTGGATGAGATGATTCTCACTTCAGATGAGGTAAAATCTAACTTATTTTTTATTGACAGCTTAATAACAGCTTCAAAAGATATGTAGTTCACTTTTTAACTTTCAAAATCTTTTGACCTTCTAATGACATATCTTAGATGTCATCTTAGATTTCATTAGAAGGCCAAAAACTTTTGAAAGTTCAAAAGTTAAGTATATATCCTTTGAAGATGTTATTAAGCTACCAATTACAAATAAGCTGAATTTTACCTCATGTACAAAGTGAGACTCATCTCATCCAAACCTCATTCTATTGAAAAATTTCAATGAATTTATTGTATTTCATAAAGCATTCATGTGTTATTTAATGTGTCTGTTCTTCTTCATTTCACTTTATATGATCATAAGTATCATTAGCTAATCATTATATGGATTTATATTTTAATCCTATATTATTTATTAATTATTCTATAATTAATCATTACTAATAATAACTATTATTTCTAAATTATATAATCTTTATGATACTAACATTTTAAAACATTTTCTTCTCCATTTAATTTTATATAACCATAATTGTCATTTTATCAACTGATTTTCTTAGTACAATTTTTAACTAATCAATCATTCTTTCATCACTAGTTAATCATTATTAAGTTATTTTTAATTATTTATTCTTTAATCATTAATGTCACGACCCATCCCCTAGGGCTCGTGTCGTGACTACCCCAAACTCGCCTTCCATAGGCCAGGGGTTGGCGACTAGAACTGGAAAAGCATATCCCTAAAATGTGAAGGCATTGCCTCAAAACCTGTACACACGCAGACAGGGTACACTACGCACAAGAAAACACAACGGAAGAAGAACGGTACAACTAAAACTAAAAACCACCACTGCGTGTAAAAGTAAGTACTGAAAGTAAAGGGGCCGGAATACAAGCCCAACTGAAATGGAAGTACAAAAAAAAAAATGAAAAATAGCTCCTGAGGTTTTCCGCCAAGGATCCTACCTTAAGGGTAGGTACAACTCATCACCACGGCTCTCCACGTCAACCGATCACCTCCATGCACCATCTGTCAATCACCTCCGAGCACTGTCTATCCCTGACTCCTCAAGACTCAGTCAAGCTGTTCGTCGTCTGCACAAGACACAACAAGGTGAGGGTGAAGCCCGTGTAGGGGTGAGTATAATAATAATTAGTAGGGACCCCAAGACCCCTGAAGGTCTCTCATAATTCCATAAAGGAAAAACCACAAAGCATGATCTCAATCACAAAGCACAAAGAAAAAGATGGCTCACACCGGGTATAACTTAAGTAAAGAAATACATATGATTAGTCTTAAAGCTAGTTAATATTATTTTGTCAAGATTCTCTACTACTAACCCACACAGGATCGCTCGGTGCTGACCCACATAGGATCGCTCGGTTTTGACCCACACAAGATCACTAGGTGTTGACCCACACATGATCTCTCGGTGATGACTCACACATGATCACTCGTTGATGAACCACACAGGATTGCTCGGTGTTAACCCACATAGGATCACTCGGTGATGACCCACACAGGATAACTTAGTGTTGACCCACATAGGATCTCTCAGTGCTAACCCACACAGGATCGCTCGGTGCTGACCCAAACAGGATCTCTATTCATTTTTCACGTCACAACCAGCCACTAGATTCCCACACAAAGCACGCTTGATTTCAGGAGGATCTACTCCTCAATCCATCGATTGTATTTCAAATGGAATGAAGTCCCACAAAGAAGTAACCCAATAGACTTTCATGTCATAAGGGTTCCAACGCAACAAAAAGTGCTTCAACCAAACGCCCAGTTTGTAAGTTATAGGCATTTTAGTGCTAAGGGCCTAGTTGGATTCGGGTATGATCCAACCAGGAAAAACTCCAAATTTCTCTGAAACTCACGTGGATTATCATAAATGGATCGTCTCATCCTAAGGGTTCCAGTGCCGTAGATGGTTCGTCAAACGTACGTCTCGTTTAGAAGATATGCTCATTTAAGCGTAATTGAGCCGAAAGGGGTCCGGGTCCGGTCTGACCCGGTCCGACCGACCCGACCCAACCCGCTGGGCCCAACCCGAAGAGGATGGGTTCGACCCAATTTGGCTTGGGCCGTGGGTTCGTCCCGACCCACCCGGCTAGGCACGACCCACCGGGCCGCAGAACCGTCTGACCCGCTGGCCGGGTGCGGGGGTTCGCTCCCCTCCCGAATGGTCGAGCCATTCGGGTCTTCAAAGCAGCGACACTAGATGGTGATGCACCACCTGGCTGGTTCCACTGGACCGGTCACCTACGAAACCCACAGATCGTGAGTTCTCCCTCTGTCGCGGCTCGAAGCCGCGACCTTCCTCCGCGGTGCGCCGCCACAGTGCGTTGCCCTGCTCTGATGTGGCCGACAAAGGCCGACCGCCCCTTTGTTCACCGCGGTGCCTTCGGGCGCCGCCACCTTATCGCGGCTGGTGGTAGTCGGCTGCCGCTGCGCCGACAATGCTTCCACGGGCTACCGACGAAGCTCCGGTGGTCCGATTCCTTTCCTGTCTACGCCTACGGGCCTCCCGGGACGACGCCTACACCGCATGACCCGAAGTTTCGCCTTGACGCCATATTTCTCGGTCACCCAGGAAGAACACCACCAACCCAAGATCGACGGAGGGTCTGGGCCTTATTCGGCTTGACCTGCGCCCTCCGCGTTAGCATTATAACATGGGAAGGATTATTTAATCATAAAAACTCCCATAAAGAAACCCCACATTACCCCCCCCGCATTAAAGAACAAAATGCAGATCAACCCGTTGGACGGTTGATCCATGTTTTTCATAATATTCAAGAATGGGGAAAAAAGGGATGAATTAATCACAGAACCCCCTACCTTGAATATGTTGGTAGACGGTGCGGATGAGGAAGACAAGGCCGCATTCGAAGCATGTTCATTGGCATTCATCATTGTCCGGTTCGAATCCCTTAATGCGTTGAAACTTCGTTCTATGTTAGAGGAATTTGTCGCTGACACTTTGTCAGAGGTTACTCTCATTAGTGCACAAGAACCATGCTCAATATTTGTTTAAATAGATGTAAGGAACCAACCATGTTGCATAACATTAATGCAGTTCATTAATGAACCACATTTAGTGTTTCATTAAAACAACCAACGTCGAGGTTACGAAACCCAAGGTCCAAGTCATTTAATGATCTATTAACTCCGTGGTCCCGCCACTGCACTCAACGATTACAAAAAAAAGAGATAAAATAACTCATGGAGTTTTTTTTTTGTAAAGTCCAAAAATTAACTTTTTCATCTGACCCTTGCTGGTCAAAGGTAAGCTTTGACTAAGAAAATATCAGCAATGCGAATTCAACAGTGCCCTCCGATTTTTAATTCGAGCACCAGTTCAAAAGTTAGAAATCGTCGCCCTCACGTTTACTGAACGTACCTTAAAAAAGTTTAAAAATAAATAACATTCACCCTCGACCCATGCCGGTCAAGGTTAGGCTCCAAATAAGGGTAACATGCCCCCATGAACTCAACGGTACTCTCAAATTTTCAATCTAAGTTACCGTTTAGAAGTTAAGTATTTAACATTAAAATAATTGTTACTTAATTATTTTATTTACGACCAAAAACTAACTTCCATTATTGGCCTGAGTTGGCCAATGTTAGTATCTTCATAAAGAAAGAATACCTTCATGAGCTTAGCGGTGATCTCAGATTTTTAATCGGAGTCTCCGTTCATGAGTTATAAGCATTTGAAAAATAAAATAATTTTATTTAATAATTTTATTTACGATTATGCCATTTTCAGGTTTTCTCACTGGAGGCCTGTGCTGACTAAACTTAAGTCATGCCTAGGGTAAACCCACCATCCTAAACACAACGGTGCCTTCAGATTTTTGATTTGGGCACCTGTTTAAGAGTTATTCCACTTTTTCAGAAAAAATACCCACGTGTGCTATTTAAAGATTAACATTTTTCAATGGATCTTTTCGGGCACTCCAGGCATCTGAATCACGTTTCGTCAATTTTCACAATCTCGTAATAATCCCATATAATTTAAAAAAATATACAGAAATTATGGGTCTTTACATCTTCCCCACCTTAGGGCTTTACGTACCCGAAATCCACAATAAAGATAGGGAAACAAATGGGGGTACTGAGCACGTATCTGAGACTCTTGCTCCCATATGCTCTCCTGAAGGTTCCCATACTACCACCGAACTTACACCGGAGGAATTGACTGCCCATGAAGGACTCTCTCCTGTCGATCCTCTATCTCCACCAGGAACTCCGTAAAAGTCGCCCCATTGTCAAAGTCCAACTCACCCTAGTCGATAACGTGTGATGGATCATGCACACATCTCCTCAACTGTGAAACATGGAAAACATTATCCACCTGGTGCATCTATGGGGGAAGATCTAGGAAGTACGGTGCCTCGCCTACTTTGCTGAGAATATGGAAGGGTCAGATGAACCTCGTAGATAGCTTGCCGCCCTGGCTAAATCTCCGCAATCCTCATCGGGGCGAGACCCATAGGAAGACATGGTCTCCCTCCTCGAACTCCAAGGGCCTTCATCTCCTATCGGCATAAGACTTATGCTGGCTCTTAGTAGTCTTCATATTCTCCCGGATGATCTGCACCTTCTCAGTGGTAGCCCGTACCAACTCTTGACCCATAAGTGTTGACTCCCTTGGGTTTGTTCAACATAGAGGTGATCTGCATAGTTTTCTGTACAAGGCCTCAAATAGTGCCATGATTATGGTGGAGTGATAACTGTTTTTGTATGCGAAATCCACCAGTGGTAGGTGATCCTCCCAACTATGACCAAAATCTAGGACACAAGCATGGAGTATGTCCTCCAAGGTCTGTATGGCATGCTCTGTCTGACCATCAATTTGGGGCTAAAAAGTTGTGTTCAAGAATTATAGAACATGATGCTAAGCTTTCACTTGGTAAAAAATGAGGCATCGTGATACGAACTATGTCATCGCTTTCTTTGTCCCTGGCCACCAGTACTGACGCCGGAGGTCCTGGTACATATTTTCCACGCCCAGATGTACCGCCAAATAGGATGTGTCGAACTCCCTCAGAAACTCCTCTCGTAGCGTCACTGGTACCATGGTGCATCTTCTGAAAAGAATGGAATGCTCCCCACCTTTAGAAAATACTTCAGGAGCCTGTCTTGAGGATATCTGATCACATCAGGTCTCGCAATCCGTGTCCCCAAGTTGTGCCTCCCGAACTCACTAAAGGAGTGGGGGAGTGACAATAACAGACTGAAGCTAAGCTGCTCCATCACTACCCATGAAGGATATCTGCAATGCGACTAGATTCTCTGTCACCTCACTCAGCAACTGCAGACCATACCTCCTTCTGAGCGCATTTTCCACCACGTTCCCCTTTCCATGAGTATATACTATCTCGAAGTCATAGTCCTGGTGGAACTCCAACCATCGTTGTTGTCTCAACTGTTGAAAAGCCTACGTGCACCTTTCCATCTACGCTAAAGGCTACCCCTTTTAACTAATTGGTGTGCCATCGACCCTTTGGTAGTGGGTAATCATTCTCCATGACCACTTGGTTAAAGTGCCGGTAATCCACACACAACCTCAAACACTGGGTCTTACTAATCCCTTCCTCTAAAAGTCTCCCAACTATAATCTCATCTCCCGAAGCTCCATGGGAGCCATCCGATATGCAGTTGTAGATATCGGTGTCGCCGCTGGGTACAAGCCAATGCAGAAGTCCCTCTCTCTATAGGGAGGTAATCCTGGAAACATATTTAGAAAGGATTTTCCCGCACTCTGCCACTAATTTTGGGAAGTAAAAACTCAAAAATCCTGCTACCATGAGGGTAAGGCTGGCCAACTCAGGAGTGATCGGCTGCACCCTCCTATGCATGAGTTTATCCTGTACTGCCTGAGTTTCCTTTTTCGCTAACCAAGGAAAACCTCATTCCAATGTTGTAGATACACCACAACCTTTTTACCTAAAACATTCAATTTGAGCATGAACTGTGGATGACCAGCCCATACACAAACTAACATCATAAGGCCTTGATGCTACCACCAAGAGGTTCCAACCGAAACTCTCACCTCAAGGGTCAGATCACACCATTGGCATAAGTGTGATTATCGAGTCTCCTCTCATAGGTATCTCCAGACATAAGGGTCAAGTCAACAGTTTAACCAAAAACTCTAGGTCTTGAACAAGATTCGTGGCAAAAAGGAATGATTAGTACCAATGTCTATTAATTATGACATCTAGTAGTAGACATACACCATACCTCGAATCATTCATGGAGCCCTTAGGTCACACTCCTTGACCGCATGTAACTACTCCCTTCCCCTATCCTCCAGCTCCATGAGCCTGGTGGGGACCACATTAGGGTGGTGGTTGTAACATGTCGAAATGTATACCACCTCTTACTGCTCTCCTAGATCTCCTTCCACATCTGTTGCCCTGCAGATTCATCTATCCCTATCACTTCCTCTTCCAGAAACATTTTACACATCTAAGTCTCTGAGACTGACATCGGTTTCCTACTTTCCCATTGCTGACATTCATTGGCCGCATCTAATCAGCCAAAGAATCTTCAACCACAAAGGTTCTCTCTAGCACCCTAACATAAGTAGGAATTCATAGAGGAATAGTGCTGGCTTGGATGCCCCTAAACATGTATCGCTCAGAGCTTAGAGCCTTGAAGCACTGGTCGTATCATGTTCATCGAGTACCTAGAATGGTCGGTACACCTCGACGAATACTCAATTAACGACATGTCGTCCTGTCAGAACTATAGAATCTCTTGGGAATACAAACCCCTTAACTTTTCATGGAAAGAGACCCCATTCTCCGAGGAAGGTTCTCAAGATCTGTCCACGGAAAAATTCACCTCATCATAAGATAGGGGTAATCTAAACCCTACCATCTCCCTACTGATCCATGTAGAATGATCACTACCAGTACCACCATCTGATCTAATAGTGCCCTGGCTAGATGGAAACTCAGTCACCACATCAGGCGAGTCCTTAGCCGCCTATGAGTTGGGCTCACCTCGGAACCTAAGGGGTATCTGTCACTGAAACTTGTGTAAGGCACTGAGTCTATATGTGTCCCCTACCAGTAGAACCAATAGTAACTGATAAACAATGGGAAGTGGTATCGCTAGGACACCGCCCAAAGGTACTATCTTGAGCAACAATTCTTGTACTAAATCCTCATCACTATGCAGACCAACCTCATGGTCACACATTGGAATCTTGAATAGCTGTCTGCATGGAGGAATCTTGAAAGAGTATCAAGATGTACCATGGTCATTAAGTTATACATGGTGAGCTAACTCAAAATAGATCAAGATAAATTTTTTTTCAAAACACATGCAACTAGTGTTTTCATGCACCGAGTTGGAAAACATAATTCAGGGTCCTGGTGTATGGATGTGTCGGCCGTCGCACCAATAATGGACTCCCTGGACTAAAATTTGAACTCAAGACACTTAACACTATTGCCCCCATTGAAGACATATATTCTTAGTTCTTCTCGTAGAACCAACCGCCTCTGATACCACTTTGTCATGACTTGTCCTCTAGGGCCTATGCTGTGACTACCCCAAGCCCGCCTTCCATAGGCCATAGGTTGGTGACTAGCATTGGAAAAGCATATCCCTAAAATGGGAAGTCATTGCCTCAAAACCTATACACACACAGACAGGGCACACTGCTCACAAGAAAAACACAACGGAATAAGAATAGTACGACCACAACTAAAAACCACTACTATATGTAAAAGTAAGTACTAAAAGTAAAGATGCCAGAATACAATCCCAACTGAAATGGAAGTACAGTAAAAAGGAAAAACAGCTCATGAGTTCGTCCGCCAAGGATCCTACCTGTAGTGTAAGTAAAACTCATCATTGTGGCTCTCCATGTCAACCCGTCACCTCTGTGCACCATCTGTAAATCACCTCTGAGCACCATCTAGCCCTGACTCCTCAAGACTCATTCAAGCTATTTATCGTCTGCACAAGACACAACAAGGTGTAGGCGAAACCCATGCAGGGGTAAGTATAACAATACTCAGTAGGGACCTCAAGACCCCCGAAGGTCTCTCAGAATTTCACAAAGGAGAAACCACAAAATATGATCTCAATCACAAAGCACAATGCAAAAGATATCTCACACTAGGTATAACTTAAGTACAGAAGTATAGATGATTAGTCATAAAGTTAGTTCATCTTATTCTGTCAAGAGGCTCTGCTGCTGACCCACATAGGATCGCTCGGTGCTAACCCACATAGGATCGCTCGGTACTGACCCACGCATGATCTCTAAGTACTGACCCACACAGGATCGCTCGGTGTTGTCCCACATAGGATCGCTCGGTGCTGAACCACATAGAATCACTCCGTGCTGACCCACATAGGATCGCTCTATGCTGACCCACATAGGATCACTCAGTGGTGACCCACACAGGATCACTCAGTGCTGACATGCATAGGATTATTCAGTGCTGACCCACATAGGATCTCTATTCATTTTTCACATCACAGCCAACCACTGGATTCCCGTACAAAGCACGCTTGATTTCAGGAGGATCCGATCCTCAAGCCATCAGTCGTATTTCAACTAGCACAAAGTCCCACGAAGAAGTAACCTAATGAACCTCCATGTCATAAAGGTTCCAACGCAATAGACGGCATGTCAACCGGATGTCCGGTCTGTAGGTTATAAGCATTTTAGTGTCGAGGGCCCGATTGGATTCAGGTACGATCCAACCAAGACGAACTCCAACTTTCTCTGAAAATCATGTGAAGTATATTAAAAGGATTGTCTCGTCCTAAGGGTTCTAGTGCCATAGACGGTTCATCGAATGAACATCTGGTTTAGGAGATATTCCCATTTAAGCGTAATTGGGCTGAAAGGGGTCCGGGTTCGGTTCGACCGACCCGACCTGACCCGCTAGGTCCGACCTAATTTGAATGGTACTAGTCCGGCCCGATTCGGATGGGCCTGGTCCGACTCGATTCGGATGGGCCTGGTCCGTCCCGATTCAGATGGGCCTGGTCCGGCCCGATTCGGATGGGCCTGGTCCAGCCCGGCTTACCTAGTTGGGCGCAGCCCGCCGGGCCGTGGAATCGCACGACCCATTGGCCGGGCCCGCTGGACCAGTCGCCTGCGGAACCCACAAACTGTGGGTCCACCCTACGCCGCGGCTTGAAGCCACGACCTT
This sequence comes from Viscum album, assembly GCA_963277665.1. Taxonomy (NCBI): domain Eukaryota; kingdom Viridiplantae; phylum Streptophyta; class Magnoliopsida; order Santalales; family Viscaceae; genus Viscum; species Viscum album. The sequence continues at coordinate 418,316,981 of OY728139.1, read as the reverse complement.
TCTCTGTGACGCGCCGTCATAGTGCGCCACCCTTCTCCGATGAGGCCGGCAAAGGTCGGCCACCCCTTTGTCTGTCGCGGTGCCTTCAGGTGCCACCACCTTCTCATGGCCTACAGAAGCTGGTCGCCGCCTCCTCTAGTAGTCGGTGTCACCACGTCGATGATGCTTCCGTGGGCCACCGAAGAAGCTCTGGTGGTCCGATTCCTTTCCCGTCTGTGCCTATAGGCCTCCTGAGATGGTGCCTACACTGCACAACCTGAAGTTTTGCCTTGCCGCCATATTTATCGGTCGCCCATGAAGAACACGACCAACCCGAGATCAGCAGAGGGTTCAGACCTTGTTCGGCTCAGCCTGCGCCCTCCGCGTTAGCATTATAACAAGGGAAGGATTATTTAATCATAAAAACTCCCATAAAGAAACCCCACATTATCCCCCCCTCGCATTAAAGAACGAAATGAAGATCAATCTGTTCGACGATTGATCTATGTTTTTCAAAATATTCAAGAATGGGGAAAAATAGAGGAATTAAACACATAACCCCCACCTCGAATATGTTGGTAGACAGTGCAGATGAGGAAGATGGGACTGCATTCGAAGCGTGTTCATTGGCGTTCGTCGATGTCTGGCTCGAATCCTCTAAGGCATCGAATCTTCGTTCTACATTGGAGGAAGTCATCACTGACACTTCGTTAGAGGTTCCTCTCGTGAGTGCACAAGAACCATGCCCAAGCTTTGTTTAAATAGGTGTGAAGAACCAATCACGTTGCATAACATTAATCTGGTTCATTAATGAACCACATTTAGTGTTTCATTAAAACAACCAACGCCGAGGTTACACAACCCAAGGGTCAAGTCATTGAATGACCTATTAACTTCACAGTCCTACCACATCACTCAATGGTTACAAAAAAAGAGATAAAATAACTCATGGGGTTATTTTATTATTTTTTTATAAAGTCCAAAAATTAACTTTTTCGTCCAACCCTTTCTGATCGAAGTTAATATCCGGCTAATCAAATCTCAGCGTTGTGAATTCAACGGTGCCCTCAGTTTTTTAATCCGAGCACCGGTTCAAAAGATAGAAATTGCCGCCCACACATTTACTGAACGTACCTTAAAAAAAGTTCAAAAATAAATAACATTCACTATCGACCCACGTCGGTAATGGTTAGGCTCTGCCTAAGGGGAAAATGTCCCCATGAACTCAACGATACTCTCGGAATTTCAATCTGAGTTACCATTTAGAAGTTAAGGATTTAACAGTAAAATAATCGCCATTTAATTATTTTATTTACGACAAAAAATTAACTTCTATTGTTGGCCCGCACCAGCCAATGTTAGTATCTGACTAAGGAAAGAATACCCTCACGAGCTTAGTGGTGGTCTCAGATTTTTAATCCGAGTCTCCGTTTGTGAGTTATAAGCATTTGAAAAATAGGATAATTTTATTTAATTATTTTATTTACGGTTATTCCATTTTCGGGTTTTCTCACTAGAGTCCTGCGCCGACTAAACTTAAGTCGTGCCTAGGGTAAAACCTCTATCCTGAATGCACCGGTGCCCTTAGATTTCTAATTTGGGCACCCGTTTAAGAGTTATTCCACTTTTTCAGGAAAAATACTCACACGTGCTATTTAAAGCTTAACATTTTTCGACGGATCTTTCTGGACACTCCAAGCCTCAGAATCATGTGCTGTTAATTTTCACAGTCTCGTAATAATCCCATATAATTAAAAAAATAAAATGGAAATTTTGGGTCTTTACAATTAATCATATTATATTCATTAGTTAATTATAATTAACTAATCATTTATATTCATTTTTAATCCTAATTTATCATTAATTAATCTACAATTAATCATTATTAATAATAAGTATTATTTCTAAACTATATATAACTAATTAAACTACTTAATACATAACATGTTTAATTACTAATAATAATTTTCATTCATTAATTCTTCTATCCTTATTTCATTATATAACATCATAATTATCATTTTATCATTGATAAATATACTGATTTGATTTTTCTTTTCTTAGATATTTTAGTAGTTTATAAAGAAAATATAAATCATCTTAAACATATCCCCTAGGAGTGTCAAACCGGGAGTGAAGCAAGGCCCATTTTCGTATACCAGGATACCTCGGGTCAAGCCTGAAACTCCTTGTCAGAGTTTTCACTCCTAGGTACATCTGTGCCAAAGACACATCCACTTGTTTGTATCCATATAGGGATTTAATTGCTTAGATAACCACATAATATTTATGCTACCAAAATTTTACAATACTTAATCCTAAGTTAATATATACTTAATCTATACTTAATCTATACTTAATCATTACTAATAATAATAATTTTTCCAAACTATATATAACTAATTACACAACATAATAAACAAATTATTTAAAACAAACTAAACTACTTAAAAATGAAATATTTAAAACTAAAAAGAATTCAATTAAATAAAAACATGCCTCTAAATGATGCTTAGCAAAAAACCGCTTTCTTTTGGACCACCAACTCCACCACATGGAAAATGATTTTTTTAGAGAGGGAAGTAGTGGATTTAGGAGAGATGAGGGAAAAATCAAGTGAAGAGAATGGGGGGGGGGATGCCATTTTATAGGGAGATGAGGCAAAAGCGGCATTGATGATGTCGCCTTTCTCCTTACCTAGAGGTGAAAGGTGGCATCCCCCACTTCCTTTTCCATGTCATCGATCTGGGCCAAGGGTGGTGCGGAGGATGGAAGGCAGCATCACTGATGCCACCTTTGTGGTTTATTTTTAATTTTTTTTAACCTATTTCATTTTTTTTTCCAGAAAACGTAAAAATAAAACTCTTCAACACAACAATCCATCAGCTAGGTGGTCTGTGCCCTTCTACCCACCCAGTGAGACACCGGGTGACCCGACAAGGTGAGTGGAGCATGGGAGGTGGACATTTCTCCAAGATCGGGCTCCTAGTAATCGAACCTTGTACCTCACCGAACATCGTTGTTATGACCCTTGACCTTGCACCACTACACCACCGCTGAAGCGGCGAATAAAAACAACTATTATTCATGCTAAAACTCGTGTCTCCACATACATGTGTCAAACTCTCCATTCCCCTATTTCAATTCCATTTTCCCGTGAACCCTATATCCTCCCTCACTTTCTCCTCTTCTCCCCCGCTTCCCGCCTCTGTCTCCTGATCACCATTTCATTGTCCCATCCTCTTCTCGACATCCCTTCACTCTCTCAGTCTTCATTCCCCCGCTCCCTACTTCCTTCCCTACCCACATCGAGTATCTTTGTATGCCCTCTTCTCCCTAGCTTCTCATCTCTGTCTCGTTATCTCATCCTTTTCTCGACGTTTCTCCTCTCCCCAAATCCTCGTTCCCCTGCTCTCTACTTCCTGCCCTACCCACATTGAGTATCTCTATATCCCTCGCAGATATCCCCCTCCTCTAGAATATGGTGAATCATGTATGTCATTTCTGTAATATTTTTAGGGTTTTGCATCATCAGACTGACAACACTTCTCTCATACTCTCGGACAAAGACTTCTTCTCTGCAACATTTTCTTCTATACGTTGTTTCAATTTCTTCATGCAGACCACGTATATGGATTCATCAACGACAACATCAGCTACTCACTCATGAATTCGAATTCATCGAACTGATAATGCATTTACATACCTGACACTACTACAAAAGATGTCTTTAATAGCGCTAGAATTGACCTTTATCAATGCTAAAAAAGCGCCAACTACCGCAATGCGATTAAAAGGCTTAGGATTTTATTAGCGCTGATAAAAGATACAAATTATCAGCACATTTATTTAGCATTGAAAAAGGGGCTCTTTATCAATTCTAATAAATACACTGATAAAGGAGACCTTTATAAGCACTGCTAACTATGCTAATAAAGGTATCATTTATCAGTGCTTCTACAAGTGCTGATAAAGTGTCCCTTTATCAGCGCTTGTAGAAGCACCAATAAATGATTCCTTTATCAGTGCATTTAGTGGTGCTAATAAAGGGGAATATTGAAGTGTGATGTTACAACACACTACAACACCAGAAACAGGGCATGCAGTGTGTTGTAACAACAAATTGCAACAAAAGAAACAACACGAGAAATTAGAAAAATCATATACAAATAATTAATTTAAATGAAATAAATTTCCAACACAAATAAATGAAAAAAGACACTATTATAGAGAAAAAGAACACACCTATGTAAAAGAACAAGCCACTTATACTCAAGCAAAAGAAAGCACCTATATAAGAAAATGATTATTATATTAGTAATAATATAAAGAAATAAATTAAATATAAAGTATTAATTTTAAAATAAACTTTGAGTCATACCAAGAAAACTATGTATCAGATTGCGTTGCGGTTGGTTTTTTTATGTCACATGCCATTTATTGTTCATCTTCAAGCATTATCTTTGTAGCGTTGTAATTCCCGACCCCCGACTATTTGTAATATAAGATAAAAATGATAGGGAAATTAATTAAGTAATAGCAGATAGAATGATGAGAAAACAATCTAGGCTCGTTTTCTTGGTTTTAGTGATGTGATGCACATTTTAAACTAAAATGACACTTATATATTGAAAAGACATATTTGGAGTCATACTGGTCACACCGTGCATCAGATTGAGATGCAGCTAATTCCTACATGCCCCAAATGACTTATAGATCCTTGTCCTAACATATCAAAACAATTCGAACGCGTTTCCTTGGATTTGAGCATGCCACTTGTGTTTTTTTACTAAAATGTCATTTTAAACTGAAAACATGAATTTTGAGTCATATAGGTCGCATTGTGTGTGGGTTTGATGTGAAATTGATTCTTTATCATGAACCAGCCCGAGTTGATCCTGAACCGGTCTCCCGAGTCGATTCACAGCATGACCCGAAGGGAGTTCCTGATCCCCACAGGCTGATGACTAGTGTCAGGCACCAAAGTAAAATAGTTGGGAATGATTTTGGCCCGTAAAGAAAAGACAAAAGAATGAAAATAACTAAACAAATAGATAACACTAACAACAGAAATAAAATAAATTTGCACAGCCAAATGTACCTCCAAGTGACCTCGGGGGTCACCACCTGGCACATAACCACACTCACTAAAAGAGCGATCCAACACTAGAGAAACCTGAAGCTGAAAAGGTAAAGTAGGTGTGAGCACCGAAATGCTCAGTAGGAATTCCAAAGATAAATAACGAAATCCACGTATGTTCCTTTCCTGAAAACAATCCATTAAAACTAGTTTGAAAATATAAGTATACAAATAGGTTGTTCTCATATTGGTAGATAAATTCACCATTCCTTTTTAAACCAACACACACATGCCACCTTTCCATTTTCAAAAGTTGAGTTTACCATTTTAAAAACCAAAACCCCAAACAAGGACATACTGGCTTAAGCAAGAAACAAATAAATAGGGAAAACTAAAATTAAGCTGACAGATGTTGAAAACAAACTAGCAGTGTAATCAGAAAACCAAAAGAAAAGAGGTACAAACAAGCAGATGAATAAAGTAATCATGAGTGATCCTAAACATCCCTAGAAGACCCTTGGACGTACTCGGTTCGGAACCTCCTGTCTGAGTATGGTGAAGCCCCTAAGTCAATAACCAATGGCCGCCCTAAACTAACCAATCTAGTGGTATATCCCACCTGGCCTATCTATGATCCAGGGGGTACCAACCCATCTAATCGGGGTTGGTCAACAACCGTCACTCAATCCCCTAAAAGACATCCAGGAACCCATGGTAAAAGTAAACTATGTAAGTGGGAGGCCCTCGCACACATGACTCACCTTACCTACCACCACCACACTTGCCTACTCCAAACATGGGCATCACCTATCCGACAATCCATAAAGGAAAATCCTAGATTGGGGTTCCCACTATATACATATACATACATACATAACTCATCGAAAGTGCCAACCGAGTTTTCCTATCATATCAATATCAAAACCATTTTATAAAACACTTTGAGTTGCCAACCGGGCCGTCATGCCACATTGCTTCTAAAACATACCTCAAAAGGTTCAAAAATGCCAACCGGGCACACACCTTTGCCAAACCACATTCTTTTCCAAATTCAACACAAAACATCCTTTTTAATACATAATGCCAAACGAGCCCTTAATCTTTACACATGCCAAATACATTTACCAAGAACACTTCAAAAGTCATTTCCAAAACCAAGATCAAGCATCACTTTTATATTGACATTGCCAAATGGGCCTTTAAACCAACCTTCACCCACACACACCTCAAATGCCAAACAGGCCTTACCTTTTCCAACTACTCACCCAAGTATGTTTCAAGGCCAATCGGGCCAAACCTTAAAGAACACAATCAAAACCATTTTCAAAACACAAGAAACACCACTTCCCCCATTTTGGAAAACATAGCACCATTTTAGTGAAAATAGGAGAAAGGGGATAAGAGGTGTTCTTGAGGGAGACTAGCTCTAGCATGCCATCTTCATTTGATTTCACATCCATGTGTGCACCTAGTGCACCCATGGATGTTCCAACATCCAATGACACACTCTAATGTCAATGAAAACACTCAAAACCCATTTTCACAAAACCACTATTTGTTTTCAACCCAAATCTATCTATTTCACTCATTCATAAAATGCCACACAAGATCACAAACCAAGAGATCCCTTTTCAAAACAATTTTTAAACCACACTAAATGAAATCACTATGTTTCACATATAAATTCCAATATATGATCCAAATCAATTTAACAAAGCATTTAAAATGGGAAAAAACCTCACTCAACCATTCAATTTCACCCTAAAATTTCAATTGTCATTTTATCAAACACCTTTAGCACAAAAATACATGGGCATAAACCAAGATTCATCTTAAAACCTATTTTTAACAAAATCTAACAACTTCACAATATCACAACAAACTAAATAGAGGTACCATAAAGGTGCGTAGCAAGTTAATAAATTTATTAAAGACATCAAGCATCAAAGGAAATGCATTGGAAAGGAAGAACATAGAAACACCTACCTCAAAAGATGGTCAAGCGAGCACTTTCTAACTTAAGCAGCAACCCACTCACCCACACATACATCCACACACATATATATACACCCTTAACCCAATGCACATGTTCCCCACACCACAAGGGAACACACACATGGGAGATATATATATATTTATATATATTCATACCTAAGTGTATATGCTTTCACACCACCAAAACAGATTTCAACACCCTACAAATAAATTCTAGCACCCATAAACACCTTAACACTCTCAAATTAGGGGTGCGAAACAATTCACGGGTTCATAAACTTACCCCAAATCGACGACGACAAAGCGAATCGAACTGACCCCTCTCGCCTTCGGCGGAGATTGTCGGAACACATACCAATGGGCCCCGAGACATCCTTCGTACAACCCTAAACAACAAGAAAAATCAAAAATCGATATACCTTAAACCCTAGGGTTCAAAAAATCGAGAAACCCCACAAATTGGAAGAAAACGCACCGGCTGGAGGAGGTGGTCGCACGTCGGAAGGCTGGCCGAAAGAGGAGGGCGCTCTGAGATGCTAGCTGGAGGGAGGAGGACGCTCCAGGAAGCTGGCCGGAGGGAGGGTAGCATGCCGAGAGGCTGACCGGAGGCAAGGTCACGCGCTGGGAGGCTGGCCGGAGGGAGGAGGGTGCGCCAGAGTAAGGGGTCGTCAGGAAAGGGTGGTGCAAGGGGGTGAGGGTGCTGGAGGTCGCGCAACACCACTACATGAAAAATGGCTTTTTGCGACGGGAATAAATCCCATTGAAAATAGTCCGTCGAAGAGGTTATTTGCAATGAGGGCATCGACCCATCACAAAAATTTAGGCACGGTTTTCCATGGTTTGCGCGCCGAACCGCGGGAAGGGTATTTGCGGTGGGGAGGCACCCCCCGTCGCAAATACCTGGAGGTGGTAAATACTATTTGCGACGGGGAAATTCCTCGTCGCAAATAGTTCGTCTGTGGGACACTATTTGTGACGGGTCCCATCGCAAATACCTGGCGGCGGTAAACACTATTTGCGACGGGATGTTTCCCCGTCGCAAAATAGTGTGTCGGCAAGCCACTATTTGCGATGGGACCCGTCATAAATACCCTTTTAACCGCCGATAGTAATTAATGCGGCCGAAGGTATTTGCGACGGAATACCCGTCGCAACTAATCTAACCTATATATACCCCCATCCGTTTTTTCATTCTTCCCCTCAATTCATACTCTCTCTCTCTCTAAACTCTAATTTTAGAGTGAAATTTTTTTTGAGTTAGTTTTTTTTACGAAGAAGTTGTGAAGCCGTCTACACCTATAAGAGATCAAGTTTAAAGGTATTTATGTTTTATTTAATTTAGTATTTATTTCATTTTTTATATTAATTTTAATTATTGTTGATTAGTTGTAATTAAATTAGTTTTAGATTGTTTTGTCATTAGTATTTATTTGTAATAATAAATTGAAATTATTAGTACTAATTCATAGTAATTAGTAGTAATTAATAATTATTAACAACAATTAGTAATATATATAAATAATTAGCGGTAATTAGTAATTAGTAGCTGTAATTTTCAGTAATTAATAGTAATTAACGCTAATTAGTAATAATTAAGGGTAAATAGTAATAATTAGCAGCAAATAGTAATAATTAGAAAAAAATAGTAATAATTTGGAAAAATAGTAATAAATACTAATAATTAGTAATAAATATTTACAATTAGTAATAAATAATAATAAATAGTAGTAAATAGTAATAAATAGTACTAATTAGTAATAATTAGCAATAAATAGTAATAAATAGTAATAAATAGTAATAAATAGTAATAAATAGTAATAATTAGTAATAATTTGCAATAATTAGTAATAATTTGTAATAATTAGTAATAATTTGTAATAATTAATAATAAATAGTAATAAATATTAATAAATATTAATAAATAGTAATAAATAGTAATAAATAACAATAATTAGTAATAAATAATAATAATTAGTAATAATTAGTAATAATTAGTAATAAATAGTAATAAATAGTAATAAATAGTAATAAATAGTAATAAATAGTACTAAATATCAATAAATAGGAATAATTAGCAATAAATAAGAATAATTAGCAATAATTAGGAATAATTAGCAATAATTAGTAATAATTAACAATAATTAACAATAATTAGCAACAATTAACAACAATTAGCAACAATTAGCAACTAGAAATAATTAACAACTATTAGCAACAATTAGTAACAATTAGCAATAATTAGCAATAATTAGGAATAATTAGAAATAATTAGAAACAATTAGAAATAATTAGGAATAATTAGGAATAATTAGAAATAATTAGGAATAATTAGCAATAATTAGCAATAATTAGAAATAATTAGGAATAATTAGAAATAATTAGGAATAATTAGGAATATTTAGGAATATTTAGCAATAATTAACAATAATTAGGAATAATTAGAAATAATTAGAAATAATTAGAAATAATTAGAAATAATTAGCAATAAATAGAAATAAATAGCAATAAATAGCAATAAATAGAAATAAATAGGAATAAATAGCAATAGATAGCAATAAATAGAAATAGATAGTAATAAATAGCAATAAATAGCAATAAATTGGAATAAATAGAAATAAATAGCAATAAATAGCAATAAATAGCAATATATAGCAATAATTAGCAATAAATAGGAATAAATAGGAATAATTAGCAATAAATAGGAACGATTAGGAATAATTATAAATAATTATGAATAAATAGGAAGAAATGGGAATAAAATCAATTGTAATAAATTGTAATAACTTAGTAAAAATTCCAGTGGATTGGCGGCACTCCTTTTTCTCGATGACTCTTCTCCTTTCAACTCTCACCGACTCAAAAAATTATAAAAATATTCTTTTACGTATGCATATCCAATATTGTATGCACGAGTTTGGATATGCATTTGTAGGACCACATTTTTCATAATTTTTTAGGCGGTGATAGTTGCAAAAAGATGAATCATCAACAAAAAGGGGGCTCTTTTGTCCGACAACTCATTTACTTGCATCTTTCTCACACTGAAATCACAATGAAGAATCTACTCAGAGGTTCGCTTATACATTCTTGTATACAAAAGAATAGATATGCATACCTCTGAGCAGATTCTTCATTGTGATTTCAGTGTGAGAAAGTTGCAAGTAAATGAGAGGCCAGATAAAAGAGTAGTCGTCAATCCACTGAAAATTGTGTCACCTGTAATTAATGGTAATTATTAAGAAGTAGTTGTAATTATTTATCTTATTTTTTTGGATACTGTTTTTCTAATTTCAAATTATTCAAAAACAGTAATGATTTTATATTTTGTAGAAAAATATAGAACAAGGAAGTCGACAATAGTCATTATTAGATGATCGCTCTTAGATAAATCAGTGTAGAAATCAAAATAGTTCTGGTTTAAATCCTATATATATTAAGGGTGTTGAAGCTTTCTTATCATTTGCATCATCAAAAACAGAATTTGTTTCAGAAGGAACAATTAAGTGTCTTTGTAAAAAATGTGCTCTGAGAACGTTTGACACATTTGACAAAGTTGGGGGACATCTCTTGCATTTTGGTTTTCAACCAGATTATGTTTTTTGGTATCAACACAGTGAACACAATTCTAGAGAAGATACTAATAATTTGATTTCGGATCCATCACAGTTTCAAAATTTAGTACATAATGTTGCAGGTCCATCTGTTCAACAAACTGAAACTCAGAATGATATTGATTCAACTCCTGAGTTGGTACCATCTGAATTTTATGAGTTGTTGAGGTCTGTTGAGGATGAATTATATCCTAGTTGCAAGATAAGAAAATTAGAAGCAGTTGAAAAATTTATGGCTATTAAATCAGATAATGCAATGTCAAACAACTATTTTTGATTAGATATTTTCTTTGGTTAAAACACTATTACCTAAAGGAAATGTATTGCCTACAAATTACTATGAGAGCAAGAGGCTGGTTTTTAATCTAGGCCTTAGTTATGAGAAGATTCATGCATGTGAAAATGATTGCATCTTATATTCTGATGAAAATGAGTCATTGGATAGTTGTCCCACATGTGGACAATAGAGGTATAAAGAAGCTAAATTGGGGAAGTCTGGATCGATTCCTGTAAAACAGTTGAAATATTTCTCACTTACACCTAGGTTGCAGTGTTTATTTATGTCTCAAAACACAACGTCAATGATGTCATGGCATAAAGCCAAGATTTCAACTGGTAAAATCTTAAATCATCCATATGATGGTGATTTATGGAAACATTTTGACCGAGTGCATCCGTATTTTACTTTAGAAGCCCGTAACATGTGATTGGGACTTTCTACTGATGGTTTCTACCCATTTGGTTCTTATGGTAGTCAATATTCATGTTGGATTGTCTTTATAACTTCATAAAATTTACCTCCATGGATTTTGATGAAGAAGCCTTATATCCTTTTGACCTTATTAATCCTAGGACATCTGAAAAAGAATATTGATGTTTATTTGAAACCATTGATTAATGAGTTAAATTCATTATGGAGTAATGGTGTTAGTACATATGATGTTTTTGCGAAACAAAATTTCATATTAAAAGCTACATTGATGTGGAAAATTAGTGACTTCCTGACATATGTCATGTTATTTGGATGGAGTAAACATGGTCTGAAATCATGTCCTTACTGTATGAAAGACAACAAAGCATTTATTATTGTTAATGGAAAAAACCTTGCTATTTTGACTATCATCACATATTTCTTCCAATCAATCATCCTTTTCGAAGGAACAAATCTCATTTCATAAAAGGAAAAATTGAAAGGGATGAACCTCCAAAAATGATCTTAGGTACAGAGTTAAAATCATTTGTATTTTCATTACCTCATATTACATTTGTACTAACAATATACCAACATAAAATTCATGGCTTTAGGAAAGAACACAATTGGATAAAACAGAGCATTTTTTGGGATCTGCCATATTAGTCTGATTTGTTGGTCCGCCACATGTTGGATTTCATTCATATTGATAAGAACTGTTTTGACAATTTATTTCATACATTTTTGGATACACCAGGTAAGACCAAAGATAATGTAAAGGCATGATTAGATCTTGCTCAAATTTGCAGGTGAATGGAACTTGAACTGTTTCAAAATGTCAGATCACAGTGGTTAATGAATCCAAAAGAAGCTTATACACTATCCAAAGAGAGTCACTTATTATTTTGTCAGTTTATTGAATATTTGAGACTTCCAGATAGCTATGTTTCTAATTTGGGTAGATATGTTAAGAATGATCATATTATCGGATTAAAAAGTCATGATTGTCATGTTATAATGGAAAGACTTATGCCGATTGGATTTAGAGGTTTTTTGAATTCTATGATTTTGGATTCAATAACAATCATATCATATTTTTTTTGAGACATTTGTGCGGCTACAAAAGACTACGATGCACTAAGTAAACTGGAAGAATATGTTGTTGTAATTATATATAAACTGGAAAAAATCTCCCCGCCAACTTTCTTTGACTCAATGGAACATTTGATATTACATTTTCCAAATGAAACTAAATTTGGAGGTTTGGTACAATTTCTATGGATGTACCCATTTGAGAGATGCATGCAGAAATTGAAGAAAAAAGTATATAACAAATCATCAGTTGAAGGATCAATTACTGAAACTTATTTTCAAGAGGAAATTTCTTTTTTTCCTACTCTCATTATTTTGAATCTGAATATCCCTCAAAACATAACTGCATGGGATGAAACTAGAAGAATATTGATGATGAAATGGACAATAAATTATCAATTTTTAATCATCTAGATATTGGATTTGGTGGAGTTCATGAACGGTGACTTTCAGATGATGAACATCACAGAGCTCATACATATGTTCTTCTCAACTGTGAAGAAATGAAATTATTTATACTATGAGTTATTCTATCACTTATTCTATAATTTATGTTATAGTAAGTAAACTTATTTTATTTATAGGTTATATGATAATCATATCATGAAACAACTTCCACAAATTACAGCAGCTTCTCTTGAAGAGCACCGACAAAAAAAAATCTCAATGGTTTCAAAAACTGCTAACATAATTTATTGATGGTTTAACATATCAATTAATTTTATTATTTATTATATTGATAATTGTTTTAAAAAAATTCAGGTGTCTCAACATGCTGATAAAATTGATAAGAGATTGTGTATATTGAGTAACCCACCATCCAAAATGGTTAAATATTATAATTCATATGTGGTGAATGGTTTTTGATTTCATACATGTGAATATGAGGAATCAAAAAAAAAACAATGAACAATGGAGTTTGCTTGAGAGGATTATATCATAGAGAAACTGAAGTTTAATTTTACAACATGCTGGATGAAATTATTGAACTGTGTTATCTAGGACAAAATTACATAATGATGTTTAAATATTGGTGGTTGGATACTGAGAGAGTCTTGTGTGTTCATCTAACTCATGGAATTGTTGATATTAAATATAAAAGTCTTCTTATAGTAAATGAACCATTTTTACTGGCTCAAAAGGTACATCAAATTTATTATGAAAAGTACTGTGCTACTTCAAGAGACCTGAGTGATTGGTGGAGCATAATAAAAATGAAATCTCAAGAAAATCAGTTAACTCAAACTAAATGTGGTTCCGCTAAAGTGAAAGGAATTGAAATTTTTCAAGAGACTACTCAAAATTGGTCTTTTTCACAAAGAGACATGTATATAAATGATGACACCCCACAATTAAGGTTCGATGGTGACAATGATGTTAATGGTGTTAAAAATGAATTTGAAATTACAAGAGATGATGAAATTGAAACTCATATAGATATTGATGATGCCGAGGAGGAATATGAAGACATTGACATCGTCATATATGAATATTATGATGAAGGTGAACATTGACACAGGTAAATGTTGGTTATAATCATAACTAATATATATCTATATATAATAGTTATTTTTAACTGTTTGCTAACAACAACCACTCTGTGTTTTAGATAGGCCCTGATCTACTTTGTGAGTTACAGAAGGCTGATCTACCTTTGGATGAAGAGGATTTGGGATCATTTGACCCTCAGCCTACTGGTGGCTCAAGGGGTATGTGGAGGGGGTGCGTTCATGCACGACTGATGATTCCTGACCCTATCCCCAAGTGACATCCACGTTTTGGCTTTGATCCATGCACATGGAGGTATGGTAACCTATGTATTTTAGTTATCTTTCATTAATTTATTTATATACTAATTGTTTGATTATTTATTCTTTTTTCACAGTTTTGTGTATGTAACTATTGGATAGGGGAGTGCTATCTTGCACAATTGTTTTTCTCAGCCATGGATCACATGAGAACAGATTCTTGTTGATGTGCAACTCAACATGTTCAATCATTGGTTGGTACATTAATAAATAATATTTATTTTGAAATTTATTTCATTAATAACTTGATATTATAAATTATTTTTTTGGGTTTATGGTATCCAATCGATGATAGCATGCGTGACGCTATCCACACGACATGGGAGGTGTCTATGCGTGACTGTTTCCGTTAGTTTTTTTCACAATTTGAGAAGGATAGCCATAAATAAACCAGGAGTGAAAATATTTGATGAGTTGTGTAGAGCCCACTGACTAGAGTACGTTTAATCTCATGTTTGGGATGGATTATGTTCACACTGGTTAGGCGGTGGATTTCATAGGAGATCTTCATTGCGCTAGCAGAACCGGGGGAGACAGGAGGTGACACATCGAGCTGGTAGTCGTACATTCAGTACACATAGAGAGCATCTGGTAAGTATCTGTTTTAAATATTTTATATAACTTTAAATATAAATAGTTTATTTTATATTCATATAGGCATTCGAGCAGTTTGATATTATAGATTACAATGTTTATCAGAGGATGTACAATGATCCAGCCACTTGAGAGATTAGAGGTGATCGCCAGCATCAGATTGTGGTCAGTATTATTTATTTTTCAGTTTGAAAATTAACTGCATATAATATTTTTACTATTTTAATTTCAAATTGGAATTGAAGGAGTCATATAAGGCCATGACCACTCAGACACAGGCTGAGATTCAGGCTGAGACGGTTGATCAGACTAGTGCCCAACATTTCGATGAGGCGACATGGATGCAGGCGACCCAATATGCCTTTGAGAAGGGCCGAGTAGTTGGCATCGACTCTTATTTGACTCCTGTGACTTATTATGGTATTAATGTGATGTCGACGTCCAGCTCGAGAGGAGCTCATGGAGAGACATCATCTTCTAGCTCACAATATCAGGAGCATCTGTGAGCTCAGAGTGAGCTTATAGAGAGTTTTCAGAATCAGTAGGAAGAGATGTGTCAGCAGTAGCAATAGTATGAGGAGGATATGCATCGATGGTAGCAACAACAGTAGCAACAACACAAGGAGGAGATGTGTCGATGACAACAACAGGAACACGAGCAAATAGAGTACATGTGCTATCTGACTCGTAGTTTAGGGATAGAGTTTCCTTCACCATCTCCTCCACCTCCTCCACCTCCTCCAGAAGACTACCCCCCATGATTTTTTATTATGTTAACAACATTTAAATTTAAGATTTGTTGTAATATGAACTATTTACAATTTCTGTCTTTTATATTGGTGCTAATATTGCATAATTTTTTTTTTATTTTTTTAATATTTTAATATTTTAATATTTTAATATTTATTATTAGTATTATATTTTTAATGTTTGTTTATTTTAATAATAATAATAATAATATTTTATGATTTTTAATATTTTTTTGTGAATATTGACAATTTTAATATTTTTTAATATTTTTATTATTTTAATAACATTAATACTATTTTTTCATTAATCATAATTTTATTATATATATATATATTATTTTATTCAGTATTTACAATGGGACCTATTACGACGGGACACCATCACGAATAATTTATATATATTTTTTAAAAAAAATATTTGTGATGGGAAAAAGGGCTCGTCGCAAATACTTTTTGCGACGGGCCCATTGCAAAAGGTTTAGATATATAACATATATAAACAGAGAACTATTTGAGACGGGACAAAAGGCCCATCAAAAATAATTTTTTTTGCGATGAGCCTATCACAACACTTATATATATATAATGTATATAATTAGAGATCTATTTACGACGAGCCCGTCACAAAAAATACTATTTGTGACGTTGTTTTCTGCAACGAGCTATTTGCGACGGGACCCCCTCACAAAAGCTTATTTATGACGGGATCCCGTAGCAAATATCCCGTTGCAAATACCTCAAATTCCAGTAGTGCGCATAGGGAGGGGGGGGGGGTCGGGTCACACCACACTAAGGATTGGGGGGGGGGTAGAGTGTTTAGGGTTTGATTTTTTTCTTTGCTTTTTATTAAAACCCCATTAAAACAAATTGATAATGATAATAATAGTCTTAATAATAATAATAATAATATTATTATTATTAATAACATTCATTTAATTTCATTTTAAATAATAATAATA
Source organism: Viscum album (assembly GCA_963277665.1). Classification (NCBI taxonomy): domain Eukaryota; kingdom Viridiplantae; phylum Streptophyta; class Magnoliopsida; order Santalales; family Viscaceae; genus Viscum; species Viscum album. The sequence goes on along the minus strand of OY728139.1, from coordinate 418,300,423 downwards.
ACTATTTAATAATATTATTATTAATAACAATTTTAATAAAAATAATAATAATATTATTATCTACAAAATAATAATAATATTATGGTTTAAACATTTTCCATGTTTTACTTTCATAAAATTTTATTTATTTTAAGTATTGGGCAACCGCACGGTCATCTGGGATGACCGTGTTAGAGTTGGTGTGCTAGAACCAACTATTTGTACTTTGATTACATGGATATTTAATGTATTTAAATATTAAACATCTTATTATATATTTTTCATTATTATGCATGACTATAATGTAATAATGTTCTAGAGTATTTGCTGCATTGATAAGGTCATGACAGTTTTCCACTATGATGAGAACCTTGAAATGTTATAACAATATTATTAAATATAGTTATGCGGTTGGATGCCATACTATGACGGGACACATAGTATATAGACCGTCAGGTGTAGATACTTGTAAGCAAATGAGACTTTCTCTCATGAAGTTTTCACTTAGTAATCTATAAGATGAGAGATTATGAGAACAGACCCACCAATAGAAATTCTACATGTTTTGGTGTCATCGGATATTCTTATCTGCGAGCACGTGTAATAGTCCTTAAACTTTAATATTATCATTAATATGTGTCATGACTCGTGCACTTTGATTTACTGACGAAAACTGTTACACCATATGTTGGCAGGAAGTAGGGTACATTGGGTGTGTCACGAGTGGAATGTTATCAAAGGATAATTCGAGGAAGGATTTGTCCCTTCCATTTATGGAAGTTGATATCTCGGCCCTTTGATTGAAATAAAACCATCATGTAAAATTCCATGACCATGGTGTAACAACGAGTTTATTTCAGGTAGTCAAAGAACGACGTATCAAGCACAAAGGTTGATGACACTATCATGAAACCTTCTTGGTGAGATATTGAGATAAAGAGATTATATTATACAATGAGAGTTTGTATATAGTGTCATTGTTGTGACTTTAAGTTCTTTCTCTTGGGTTCCTTGACCCGTTGCTAGACAGTACTCTTGGACTTTAGGCTAGCCCGCCTAATGTCAATGAGAAAGAATCCTAGAGGGTCACACACTAAGTGTTTTTGGTGGTCTCAACTAAATTCTATTTGAATTTAATTAATGAAATAAATATTATTCTCAAGACTGTTGAATAATTTTATTCAAGTTAAAATGACCGCATAAATTAAATAAATATTTATTCACCAGATTTTGAGTAAAATATATTTATTTATTTTATTGAACATTTAATAAATATTTATTTACTAGTTTGTAAATAAAATATTTATTTAAGAAAATAATTTATTTATTTATTTATTCGGGTGTTCAATAAATGGAAGTGGAGTTCGAGTAGACCAAAGCTGGTCTAGTAGTAAAATAATTATCTGCAAGATGGTAAATAATTATTTAATCAGTTGGAAAAAGTTAAATTAATAATAACGCTGCTATTATTTTGTGACGCATAATTTTATTTAGAATTCAATTTTATGCAATTTGGCGGACCATAAATAATGATGCGGTATTATTATTAAGAGTATGAGTTTTCTCTAAGGTTATGAATGTATTTAATTGCTGTTACACAATTAAATATTGTAACCGAAGCCCCATGTCGATAAATATACAAGTACGTCTATTGTGCCTTGACCGAAGTGAACGCCCGATGAATTGAGAATTGTTGAGCCAAACTATTTATCTCTCAAATCCTCTTCCCACCCCTCTCAATAATGAGATACATTCTTCAATACTGAAGAACAACAGATCAAGAACGACCGACACAAAACACTCACTTTTCCATGCTAGCACCTGAAGAATGAGTGATGTCGATCGAAGGCCATCAAAACATGTGTGGATCACCGCTAGAGATATTCTAGTTTGGATCCTCACAAGATCAATGAGACAATCTGTAAGGGTCATTCTGGATGATCGACATCACCAACGAAGAAAGTATTGAAGATCCATGTATTCTTTTCTTTATGAAATTAATTAAATTAATTATAAACATGATGTGCAAGATCCTCTCTAAAAGTTTCGGGCCTCTTCCTTATTTATCTAAATATTTGATTCTATTTCATGGAGACTGGTGTTCATCGTCGTATTGATCCCAGAATAATAATTGATCATGATAAAAATTAAAGTTGGGCATCGACCCAACCACACTTCCACTACACCCGAAACCTTCAAGTGGTATCAAAATGAGGTTCATGATTATTTATAATTATTTAATTATCTTTGATGATTTATGCTTTAAAAATTTAGCTTTTCAATTCAAGGTTTAATCATTCTTGTAATCTGAAATTTTGAGATATGTTTGTTTTTTAGTTTCTCACAGATTTTAGAGAAACGAATAATTTTTGGATTAAAATTAAAATGAGGAACTCATCAGGAGGTACTGACGATTATTCTCAGGTGACACAAAAGTACACGCAATGTGTTTAAACCTACACGTCATGTTATCTACCATACACCTCATGTAATCCCGACTACATTTCACATAGTCGTGTTCAGTACATGAGGAGTAATTCAGAAATTACTCAAGCCATGTTCATTTATTACACACAGTGTAATTACTTTTACACCGTGTGTTGACCGGGATAGATAGACACACGTTTATCAGATTACATGTCATGTGGCCCAATGTATATGGTGTGTAGTCCCTTCAGGTCAGTGGCAAAGCCGTGTATCCCATACATGGATTGAGTTGACCGGTAACCATGTAATGCGGAGGCAACACGATGTATATCCCACTGTACACACCGTGTACTCTGAAGTTTCCAAAGTACACCTCACATGCCGAGTCCTTAGGCATGTACTTCAGGAAAGATGGTGAAGGTAGTACATGCCGTGTAGTCAGAACTACATGCCGTTTACTTTACCAAATTACACAAAGTTAAAAATATAATGTTTGTGTAATGTTCATAACTACTTATCATGTATAAATAATACTATAGGTTGTTACTCTATGAATTTGTTGGTCAGAGTAGATCACTCAAGAGGGGGGGGGGTGAATTGAGTATCTATAAAAATTTACGTTTAAAAAATATTACTAGAAGGTTTCACCAATAAATTTAAATACATCCCAGTTAATCAAAGTAATACGGTTATGAAAGTTTGACTGCTTAAATAACTTCTTAGAAGATTGATTAATTCTCAGTAATGTTAATAGTAGTTATTAATATTACTTTTGAATCTATTCTAATAAGGAAAAAAATTACAACTTCTTTCCAAGATTAACTATCAAAGTGAATTTAGTGAATTCTAAATTAAATAGTAAAATAGAGAAAACTAAATTTAAACAGCACAACAGATATAAAACAAGTGGTTCAGTCTCAAGACGAGACCTAATCCAATCAACTTGGTGATCACCTGCCACCAAGAAGTTTATATAAATAAACTTGATCCACACCCTGGATCGGGGTTAACAATAGTACACATGACTGTCCAGGTCACACGACCTTTTCCAAAGTTCTACATGGGTATAAACTACCAAGCCACACAGGGACCTCTTCCACACTTATCCGTGTGTATACATAAGTGTAAAAAGATGTTTGGGAAAGGATATCTTGTATCCTTCAGTTTAATAAAGGATAAAAAGTTTGTTGTTATACAGATACACACACTACTCGAAAGCTAATAAAATGATACACAACCGAGAAGAAATGATGAGATAAGTTTAGAAGTGCTATGAGTGGTTGTTTATGCAGATCTGGACTTCTATAATGAATCAGATGCATAAATCAAGTCTTCTTATGAAAAACAGAGTATCGTAAGTCAGCTAGATTGGCAGGTGTTCTTTGTGGTGAAGATGTTGTCCACTCTGGGATTCGAGTATGCTTTGTGTGTTCTTCAGCAGCGTCGAGTTGTATGTGACAATTCTCTCTTCAAAAATTCTTTAAGTGTTTTCTTCATTGTCATGCTAACATAATTGATTCACATTATTCCACTTTCATGTACATATTGTTTCTGGTCCGCACTACTCTTTTATCTTGGAGCGCATGTGTTGGAGTAGACAGGTTGCATGTATTATGAACCTTGTACCTCGTACTGTCATGTGACATGTCTATAAAAAAACATTAATTATGTTAGTGCATTTAAAATCTTCAAATAAGATCATTATAGATTAAATTGAAAAATGACAAAACAGATTAGGAAATAGTGTCACAGTTTGTCTGTAAACGGTGTCTCTATGAACCGGTGTCTCCTTGAAATGATGTCTGGATTGGTCACGGTGTCTAGATGGTTACAGTGTCTGGTTCAAGGTGTCTGGTTCACGGTGTCTGGTTCATGGTGTCTGGTTCATGGTGTCTGGTTCACAGTGTTTGGGTCACGGTGTCTAGTTCACAGTGTTTGGTTCACAGTGTCTGGTTCATGGTGTCTGGGTCACAGTGTCTGGTTCATAGTGTCTGGTTCACAGTGTTTGGGTCCTTTTCCAGAAAAACATAATTGGTGGAAGAATCATGGTGTCTCAGACTTAGCCAAATATCTATATTCAGACTTAAGCAGTAATATTCATAAAATATATTATACTTAATCATTTATCAAATAAATCATTATAAAGTAAATTAAAGAGAGTGTACAGTAATCAAACTGAATGTATAGCACTTAAGATCTTTGGATAGCTTTACTAAACAACTTTACATTTGATGGGAGATAGATTAAATGGGATTGACATGGTTTATAGACCGAATAGGATTTGTGATCATTAAAACATGATTAATACACGAGGAGTACAAAAATCTCCCCCTTTTGATGATCACAAATCATGTGTATTTAGAGTGTATATTTGTTCAAACTACATATTTCTAATGTGCATATAACATATATATATTTCTTCCCCTTTTGGGATTATCAAAAAGAGTGAATAGGAAAAGAGAAGAAAAGTTCACAATGCATTAGAGAAAAAGAGTTTCAGTACAAACAATAGACATCAAAACAAATGCAACAATATTCCTATCAAAAGAGAGTAGTCACTATTCTTCATCACTGGTTGGTCTTCTCTTTGCCCTTAACAGCAGAATCAAAAGAAGAAGCCATAGGAGTAGAGGTTGAGGTAGAAGAAGGGAGTGAGCTGGTTGACAGATAAGGTAAAGGAAGATCTTCAAAGACAGAAGGGCCCAATGTAGGTGCAATAGAAGACTGGGGAAACTGTTGATCAAGGATTACATGCCTGATCTAACTCAGGTCCTGATTAACAGACATAGAAGTGGAGGCTAGGGTAGAGGTAAAGGTAGGAAAACCAGATCTCATAGGGGCAACTTCAAGAGCAACTATGGAAGTACTATGTACATGAAGATAAGGCCTCAGAAGCTTGATAAAATCAGCAATGATCTCCCCACTATACTGCATGGATTTTTCAAAGTCATCCTTGTTCTCCATAAAATTTTCCAATAGACGAGTGAACTCTGTGAGCTTTTGAACTTGAGTCTTGAAGGCTTGAGTAACAGGAGGAATCCTCAGATTTTCCACAAGGTACTTGAAATGATTGGTCATATCAGTCTTAGAGAAGATTCAGTTGAAATAGAAGTCCAATTTCTTGGAAATTTCTTGCTGAGCATCATTAGAAATCTTAGAATGGATTTGCACCAAATCAAGAACTCTGTCACTGTTCTTGATAACTTTATATAGAGATTATTTATTAAAACCACAGAGCACAGCCTGAAGTTCCTCTTTGGCCACTGTTCAAAACAGATCACTGTCTAAGGAAGGTTGAGAAGATTTACTAGAGGCATTAGAAGCAGTGACAACTGAGGTAAGTGATTTCAGTTGATTGAGCACTTTCTGAAGGAACCCCTTATACTCATCAGTTATCTTGTTAAGACCAACAACAAGCTCACACATCTCTTTCACTATTTTTTTGTTTCTTTCAGTTAACTTTTCATCTAATGAAGCTAAATGAGGTTGAATTAGAGAGTTAATATCCTATGGGGTTTGAGGAACAATAGTCTTAATAGGATGAGAAGCAAGCTCTGATCTTGAATTCATCACTTTCTACATTTCTTCAACCATACCTCTTAGCCTCTATACTTCATCACTAAGAAGTTTGTTCTCACTCTGACTTCCTGAATCTCATGAAGCATTTTGGGTTGAATCTTCCAAATGAATTTTTACATTAACAATGAAGCATCTCTCTCACTTATATTTGTTACAGGAGATGGTTGGGTATTTAGGAGTTTTTCAACCCCATCCAAAGAGTTTCTCTAAATTCTTTCAGGTCATCTTTATTCACCAAGGTTGGAGGTTCTAGTGAAGGCTCAGAGATAGAAGTTGAGACAAGCTCAGGTTCTTTGGAAGAGATAGCTTTAGAAGAAGATTCCATTTTAAACTAAAAAACAGTAGAAAGGTCAAGACCTTTGACTGAGACTTCCTATGATTCATTCACATCGAAATAACTATGGAATTTATACCATGTGTCTACTAAGCTTGGATCAATCAGATTTGGCACTACAATAGATTCCAGATTGGGGGGCTGCTTCCCCTCAATAGGTGCATCCTTCTTAGGACTCAAAGACTTAGGACCTTGATTTATTTCCACGAATTCATCCCTTATTTCCTCAATCATTTCCTTTAGAGCCAATTGAAAGGCTTGCTTCATACTCTCTTCAGAAGAAAGAATGAATTCAAGAATAGCTTGTTCCTCTGGGAGTTCCTCAAGGGCAGCTTCTTGCATAACAGGAAGATATTATCCTCTATGCTCTTATATAACATTCTTTTCTGTTTCAACAACAATAGATTATTCGTCCACATTGGGTTGATCTTCCAAATAAGCAACATCTTTAGGAACAAGTATTTCCTTCTTAATTACTACTTGAGAAGTAGGAGTACTGTTTTCCTCATCAAGAACAGTTTCTCTGGGAGGTACAATAGCCTCTTCTTCTTCTTCATAATACTCAACAACTTCATCTGGTTCCAAACCAGGATCAGAAATACCTTTTGGTCTTGAAGTATGTTCCACTAGATTGAACTTTTCATAGATCCTATCATTGTCTTCCACCCATTCATTTTTCTAAGGATTCCAATTTATTTTCATCCTCTTTATAATAACTTTTGAAAGATAGAATTTATAATCCTTGATAATTTCTTCATTTGGTCCAACCAATGCTTTAGCATGTAGCATGGCTAAGAAAAGCTGAGAATAGAATATGTAGGTTGACTTGGATGTGGTCTTGATCAATTCACACATATGGTGTATGACATACTTACAAAGATTGATCTTATGTCCATTTTTCATGAGATGAATAAAAAATATATCCTGATATTTAAGTATAGAGAAATCACCTTTTATGGGGATAATCAAGTTATGAATAAACTTAAACAGAAGTCTAGATTCTTCATCCAGTTCAGTAGTGATGGCTATCCTCTTGTTTCCATTTCCAGTTAAAATTTTCAAGGCATATTCCAAAACAAATAATTCAATTGGAGGTGGAGGACCTCTCTAGTAATCTTTACAAATACCTTAATGAGGTATCCTAAGGAATGTATCCCATAACCTCAAAGAAAATGTGCACCTCTAGCCATTTATCCAACTTCTTACAACATATCCACTTTTTGAATCAAACAAAAATTGTACATACTGATAAAATTGTGCAACTAGCTTTGGGTAGATAGGTCTATCTTCCTTTGCAAAGTAATCTAACAAACCTTTCTCTTTCAATACTTACAAAACCAGAGACTTACTCTACAGAAGCCACTTAGGGCATATCTATTTATTAGGTACTACTATCCGGTTCACCAGATTTGGATTCAGAGGACCCTCAGGTGCTAACTTAGGTGCAATCTTCTTATTCTTTGAACTGAATTTCTCAGGAGTCAACAATGAAGGATGTTTCATCCTGGGCATTCACCAAAGGTTCGAGAGAGATAAGGGTTGAAGAGTTGAAGAAGGGATATAGTTTGAGAGAATAGAAGGGAAATCGAGTAAATAATGAGTGAAAATTATTTTATTTTATCATTTAGGAATACCAATCATCGCAAAAACAAAAGTACGGGAAAGAAAAAAGGTAAAATAAGTAATTACCACGATATGAGTTATAATTTATAAATAAAATAACAAAGCATTCTTATGGTGAGACAGTAACTGAATATCATGGTGAGACAGTGACAGGCATTCATGGTGAGACAGTAACAAGTGTTTACGGTGAGACCGTAAACATGAAACAGTAAGTCTTAAGACAATAAAATATGAAATAGTAAGATATGAAATAGTAAGATATTTAGTTAAGGTTTATCATACCTAATTCATGTATGATGTAGTCTATTCTTTCAGAATTTAATGGTTTGGTGAATATATCAGCAAGATGATATTTAGTTCTAATGAATTCCAAAGTGATATCACCCTTTTGATAATGATCTCTCAAAAAGTGATGTCTTACATCAATATGCTTTGTCCTAGAGTGTGAAACATGATTTTTTGAGATATTAACAGCACTTGTGTTGTCACAATTTATAGGTACATTCCTGAATTGATATCCATAATCTAGTAATGTGTGTTTCATGCACAAAATTTGTGCACATCAACTACTAACAACTATATATTCAGCTTCTATAGTAGATAATGCAACCAATTTTTTTTCTTACTACACTATGATACTAGTGACTTGCCTAAAAAGTGTCATGTTCTAGATGTGATTTTTTAATCTAACTTACAGCCACTGAAGTCAGCATCAAAATAACTAACTAGTTCGAATGATTGTCCTCGAGGATAGAACAGTCCTAGATTGGGTGTATGCTTGAGGTATTTAAAAATTCTCTTTACAACATTTAAATGAGACTCCTTAGGATTTTCTTGAAATCAAGCACACATACACACACTAAACATAATGTCTGGTTAACTAGCAGTTAAGTAGAGTAAAATTCCAATCATTCCTCTATAAGTGGTTTGATCAACAGATTTTGCATCTTCATCAAGATCCAACTTACAAGTGGTACTCATTGGAGTGTCACTACCTTTAGTGCTATCCAATACAAAACGTTTTAGAATATCTCTAGTTTATTTTCTTTGATTTAAAATAATACCATCATTATTTTGAAAGATTTGAAATCCAAGAAAGAATTTTAGTTCACCCATTAAACTCATTTCAAATTCGTTTTGCATCATTTTAGAAAAATCAATACATAAAGAATTTCTTGAAGATCCAAAGATAATGTCATCTACATAAATTTTAACTACTAAAACATCAATCTAAATTCGTTTTATAGAAAGGGTAGGATCAACTATTCCTTTTGTAAAACCTTTAGAAATAAGAAAAGTACTCAGCCTATCATACCAAGCTCTTGGAGCTTGTTTTAAACCATATAAAGCTTTTGATAATTTAAAAATATGATTTGGAAAATAAGGATTTGTAAAACCAGGAGGTTGCTTAACAAAGACATCCTCAGCTATATACCCATTTAGGAATGCACTCTTAAAATCCATTTGATATAGGTTGAAATTCAGCTGTGCAACATAAGCAAGCAGAATTATGATGGCTTAAAGTCTAGCTACTGGTGAAAAGGTCTCTTTATAGTCAATTCCTTCTTCTTGACTATAGACTTGTGCAACTAATCTACCCTTGTTTCTAACTATGTTACCAGCCTCATCTACCTTATTTCTAAACACCCATTTAGTGCCTATGTTGAATGTGTCCTTGGGTATTTCAACAAGTGTCCAAACTTGGTTCCTTTCAAACTAATTAAGTTCTTATTTCATAGCCATCACCCAAAATTCATCATTGATAGCATCATTAATGTTTTTAGGTTCAAGTTGTGGCAAGAAGACTTGATGTTTAACCTGATTTCTAAGATAAGCTCTAGTTTGAGTTCCTTTGTCTAAGTCTCCTATAACAACATCTAAGGGATGGATCTTAAGAGTTCTAACAGCTCTAGAAAAGGAAGGACTAGTTATTTTAGGTTCATCAACAGGTTCAGATTCATTATAACTTAAGTCTAAGGAATTTCTAGAACTGGAAGTTTTCACAGATTCCTTCACAGGATGGTTTGAGGATTTTGAATTAATGTCTAGATTTGATACATCATCCTCCAGGTTCTCTAGAATGGTTTTAGGCTCATGTGGATCTATTTCATCAAATTTGACATGAACAGATTCTTCCATACATTTAGTTTTTTATTGAACACTCTATAGGCTTTACTGGAAATTGAATATCCTAAAAATATTCCTTCATCACTCTTGGATGCAAATTTGTCAAGATTGTCCTTAGTATTAAGGATATATAATTTGCAACCAAAAAGTTTGAAGTAGCTAACTTTGGGTTTTTTATTATTCCATAACTCATAAGGAGTCCTTTTAAGAATAGGTCTAGTCAATACTCTATTGATTATGCAGCATGCTATATTTATAGATTCATCCCAAAAATAAATAGGTAGTCCATATTCACTAAGAATTATTCTAGAAATCTCTTGTAGGGTTCTATTTATTCTTTATACAACTCCATTCCATTGAGGTGTTCTAGGGGCAGAGAAATTGTGACTATAACCATTTTGTGAGAAAACAGATTAAAACTCTTGATTTTCAAACTCACGGCCATGATCATTTCTCAAGGATTTAATTTTAAGTCCACTAAGATTTTCTACAGACTTGTCATATTTGGTAAATTAAGAGCAGGCTTCACTTTTGTGAGCCAGAAAGAAGGTCCAAGTATATCTAGAGAAGTCATCTACGAGAACATAAACATAGTGATTCCCATTTAAACTAGAAACTCTAGATGGTCCAAACAAATCCATGTGAACCAATTCGAGAGGTTAATAAGTTGACACTTCTTTCTTTGGTTTAAAGAAAATTTTGTGTTGTTTTCCCCTTTGATAGGAATTACACACTTTATTATTTGGAAACTCAAGTTTGGGTAGGTCTTTGACTAAGCCTCTTCTAGTTAGCTTTCTAATGGAGTGAATATTACAGTGTCCTAGTATCCTATTCCAAATCCAAGACTCTTTATGAAATACACTTAAACATGAAGTATTTTGAGAAACTAAACAATCTAAGTTAACAGAATAAATATTTTCATTTCTTGATGTAGAAAACACCAATTCTTCTTTAGAATTAAAAACACTAAAAGCATCATTTTCAAATCTAACATGAAATCCATCATCACATAATTGTGAAATACTAAGCATATTATATTTCAATCCATCAACAAATAGTACTTTAGAAATCAAAACTGAGTTAGAGTTACCGATTTGGCCAAGGCCAATGATTTTTCCTTTGGCATTGTCACCAAATGTGACATGTCCTCCATCAATTTTTATTATATTCTTGAAGCATGAGTAGTATCCTATCATGTGTCTTGAACACCCACTGTCCAATTAACATAAACTTTTACAGGAACTCTTTAAGCAGCTTTCCTACAAAATGATCAAGCAAAAACAGATTTTGGTACCCATACTTGTTTGGTTCCAGTAACATTAGTGATAAGTGCTTTAGGAACCCATATCTGCCTCATAGGTTTCCTATAAGCATTATGTAAAGTATTTGAAAAATAAACTCTATTAGGTCCAGAAAAACTTGAAATATTATAAAGTGTATCATAACCTGAACTAGTTGATTTGTTTCTAGAACTGGGAGTAAAGGTGTATGTCCTAGATTTAGAAACAAAGTTTGTTATACCAAAATTTCTTTTTCCAGGTTTATAACTAATGCCAGTATTGTATTTAGGGGAAATTTGTTTACCTAGAATTTGAGTAAGAGTATTTTTCCCATTGGTAAACTTTTCTAAGTCATTCTTCAATTGCTCATTAGACATTTTTAATTTATTGTTATCCTTTAGCAGTTGAGAATTTTTCTCTTTTTCAGTTGTGAGTTCAGATTTAACAATCACAGTTTGAGCATGTCATTTATTTAAAGATTTATATTTATCTTTTAGTTCATTGAATGTTTCTTCAAGAATATTATAGTATTCAAATATTTATTCATTATACATATTTTCAGATTCAATCTCATTTATAGAATAGTATAAATTATGTACAAAAGAGTCCAGTGTTACCTCAGATGTGTTTGTCATAAAAAACATATTGTCTTTGTTAGCCTGTTCATCATGTGATGTTTCTGAGTCACTTGAACTGTCCTCAGAATCACTCCAGGTTGCTTTCATTGCCTTTTTATAATTTCTATATTTTTCCTCATATTTATTTTTGTACTTGAACTTTGGAAAATCAGCCTTGATATGTCCTTTGTTATTACATTCATAGCAGACAATCTCATCAGTCTTGTCACTTCTTTTCCAATCTTTCTTCCAACTTCCTTTTTGATCACATCTTCCCTTGAAGTTAGGCTTTCTGAAAAATTTCTTCTTCTTGTAAAATATTTTGAATCTTCTGGATAATTGATCCATCTCCTCATCACTGTCAGGTGATGATTGTTCACCACTGGAACTCTCTAAAAAAGCTTCCAATTTCCCTTTGTCTTTGTGTTTAGAGGTGGTGGTCTTGAATTCCACAGATTTTCTTTTGGGTTCATCCTCCTATTACTTTTTGAATTTTAGCTCCTATTCATACATCATCAGTTTCCCAATGAGTTCTTTTACATGTATCTTACTGATGTCACATGATTTTATAATAGAGACAGAGGTTCCTCTCCATCTGTTAGGTAGACATCTGAGAATTCTCATGATCTGTTTCTTGGTAGTGACTTCTCTTCCAAGAGAAATCATTGTGTTGACAATTTCATTAAACCTAAGATACATTTCAAAAATAGGCTCATCAAGTTTCATTTTAAAGTATTCATATTTAATAGTATAAGTATTAAGTCTCATTTATTTTACACTAGATGTTCCTTCATGTGAAATAGACAAGGTATCCCAAATTTCATGGGCAATTTTACAAGTAGAAATTCTATTAAATTCTTCATCTCCTAAGGAGAAATATAAAGAATTCATAGATTTGCGATTTTTATTGTAGGTAGTTTTGGTAGGTTCATCCCAAGTGATTCTATCAGTAGTAGGAATATTATATTCATATATAATTGAAGACAAAATTTCAAAACCCATACTTTCTAAATGTATTTTCATTTTAATTTTCCATTGAGCATAATTGGTTCTATTAAATAATGGTAGTTTGTTGGTTGTATCACCTTCCAATATATTATTCATAATAAATAAATACTTTTTAAGAGTTAGAAATTTAGAATTAACAAAAATTTATAGATATTTAAAGTACAACTACAATCAAAGTTGAATAAGGTTAAAACCGGAGTCTTAATAAATAGCCTCTGATACCAAATGTTGGTCGGAGTAGATCACTCAAGAGGGGGGGGGGGGGTGAATTGAGTATCTATAAAAATTTCTGTTTAAAAAATATTCCTATAAGGTTTCACCAATAAATTTCAATACAGCCTAGTTAATCAAAGTAATACAGTTATGAAAGTTTGACTATTTAAATAACTTCTTAGAAGATTGATTAATTCTCAGTAATGTTAATAGTAGTTATTAATATTACTTTTGAAGCTATTCTAATAAGGAAAAACAATTATAACTTCTTTCCAAGATTAACTATCAAAGTGAATTTAGTGAATTCTAAATTAAACAGTAAAATAGAGAAAACTAAATTTAAACAGCACAATGAATATAAAAAAAGTGGTTCAGTCTCAAGTCGAGACATAATCCACTCCACTTGGTGATCACCTTCCACCAAGCAGTTTATATAAATAAACTTGATCCACACCCTGGATTGGGGTTAACAACAGTACACAAGACTGTCCAGGTCACACGACCTTTTCCACAGTTCTATGTGGGTACAAACTACCAGGCCACATAGGGACCTCTTCCACACTTATCCATGGGTATACATAAGTGTAAAAACATGTTTGAGAAAGTATATCTTGTATACTTTAGTTTAATACAGGAGACATAGTGTGTTGTTATACAGATACACACACTGCTCTAGAGATAATAAAATGATACACGATAGAGAATAAATGATGAGATAAGTTTATAAGTGCTTCAAATGGTTGTCTATACAGCTCTGGAATTCTAGGATGAAGAATATGTAGAAATCAAGTCCTCGTATGAAAAACAAAGTATCGCAAGTTAGCTAGATTAGCGGGTGTTCTTCGTGGTGAAGATGTCTTCAACTCCGGGATTCGAGTATGCTTCATGTGTTCTTTAGCAGTGTCAAGTTGTATGTGACAATTTTATCTTCAAAAATGATCTAAGTGTTTTCTTCATTGTTATGATCACACACTTGCTTCATGTTATTCCAATTTCATTTACATACTATTTCTGGGATGCACCACTCTTTTATCTTGGAGAGCATGTGTTGGAGCCGACAGGTTGCATGTATTCTGCACCTCGTACCTCGTACTGTTAGGTGACATGTCTACAAAGAAACATTAATTATGTCAGTGCATTTAAAATCTTCAAATATGTCCGTTAGAGATTAAATTGAAAAAAGACAAAATAGATTAAGAAATAGTGTCACAGTTTGTCTGTAAACGGTGTCTCTATGAACCAGTGTCTCCTTGAAATGATGTCTGGATTGGTCATGGTGTTTGGATGGTCACGATGTCTAGTCATGGTGTCTGGTTCACGGTGTCTAGTTCACGGTATCTGGGTCATGGTGTCTGGTACACGGTGTCTAGTTCACGGTGTCTGGGTCCTTTGCTAGAAAAACATAACCAGTGGCAGACTCATGGTGTCTCAGAATTATCCAAATATCTATATTCAGACTTAAGTAGTGATATTCATAAAATGGATTATACTTAATCATTTATCAAAGAAATAATTATAAAGTAAAAAATATATAGTGTACAGTAATCAAACTGAATGTATAGCACTTAATATCTTTGGATAGATTTACTAAACAACTGTACATTTGATGTGAGATAGATTACACGGGATTAACAAGGTTTATAGACTGAATATGATTTGTGATCATTAAAACATGATTAATACGTGAGGAGTCCAACAGAATTGAAACATCATGTATTCCATATGTCAAAAGAGTAAAATAGTATACGAATATAATACATGTTAAGTAGATTCGAATAGGTATTCACCAGGTTACCTCCAAGGTGAATTTATGTACAAGGATGATAATCTCAAGAAAATTCAGAAAAGGATTAAGATAAAAGGATTGATTAATTAAAGATAATAATTAATCGATTCGAGCATGATTTCTCTTAATAATAACGATTAAATAATTTAATTCTAGTTTTATTAAATGTGTAACTCATTGTATGTATGTGGATGATCATGAGCTAGACCAGATCTTTTATGTGATTCGTTTCCCTTTTAATTTATTTGTTAAATTAATTGTTGGACTACGTTCCACCTCTCCTCATTAATATGTAGGTCCTAAATGCCCATGTTTTCTTTTATGTAAACCCCGTTTTAACCCTCAACTGCGTGTGATTTAAAAATCATATATAATGGATGGAGCTCCCAAGATAGTGGAGGCGGTTCAAGCTAGAGTCGAGACGAAACCAATCTTAGGATATACAAAGGTGGACAAGTGGAAAGCTGTAAAAACAAACCCAAAAGGTTTAAGGTGTTTCTTCCCTAGATCAGGGTTAGTTTATCAACCGCTAGATAAACTAACCATTATAAAAGATCATGATCATTCCCTTTATTTTATTTCCGTCAGTTTCATGATTTTTTCATTGTGGATGTGTTGTCAAGATCACACAATTAATGAACTAACAAGCATACAAGATGAAACTAAAATAAACTAGGCTTATGGGTAAATATTATCAAGGCATGGTTAATCACTTAAGTAAGTTCCACATAATATTAAAAAGCATGTGATAAAGATAATAATAAATTTACACATAAGATATAAAAATTCCTTAATAAAATATTAAGTCGGACTAAGCCTTCCGTTACTTGATTAATGGCAAGACTCAATAAAACTATGTGTTTGACCAACCCTTGTCGGGATACTTAATTTTATACAGGAATCCATTATGAAAGGTTTCGGGTTGACTTAACTATATTGCATCAAGAGGAGTATCCCTTGTTAGACTAGGTGTAATATTAGAGGCAAGAGTTGAAGAAATACAAGTTAGGATTTCAGGATTGGGGAGTCCACTCAATAGATCAAGGAGCTGCAAGCCCATAGTTGACAAAGACCTGACTACCTAAATACCTTAAAATAGCTTGACCAACCCTTGTTTGGGTTATGCAAAGTGGAATATGGATCCTTACTACTAGAATGTCATGGAAATTGGACATTCTGAGTTTAATGGTGAGGGCCAGTAGGACTTGATAAAATATTGGGAGACTTATTAAAATTAATTTATTTTTTCTCACAAAATGAAATAAAGAAATTACTAACGATATTCTCTTTTAATTTTAGAATAAAATGACAAGATTGTAAACCACACCATCCCTACAATAAATTCTAGATAGAGAAAACATCCTCACCGGCAGTAACTTCTAGGAATGGTTTAGATGCCTTCAGGTTATTCTACACCATGAATAGAAGTATTATGTGTTGGAGTCAACATTACCTGATCCGCTTTCCCAAGAGGTGATTGATCAAGATTTCCTTGTCTACGATCAATATATGAATTACGTGGTCGATATTCAATGTTTTATGTTATCATCAATGTATAGTGATCTCATGAAGTCTCACGAAAACATGGATGCCTATAGCAAGCTTGAGAACCTTCATGGTCTTTACCAGGAGAGAGAAAGACATGAAAGGTTTGAGATATCCAAGGCACTCTTTCAGAGTAAGCTTGGAGAGGGTGCCCAAGCTGGGCCTCATGTAGCCAAGATCATTGGATACATTGAGTGCCTGGAGGTTCTAGGGTTTAAACTCCTTGAAGAACTAGGCACTAATCTCATTCTCTCATCACTCCATCAGACCTTCTCTAGCTTTGTTGTTAATTTCAATATGAAAAACATTAAAAAGACTTTATCTGATATTCTTATCCTCATTCGTTATGTGGAAAAATATATGAAGCACGATAAGCCTTCTATCCTTATGGTAAATAAAAGTAAAGGGAAGGCAAAGAGATTTAAGCCCAAAGCTTCTTCACGCCCTTCTAAGAAAAAGAAGATCAAAGGGGAGGCAAGGGAACATGAGGCTGTTTGTTTTGTATGTGGAAAAAAGGGCCACTGAAAGAAAAACTACACCCAACCAAAGAAGCAAGGGAAAGCTTTAGGTACATTTGTTATTAGGTGGAATTTATCTATTTATACAAATTGGTTATTGGATACAGCTTATGGTACTCACATATGTATTCAAATACAGGAACCAAGTAGATTCAGGAAAATTAACCGAGGGGAGGTAGATCTATGAGCATCCAACAAAGCCAGACTTGCTGCTATAACTGTCGAGGACTACCACTTCACATTTCCAACTGGGATGATCTTGGTGTTAAAGGGTTATTTTTATGTGACTTTTGTAACCAAAAAAATTATTTCTATATCCAGACTAGATACAGACGTATTTTTTTCAAGTTCAGAAATGAATATTGCTTCTTTTACAAAGATAACATTTGTTTTGGTAGGGAACATTTATACAATGTTCTTTATGTGTTTGATTACACAAACCAAGTAATGGAAATCAATAACAAATATACTTCGCATGACTCCTACCACACCCAACTTTGACATCACCGACTAGGTCATGCAATTGAGAAACACTTGAAAAAGTTACATCAAGATAGATATTTAGATTCTTTTGAACTAAAACCACTTGGCATATGTCATGCGTGTTTACAATGAAAAATGAACAAATACCTATTTAGTAGGAAAGGTGAAAGGGACAAATAGATTCTTGAATTAGTTCATACCGATGTGTGTGTACCATTTCCAATTGAATCAAGGGGTGGGTACTCATACTTCATAACTTTTACTGATGATTTTAGTAGATATGGATATGTCTACTTAATGAGTTATAAGTCAGATTCTTTTGATAAGTTCAAAGAACACAAGAATGAAGTTGAGAACCATCTTGGTAAGAAGATTAAAAAACTCCACTCAGACCGAGGTAAAGAGTATCTTAATCAAGACTTCATTGATTACTTATGGGAGTTTTAGATCTTATCCTAACTTACTACTCCTTACATGTCGTATATATCCTTTTATAGATGAAGACACATGGAGACAGTTTTTTGAAAGTAGAGAAAAAGAGTCATTTCTGGTAAGGGCAATGTAAACTTTTATAAACTTTCTTATATAAATGATTTTATTAATGTTTTGTTAATGATTTCTTATTCTTAAATTACATCAAACAAGGAAAGATCATCAGGAGATCCAATCTAAAAATGTATACCCTCATAGATTATCTCGGGGAGGGTATACATTATTGGAAGAAAAAATGATAGCGGAAAAATTTCAACAACTAAGAGCTGAGTCTTCAAGATCTGGAGAGGTGGCCCCTCTATCCCCTCCATCTAGACATGAAAAATGGAAGAGATCTCGGAAGGGAAAAAAGGGCAATATCTTTTGGAAGAATCGAGAATCGTAGCTGAGAGGATTGTAAGATATCTATTTAATTTATTTAAGTTAACTTTTTCTTCATATAAGTTTCAATCATTACAGAAATGTTCAATTAATTAATACAGGACTCTCTTGAGGAGCAGAGTTCAGAGGGGACATTTACAGCTACTGGGAGGGAAGATATTTTATTTGCAGCATTGGGAAGGCCCGAACATCCTGGTCGTGTAAGAGGATATCCGACAGGTGTATCGGTAAGAAAAGTGTTTCCACGTTCTTCAACTTCTAACATTGAGGGGGTTTATAAAAAAAATAGAATCCTTGGAGGCTGAAGTTCAAAATATTAATACGACGATGGAAGACAAGATTAGAGATTCGGTGCAGTCTATGTTTGCAGAAATGCAAAGAAAATTTCAGACTGCAGCTCCCACTCCTCCACCTCCCCCTGTAGACCCCATTATTTATCCTCCACCTCCACCAGTAGCTCCCACTCCCCCACCTCAGCCTACGGACCCCATTTTTTATCCTACGCCTCCGCCGCAGCTTCCTACATATTGCGAGTTGTATGTTGATGATTCTCAACATCATATAGTAGCATACGGGTTGGTATATTGTATAGGAGATACAATTCATCATCAACAATTAGAGGTAGAGAATCAGAGGGTCACTGTAAAGGATATTATAGATAGACCAGCTAGGGTACCAATACCTACAGATGAGGTGGCGACAGTTGGATAGAGTATCGGCCATTTTTTAGTTTGGCCATCCAGACTTCTTCGACTCATTACCATAGAGGTATGAATGTTATATCTTTTATTTTATTTTTTTATTAAAGTTGTTTTATCATTTGAAAACTACTATAATTCTCAATTTTTTTTTTCACAGGAATACTTCAAAGGTAAAGAAATACTGTATAGACAACAACAAAGACAACAGGCTATGACATCATATACAGATTCCAGTGGTCTTGACAGATTGTCAAGATATTCACATTTGTTGTTGGGTTTTTATGAGTTTCCAATGGAATCTCATGTTTGTGGACGTGAAATAAGTGTGGGGATTACAAAATATTATATCATGGAGCTTGTTACTGGAGATAAGTTGGGCATCAACATGGTGCAAATTTTTTCCATGTAAGTCTTAACACCTTTCCCTGCGTTATATTTATTAAAAATGTATACTTATATATGTTTTGTATTAGGTATCTTTATAAAATTTGTGAGAGGAATGAACTGACAGAAGTATATGGATTCATGGACCCGCAATTGATTTCCCCTGAAGCATGTGCATTGACTGAGGAACAAAGAATGGTTTATATTGCTGAAAGATTTGAAAAGAATATAATCCAACAATGTTGGATGATGCCTTTTTGTGAGAGGTATGAAACACATTTCTCTCAAAGAGTTAATTATCTTTTAACATAAAAAACCACTAACATTAAATTTCCTTTTATCAGTAATCATTAGATGTTAGGGATTTTTTGCCCAAGGGAGAAAGCTCTTTATTGGATATGCTCTGTTCATGGTGATGTGCGGGCAAGTTTTAAGAATATATTAGAAAAGTAAGTTTCAATTTCTCAATAGTTTTATATATTATAATGAATTTTAAATTTACCCCATTCGTATTATTTTCTAACAGTGCATGGGTCTACTTTCGAAAAAACACAAAGAAAAGAAACGCAAAGATCAAATATGTAAAGGCGAAGGTAAATTTCCATTTATAATTTGTACCTTTTGATTTATTACATAAAAATAATATATTGAATTTACACTCATTCAAAACAGAATTGTCATGAACAACAAGGCCTCATCGAATGCGGATATTATATGTTAATATTTATGTATGAAATAATAACAACTGGGACAGTTGTGAATTTTGACCTGGTACGATTTCCTCTTAAACTTTTCCATCATATTTCAATTTGATTTATTAATTATACACGTTAACTATCTTCTTTTTCATTTGTAGCTTTTTGATGACCCTCAACCCTATACTGCTGAAGACATCAAACACGTACAAGTGGAGTGGTCAAATTATTTTACAGGTTTGATTGAATTTTAGTTGTTTGTAATGTAAAATGTAATTTTGAATATTGTCGTTTTAATTGTCTATTTGGTAGTTGTTTAGGTTTGATTTAGTTTTTTTTGAAGTTGACAGTTTAAGTTTTGAATGTTATATAAGTGAATGTTTAATTTTGCTATACTTCTTGTTTTGGTCTACTTTTGATGGTTCTTCTGGTATGGATTTGGGTCTGTGGGGGAGGGGTTCCCAGGGTGTGGGGGTGTGTTCAGTGGGGTTGGGGGTGTCCAGCGGTCTGGGAGGGCTGTCCGGTGGGGTGGGGGGACAGTCTTGGGGGGTGGCAGGGATGTCCAGGGGTGT
The DNA here is from genome assembly GCA_963277665.1 of Viscum album. Lineage (NCBI taxonomy): Eukaryota > Viridiplantae > Streptophyta > Magnoliopsida > Santalales > Viscaceae > Viscum > Viscum album. The sequence goes on along the minus strand of OY728139.1, from coordinate 418,279,679 downwards.
GGGAAGCCGGTCCAGGGGTGTGGGAGTGCTGTCCAGGGGTGGGGGGGGGGGGGGGTTGTCCAGGGGTGTGGTGGGGGCTGTCAAGTGGGGTGAGGGGGGGTGAGGAGGTGCTGTTCAGGCGGGTGGGGGGTTGTCGAGGGGTGTTTGGGGGTGTCCGGGGGTCGGTGGGCAGTCCAGGAGTGTGGTGGGGGATCCAATAGGGGTTGGGGAGGGTTGTCCAAGGGGTATACATGAGGGTGGGAGCTCCAATAGAGTGGGGGAGGGCTGTCCAGGGGGTATACATGAGGGTGCGGGCTCCAACGGGGTGGGGGAGGGCTGTCCATGGGGTATAAATGAGGGTGGATGCTATCTAGTGGGTAAGTTTTATATGTTATCTATTTACATGCTTAATTTTGATGTACTTCTGTTTTTGTGGTATGATTTCTTGATTTATTTTCTGGTTGATTCTGGTGGAGAGAAGATCACTGCATTCTGTTTAAAAAAAAATTGGGTTTATCACGTCGGTTATTTAATAACCGACGTGATAAAATTCCTGGAAAATAGTTTATCACGTCGGTTATTTAATAACCGACGTGATAAAAGGCCTGGAAAATAGTTTATCATGTCAGTTATTTAATAACCGACGTGATAAAAGGCCTGGAAAATGGTTTATCACGTCGGTTATTTAATAACCGACGTGATAAAAGGCCTGGAGAATGGTTTATCACGTCGGTTATTTAATAACTGACATGATAAAGGGCCTGGAGAATGGTTTAGCACGTCGGTTATTGAATAACCGACGTGCTAAACGGCCTGGACAATGGTTTATCACATCGGTTATTGACTAACCGACGTGATAAACCCCCTCCCACCGGTTTATCACGGCGGTTATACAATAACTGACGTGATAAACCCCCCTCCCCCAGGTTTTCACGTCGGTTTTATATGAACCGACGTGATAAACCACGCTCAGCCCGGTTTATCACGTCGGTTCTTATAGAACGGATGTGATAAACCACCCTCACCCCAGTTTATCACATCGGTTCTATATGAACCGACGTGATAAACCCCCTCACCCCCTGTTTATCACGTCGGTTGTTTAAGAACGGACGTGATAAACCATTGTCCAGGCCGTTTATCACGTTGGTTCTTCGATAACCGACATGATAAACCATTCTCCAGGCCCTTTATCACGTCGGTTCTAAAATAACCGACGTGATAAACATCGCGATTTTATGTTTTTGACGTCGATTTTTAAATAACCGACGTCAAAAACCTTATTTATAACGTCGCACGTATTAACGTCGGCTAGAAACCGACGTAAAAAATTAAAAATAACCGACGTAAAAAACGTTTTCTGCACTAGTGAATGACGAGTCATACAAGTCTTCCATTATCCTTTTGGGGATATGCATTACAAACAAAGGCACACATACTAAAACAATTACCAACTAAATCGATAAATGGTATTCCATACAAGATTTGGAGTGTAAGAAAAGTCATGTTATAAAATTTACATGTGTTGGGTAGCGAAACATTTGTTAAGGCCTATTTAGGTAACAAACTTGCACCCAGAGGCACAAGGTGTACCTTTGTAGGATACCCTAAGGAAATAAGGAGATATTACCTATAAAATCCCTCAGAAAAAAGGTTATAGTGGAAAGACATGCCATATTCCTTGAGAGGGAATACATATCTAAAAGAGATAGTGGGAGTGAGATAGGATTCGATGAAGTCAAGGCTCAAGGTACACAAGAGTTGGTACAGGAATGGATTTCATAAAGCTCCATGGAAGAAGAATATATTCCAGAGACACAAGTATTGCGTAGGAGTATAAGAGAGGTTAGAGAACCAGAATAGTATGGTTTTCTAGTTACCAAAGATGGTGACTCATTATTGGTTGATAATCACGATCCTCTAACCTATAAGGAAGCAGTAAGTGGCACAAACATTTCCAAGAGGAAAAAATCCATGAATTCTAAAATGGATTCCATATATCAAAACCAAGTTTGGATTTTAGTAGATCCTCCAATTGATGTAAAGCCTATTGGTTTAAAATGGGTATTCAAGAATAAAATGGGCATGGAAGGAAAATCCAGTACCTATAAGGCATGAATGATTGCAAAAGGGTTTAAATAACATCAAGGAATTGATTACAATGAAACCTTTTCACCAATTGTGATGCTGAAATCCATCAGAATTATATTGGCCATTACTGCTTACCATGACTATGAGATTTGGAAAATGGATGTCAAAACAATCTTCCTTAATGGGAAACTTCAGGAAGATGTCTATATGACACAACCTGAAGGGTTTTTGACTCCAAAGGATTCCAATAAGGTATGCAAGTTGAAAAAAATCCATTTATGGATTAAAGAAAAAATCTAGGTCATGGAACATTCATTTTGATGAAACCATAACAGAATTTGGTTTTATTAAGAATGAATGTGAGTCTTGTGTCTATAAACAATTTAGTGGGAGTGCGGTCATTTTCTTAATAGTATATGTTGATGACATATACTTACTGGAAAAAAGATACCAATCTTACAGTCTGTTAAGGTATGGTTGAATCAATGCTTCTCCATAAAGGACTTGGGTGAGGCATCATAAATTCTTGGGATCAAGAACCATCGTGATAGATCCAAGAGATTGCTGGGCCTAAGTCAAAGTACATACATTGATAAGATACTGAAGAGATTCAGTATGGAACAATCCAAGAGGGGATTGTTTCCAGCATCACATGGCATTCATCTTTCGAAGAAAATGTGTCCTCAAACACATGAGGGAAGATAGAGAATGGAAAGGACTCCATACGCATCAATACTTGGGTCTGTCATGTATTTCATGCTATTTACTAGGATAGATGTTGCCTATGCATTGAGTACAATAGACATATATCAAGATGACCCAAGTGACCGCCATTAGATGGTAGTCAAGACTATCCTTAAGTATCTAAGGCGTACTAAGGATATGTTCCTAGTTTATGGAGGAGATGAGGAACTAGTCATTAGAGGATATGTAGATACTAGTTTCCAGATTTATCAAGATGACATGAAGTAGCAAACATGATACATATTCACTTTGAATGGAAGTATTGTGAGCTAGAAGAGCTCAAAGTAGAGTGTGGTAATAGATTCTATAGTAGAGTCCGAGTATATCGCAGCTTCTGAGGTAGCTAAAGAAGTAGTTTGGATACAAATCTTCATCTAGGAGTTGGATGTTGTACCTAGAAGTAAAGATCTCATCACACTCTATTGTGATAATACTGCAGTGTTGGCTCTTGAAAAAGAGCCAAGGTCACATCAGCGAACAAAGCACATACTTAAGAAGTATCTTCTCTTGAGGGATTTTTCTCAGAGAGGTGAATTTACAGTGAATAGTATTTCCATGGAAGACAACGTGGTGGACCCCTTGACTAAAGCCTTGATTCAACAGAAACATGATCATCATGTGAGGTCTAGCGGACTGAAATTCATAGACAGTTGGCTCTAGTCCAAGTGGGAGTTTGTTAGAGTTGGTGTCCTAGAACCAACTGTTTGTACTTTGATTACATGGATATTTAATTTTATTAAATATTAAACATCCTATTACATATTTTTTATTGTTCTGTATGACTATGATGTAATAATTTCTTAGAGTATTTATTGCATTGATAAGGTCATAATAGTTCCCCGCTATGATGAAAACCTTGAAATGCTATAACAATATTATTAAAAATAGTTCTATGGTTGGATGACATTCTATGATGGGACACATAGTATACAGACCGTTAGGTGAAAATAATCATAATTATATGAGACTTATTCTCATGAATTTTGCACTTGGTAATCTCCAAGATGGGAGATTATAAGAATAGACCTGCCGGTAGGAATTTATCATGTTTTGGTGTCATCAGATATTCTCATCTACGAGCATGTGTAATGGTCCTTAGACTTTAATATTATCATTAATACATGTCATGACTCGCGCACTTTTATTTACTGATAAAAACTATCATGAAATATGTTGGTGGTAAGTAGGGTACGTTGGTTGTATCACAAGTGGCATGTTATTAATGGATAAGTCGAGGAAGGATTTGTCCCTTCTATTTATGGAAGTTGATATCTTGTCCCTTTTATTTAAATAGAATCGTTATGTAAAATTCCATGATCATGGTGTAACGAAGAGTTTATTTCAATTATTCAAAGAATGAAGTATCAAGCACAAAGGTTAATGACACTATCATGAAACCTGCTTAAGGAGATATTGAGACAAATGGATTATATTACACAATGAGCGTTCGTATATAGATGCCGTTGTTGCGACTTTAATTTATTTCTCTTGGGTTCCTTGACTCGTTGTTAGATAATACTCTTGGACTTTAGGAAAACCTGCCTAATGCTAATGATAAATAATCCTAGAGGGTCACACACTAAGTTTTTTTGGTGGTCTCAGTTAAATTCTATTTGAATTTAATTAATGAAATAAATATTATTACCAAGACCGTGGAATAATTTTATTTAATTTAAAGTGATCATATAAATTAAATAAATATTTATTCACCAAATTGAGAGTAAAATATATTTATTTATTTTATTGAACATTTAATAAATATTTATTTATTTATTTATTTGGGTGTTTAATAAATGAAAGTGGAGTTCAAGCAGACCAAGTCCAGTCCGGTAGTAAAATAATTATTTTCAAGTCAATAAATAATTATTTAACTAGTTGAAACAAGTTAAAATAATAATAATGCTGCAATTATTTTGTGACGCAAAATTTTATTTATAATTCCATTTTGCGCAAGTTGGCGCACCATAAATAATGAAGCAGTATTATTATTAAGGGCATGAATTTTTACTAAGGTTATGAATGTATTTAATTGCTATTATGCAATTAAATATTGTAACTGAATCCCCATGTTGATAAATAGACAAGTACTTCTATTGTTCTATGTACCAAACTGCACGCCTGGTGAATTGAGAATTGTTGAGCCATTAAATTTCTCTCTTTAATCCTCTTCCCTCCCCTCTCAAGAGTGAGATACGTTCTTCAAGACTGAAGAACAAGTGATCAAGAACGACCGATCCAAGACACTTGCTTCACCACGCTATCACCCAAATAACGAGTGGTGTCGATCGGAGGCCATTAGAGCATGTGTGGATCACTTCTAGAGGGATTCTGGTTTGGATCCTCACAAGCACAATGAGACAATCTGAAAGGGTCATTATGAATAATCAACATCATCAATGAAGAAATTACCGAACATCTATGTATTCTTTTATTTATGAAATTAATTAAATTAATTATAAACATGATGCACACGATCCTCTATAAAGGTTTCTAGCCTCTTCCTTATTTATCTAAATATTTTATTCTATTCCATGGATACTAAAATTAATTGTCGTATTGATCCTAGAATAATCATTGATCATGGTAAAAATTAAAGTTAGGCGCTAGCCCAACTGTGCTACTATTGTGCTTGGAACCTTCAGACCGCACGGTTACCACAAACCATGTGGTGCCCGTGTACTGGCCCAAAACTCACCAAAAATACCAAACTTTAAAAAATTTAAACCAATGTTCAACCCAAACCTCAACGAGAGTAACCAAATCAAAAAAAAAAAAAATTTAAAGGTCAAGGTGTGACAATTCTCCCCACTATTCAATATGAAATAAAGAATTGGTTGTGTGATAAAGATAATTCCTTTAAGGGTTTTGAGTTACCATTCTACTTTTAAAGTCCAAGAGCCTTATGCTTTGTAGCTATGAGTTCTTATTGTGTGTAAAGGCTGAATGCCTTGTTTAGGGCCAAGAGCCTAGTTGCTATGTTGTTTGTTTCCTACTGTTTGTGTTTTGGTGTGAGTTTGGGATGGATAAGCCTGGAGGGCTATTGTGGTATGTGGGGGAAGGGAGGCCTAGTGGTGGTAGAAGCAGTTGACACATAGAGTGGAAAGACACATCATTTTATGCATATGGATGTCAGGGAGGACACCAAGGATAATGGAACAGGTTGAAATAGGGCTTACCATTGATATGAAAGTGGTTGTTGTTGAATATGTTGTTTTTTATCTACTTTACTTTTCCCACTACTTTAGGCAGCTAGTTTATCTTACTCTCCTTCCAAAAGAGGTGAATACGTGCGTGGTATTCCACATGCTTTCCATGTTTAGCTTCTTGAGTATGGATGGGTATACACTCTTACTATAGGTGGAAAATACTCTACGGGTAGTTCACCTACTCACCGTGTTGATCCCCTTGTGTTTGGTATCTTAGAATGCTTTTATAGAATGTTTGGGAATTATGGAGAAGTTATAATGCTGTTAATAAATGATTGAATAAATGATGTTAACCCATGGGGTTCTAGCTTGCTGGGGTGAAATGCCGAGGTTATGATTCTGAGAAACCATGGACTCAGTTTGGTTATGCCTGGAGGGAATGGAACTTGGTTGGAATGTAATGTGGAATTAATAATGGTTAATTAAAGGTTAAAGAATTAATAAATTTAAAGTGAAACTGATTCAAAGGGACAAGATGATTTAATAAATCTCTTTAAATGGTTGTGTGCATATAGGATATCTAGTCTTAGCAGTGGCAACTAGGAGTTCGAGAGACATTAGCTGCAGTTGAGTCTAAGACTAGGTTATTCCCATAGTGTGGTTGTGAGATATATTATATTCTATAATTTTTTGTGTTTCTATATGCTACTCCACCATGTTGGTTAGGGAAACCAACACCCTTGGGATTCTGAGCCCTGGGGGGGGGGGGTGTTTTCCCCAACATACCAATGGGAGGATGGATGGCTGATTAACCCCTTTGGCCCCACTCTATTCTCTTGGTAGTTACTTGTGCTAGTAGGAATGATGGTTAGTTTTCCCCATATATGTGTGTAGAATAATGTAATGTCTTGTGGTTATTCACACACATATATTCTGGACATAGTTTCCTATGGAATACTATAGGTGTAAAATGTATAGGCTGTGATGGCTTAAGGATCGTTACTCAGTGTATGAGTTATAATGGCTTGAGGTATAATACTCGATGTATGATACATGTTATGCGAGATTTGGTGGATCCTAGAAACTACCTAGTTACTTTGGTTATGTGGACGTGGTGGTTCTGTTTCACAAGGTGCATGTTGTGGTGCTTCACCCAGGTGTCTGTGGGCAAGCCTTTTGGAGAGAGATGCTTAGGACGTGCGGCGTTGGGGAAAAGTGACAAATCAGTGGGGAAGTGGTAGCAGGTTACTCTTGATATTCTTTATTATATTATATACTCTTTTATGTGATACTTGTCGAGAGTAGACATGGTGAGGCTGAGATCATAGTATACATGTTTAGGTGATGATTTAGTTTCACTTGTTTTCACTATGCTTTAGCATGCTTTCTTTACTTTTTCACAAGAGGATCCAAGGATGATATTACTGAGTATAATGTTATACTCACCCTATGTATGTAACACCCCAAGCTTCCACGATACGCTTCTCTTTGAATAATACAGTAGCGTGTGTTGTACGCAACTTCGAGTTTTAACACACACCACAACCAATCAAACTAGCCGTTATGAATAGTAATACCCACTTTTTGAAATTTTATAAATTTTATCTCTCAAAATGGACTTCATTTTTGGATTCGGAATATCGAAATTAGACTAGGGTGAAATTTTGGTACTTTTCAGATCACTTCATATTTTGATGAATAGTGAAAATTACTAAATTTTAATTAAAAATTACTAAATTTTAATTAAAAATAACTTTTTTAATCGAAATAATTAATAGTGATAAATTATGAATTTGAGTGGTTTTAAATTATATTTAGAATATATTTTTACCATTTAATCCAATGTTGGTCATTGAATATAATTTCACATTTAAACCGGACATAAACAAGTGTCAATCTTTTGATAGTTATTGTTTCTTAAAAACACGCTTTTTGTTTTAACAGCGGGAATTAATTTTAAATTAATAAATGAAACTTATATGTTTTAATTTGGTAAAATATACTTCATTATTGAATTCGGAATATCAAAATTAGCTTAGGGTAAATTTTTGGTATTTTTCTGAAAACTTTCAATTTTTGATGAATAGTGAAAAACACTGAGTTACTGTTTAAAACCGGATTTTTATTTAAATAATTATTTATTTTATTTAAATTTATTTTAGGTAAAAATAGATATATAATACTTATATAAATTCAATTTAATTCATTGGAGTCAGTTTATAATAATTTTAGATATATAAAAATATTATTGAACTTTTTCACCATCTTTTACCCACCTCCTAGGAGAATTTGTAAATTCACATAAAACTTAATTTTACCGCTTCTGTGAGTAGAATTTCGAAAATCCTAGAGACACGGTTAATGTCAAGGAGTAAAATGTGGTTCAATAAGATAAAAATAATTTTTGGTGAATAGTAACTTTTTACTTTTATTTACCACGGTAAAAAGTAAATAGGGTAATTAAGGGTAAAAATGATATTATTATTACCTTAACACATATCCTAATTATATTGGATAAGTTTAATTCGAACAAAATCAACCTTAGAAATAAAATATGACCCTTTAGGTCCACTTGTATTAGATTAGGACATTTATTATTATTTAATTCAAAGAAGAGTTAAAAGAGTTAAAATCAAAGTTTAATAACTAAAACATTTTTAATATAGGGTTATACATATGATAAATTCTATTATAAATATTCATTAGAAAGATAAAAATATTTAATACATAATGGTATTTTAATTATAATTTTTAGACATTAAATAATTAAATTTATTTATGACACAATGATGATGCAGTAATTACCTTATTAATGAAAAAATAAAATAAATGGTAATATAAATATTAAAATAAATATAATTTCAAAGTTTTTATGACATACACGAATTTTATAGGTGACTATGACATGTTAGGGATGATTCAATGTATCTTGTTCGAAGTAATCAAGTTGTGATGACTTTCAAAAAAACAAAATACCAAATAGTGTCAAAATTGACATAAATTAATATTTAAAACAAATATTATATGATTAATTGATATTATATTTCTAAAAATATAAGTTTCGTCCAAAGGACTTATATAATGATAGGTGTGTCATTAATGGACCACTTGGGGGTCTCTTGGAAGTTTATAGTAAGTTTATTAACCATATAATATAAAAATACAAAGAGACATGGTAAATGTCAAACTAAGTAACTAAGGGTTAAAACTAAAATATAAGGTTAATAAAGTGACCCAAACCTGTCTAAAACCTATTGGTTAAGTGTATTTAGACCCATCCCAACCTTATAATTTGAATAATTCACTTTGGAGCCATTAGAAACCGAATATGAATTTATTATAAATTAATACTTTAAGTTTTTTCTAAAGAGCCCCTCCTCCCCCTTATAAAATGACACCACTTCTAACCAATTACTCAAACATTTCAAGCCCTCTTGTCTCGTCCAACCTCTGAAAAATTAATCTCCCTACATCCATATCCTCCTACTATAAGCCTTACCTTAGGCAGAAGGCACTTCAAGAGTCCTTTTTGATTCAAACCAAAGAGAGTTACCCAGATTAAAGGTAACAATTTCTCTTAGCTTCTTTTCTTTTATTTTACTGCTCCAACCCCTAAAATCTTATTATTCTTTTATTTTGTAACAAAACAAGTATCATAAATATACTAGGATATTGTTATTAGAAGTATTCGAACTACACTTACACACACCTCCATCTAATGGGTGAAGAATATAATGTTTCTGTGGATGGCAACCAAACGCCTCACAGAGCGATGATTGTTCAATTATCTCCTATCACCTCTCATGGTGGCCATTATGATGACACTATAATTAAATATGATATTAATGATATTTATTTTATATATAAGCTTCTGTAATTACATTTTATATCATACCATTATTCGTTTCATGTTGTATATATATACGATAATTTCATTTGAGGAAGTGCGGACTACCGCCCCCTCAAAGTGAAATGACTCGTTCATACCATAAATGGAATGTATAAAGGATGGTGTTAATGAAATTAAGTAACAAATATAAGATATTATATTATAATTTAATAATAATATACCTATTTATTATTTGGTTTTGATTCCTTTTAAAATGAAAAATAAAATGGAAGTAGCGTTCGTGCGTACGTACGGATTACCGTCTCCATGAACGCGATGAGATTCATTTCCCCATAATATCTATTAAAGACTAATTATCTTTTGATGACTAAAATTAATGTTTAAGGACTTGATATCATTCTGGATATGAATAAGATACAACCTATCCATAAAAAATACGGCTTACGTAACGAAGCATATAAAGGAAAACGAATCAGTTAACACCCTAAATGATGATAATACTAAAATATTATTAACAAATAAATATTAAAATATCATATATGATATTATATTTATGAATATTATTCTTGTATAATTTAATAAAAATTATTTAACTATTATACATAATGTTAACATACACACTATCAAGGAAAAGTACAATGTAAGGAGTTTTCATCTCACTCCTTATTCCCCTGAGATTCATGCCATATTGCCACTATTACCTTTTTTGTGGTGTATTTACTTCCTATAATTGTATTCTTTGTGTAATACACTTTAATTTATGTGTATTTACATATTCATTGTATGATACCTCTTTCATGGGGTGTATGTTTCGTAAGTTACCAAATTGGTAAGAGTTAATTTCACAATCTCTTTATTATCCGAGGTTGTTTTTACGTAAGTATCTACTGGGACATATTTATTATCCATGCCCATGTTTTATGAAAGAATTTTCAAAGGAATTATTTTTAGGGACTTTTTACTAAAACATTATTTCAAATGTTTTAAATATTTTTTCTTCTAAATCTTTCTCTTTAATGTCTATGTCTTTAAAATGGGGTTTAAGGATTTATTTATATAGACATGAATGTTTTTAAAATTTTAATTCCCTTAAAAAGTTTCAAAGTGGTATGGGACACTTTGATTCAAAAATGTCTTTAAATGACTTCTTTTCGAAATTGTGTGACTTTTAAATGTTTTCATGAAAAAGGGGTATTTCTCTCAAAGAGTTTTACAAATCATTTTCATCAATATCAAAATTCTTTAATGGATTTTAAACTTGTTTTGAAGTTGATTTATCATGATACAAATCTTCCATATTGTGTTGAAGGATTTGTGATATGTTTGACTGTGGATGTGTTATTTTTATACCATTCATAGTTTATGGATAAAGTATTGACATTTCGTATGCTAGTTTTAATACGAATGTTTATGTTATGTTTAAACCTGTTCATATGAGGAATGCATTGGACTTAATAAGTGAATGGTGGAGCCCACTATAGCTCCTCAATGCATCAGTAGGTCTCATGATACAAACTAGTGTCTTGGCATGAGGTCTTAACAAAATCTTATTTGTAGTCTTGGCACGAGGCCTTGGCTACGTGGTTATAATAGTCTGGAATTATGCATTCCATAATTATGAAAGTGGTTAGTGATATTGCATGAGATTATTAAACTAGTAGAATATCCATGTGAATAAGTAAATGACAATATTTTATTTTTGTCATATTATGTTGAAGTTCAAGTTTAAAAGGATTTTGTTTTAGTTATACATTACCTTAAATGTTTATGATTATTTATTAAAGTTTCCGCTATATTGTTATCCTTACTGAGCATCTGATCTCACCCATTTCTATGTTTTATTTTCCCCAGGATTCTAAGAAGTGTATTGTGATTGATATGTAGGGTTAAACCAAGGGAATAATGGCATTTATAAAGGATTATTTATGTTGTTTTGTTATAAAGTGTAATGTAACATTCATGTATGTAATCTATTTTCCAAGACTGCTAAACTGATCAATCCTTCGGGAATTGATTCCTTGTAATCATGCCAATGTATTAAAATAATGCACCGACTCTGGGTAACTAGGGTAGGGGCGTTACAATGTATATATATAAACTATTTTTTCAAGTCAATTGGAGTAGGTTGAAGATCAGGCTGGTTACTACTAGCTTGGGGTTGTGGGAGCTGTTCGGGCTTCGTGGTCGCTGGTGTTTTACTTTCTTTTAGTACTTGCACTTTTCCCTTTCAGTTGTAGTAGTTCTTGCATGACATTATATAAGTGTAATTGAGATTTATTTTATATTGTAGTCTTACTAGCAGTTGGTTGGTGTCTATCTTATCTCTCTCTTTTGTACGTTTTCTCTTAGAGGGTAATGCCTCCCATCAGCGTGATTACTATACCCTCGGTTCTAGTCACATACCCGGGGCCTACTGGAGGTGGGACTTGGGTGTCACTTGTTGGTCGGAGTGGATACTCAAGAGGGGGGGGGGGGGGTGAATTGAGTTCCTATAAAAATTTCTGTTAAAATTATTTCTCTTAAAATCCCCCAATTTAAAAACAAAGTTAAACTATAGTGAATCTATACAGAGTGTAAATGTTCAATCAGTTTATCAAAGATTGATTAGGTCTCAGTTGACTTTATCTGAAGATTAAATTAACTTTTGAAACTAACTTACTGGTTTACAATAAGTATAAATACTTGATAATTTAACTATCAAAGTAGCTTTAAAATAGTTTTGTATTTCAAAGTAATAGTAGCGGAATATGAAATAAATATATAGTATACTTATAGACTTAAATTAAGATGCACAAAAGAGTTAACCAAGAGGTTCAGTCTCAAGACGAGACTTAGTACTCTCAACAATTTATATAAATTTATCCACACCCTGGATCGGGGGTAAAAAATAGCACACTACTGTCCAGGTCCAAAGACCTCTACCACAGTTCTTCGTGAGAAAAACAAACAACAACACACAGGCTGTTCAGGTCTTACTCGACCTCTACCACTATCCACAGTGGGAAACAAAGGGTTATGAAGTTTGATTGAGGATTTAAGAATCCTCCAGTTTATCCTAGGAGATAGTGTGTGTGTAAAATAAACAGGGTACACACACTGCTCAAAATGTAAAGATAGAATCACTAAAGGAAGTGAGAAAGAGTTTAGAAAAGCTATAGTGATTGGCAGTGCAGCTTTGGACTCGTTTGGTTGGTCAGAAAAATTTCTGAGTCCTTCTCTGGTTTCTGCTCAGAAAACAGAGTGTCATTTTCTTCTTTGATTCTTGGTCCAGTTTAGCAGCCTGAGTGCATGATGTGTTTGTTGTAGTTCACTCAAGATGCAGTTTGTGTTCTCCTTAAAAATGAGTAGCTTCCTGTATGTCCAGTGTTCTTGGAGTATAGATTTTTCTTCTTTCACAAATTCACCACGTTTGAATGATATTCAACTCTTTTCTTTTTCACCAGTGTGCCTTATTAGTTCCTTGATGCTTGTTGTATGCACACTCATTGTTCTCTACTTCTCTTCTTCAAAAAAGTGTATCTTTCACGATCTTTTTCTGTCCCTTTATAGCTTTCAGCTTCGGCAGAAAACAATAATTACTTTTTGCATGGGTACTAGGTACGGTTCCCTGACATGACAACATAATTCATTAAATATCATTGAATGCATTAAAGACATAAAATGTAACCGTTAGCTTAATAAACAAATAGTATTGAGAGTATAGAGTTTGACTGGTTGGTCAATTAGTAGCTCGTGTTGGTAAATTTGTATGGTAGACTTTGTGTAGCAGGTCCTTCCATCGGTAGCTCTTTGAACTTGCATCGGTAGCTTGTTGGTATCGATAGCTCTATGTATCAGTAACTACTTCTATCGGTAGAATTGCTCTATCAGTGGCTCAGTAGACTAGTTCTATTAGTATCTCTTGATCCATTAGTAGCTGTTGCTCCATCGGTAGCTCCTTGTATCAGTAGCTGTTTTCACTCGTATCGGTAGACTTATACTATCAGCAGACTTCTATCGGTAGCTATCTGTGAACTGGTTCTATCGGTAGCTACCTGTCTATTGGTAGCTTTGGTGTGTCAGTTTATATCAGTCGCATCTGTGTATCATTAGGCCGGTCGGTAGCTAGTATCGGTAGCTCTTAGTGTTCTGTATCGGTAGACTGAACTTGTATCGGTAGACTTGCTTATCGGTGGACTTATGCATATCAGTAACCTTAGCTTATCAGTGACTCTGTCTATCAGTAAACTAAGTCTATCGGTAGACTGAGTATCAATAGCTCTTTATCAGTAGCTATGTACTGATTAGTATCTTACACTTATCTATTTTTATGCAAAACACATCCGATTGGGTTAGAATTATTTCAGAACTTATATAAACATGGATAAACAAAGATTAACATATCTCAAGGATTATTTTAATATTATTATCATCTTGATCGCAAATTGAAAGAATTAATATATATAAAACCATTAGATTTATATTATCAAAGTATATGAAATCATAATTGGGATTATCAAAACAGGTGAGGTCAACAATCTCCCCCTTTTTGATAATCACAACCTATGATATTATCAGTTTAAAAATAGTGAGCAGTTGTAACAGAGGATATGTCATTAAATGCAATTATCTCAGAGAAAAAGTATGTTATAGAACATAAAGGATCATAGGTGGAAGAAAATGTGATAGTATCAGAGATAAAATTAAATGTAATGATATCAAAAGTAAAGTTTAGTGGCATCAGAGAGTTAGAGAAAATGGTATCAGAGGATGAAATGTAACAGTATCAGAGGAGTAAATCATGATAGCTTTTCCTTAGATAATATTTCTCCCCCTTTCATTAATATCTCTTCCACTGGGTGAATATGTCTTACTATTTGATACTTAGAGAGTATTTATCCCCCATTGTAAAAGCTTGGTAAAATATTTCTCCTCCTTTGTGATAATCAAAAAGTGGGAAACCAAAGAGAAGAGGAATAAAAATAAAAATGAGAAAAGAGATGAAAAACCAGTTTCATTTCATGTTCCAGATAAGGTAAAAAGAAATAAACAAAATACAATGGATTCCTATCAAATAGTCTAGCCACTGGTTCAATCCACATCCTCAATGTGAGATTTGCCCTTGGGAGTAGAAGAGGATTCAGGGGAAGTGGAAGTAGGTGAGGGCTTAGGAATTCCAGAAATGATCAAAGGAGGATAAGCCACAGAAACTGTTCTTGGTTTATACTGAGGAGTCCTTTGTGTGATCATAGGTGTGAGGCTTCAAATTTCTTGGGCAGGAGTCATCTAAACTGGAGAAGCAGCAGAGGCAGAGGTAGGAAAAGAAGGAGGGACAATTACTGGCCTAGCATCAACATGCAGAAAAGGAAGCAACAGATTTATGAAATCCATAATTATTCCTCCTCCTCTCTCCATAGTGGATATGAAGTCATCCTTGTTCTCCATAAACTTGTCCAATGTTGGAGTCAATTCCCTTAGCTTGCTAACTTGTTCTCTTAAAGCTTGGTTGACAGGAGGCATCTTCATATTTTCCAACAGAAGTTTGAAGTGATTATTGAGTTGATTTTTGGTGGAAATCTTAGAGAAATAAGAGTCCACCTTATCTTTCACTTATTTATGAGAGGCAGATGATTATCTCATATAGTCTTGGACTATCTTCATTATTTCTCTAGCTGAATCTCTGGTAGAGAGCACAACTCTGCTCAGCTCGGATGAGTCCACAGAGCCACTGGTTGAAGCTGAACCAAGCTCCTCCTTCATCATAGTTCGAAACTGATTCAAACACACTAAAGGTTTAGATGCAAGAGAACCAACAGAGAAAGATATAGTCTCTTTGAAGCTTTTGGTCAACCCACTGATAAGATTTTGAACTTGGGAATCCTGGGTTTTAATAAGATCTTTTATAGAAGTTTTGAAACCTTCAAACACTGAAACCATATGGATTAAAATGCTCTTCACATAAGCTAAGTCCTTCTCTGCTTGGGATTTTGATCTCATGTAAGAGTCTAAATAAACAACAGATTCCTTTAGAGCTTCAAGATCTGATTCAAGTCTAGAAACTTGAGCCTGGAAATCTTTAACTTCTTCCACTATTTCTGCCATGAAGGTTGACAAATTACAACCTAGAGAGAGTTCAAATGATCTTTCCAACATACTCATCTCTTCAGAAAAACTGTTCTTCATCTCAGTAACTGATGCACTAAAAGATTCTTTCAGTTCATCCTTTAAGGATTATAGATCATCCTTAGTAACTAAATCAGCAGGTGCAACTTTAGTTGGTACTCTTTCAGATGCTAAACTGACCACTGAGTCACTCATGATTAATTGAACTGAAGAGACCAGAGAAACTTCCATCTTCTTTACCTCTTCCACAAAACTGTCCTTAATCTTTTTATTTAAAGTATCCGGGTTATGCATTCGGACTACATCTTCAGGCAACAACTCAGATTCAATATTATAAACAATCTTTGGTCTATTGTTAGATTCCTCATTATCTGAATCTGGATAGTCTAAACTACAGACTAAAAAACTTGGGTCTTATGCCCAATCTTCAATTACCGCACTCAATTTAACACTTCCAACATTGGTTTGATGCTCCCACTCAATGGGTGCATCCTCAATTAGGATAACAGCATTCTCAGTAACATTCTCAGCAGGTCTTTCATCCTGAGGAGAATCTTCCACTATCAATTCTTCCTCTGCAATAGCAGGAGGGTCTTATGGATTAGGTAAGGGTATGTCAACCTCATTTGCATCCGTAGCAGGCACTAAGGATTGTCCAATCACTGGAATCAGGCTCAAATCAGCTGACAGAGATGCTTCACTCTCATGAACATCTTCTTCATTCTGTACAGCAGCCTCTTCAACATCCTCTAAAGCAGCTTATTCCTTATCTGATTTATGTTGATCTAGATCTTCAAGAGATGGACTAGGAGGTAATTCAGGATCTCCTCCATCATCAGTATAGGACTCTTCCTCTTCTGAATCATCACTGTATTCTGGCTCTTCTTCATCAGGTCCCAGACCTGGATCCCTCACATCCTTTGGTCTTGAAGGATGATCCACAAGATTGAATTTGGCATATACCTTCTGGTCATCATTGACCCATTCTCCTCTCCAAGGGTTCAAATTTATCCTCATGTATTTGCACACAGTAGAGGTGATACAAAAGTTATTCTTCACTACTAATATCTCATCTTGATACTCAGCTACCCCTTTTACTTTAATCATCACAGAGATCAATTTAGCAAAGAATAGGGCATTTGTATTTGATTTCAGCCTCATCATATCTTCCATTTGGATCATCAGATATCTACAAAAATTAACCTTTACACAATGTCTTAAGAGGTGAAGAAGATAGATATCCTGATATCTAAAATTAGAAATGTCTCCTCTCCTTGGTAGCAAGACATGTTGAACGAATTTGAATAGCAATCTGTTCTCACCATCCATTTCTGCAGCAACTACTTGTCTTTGACTTCCATCACCAGTCAGCTCTTCCAAAGTAGTTTCATAGTCGAAAATGTCACTGGTAGGTGGCATGGATCTCGAGACATATCCAGATACTCCTTCATGTGGAACTTCCAAGCACTCAGCCCATTCAACAGATGAAAACTACATCTCCTTTCCATTCACAAAAGAGGTTACTCGATTTTCATTCTCCGATTTCTCAAAGGTTACAAAATCGTAAATTTTTTTCACTAATTTTGGAAATTAGGGACCATTGTTGTTCGAAAAACACTATACCCATTTTTTATCTTCAATTACTTCGAGCACTAAGGATTTTCTAGGCAGCAACCATTCTACACACAGCTCCTTTTCAATCACAATAACTCGATTTTGCAAATGAGGATTCACTGGTCGTCTCCCAGACCTAGTTCTAGCAACACTACCACTACCACTTTCTTCTTGCTCGGTCCTCTACTTCTTTATTTTAGGCTCAACAGAGTCATCTCTAACGGTAGGAAGTTTGGTTTTTTCCATCGCTATTTCGAAGGATTTAGGGTTCTCTAAGGATTCGAGAGCTAAGGTTCGAGGGTTAAGGTTTGAGGCTAGGTGGATTTAAAAGTAGCTCGGACTTTAGTTTTATCATTTTGGAATCATAAAATAAATAAACAAAATGAAATAAAGTAAAAACGATTTAGATTCTGGCGGAAGACAGAAGTTTTAAAATAGCGCACTCATTGGTGAGAATTTCTATCAATGAGGTTACATCGGTGAGAATTTGACATCGGTGAGAATTCTATATCGGTGAGAATTTTACATCGGTGAGAATTTTACATCGGTGAGGTTAGCTACCGATCAAGGTTAAACGTACCCAACTCATGTCTAATGTAACTTAACCTATCTGAACTCAAAGGTTTATTGAAGATGTCAGCTAATTGATGTTCAGTACTGATAAACTCAAGAATTATATCACCCTTTTGGTAATGATATCTCAAGAAATGGTGCCTTACATCAATGTGTTTGGTCCTAGAGTGAGACGTATGGTTCTTCGAGATATTTATTTCACTAGTTTTGTCACAGTTGATTGAAACATGCTTAAAGTCATATCCATAGTCCAAAAGAGTGTGTTTCATCCAAAAAATTTGTGCACAGCAACTACCAGCAGCTATGTACTCTGCTTCGGCAGTGGATAATGATACAAAATTCTACTTCTTACTACACCAAGATACTAAGGATTTTCCCAATAAGTGACATGTTCCTGAAGTGCGTTTTCTATCCAACTTGCAACCATCAAAATCAGCATCTGAATAACTCATTAACTCAAAGGGTTGTCCTTTTGGGTAAAAAAAACCTAAGTTTACAGTATGTTTAAGATACTTAAAAATTCACTTAATAGCAATTAAATGAGATTCTTTTGGATTATCTTGAAATCTTGAACACATACACACACTAAACATAATATCTGGTTGACTAGTAGTAAGGTAAAGTAAGCTTCCAATCATACCTCTGTAATTGGTTTGATCCACTGGTTTCCCGGTTTCATCTGCATCCAATTTACAAATAGTACTCATAGGAGTTTCACTTTCCTTAGTACTATCCAAACCAAAATGTTTTAAGAGATCCTTTTTATATTTAATTTGATTCAAAATAATTCCATCTTTATTTTGGTAAACTTGAAATCCAAGAAAATATTTAAGTTCTCCCATTAAACTCATTTCAAACTCATTTTTCATACATTTTGAAAAATCAGTACATAAAGAGTGTTTGGAAGATCCAAAAATAATATCATCAACATAGATTTGTACTATTAAAACATCTTTAGAAATTCTTTTAATAAAAAGAGTTGGATTAGTAATCCCTTTAGTAAAACTTTTTGAAATAAGAAAATTACTAAGTCTATCATACCAAGCTCTTGGAGCTTGTTTTAGACCATATAAAGCTTTAGAAAGTTTAAACACTTGATTTGGAAAATGAGAATTAGTAAATCCAGGTGGTTGTTCAACAAAAACATATTCAATTATAAAACCATTTAGAAAAGCACTTTTGACATCCATTTGATATAACTTGAAATTCAGATGAGCAGCATAGACAAGTAAGATCCTAATGGCTTCTAATCTGGCTACAGGTGCAAAGGTTTCCTCATAGTCTATACCTTCCTCTTGACTATATCCTTGTGCAACTAGCCTAGCTTTGTTTCTAACTATGTTTCTAGACTCATCAACTTTGTTTCTAAAAACCCATTTAGTGCCTATTGTTAAAGTGTCCTTAGGTCTGTCAACTAATTCCGAAACTTTGTTTCTTTCAAATCGTTTTAACTCTTCTTGCATAGACATTACCCAAAATTCATCATTGATAGCATCATTGACATTTTTAGGTTTTAACTATGAAATAAAGGCTTGATGTTTAACCTAATTTCTTAGAGAAACTCTAGTCTGTGTCCCTCTATCAATATTACCTACAACAACATCCAAAGGATGATTCTTTAGAATCCTTGTTGATCTAGTAAAGGTAGGACTAGAAATTTTAGGTTCATCTCCAAGTTCGGGTTCTATACCTTTAGATTCTGGAATATGTCCAGAACTGGATGTTTTTACAGCAGGTTCTTTAGATTTATCATTAAGGTCCAGAACACTCAAATCTTCCTCAAGATTTTCAAGAGAGGTTTTAGGCTCATGTGGATTAGTTTCATCAAACTTGATGTGAACAGATTCTTCCACACATTTGGTTCTTTTATTAAAGACTCTATAGTCTTTTATAGTCAAAGAATAACCAAGAAAAATTCATTCATCACTCTTAGAAGCAAACTTGTCCATATTATCCTTTGTATTAAGAATAAAAACTTTGCAGCCAAAGACTCTAAAGTAACTAACTTTAGGTTTTCTGTTATTACACAACTCATATGGGGTCTTCTTAATAACTGGTCTAATTAAGACTCTATTAATAATATAACAAGCTATATTCACAGCTTCATCCCAAAAGTAAATAGGCAGGTCATATTCATTAAGCATGGTTCTAGCTATTTCTTGAAGGGTTCTATTCATTCTTTCTACCACACCATTCTGCTGAGGTGTCCTAGGAGCAGAAAAGTTGTGACTATAGCCATTGTGTGAGCAATAAGATTTAAACTCTTGATTTTCAAACTCACGACCATGATCACTTCTCAGGGTTTTAATCTTAAGTCCAATAAGATTTTCTACAGATTTGGAGTATTTAACAAAGTAAGAACAAGCTTCACTTTTGTGAGCTAAGAAGTATACCCAAGTATATCTAGAAAAGTCATCTACTAGAACATATACATAGTGCTTCCCATTTAAACTAGAAACTCTTGAAGGTCCAAACAAGTCCATGTGAACCAACTCGAGAGGTTGAGAAGTTGAAACTTCTTTCTTTGATTTAAAAGAAACTTTATGTTGCTTTCCCTTTTGACAGGGATCACAAACTTTGTCATTTGGGAATTCAAGTTTATGTAGGTCTCTAACTAAGTTCTTACTAGTTAATTTTCTAAGTGAATAGATGTTGTAGTGTCCTAATCTTCTGTTCCAAAGCCAAGATTCTTTATGAAAAGTATTTAAACAAGTAACATTTTGCTTAGCTAAAGAATTTAAATCAACTGCATAAACATTTTTATTTCTTAAAGCAGAAAAGACTAAAACATTTTTAGAATTAAAAACACTACAGAAATCATTTTCAAATTTCACATTAAATCCATCATTACATAATTGAGAAATACTTAACAGGTTATACTTAAGTCTATCAACAAATAAAACTTTAGAAATTAAAACTGAATTAGAGTTACTAATCTGGTCTAGGCTGATGATTTTTCCTTTAGAGTTATCACCAAAGGTGACATGGCCTCCATCAACCTTTATTAGACTTTTGAAACATGAATAATCTCCAGACATATGTCTTGAACATCCACTGTCCAAGTACCATACCTTCTTGTGAGAACTCTTTAAGCATGTTTCCTATAAAATAGATTTAGATAAGAAATGATTTTGGTACCCAGATCTTCTTGGGTCTAGAAAGGTTAGCAATCAAAGATTTAGGTACCCATATTTGTGTTATGGTTCTCATATAATTTACAGAATCAATAGATTTTGAAAGCTAAACTTTATTTGATCTATAACCATATGAATAACTGGTTGAAGCATAGGGATTTCCAGAACTTGAACTAGCAGTATTCTGTCCAGATTTAGGAATAAATCTATTCTTAATAAGCTGTCTCTGTCCAGGTTTATAGCCTATTCTAGTAGTGTATTTTGGTGCCACTCTCTTTCCTAGAATTTGAGTTAGTGTATCCTTTCCATTTGTAAACTTCTCTAAGTCTTTTCTAAGTTGCTCATTTGACATTTTCAGTTTTGTATTTTCCTTTAACAGTTGAGCATTCTTCTCTTTTTCGATAGTAAGTTCGGTTTTAATAGTAGTAGTGAGAGCATATTGTTTCTTCAATGACTTGTATTTATCCTTAAGTTCATTGCATGTCTCTTCCAGTATATTACAGTATTCAAATAATTCCTCACTAGTCATGTTTTCAGAATCAGAATCAAAGTCTGCATCATCTCCAGAATAATAGGAATTTAAAACAGGAGTATCTACAGTTACCTCAGATGTGTTGGTCATGAAACACATGTTGGCATGATTCTTCTCAGAATCAGAAACTTCAGATTCACTTGTGCTGTCCTCTGAAGCACTCCAGGTTGCTTTCATAGATTTCTTGTACTTCTTGTCCTTATAATCATATTTCTTTTTGACTTTTAATTTTGGACAATCAGTCTTGATGTGTCCTTTCCTTTTACACTCATTGCAGACTATTTCATCATTCTTGTCAGCTTTCTTCCAATCCTTCTTCCACTATCCCTTGTTATCATACTTTCCTTTGTAGTTAGATTTCCTAAATAATTTCTTCTTCCTATAAAAGTTCTTGAATCTCCTGGCTATTTGAGCCATCTCAGTATCACTATCAGAGTCTGAATCTTCACTTGTTGAACTTTCAGTTTGTATTTTCATTTTCTCCTTGTCTTTACTCTTAGAGGCAGTAGACTTGAAAGCTATGGATTTTATCTTAGATTCATCATCTTCCTCCTTATTCACCTTGAGTTCTTCCTCATACATCATTAATTTACCAATAAGCTCTTTTACTGGTAGTGCTCCAATGTCACATGACTCTCTGATTAAAACAGAAGTGCCCCTCCATCGCTCTGGCAGACATCTCAGTATCCTCATAATTTTTTCCTTAGCTGGAACAACTTTTCCAAGTGAACTCATTGTATTGACTATCTCATTAAACCTGAGATACATATCAGAAATAGGTTCATCAGTTTTCATTTTAAATTTTTCATATTTAATAGTATAAGTATTCAATCGCATTTCTTTAACATTGGTTGTTCCTTTATGAGAAACACCCAAAGTATCCCATATTTCATACGCAGGTTTGCAAGCAGAAATTCTATTAAACTCTTCATCTCCTAAAGCACAGTATAGGGCATTCATGGATTTACAATTATTATTGTAAGCAGTCTTTGTAGGTTCATCCCAAGTTGTTCTTTCAGTTTCTGAAATTTTATATTGAGATTCTATAGCAGTCCAAATATCAAAACCCATGATTTCTAAATGAATTTTCATTTTCAGTTTCCACTGGGCATAGTTTGTTCCATTGAAGAAAGGTGGCCGGTTAGTAGCAGCACCCTCTAGTCTATTATCCATAGGTAGATTTTAGAAAATAGTTTTAAAGAGTTAAAATTTAGAACTAACAGAAATTTAAGATCTTTAAAGATGCAACTAAAATCACAGTTAAAAAACAAAGTATTTCAAAAATCCTTAAACAAAAACTAATCCTTTGATACCAAATTTTTGTCAGAGTGGATACTCAAGAGGGGGGGGGGGGGGGGGGGTGAATTGAGTTCCTATAAAAATTTCTGTTGAAATTATTTCTCTTAAAATCCCCCAATTTAAAAACAAAGTTAAACTGTATTGAATCTATACAGAGTGTAAATGTTCAATCAGTTTCTCAAAGATTGATTAGGTCACAGTTGACTTAATCTGAAGATTAAATTAACTTTTGAAACTAACTTACTGGTTTAAAATAAGTATAAACACTTGCTAATTTAACTATCAAAGTAGCTTTAAAATAGTTTTTTATTTCAAAGTAATAGCAGCGGAATATGAAATAAATATATAGTATACTTATAGACTTAAATTAAGATGCACAACAAAGTTAACCAAGAGGTTCAGTCTCAAGCCGAGACTTAGTCCTCTCAACAATTTATATAAATTGATCCACACACTGGATCGGGGGTAAACAACAGTACACTACTGTCCAGGTCTAAAGACCTCTACCACAGTTCTTCGTGAAAAAAACAACAACAACACATAGGCTGTTCAGGTCTTACTCGACCTCTACCACTATCCACAGTGGGAAACAAAGGGTTATGAAGTTTGAGTGAGGATTTTAGAATCATCCAGTTTAGATTAGGAGACAATGTGTGTGTAAAATAAACATGGTACACAAACTGCTCAAAATGTAAAGATAGAATCACTAAAGGAAGTGAGAAAGAGTTTAGAAAAGCTATAGTGATTGGAAGTGCATCTTTGGACTCGTTTGGTTGGTTAGAAAAACTTTTGAGTCCTTCTCTGGTTTCTGCTCAGAAAATAGAGTGTCGTTTTCTTCTTTGATTCTTGGTCCAGCTTAGTAGCCTGAGTGCATGAAGTGTTTGTTATAGTTCACTCAAGATGCAGCTTGTGTTCTCCTTGAAAATGAGTAGCTTCGTGTATGTCCAGTGTTCTTGGAGTATAGATTTTTCTTCTTTCACAAATGCACCACGTTTGAATGATATTCAGCTCTTTTCTTTTTCACCAGTGTGCCTTCTTAGTTCCTTGATGCTTGTTGTATGCACACTCAGTGTTCTCTACTTCTCTTATTCAAAAAAGTGTATATTGCACGATCTTTTTCTGTCCCTTTATAGATTTTAGCTTCGGCAGAAAAGAATAATTACTTTTTGCATGGGTACTAGGTACGGTTCCATGACATGACAACAGAATTCATTAAATATCATTGAATGCATTAAAGACATCAAATGTAACCGTTATCTTAATAAAAAAATAGTATTGAGAGTATAGAGTTTGGCTGGTTGGTCAATTAGTAGCTCGTGTTGGTAAATGTGTATGGTAGACTTTGTGTAGCAGGTCCTTCTATCGGTAGATCTTTGAACTTGCATTGGTAGCTTGTTGGTATCAGTAGCTCTATGTATCAGTAACTGCTTCTATCGGTAGACTTGCTCTATCAGTGGCTCGGTAGACTGGTTCTATCAGTATCTCTTGATCCATTAGTAGCTGTTGCTCCATCGGTAGCTCCTTTTATTGGTAGCTGTTTGCACTCGTATCGGTAGACTTATACTATCAGCAGACTTCTATCGGTAGCTATCTGTGAACTGGTTCTATCGGTAGCTATTTGTCTATCGGTAGCTCTGGTGTGTCAGTTCATATTAGTCGCGTCTGTGTATCATTAGGCCGGTCGGTAGCTCGTATCGGTAGCTCTTAGTGTTCTGTATCGATAGACTGAACTTGTATCGGTAGACTTGCTTACCGATGGACTTATGCATATCAGTAACCTTAGCTTATTGGTGACTCTGTCTATCAGTAGACTAAGTCTATCGGTAGACTGAGTATCGGTAGCTCTTTATCAGTAGCTATGTGCAGATCAATAGCTTACACTTATATGTTTTTATGCAAAACACATCTGATTGGGTTAGAATTATTTCAGAACTTATATAAACATGGATAAACAAAGATTAACATATCTCAAGGATTATTTTAATATTATTATCATCTTGATCACAGATTGAAAGAATTAATATATAGAAAAACATTGGATTGATATTATCAAAGTATATGAAAGCATAATTGGGATTATCAAAACAGATGATCTTGATCACAAATTGAAAAAATTAATATATAGAAAAACATTATATTGAGATTATCAAAGTATATGAAAACATAATTGGGATTATCAAAACAGGTGAGGTTAACATCACTATCTATCTCCGCTCATTTCCGGCCTAAGAGGCGTACAATTTGAGGGGAGGGGGTTGTGACATAGTGGTATCAAATCCAGGTTGAGAGATATGATGGAGTTTAGAGTTAGACACAGGTGAGGTTGCATGGGTTGGTAGGGAAATAGTGTTAGCTAAGTTTAGAAAGCACTGAAAACATGGGAGATCGACTGAGACATGGGTATTTAGGGCCCCCTATGATCTGATGCATGAACCTTTAAGTTTACAGTGACTACTAAATGAGGTGATACTTATTACAGGGCAGAGACATAGGAAAGGATCATGCATCATATTATTTGTGCCTATGTCTGAATGGGTAAACCTTGGTATAAGTTAACCTAAAATGAATAAAATAAAAAATTAATTAATTAATGTTGATACTTTCTTATTCTAGGTTTAGGAGCTCTAACTATTTTTCCTTTTTTGCAGGTATGGCTCTAAGTTAACGTCCTCATCAGGTTTGTGCAGAAGATGTTCAACAGGCTGTACCAGCTGATCACCATAGAGTATAGGTTGACGATGAAGACACTTGGAGGAGGACACTCTAAGAGTTTCAGTGCTAGAATCTATAGAAGTATGAGGTATCCATTTTAGACTCAGTCATAGAAGACTGGTTGAAGGAGGTTGAGATAGATTTCAGCTCAATTTGTGCTCGGAAGGAGCACCGAGTGTCATTAGTTCTAATGATGTTGTGTGGAGTAGTACGACACTGGTAGTTCTTATTGTTGGAATAAAGGCTGTTCATTGCTAATAATGGAGTTTGGTTTGTGTTCATTGTCAATCTACACATGGATGACTAGAGAGTTTTCAAGGAATGAGGTCATACGTTTGAGGCTGAAAGCAGTATTGAAGGTGGTGCGGTTTTCCAGTGTTTGCCAAATTTTTGGGCCTCAATATCGGGAGTTTGGTGTTGGAAAAAAAGGGTTTTCAGATAGGAGTGAATGTTAGTAGAATCGAAAAAGAAAATCGGAAAAATAAGGGAACTGAATACCTTGGAACATGGACTGTGTACCATGTTCTAGGAATGGTTTGTGACCACATTCTAGGAAGTGGGAGCGGTGCACAGAGTGGCCCATGGAGCGGTGTATAGAACTAAAAACAGTTTGCAATAACGATACATGGTGAAGTCATGTGGTATGCGGAATGCTGAAGGAAGAAATGAAAAATGGTTCATAGTGATGGTACACGATGAAGGCATGCATTATGCAGAGTGCCGAAGGTTAGTGGGATTGTTGCGGTTCATGAAACAGAAGCGGTACATAGTGGAGCCTAACAGTACATAGATGGAGTTTAGTTTATAATGAAGATTGTCCCACATTGGAAATTTGGGTAAATTAGATTACCGAAATTTTCATAATTATGTGCCTATTTAAGGAAAAGTAACCCCCCCTCTTAAAGGATGAGATTGGAGATTAAAATTTCGAGAAGAAATTTGGTGAAGTCCGAAGTGGTACGTGGTGGAGAAGACGGTACGTGGAGTGAGTCATCCACATTAGAAAATCAGTATGCGGAAGAGAGTGTGGTTCACACAGGTAGCTCTCACAGTATGTAACGGAGCAAGGTAGTATGCAGAGCAGGATGGTATGCAGAGGAGTTGAGCAGTACGCAGAGCAGGGTAGTACACCTAGAAGGGCAGTTCATGGAGGAGTTGGACGGTACGCAGAGGAGCTAGACAGTATGCAAAAATAGTAGCAGTACGCGGAAACATCAGCAGTACGCAGAACACCTAAGAAAGCCTAAAAATTGACCAAATCAGTTTGCGAAATTAATTTCTATAACATATTAGTGTAGGAGAAAATAAATTACATCTGTGGCTGATTATGGGACTTCAACAAAGCATCCATTTATAGTGGAGGATGCATTATTTTATGCTAAACCATTGATTCTACCATCAAGTTGTTAAACTAAGTGAAGATTATTCCAATGCAATGAGCAAGGAGGATTCAGTGGAAGTGATTCAAGGGACGTAGTGTGCTATCCCTAAAACCTTGTAAATGAACTTCCCCTGGCACCGACTGACTGTGCTAAACACTTGTAATCCACAACTTGTGAAGATTAGTGATTTTTGTATGACCGATACACTTTCGGCATATGCTCCTTGGACGTAGCCCTTAGCGGCGAACCAAGTAAAATTTTTGTGTTGTTTCTTTGCACGTGATTGTTTATTTTCTACACATCCTCTTTAGATAGGTTTAATAGGTTCCTACTAATGTGGGAACAAGATCCTTCAGTTTAAAATAAAAATTTGACACCCTAATTCACCCACCCCTCTTAGGGTGTTCTGGGGTCCTTCAAGTGGTATCAGAGGGTGGTTTCTGGTGTTGAATCTATCTTCTGCTATTATGGAGAATACAGTCAACGTCAGGGGAGTCCCCCTCTTCGATGGAAGTAATTTTTAAATAGGAAAAAATAGGATGAGATCTCACATAAGATATCTTGGAATGGAAGTCTAATTTGCTACTGCGTAGGGAATACAAGTCACTGATCCTATAGGACTGTCGATGGCAGATAGAGATAGAAAATTACTTGATGATGATGAAAAATCATAAAATTCTATCACTACAACCCTTTCTGATCAGATTTATCTAAAGGTAATGAGTTTCACATATTCCAAGTCAATGTGGGATAAACTGGAAAATATTTATGAAGGAGATAGCAAAGTGAAGGAGGCGAAACTTCAAGTTCTACATAGCAAGTTTGATGATCTGAAGATGCGCCCTGATGAGAATGCAAACTCCTTTTTCAATCGAATTACTGAAGTTGTAGGAGCAATCTGAGGTCTGGGCGAAGAAATAAAAGACATTAACATAGTGAATAGAATCTTGAGAAAACTTCTACCCCTTTACAATGCAAAGGTGTCAGATCTTGAGTAAATAGATCTCTCCAAACTCTCAGTGGATGATCTTCTAAACAGTCTATTAGCTTATGAAATAAGAATCAAACCATAAGAATCTACGAATCATGTGGCAAGGAAATGGATTTAAAATCCATGGACGAACTAAAAGTTTTAGGAGATAGAAGTGATACAGTTGATGAGGAAAATGAAACTCTTTATCTCATTGCCAAGAAGCTCAAGAAGGGAACAGTGAAATTTGAAGGCAAGCTACCTCTGACTTGTTTTTGATGTGGAAGAGTTGGGCACATTGCCTCTCAGTGCTCAAGAAAATTTGATGATAAAGAAAGTGAAGTTGAAAACACAGATAAGCCTCAAAAAAGATTCTTCAAAAAGGGAAACTTTAAATTTTCAAAGAAAGTACAGAAGAAGAGTTTTATCTATGAGGAGGAAAATGATGATAATGAATTCTGGGAGGAAGATGAGCTAGAATTTAAGACTGGAAACCATGCCTCCATGATGGCTACCATTGAAAAGTCAGAACTATTGACAGATAAATATGGAGATAATCAGTTGACTGCTAATGATGATCCCAAGTTGAAAATTAAGGATTATTTTGGTAAGATTGAGATTAAATGTAAGATATATAATAAGTGAAAAGAAATGGTGGAGGAATCATCATAATATATTGATCTGCTGGAAGCAGAAATTGAATGACTGGAAGAATTGGTGAAAGTTAAATCATTAATCCTTGAAAGTACTAATGATGTTGTGGAACTAAAACTTATAATTTAAGAACAAGAAAAGGTCATAAATGAACTTACCTCGAGACTGGAGGATAATTCCAAGACCATTGAAGGACTGGAAGAATAAGTTGTTACTCTGAGAAGTAAACTCAAATGTGAATCAATTTCAAAAGAAGCAAAGAAGAAAATACAATTTGGAAGGTTCTTAGATCCCGAGCTGCTAGAGAGAGAAAAACATGGTTTTGATTGAGATGAAAAGATCTTGAGTGATCAAAGACCCACATTCATGGGAAATAGTGGAATTGGTTGTGATGACGAAACATAAAATGATATAAATAAAGTGAACTAGAATAAAGGAAAGATGAAAGTTTATCATGTTCAAAATCCACCAGAAGTGCTGAAAAAGAAACCCTTAAATCAAACTCAAAGGAGAACAGAAGATTATCCCTGAGTTAACAGAAATGACAGGCAGTAAAACTATTTTCTTGAGGAAGAAGTCATGAGTAGAAATAGAAGTGATAAGACATTTCCTTTCATGAAGTGTCAATTTTGTGTCTATTTGGGCCATATCATGTCATACTATGAAGAGGCAAGGAGATATATGAATGGGGAAGAGTTAGAAGTTCAACAAAGGAGAACATATTCATATCCTACTTCTTATAGAAGAAATAATTTCTATGGATATTGTTTTCACTGTTATAACTTTGGCCATAAAGCTATGTATTACAGGTAGAATTATGATAAGAGAAATTCTTTCAATGCTCAGAGATGAGTCAAAACACATCAACCAGATAGTGTTGTTATTTCAAACAAGTTTTATTCTCTGGAAGAAGAATTTGAATATGAAGAACTCATATACATGGAAGAGAGAATTGAAAGTCCATCAGTGACTCAATCCAATATCTCATGGAAAGAAAAGAGGAAAATTGAAAATTCCAATTTTGTATAAGTATCCCTCAAAGCTACAAAGAACAAAATCTGCTAGATTCTTAATAACAGATGTTCATCCCACATGACGAGTAATGAAGAACTATTAACAAATGTCAAGAAAAATGTTGATGGAATAGTGGGGTTTGGTAACAATGGTTCTTTGAAGATAAAAGGTAGTGGAAGTACTGATCTAGCTAATAGAGTGATGAATAAAACTGAAGTACTTTATATGGACGGTCTGCGTCATAATCTTCTTAGTGCGAGTCAACTTTGTGACTTAGGTCTTATTGTGACATTTAATCATAATGGTTTAACTATAAGAGGAATGTATGAAAATTCACTCATGAAAGGCTATAGAATGGATAGAAACTTATATCAAGTTGATAGTAAAGAGAACATTTTCTACTTAACAGTTGAAGAGGAAAACAACTTATGGCATCGAAGATTGGGAAACATCAACCAGAAAGACATGGAAAAGATATCTAAGCTGAAGATAGTCATGGATATCCCTAATCTAAAGTGTGAACGAGAAAAGACCTGTGATGCGTGCATGCGAGGGAAATTGGTCTGCAGTTCCTACCAGCCAAAAAAGAAAAGAGAATCAAATCTTCTTGACCTCATCTATGTAGATGTATGTGGCCCCATAAATGTTGCTGGAACACATGAAGAAAGGTACTTTGTTCTTTTCATAGATGATTATAGTAGAATGACATGTATAATCGTTATACACAGGAAGCGACAAGTGTTTGATTGTATTAAATCCTATCATCGAATCACCAAGAATGATACTAGACGGAAGATCAAAGTCCTACGGTCTGACAATGGAGGGGAATACACATCCATTGAATTTGAAAATTACCTAGAGAAGCATGGGATACAACATGAGGTGGATGCTATGAGAACTGAACAAAAAATGGAGCTATTGAGCATATGAATCGACATATAAACAACATGGATAAAACTATGCTGATCGAGAGTTATATTCCTCGACATTACTTTAAAGAGGCAGTTAAAGATGCAATATATATTCAAAACTGTACAGGTCTATATATGGGTGAGACAAAGACACCATATGAATTGTGGCATGGAAGGAAGCCCTCATTGAAATATTTTTGTGTTTTTGGAAGCAAATGTTTCATCCAAAACAAAGAAGGAAATCAAGGGAAGTATGGTGATAATACAGATGAAGGAATATTTCTTGGATACTCCATGAGAAACAAATCCTAAAAGTGTTTCAATAAGCACTTGGGAAGAATTTTGGAAAGTAGTGATGTTAAGATCATTAAATAGAAAAATACGAATGCTTCAAGGAATTCTTATGCTGACGTGATAAAAGATGAGGAAGAATGTGAACATGGAACAAATGCTAATATAGAGGTAGAGGAAGATGTTCAAAACTATTAGGAGTCACATCATGATGTTGAATCAGAATAAAAATAAGAATAGGAAGTTATATCTAGAGATAACGTGGTTGAACCCCAAAGGAGAAATCGAAGAGAAAAAATTTATCAGTCCAACATTATCTGGGATCATAATGCACCTGCACAAATGAGGAGAATGAGGAATAATTCTCAATATTCATTTATATCAGTTTTGTAACCATTATCATTTGAATAGGATTCAAAGGACGAGTCATGGGTAAAAGAAATGAATGAAGAATTAGATCATATTGACAAAAATCAGACTTGGGATCTTGTCAAAATACCTGAAGGTCACAATGTGATTGGTACAAAGTGGATTTCCAAGAACAAATTTGATGATCATGGAAATGTGATCAGAAATAAGGCACTCTTGGTCTATAAAGGATATTCACAAATCGAAGGCGTTGATGTTGAAGAGAAATTTGATCCCGTAGAAAAACTGGAGTCAATCATGCTATTTCTTTCCATGACAATCCAAATAGGTTATAAAGTGTATCAAATGGATGTAAATAGAGCATTCTTAAATGGAGTATTAGAAGAATAAGTCTATATTGAACAACCTGTAGGGTTTTTACTTGGTAATTATGAACTAAAGGTTTTAAAATTAAATAAATCTCTCTATGGATTGAAGAAAGCACCATGAGCGTGGTACTCATAGTTGGACTCTTATATGAGAAATCTTGTGTTTAAAAGAGGAGGAGTGGATCACAATAACTATGTGAAAAATTCACAAAAGGATCAATTCATGATATTGGTATACGTGGATGATATTATTTTTGGTGGAAGTAGGCATGGATTAGTGGATGAATTTTCCAATCACATGAAATTAGAATTTGAAAAGTCCATGATTGATGAATTCATATACTTTTTAGGGTTGCAGGTGATTCAGAAGAAGGATTACACTTTCATTTCCCAGGAAAAGTATGCAAGAGAGCTGCTAAAGAAATTCAATATGCATGATTCCAAACCAATGTTGACTCTGATTGTGGTTGTAAAAAAGATTAGGAAGCATGAGTAAGGGACTTCTGTGGATCCCACCATGTATAGAAGAATCATTGGAATCCTACTGTACCTAACGATGACACATACATATATTTTCTTTGAAACTTGCCTTGTATCCCTCTTTCAAAGTAATCCAAAGGAAGAACATGTGGAGGTAGTGAAAAGAATCATAAGATACATTCAAGGTACACATAATTATGGGCTATACTTTGCTGCAGGAAGAGGTAGTGAACTGTATGCTTTTTTGGATGCTGACTGGGCTGGAGATGTAGTGGATAGAAAGTATACCAGTGGTGGATCATTTTATATTGGGAAGAAATGTGTGGGATGGTTAATTAAGAAATAGGAAAGTACTTCTCTTAGTACTCTCGAAGCAGAATATATATATGCTACCAAGTCATGCACTCAATTACTTTGGATGAAGTAGAAATTGACTGACATAGTTGATGAGGTCAAACAACCAATGGTGATTTACTATGATAAAAAGAGCTCAATTGATCTTACAAATAATCCTATTCAACATTATCGTATGAAACATATTGAGACCAGATATCACTTCATCAAGGAAAAAGTTGAACAAGGCATGATCAATATGGATCATGTGAGAACTGATGAGCAAGTAGCTAACATTATGACCAAGCCACTGTTAGCAGTTGTGTATGAGAAACATCAGTTGAACCTCAGTGTTCATCCATCTCCCAGTGCATAAGGAGGTTATGAGATTTCCCTATCCTCAACTGTTTTATCTGTGTTAATCTGTTTGTAGAAGTGTTGTAGGTTTATAGGGGAGATACGATCTAGGGGGAGTATGTTCTAAGATCTACAATGTTTACATACTAATCTTTGGGTTTTATTGTCAATGATGGAGAATGGATAAATTCATTAAATTCAATGGAGAGTGATATATTTCTTTCTAGATACAAGAAAGATGGATAAGGTTCAATGAGAAATCAATTCATGTCCTCTCTCTTGTTTTATACACCGAGCACTGCTCACGTAGACATAGAGTAATGACTGAGTTGTTTCTTGAAGGTTAAAGTTTTGATTGTGGCTAGAGGATCAGTGAATTTATCTAGATATTGAAAACAAACCCAAAGGGGTGGGATTGTTGGAACCAAGGTTGTTCATTTCCAATAATGGAGTTTGGTTTGTGTTTATTGTCAATCTGCACATGGATGAATAGGGAGTTTTCAGGGAATGAGGTCATATGTTTGAGGCTGAAAGCAGTATTGAAGGTGGCGTAGTTTCCTGATGTTTGCCAAATTTTTTAGCCTTAATATCGAGAGTTTAGCATTGGAAAACAAAGGGTTTTTAGATAGGAGTTAATGGTATGCGAATAAACAAAATAAATTGGAAAAATAAGAGAACCGTATACCTCAGAACAGGGACCATGTACTATGTACCTAGAATGGTTCGTAGCCGCATTCCAGGCAGTGGGAGTGGTGTGTGGAGTGGTGCACAGAACTGAAAATAGTTCGTAGTAATGGTACATAGTGAAGGCATGCGGTACGCGAAATGATGAAGGAAGAAACGAAAAATGGTTCATAGTGATGGTACATAGTGAAGGCATGTAGTACATGAAGTGACGAAGGTTATAGGGATTGCCGCGGTTCGCGAAATAGGAGTGGTATGCAGTGGAGCCTAATAGTACGTGAATGGAGTTCAGTTTACAGTGAAGATTGTACCACATTGAAAATTTGGGTAAATTAGATTACCGAAATTTACAGATTTATGTGCCTATTTAAGGAATAGTAATCCCCTTTTTTAAAGGATAAGATTAGAGATTAAAATTTCGGGAAGAAATTTGGTGAAGTCCGAAGTGGTACACAGTGGAGAAGATGGTACGTAGATTGAGTCATCCGCGTAAGGAAATCAGTATGCGGAAGAGAGTTTGGTTTGCGCAGGTATCTCTTGTAGTATGTGGCGGAGCAAGGCAGTATGTAGAGCAGGAAAATACATGAAGGAGTGGAGAAGTACACAGAGCAGGGTAGTATGCCGAGAGGGGCATTTTCTGAAGGATCTAGATGGTACGTGGAGGAGTTGGATAGTACGCGAAAATAACAGCAGTACACAGAAACATCAGCAGTATGCGAAACACCTAAGAAAGCCTAAAAATTGACCAAATCATTTTGTGAAATTAATTTCCATAACATATCAGTGTATGGGAAAATTAATTACATATTTGGGTGATTATGAGACTTCAAAATAGCATACATTTACAGTGGAGGATGCATGATTTTATGCTAAACCATTGAAGTGACCTTCAAGTATTTAAAATGAGTGAAGATTCTTCCAACGCAGTGAGCAAGGGGGAGTCAACGGAAGTGATCCGAGGGACATAGTGTGCTATCCCTAAAACCTTGTAAAGGAAATTCTCCTAGCATAGAGTGACTGTTCTAAACACTTGTAATCCAAAAATTGTAAAGATTAGTGATTTTGGTACGACCGACACACTATCGGCATATGCTCCTTGGATGTATCCCTTAGCAGTGAACCAAGTAAAATTGTTGTTTCGTTGCTTTGTATGTTATTGTTTATTTTCTAAACATCCTCTTTAGACTAGTTTAACAGGTTCCTAAAAACATGGGAATAAGATCTATCAGTTTAAAAGAAAATGTTGACACCTTGATTCACCCCTCCCCTATCAGGGTGTTATGGGGTCCTTCACTTATTCCTCGGGGATCACAAGGAATCAGCAGTCTCATGGGAGGAGTTCCGAGACAAGTTTAGAGTTGAGTTTCTTTCTTTGACTGTGAAGGTAGCCAGTCACTAGGATATTATTACCCTTATACAGGGGAGCTCCAGTGTGTGAGATTTTAGAATCCATTTCAAAAACCTTTTGAGATATTCTTCGAACCTATTTCCAGATTAGGAGGCTAGAAGCGAGGCATTTCAAGGAGGTTTTGAGTCTAGAGATCCAGCGCCAGGTCACCCTGTTTATGCTAAAGATATATCGTGAGGTACTGGAAAGGGAAGATGTCATCGAGATAATATTATTCGTAACCATATCATCATGATAGGGGAGTCTTTAGAATTCCTCATAAAGCAGAGATGTGGTCCGGGGTTCTCAGTTTTTAGGTAAGAAGAGTTTCTATTCGGACATGGTAGTTCCTAGCCCTCAATATCTAATTTATCTAGGGGTATCAGATCTTAAGCCTATTCCAAGGTATTAGGTGCTTGTTTTTCTTATGGAGGTCAATGTCATCAGTAGCGAGAGTTCCCGACCTTTCAGAGCGGTCAGCGTGTGTCAGGTGTTCTGCTTCAGGTTCCTTTGTTGAGGCTGTTCCAGCTGAGGCAACAATAGAATATTTCATCAACTTTGGATTAGTAGAGAGAAGATGGGGTAGGTAGAGGAAAAACTAGGGATTATCCCTATCCTCATAGATCAAAGCGTGTCCATGGTGGTGGTCATTAGTAGGGCTAGAGAGTCTGTGGAACAGGTCATGGTCAGCTTTATGCTTTAGCGTTTCCAACACCGAGTGAGACTGACATCATTTGAAGCACAATTTTATTATTTTCTACTTGTATGTATGCCTTGTTTGATTCAATATTGACTCACTCCTTCATATCACCTACCATTTTCCATGCTTTATGAATTTAAGTAAAGAGACTTATAGTACCCTTGGCGTTGACTACGCCATTTGGAGGTTGATATGACTTGTTTGAAGTATGCAGAGACTATGAGCTAGTGCTTGGGAAACACCACTCTTGGGGATATTTCCTATGTTTATGGATATAAACATATGATGTCATCATTAGAATGGATTGATTATATTCGGTGCAGGATATTGTGGATTTCTTCAGGAGGCAGGTGTTATTCTTCGATGCTAATAGAGAGCTGGTGGTGTTTGTTGGTGAGCAAGACCCTCAGATGGGTCAGAGGCATGTTACATCATTATCATCCTTGATGGTTGAGATAATTATAAGTTCATATGAGGTTCAATAGTTGGAATTTACCAAGGTTGTGGAAGAGTAACCTGATGTATTTCTAGAAGAGGTTGTAGCATTACCCCCTCGATGAGAGATTGAGTTTGGGATCAAGCTACAACCAGGAGAATATCCTATATCAATGTATCCATATAGGATGGTGCTTTATGAGTTGTAGGAGATGTGTATATAGATTGATGGTCTGTTACAATGTAGTTTTGTTCAGCCGAGTGTGTCACCGTGGGGTGCATTAGTTTTGTTTGTGAAGAAGGATGACGGTCGTTTTCGGTTGTGTATCGATTATCGTCACTTGAACAAAGTGATAGTGAAGAATAACTATCCTCTTCCATGGATTGATGATTTATTCAATAAATTTAAGGGTGAAATTTGGTTTTCAAATATTGAATTACGATCAAGATATCATTAAATGCATGTGAAGGATGAGGATATTCTAAAGACTTATTTCTGTTGCGATCATGGGAATTAATTTTTTTTATGATTCCATTCGGTGTGAAAAATGCTCCAATTGTGTTCATGGGGTTGATTAATGGTGTGTTCTGTGAGTTCTTAGATAAGTTCATGGCGATCTTCATTAATGACATCCTTGTGTACTCTGCATCTAAGGAGGAGCATGTAGAGCATCTACATTCCATTTTGGGAGTTCTTCGTCAACAAAAGTTGTTTGGGAAGTTGTTGAAGTGTGAGTTTTGGGATTGAGAAGTCAGTTTATTGGGGCATGTTATATCCTAATAGGGAGTAGCTGTGGATCTATCGAAGATACAAGTAATTGCGTCTTGGGAATCCCCCAAGATAGTGGAAGAGGTGCGAAGTTTCCTCAGTCTTGCATGCTATTACAGGAGGTTCGTAACTGATTTCTATCAGGTTGCAACTCCTCTAACAGCATTGACCAAAATGGATCATGCATTCATATGGACTGATCATTATCAGGTAACATTTGAGTATCTGGAGGGGAAGTTGGGCAGTTCTCCAATTCTTTGTCTACCAGCAAAAGGAGTTTAGTTTGAGGTTTTCTGTGATGCTTCTCATTTGGGGTTAGGTTGTGTTCTGATATAACAAAGATTATTCATTTATTATGTTTCTCAGCAATTAAATCCCCATGAGCGTAACTATTCCACCCATGACCTTGAGTTGGAAACAATGGTGTTTTCCCTAAAGTTGTGGAGACATTACGTCATCGGAGAGCGCTTTGTGGTCTTCACTAATCATAAAAGACTAAGGTATGTTTTCTCCTAGTGTGACTCGAACTTGTGATAACTTCGGTGGATGGAATTATTACAGGATCACAACTTCGAAATATCATATACACCTGGTAAGGGGAATGTTGTAGCTGATGCACTGAGCATGAAGTTTTATAGTGATTCAGTGCATGAATCAGGTGATTTCTGGAGATTAATGGAAGAAATTTCAACAATACATCTCGATATGGGAGAATTTGAGGGTAGTGGTTGTCTTTTACAAATGATGGTGCTGTCATCTCTGGTGTAGTAGGTGGAGGAATCCCAATTGGGGGATCTTGAGGTGAATGTTTGGAGTGACCAAGTTTTTTTTGGTGAGGCCCCTGATGGAAGGTCTGATAATGAATAACACCAAGCATTGTTTCAAGGAAGAATTTTTGTTTCTTTATTAATGTGTGAGATAGTTCTTAGAGAGTTCCATAGTTATCCCTTATCGATACATTATGGCGTGATAAATATATACCAAGCTTTAAGGATATAGTTTTGGTGCCTTGGGTTAAAGCGTGCAGTTGTAGAGTTTGTGTATTGATGTTTGGTCTGTCAGAAGGTGAAGGCCAAACACCATGTTCCCGGTGGTTTTCTCCAGCTATTAGATGTTCCTCAGTGGAAGCGGTATGACATCTCAATGGAATTTGTTACCAGTTTACCTTGAGATCAGGGATGCCATGATGCTATATGGGTAGTAGTGGATCATTTGATGAAATCATCCCACTTTATAATAATCAAGGAGTCGAGCTCAATGGAAGCTTTGTCAAGGCAGTATCTGGAGGAGGTGGTGAGACTTCATGGAGTCCTGAGGATGATCATTTCTAATTGAGATCCTCGTTTTACCACCATGGTGTGGAGAGGTATCAAAAATGATTTTGGTTCTCAGTTATGCTTTAACACTACCTTTCATCCGCAAATAGATGGTCATACAGAGCAGACCATCCAGAATCTTATAGAAATGTTTCTCTCTTATGTCCTAGATTTTGGAGTTTTTTGGATGAGTAACTTACCCTTGGTAGAGTTTTATTACAACAATATTTTCCACTCCACCATTGGTATGGCTCCATTTTAATCCTTGTAAGACCGACCTTACTGTTCTCCATTGTGCTGGACTGGGGTCAGGGATTCAACAATTCTTAGACCAGAATTGGTATAGAACACGACAAAGATGGTTTAGGTGATTTGTGAGAGGATGAAGGCAGAACACGATCATTAGAAATCCTATTCCAATCATAGGAGGATACATTTGGAGTTTGACATTAGGGACCATGTGTTTCTGAAAATGACTCCCTACTGTTGGTAGTGAAGGTTTGTTCATGGGAAAAGCTTTCTCCTCAGTTTTTTGGGACTTTCGAGGTGTTGGATCATGTTGGAGTTGTGGAATATTGGGTAGAACTTCCCCCACAGATGAGAAAAATACACAATGTTTTTCACATGTCGCAGCTCCATCATTATCTTCATGAAGACTCTCACATCATCGATTGGTGTGAGATTGATATTTACGATGATGCAAGCTTAGAGGAGAAACCTGTAGAGATCCAGGACCGCAAGGAGAAGGTGTTGTGCGGATGTGTTATCCCCCTGGTTCATGTCTTGTGGAGGAATGGTGGAATAAAAGAGAGTAATTGGGACTTTGAGTCGCAGATACGCGCTCAGTATCCCGAGTTTTTTGATGTTTAGATCTTTTCTTGTAATGATGTTCATTTTGTGGTTGTAGACCTTTTATGTTTATGAGATGGATTTATCTTGTTTCTTTTTGTGTCTTTCTCTCTTTTGAGAGGTATCTCCATTGGGAGAGTAGTTAGGAGCTGGTTATAGTTTTTGCGTGGTTTTGTGTTGTTCCTTTGAGGAAGTGGTTGAGCTCCTTTAGTGGCGAGAGCTTTGAGAGGTATCTCGAAGGGTGGTTGTTCGGAACCCTTTCCTATTTCCTCTCTGGGTTGGTTTTGGATTATCGAGGAAGAGAATGTTT
Source organism: Viscum album (assembly GCA_963277665.1). Lineage (NCBI taxonomy): Eukaryota > Viridiplantae > Streptophyta > Magnoliopsida > Santalales > Viscaceae > Viscum > Viscum album. The sequence continues at coordinate 418,240,327 of OY728139.1, read as the reverse complement.
TGATAGGTATATGATGTAATGACCTGGACCTCTCCAGTATATTCTTTTGTTGTAATATAGTGTTTTATGTGTTCTGGGATGTTAAGATGACTTATTCCCAACACTTTTCAAAATTTCCAGTTTTGTGAATAGTGTTTCTAGTTCTGTGAATAATATCATAGGTAAGTCATTTTTCACTGAGTCATATATTGGTGAGTCATATTTTGGTGATCCATCTGTCGGTAAGTCATTTGTCGACAAGTCATCTATCGGTGAGTCATCTATCGATGAGTCATATGTCGGCGAGTCATCTGTCGGTGAGTGATCTTTCGGTGAGTCATCTGTCAGCGATTCATCTATTGGTGTGTCATCTATCGGTGAGTCATATGTTAGCAAGTAATCTATCAGAGAGTCATCTATTAGTGAGACATATGTGAATGGTGTCATCGATGAGACAGATGTGAACAATGTTTCCATCATCCTACAGTTTCTCTCCTTTGATGTTTTCTTTGATGTTAAATGCATTAAAAGCGTTGTTTTAAGGGATTTAAGACTGATTCAAATCCCACAAATCCTATCTTAATATTCCTAAGTGTCTGGGTGCCTTTACTCGTTCAAAACGCGTAGTCTTGATGAGATCTTCCTTTAATGGAAAATCTAAACTGTATCTAAACCGCTGCTCCGTTTATATTTTCAAAAGGCCGAGATACATTTTTTCTTGTTCTTCCTTATTATTTTTCTTGGTATGATATTACCCAAACATTTATTTCTTAATAAGTTTTGCGATTATGGTGGGAACCTTGGATCATGTTTTCCTTGGAGTTCTTCCTACTGCATGCACACCTTCTATCTTGGTGCAACCAGAAAGTGTCAATACATCTTTGATATAAGGTATGTTATACCTCTGTTCTTCTGGGTTCCTTGATCTATTTTCTCCCATTCTACTTTCCATGTTATGACATGTGATCTCAATGTTTCTAATGAACCTTTATTGGGTATTGGTTGATGTGGTTGTGTCACGATGTCCTCAGGTGGATGCAGTCATTGCGGGAGAGGTGATCGTGATCCGTTTTGCTGGTCGTTCTCGTGCAAAGAACTTCAGAAACCTTTTGAGGTAGGGGATTCATGGCTTCTATATTATTTTACATGCATTCATAGAGTTATCACGTTTTATCCATTGGATCATAATGAAATTAACATAATAAATATTTTAACTGGATTAAATAATTGGAATTGATCATATGTTATTGCCTCTTGATTTTCTAGATCGTGTGATATATATGCTTTGATTGTTTATCATGTCATTATTGATGGAAATTGGTAAATAACGTAAATTCGGGATTAATTATAAATTAATTGTCTAAATATAAATAGACATGTTTAATACATTGGTTGTTGTTATTTTTCTTGGTGATAAATCAAATGGATGCAGTTATGCATGCTTAAATGAATCGGTTAATTCAATATGGAATAAAGAACCAATTGTGAGATAAAGATAATGCCTTGAATGGTTATAAGTTACCCTTCTTCTTTTAAAGGCCAAGCACCTTATGCTTTGGAGTTTTGAGTGATCATTGTGTGTGAAGGCTGAATGCCTTATTTAGGGCCAAGAGCCCAGTTGCTATATTGTTTGTTTCCTACTGCTTATGTTGTGGTGTGAGCTTGGGATGGCTAAGCCTGGAGGGCTGTTGTGGTATGTGGGGGTAGGAGGCCCAGTGGTGGTGGCAACAGTTGATGCCTAGAGTGGTGAGATGCATCAATTTATGCATACAGGTGTCGAGGAGGACATTGGGGATGATGGAACGAGATGAAGTAGGGATTACCTTTGATATGAAATTGATTGTTGTTGAATCTATTGTTTGTTGTCTATTTTACTTTTCCCACTGCTTGAGGCAGTTTTTTTTCTTACACACCATCCAAAAGAGGCAAAGATGCATGGGGTATGCCACATGCTTTCTGTGTTTAGCTTCTTGAGGATGGATGTGTCTACACTCTTGCTAAAGGTGAAAAAGATTCGATATGTAGTTCACCTACTCACCGTGTTGATCCCCTTGTGTTTGGTAGCTTAGAATGATTTTCTAGAATTCCTAGGAATTATGGAAAAGTGATAATGTTGTTAATAAATTATTGAATAAATTATGTTAACCCATGGGGTTGGAGCTTGCTGAGGTTTAATGCTGAGGTTATGATTCTGAGAAGCCGTGGACTCGGCTTGGTTATGCATGGAGGGTATGGAACTTGGTTGGAATGTAATGTGGAATTAATAATGGTTAATTAATGGTTAAAGAATTAAATAATGTAAATTGAAACTGATTAAAAGGGAAAATGATTTAATAAATCTCTTTAAATGGCTGTGTGCTTATAGGATATCTAGTCTTAACAGTTGCAACTGGGAGTCTGAGAGATGTTAGATGAAGTTGAGTATAATACTAGGTTATTCACATAGTGTGGTTGTGACCTATATTATATTCTTTACTTTTTGTGTTTCTATATGCCACTATACCCTGTCATTTAGGGAAACTTACACCCTGTGGTTTCTAATCCTGGGGGGGGGGGTGTTTTACCCAACATCCCAATGAGAGGATGGATGGCTAACTACCCCATTTATCCCCGCTCTCTTCTCTTGGTAGTTACTTGTGCTGGTAGGCATGATGGCTAGTTTTCCACATATATGTGTGTAGAGGTCTGTAATGGCTTGTGGTTATTCACACACATATATTCTGGATATAGTTTTCTATGGACTACTATAGGTGTAACATGTATAGGTTGTGATGACTTGAGGATCCTTACTCAGTGTATGGGATATAATGGATTGAGGTATAATATTCAACATATGATACATGTTATGCAAGCTACAGTGGATCCTGGAAACTACCTGGTTACTTTGGTTACATCGATGTGGTGGTTGTGTTTCACAAGGTGCATGTTGTGGTACTTATCTAGGTGTACACTAGTGCAGAAAACATTTTTTATGTCACCATTTTTTACGTCAGTTATATATAACCGATGTAAAAATGCGGTGAGTAGATTTTTTACGTCGGTTATTTTAATAACCGACGTTACAAATCGCGCCTGTTGGGTTTTTACATCGGTTATCTTATAACCAACGTAAAAAACCAATGCACGAGGGTTTTTTTACGTCGGTTATTTGGAAACCGACGTAAAAAACCCGATATCGACGCGTTTTTTACGTCGGTTATCAAATAACCGATGTAAAAAATCAAATCGCGGTGTTTTTTACGTCGGTTATTTTATAACCGACGTAAAAAACCCGATATCGACGCGTTTTTTACATCGGTTATTTGATAACCGACGTAAAAAACCCCCCGCGCATTGGTTTTTTACGTCGGTTATCTTATAACCGACGTAAAAAACGCGCAGATATCGGGTTTTTTACGTCGGTTTCCAAATAACCGACGTAAAAAACCCCCCGCGCATTGGTTTTTTAAGTCGGTTATCTTATAACCGACATAAAAAACGAGATATCTACGCGTTTGTTACGTCGGTTATAAAATAACCGACGTAAAACACCAAAGAACGATGGGTTTTTTTACGTCGGTTATAGAAAAACCGACATAAAAAACCAAAGCGCGAGAGATTTTTTACGTCGGTTTTAAAATAACCGACGTTATAAATTTAAAAAATTGTTTATAACGTCGGTTATTATATAACCGACGTTATAAAACTTTTAAATGGCCCGTGGACTGTCATTTACGATTTTTTGATTGACACTCCGCCGTCTCGTCTCTCTCGCGCGGTAAACCCTAATCGGCTCGTTGATTGACCTGCGTTAAACTCATTTTGGCTTCATTTTTTATCTTCTTCACTCCTCTCGGATCTATCATCTCAACTCGCAACATTCAAGTAAGCCTTCCACAAATTTATTTCGTTCATTTTTTTTCACGGATATTCTATAATTATGTTTTGTGATTTTCTTCATTGTTTATCTTCTTCATTGCTGTCCGAGGTGATCTCCAAGTCCATCAGCCCTCGGAAGGGCACCGACGAGTTGGGTGTGGTGCAGAAGGTAAAAGAAGCCATGGATTCCCTGGTCTACGCACCCCGACCGTCGTCCCTTTCATCTTCCTCCACCCCTGCCGCCTCACCGTCATCCTCCTCCTCCTCTCGGATCTATCATCTTAACCGAGAGTGTTTATTTTATTTCTTCTTTCCCATACTTAAAATATTCTTAAATTATTATGATACATATGATCATTGATGGAAGTGATACAATTTCACATGGTGTAGGATGATTTATGGGCGGGGTGAGACCATGACATTAGCATTGGGGTGTGAGAGGAAAACTAGTGGAGAAGTGGTATCCGAGAACCTTAATTTTAGTATATATATATATATTTATATAATTTTTTATACGAAAAGGTTTATTTATATGAATTATTTTGTGAGTGATCCATAGTGAGTATATGAAACTATTTTTCCTTGTTTAGGTGATGATTTAGATTCCTTTTTTCATAGGGCTTTAGTGTGCTTCCTCAACATTTTCATGAGATGTTTTAGGGAGGATATTACTATGTATACATGTTATTCCCACCATATATACATAAATATAAACAATTTTTTTGGTTTTTAAAAGCAATTTGTAGTTTTTTATAGATGTTAGTAGCATGGAAGTGTTGTGGAGTAGCTTTCATGAGTATATAGAGTTTGTTGTTTCTTCCTAGTTTTACTTTTAGTACTAATAATCTTCTTTTTGGTTTATTTACAACAATACATGTATGAATTCATGCATAATTATCTAAATTTATTCATTTCGAACTGAGGAGGGTTACTTTTGGTGGGAGAAGATCCTAAATGATATGGTATGAATTCATTCTATCATAACCATAAATAAAATATAGTTGTATTTTATTTATCATATACATCAACTAATACTCTTCTTTTTTATCACAAACCCTTTGAGAATAAAAAACCAAACTAAGGGCTTTGGTATCCACATTGCCTTTTGTTATAGAATATGGTACATCAAAATCAAATGATTGAACATATTCCTCCCAAAAACACTTCCATTGATTTTTATAATTGTGTGAAAATATTTATCAAATGGATTTAGGGTCTACAGAAACCATTAATAACATGTTAAATAGGTAGTTTATCTAATATATTAAAACATCAAAACCGCAATCAATATTAAACTATGTAGGCGTCATGGTTTTCTTTGATTCAATGAAATTTAAAACTGTTATATCTAACTATATTTTGTTTTAAAAATAATATTCAAGCATATTTTTTTAAATACCTATAGATTTGTTTTATATTTTAAATTGTTTTACATTCAAATTATGATTTTTTTTTCATATAAACATATATTTGTATTATCTTAAAAATATATATTTTTTGTTGATATTTGTTATAGGTAATAATGAGTCGAAGTTGGATTACGACATATCGAATGAGCAATGAATTTGAGGAAGGTGTTGATGCCTTTTTGGAATTTGCAAAACAAAATGTTCCAACTAGTGACATTTTTTTCTATCCATGCCTGAAATGTTTGAATATGAAGAAGTTGAAAAGTAGAGAGATAAAAGATCATCTGATTTGTCATAGTTTTAATCCGAGTTACAACCCTTGGATTTGGCATGATGAAACTGGACGGAATGTCACTGATGATGATGATTCGCAAGATGGTAACTCCGATGGAATTGAAGAAATGATTCGCGATATTGTAGCAGAACAAATTGAGATAGAACCGATAGTTTCACGTCTATATGGTGATGCTAAAAAACCATTATATCCTGGTTGTACAGATTTTATGGTTTTTTCGGTGGTGTTAAGATTGATTAACCTGAAGGAGAAGCATGGATGGAGTGACAGAAGTTTTACAGAGCTGCTACAATTGATGAAAGACATTCTTCCAAAAGATAACGATCTTCCAGATTCACATTACAAAGCCAAGAAAATATTATGCCCGATGGGATTGGGATACAAGAAAATACATGCCTGTCCGAATGAATGCATTATATATAGGAAGGAATATGAATTTCTGTCAGAGTGTCCTAAATGTGGGACATCACGGTATAAGGTGAAAGAAAAATCACAGGCTGATGTAGATATTACAAAGCTCCCTTCAAAGGTATTTTGGTATCTTCCTATAATTAATCATTTCAAACGTTTATTTTCTAATTCACATGATGAAAAAAGGTTAAGATGGCATGCTGAAGAGTGGGTATGTGATGGAAAAATACGTCATACAGCTGATTGTCCACAATGGAAGAAAATTGACGCGCAGTATTCTACATTTGGAAATGAAATTAGAAATCTCAGACTAGGGTTGTGCACAGATGGATGAATCCATACCGAACACTCAGTAGCACACATAGTTCATGGCCTGTTTTATTGGTAATTTACAACCTCTCTCTTGAAGTTTGTATGAAGCGCAAATATGTCATGTTGAGTACAATGATCTCTGGTCCAAAGCAACTCAGTAATGATATTGATGTTTACTTGTCACCGTTGATTGATGATTTGAAACTGTTATGGGCTGATGGTATTAGGGTGTATGATTCTTATAAAATGGAATATTTTCAACTGCATGCAGTGCTTCTGTTCACTATAAATGACTTCCCAGCGTATGGAAATTTGTCTGGATACAGTGTTAAAGGGCATAAAGCATGTCCAATTTGCAAACAACAGACGTCATATTGTCAATTGCATCATGGGAGGAAAGCAGTGTACATGGGTCATCGAAAGTTTTTGCCTATGGAACACCCTTATAGAAGACTAAAAAAGGCATTCAATGGCTCACAAGAATTTGATACTGCTCCAAAACCTTTATCCCCTGATCTGTATTTTGATAGGGTGAAAAACCTTGACGTGACATTGGGAAAGACACAGAAATCTGGTAATGATAGACATATTTGGAAGAAAAGGTCAATTTTTTTGAGCTACCATATTGGAGGCATCATGAAGTTAAACATAATATTGATGTCATGCACGTGGAGAATAATATCTGTGATTCTTTGATTAGAACATTGTTAGATATTAAAGGAAAGACTAAAGATGGGTTGAATGCAAGATTAGACTTACTATCAATGGGAATACGTTTGGAGTTAGCTCCCACTCCTAAAGGAAGACGAACATTTCTTCCCCCGGATTTTCATACATTATCGAAGAGGGAGAAAATTAGCTTCTGTCAGTGTCTTCATGATACCAAAGTGCCTCAAGGTTATTCTTCTAATGTAAAAAATTTTGTCTCATTGAAGGAATTGAAGTTGATAGGTATGAAATCACATGATTGTCACATCATGATGCAACAAATTCTACCAGTTGCATTGCGTGGAATATTGCTCATTCGTGTCAGAAAGAATATAATGAAGTTGTGTTATTTTTTCAATTCAATTTGTAACAAGGCGATTGATGTGAATGCTTTGAACATTTTGGAAAAGGATGCAATTTTTATACTTTTTCAATTGGAAATGTATTTTCCTCCAACTTTTTTTGATATAATGGTGCATTTAATGATTCAACTAGTTCGAGAAATAAAGCTTTGTGGACCTGTATATCTTCGTTGGATGTATCCTTTTGAAAGGTATATGAAAATATTAAAGGGGTATGTTAAAAATCTATATCGACCTGAAGCCTCCATTATTGAAAATTATATTTATGAGGAGGTAACAGAGTTTTGTACGAGCTACTTGGCTGCGGCGCAACACATAGGTTTGCCTCCATCACGCCATGAACGAGTTAATAATGAGGGAAAGGGGATTCATGGCTTGAAAGTCAAATCATTGTCAGCTGAACAAATGAAGAAGTTAGAATCATACATCTTGAATAACATAGCTGATTCTCAACCGTATATCACATTGCATATTAATGAGTTGAAACAATGTCATCCAAAGAAGAAAGAAATGTGGATTTTGAATGAGCACAAAAAAACTTTTTTTTCATGGATTAAAAAGTCTTTGCTTGGTAGATCAGATGCATCAGAGACATTAAAATGGATAGTGGGTGGTCTATGTTTAAATGTGATAACATGGTCCAGTTATGAAATTAATGGTTATACATTTCATACAAAAGCTCAGGACAACAGAAGTGCAGTTCAGAATAGTGGTGTATCGGTGTTTGCAGAAGCAATGCATTTTTCAAGTGCTAAGGACAAAAACCCAATTTCTACATCAAGTGCATATTATGGAGTGATTGAAGACATATGGGAGGTTGATTACTTTAAAATTAAAGTTCCCGTTTTTAACTGTAAATGGTTTAACGGTAACAACAGTGTCATACACGATGAATTTGAAATGACACTTGTTAATCTGAATAGATTGGAAGATACAACTGATTCTTTTATAATGGCAACACATGCAAAACAAATTTTCTATGTAGTAGATCAATCAGATATGCAGTAGGCTGTTGTTTTACAAGGTAAAAAACAATATGTTTGTGAGGATGAACTTGATGAATATGCTGATTTATGTGAGATCCCTACTTCCATGGAAATATTAACAGAACATAATGATGATCATGTTGAAGACATAGTTTGTGCCATAAGGAACGATCACGACGAAGGAATTTGGGAAAACAATCTATTTGTACATTCCTAAAATTACAGGTAACATATGTTTATTTCTTGTTTACATTTATTTTTTCCATAAATGTTAGATATTGTAAGTTTTTCATTTATTAAAACATGTTTTAAAATAAAATAAGTATATGTTTTTGTTTGTTTTAAGTTTGTTTAGTTTACTTTATCATGTTTATAACCATTACATGAATTTTAAAATGCTTATTTTTGTTCACTGACAACAGGTTTACCATTTTTACCATTTTTACCATCTTGACCATCTTGACCATCTTTGTCATATTTACCATTGTTTAACATGCTTACCATATTACCAATTTTTACTATTATGTAACTTAGTACACTTTTATATTTTCTGATTACAGTAGTATTAAAATATTTGAATTTGTATTTTTGTGAACTGACATTTTTTTTTTGATTTGAAGGATAATAACAGATCATTCAGATGATCAACCACATGATTCTGGAGAGGAGCATATTGCTGGTCATACCTCTGGGGATGAACATTCACATGCTCCTATTACGACAAAGAGTTCAAAGGTTGGTAAACGTGGGTACACACGTTTACCAAAATTATCACTTGCCCGTACGCAGGATCAGAGGATAGTTGTTGAGTTTGATGATGATGATATTCCTAGAGGTTCGAATGCCAAAGATTTTAAGAGTTTTTTTGCAACTCAAGATAAGACCAAAGTAAGAATTCTGTATGATGATTGGAGAGGTGTGGATAAAGCGATTATCTCTCAGTTGTGGGAGACGATTTTGGTAAGATCTTTTGTCATTGTTTGACCATTCATTTAATGTTTCTAGTATATATAATATGTTTAACCTCTTCTTTATCAGATGACATTTGATATTCCTGACACTAGAGGAGTCAGGAAGAAATGCTTATCGTTGGCTTCCAGGAGATGGAGGGATTTCAAATCAACCCTCTCATCTGATTTCATTTATGGTCATAGGAGTCACGACAATCCATGTCATATATATCCTTTTATAGATGAAGACACATGGAGATAGTTTTTTAAAAGTAGAAAAAAGAGTCATTTCTGGTAAGGGCAATGTAAACTTTTATAAACTTTCTTATATAAATGATTTTATTAATGTTTTGTTAATGATTTCTTATTCTTAAATTACAGCAAACAAGGAAAGCTCATCAGGAGATCCAATCTAAAAATGTATACCCTCATAGTTTATCTCGGGGAGGGTATGCATTATTGGAAGAACAAATGATGGCGGAAAAATTTCAACAACTAAGAGCCGAGTCTTCAAGCTCTAGAGAGGTGGCCCCTCCATCCCCTCCATCTAGACATGAAAAATGGAAGAGAGCTCGGAAGGGAAAAAAGGGCAATATCTTTCGGAAGAATCGAGAATCGTAGCTGAGAGGATTGTAAGATATCTATTTAATTTATTTAAGTTAACTTTTTTCTTCATATAAGTTTCAATCATTACAGAAATGTTCAATTAATTAATACATGACTCTCTTGAGGAGCAGAGTTCAGAGGAGACATTTAGAGCTACTGGGAGGGAAGATATTTTATTTGCAGCATTGGGAAGGCCCGTACATCCTGGTCGTGTAAGAGGATATCCGGCAGGTGTATCGGTAAGAAAAGTGTTTCCACATTCTTCAACTTCTAACATTGAGGGGGTTTATAAAAAAAATAGAATCCTTGGAGGCTGAATTTCAAAATATTAATGCGATGATGGAGGACAAGATTAGAGAGTCGGTGTAGTCTATGTTTGTAGAAATGCAAAGACAATTTCAGACTGCAGCTCCCACTCCTCCACCTCCCCCTACAGACCCCATTATTTATCCTCCACCTCTGCCAGTAGCTCCCACTCCCCCACCTCAGCCTGCGGACCCAATTTTTTATCCTACGCCTCCGCCGCAGCTTCCTACATATTGCGAGTTGCATATTGATGATTCTCAACATCATATAATAGCATACGGGTTGGTATATTGTATAGGAGATACAGTTCATCATCAACAATTAGAGGTATAGAATCATAGGGTCACTGTACAGAATATTATAGATAGATCAGCTAGGGTACCAATACCTACAGATGAGGTGGCGACAGTTGGACAGAGTATCAGCCATTTTTTATTTTGGCCATCCAGACTTCTTCGACTCATTACCATAGAGGTATGAATGTTATATATTTTATTTTATTTTTTTTATTAAAGTTGTTTTATCATTTGAAAACTACTATATTTCTCAATTTTTTTTTCACAGTAATACTTAAAAGGTAAAGAAATACTGTATAGACAACAACAAAGACAACAGGCTATGACATCAGATACAGATTCCAGAGGTCTTGACAGATTGTCAAGATATTCACATTTGTTGTTGGGTTTTTATGAGTTTCCAATGGAATCTCATGTTTGTGGACGTGAAATAAGTGTGGGGATTACAAAATATGATATCATGGAGCTTGTTACTGGAGATAAGTTGGGCATCAACGTGGTGAATTTTTTTTCCATGTAAGTCTTAACACCTTTTCCCTGCGTTATATTTATTAAAAATGTATACTTATATATGTTTTGTATTAGGTATCTTTATAAAATTTGTGAGAGGAATGAACTGATAGAAGTATATGGATTCATGGACCCGCAATTGATTTCCCCTGAAGCATGTGCATTGACTGAGGAACAAAGAATGGTTTATATTGCTGAAAGATTTGAAAAGAATATAATCAGACAATGTTGGATGATGCCTTTTTGTGAGAGGTATGAAACACATTTCTCTCAAAGAGTTAATTATCTTTTAACATAAAAAACCACTAACATTAAATTTCCTTTTATCAGTGATCATTGGATGTTAGGGATTTTTTTCCCAAGGGAGAAAGCTCTTTATTGGATATGCTCTGTTCATGGTGATGTGCGGGAAAGTTTTAAGAATATATTGGAAAAGTAAGTTTCAATTTCTCAATAGTTTTATATATTATAATGAATTTTAAATTTACCCCATTCGTATTATTTTCTAACAGTGCATGGGTCTACTTTCGAAAAAACACAAAGAAAAGAAATGCAAAGATCAAATATGTAAATGCGAAGGTAAATTTCCATTTATAATTTGTACTTTTTGATTTATTACATAAAAATAATATATTGAATTTACACTCATTCAAAACAGAATTTTCATGAACAACAAGGCCTCATCGAATGCGGATATTATATGTTAAGATTTATGTATGAAATAATAACAACTGGGACAGTTGTGAATTTTGACCTGGTACGATTTCCTCTTAAACTTTGCCATAACATTTCAATTTGATTTATTCATTATACACGTTAACTATCTTCTTTTTCATTTGTAGCTTTTTGATGACCCTCAACCCTATACTACTGAAGACATCAAACACGTACAAGTGGAGTGGTCAAATTATTTTACAGGTTTGATTGAATTTTAGTTGTTTGTAATGTAAAATGTAATTTTGAATATTTTCGTTTTAATTGTGTATTTGGTAGTTGTTTAGGTTGGATTTAGTTTTTTTTGAAGTTGACAGTGTAAGTTTTGAATGTTATATAAGTGAATGTTTAATTTTGATCTACTTATTGTTTTGGTCTACTTTTGATGGTTTTTCTATTATGGATTTGGGTCTGTGGGGGAGGGGTTCCAAGGGTGTGGGGGTGTGTTCAGTGGGGTTGGGGGGTGTCCAGCGGTCTGGGAGAGCTGTCCGGTGGGGTGGGGGGATAGTCCTGGGGGGTGGCAGGGATGTCCAGGGGTGTGGGAAGCCGGTCCAGGGGTGTGGGAGTGCTGTCCAGGGGTGGGGGGGTTGTCCAGGGGTGTTTGGGGCTGTTCAGGGGTGTGGTGGGGGCTGTCAAGTGGGGTGAGGGGGTGAGGAGGTGCTGTTGAGGCGGGTGGGGGGTTGTCGAGGGGTGTTTGGGGGTGTCCGGGGGTCGGGGGGCAGTCCAGGAGTGTGGTGGGGGTTCCAATGGGGTGGGGGAGGGTTTTCCAAGGGGTATACATGAGGGTGGGAGTTCCAATGGGGTGGGGGAGGGCTGTCCAGGGGGTATACATGAGGGTGAGGGCTCCAACGGGGTGGGGGAGGGCTGTCCATGGGGTATAAATGAGGGTGGATGCTGTCTAGGGGGTAAGTTTTATATGTTATCTATGTACATGATTAATTTTGATGTACTTCTGTTTTTGTGGTACGATTTCTTGATTTGTTTTCTGGTTGATTCTGGTGGAGATAAGATGACTGCATTATGTTTAAAAAAAAATTGGGTTTATCACGTCGGTTATTTAATAACCGACGTGATAAAATGCCCGGAAAATAGTTTATCACGTCGGTTATTTAATAACCGACGTGATAAAAGGCCTGCAGAATGGTTTATCACGTCGGTTATTTAATAACCGACGTGATAAAAGGCCTGGAGAATGGTTTATCACGTCGGTTATTTAATAACCGACGTGATAAAGGGCCTGGAGAATGGTTTATCACGTCGGTTATTGAATAACCGACGTGATAAACGGCCTGGACAATGGTTTATCACGTCGGTTATTGAATAACTGACATGATAAACCGCCTCCCTCCGGTTTATCACGGCGATTATATAATAACCGATATGATAAACCCCCCTCCCCCGGTTTTTCACGTCGGTTTTATATGAACCGACGTGATAAACCACGCTCACCCCGGTTTATCAGGTCGGTTCTTATAGAACCGACGTGATAAACCCCCCTCACCCCAGTTTATCACGTCGGTTCTATATGAACCGAAGTGATAAAACCCCTCGCCCCTGTTTATCACGTCGGTTGTTTAATAACCGACGTGATAAACCATTTTCCAGGCCGTTTATCATGTCAGTTACTCAATAACCGACGTGATAAACCATTCTCCAGGCCCTTTATCACGTCAGTTCTAAAATAACCGACGTGATAAACATCGCGATTTTATGTTTTTGACATCGGTTTTTAAATAACCGACGTCAAAAACCTTATTTATAACGTCCCACGTATTAACGTTGGCTAGAAACCGACGTAAAAAATTAAAAATAACCGACTTAAAAAACGTTTTCTGCACTAGTGTGTCTGCAGGCAATCCTTTTTGGAGAGAGATGTTTAGAATGTGCGATATTGGGGAAAAGTGGCGAACTAGTGGGGTACCCTTTATATTATTTATTATATTATATACCCTTGTATGTGATACTTGGTTAGAGTATCCATGGTGAGGTTGGGAACATAGTATACCTATTTAGGTGATGAGTTAGTTTCAATTGTTGTTCATTGTGCTTTAGCATTCTTTCTTTACTTTTTCATTAGAGGATCCTAGGAGGATTTTACTAAGTATACTATTATAATAACCCTATGTATATATATATATATATAAACTATTTTTCAGGTCACTTAGAGCAGGTTGGAGATCAGGCCGGTTACTACTAGATTGAGGTTGTATGAGCTATTTGGGCTTCGTGGTTACTATTGTTTTACTTTCTTTTGGTACTTGTAGTTTACCTTTTAGTTGTAGTAATTATTGTATTACATTACATATGTGTACTTGAGATTTATTTTTATATTGTAGTCTTAGCAGGAGTTGGTTGGTGTCCGTATTATCCCTCTCTTTTTCACATGTTCTCTTAGAGGGTAATTCCTCCCATCAGTGTGTTTATTATACCCTCAGTGCTAGTCAGCAAATCGAGGCCTACTGGAGGTAGGACTCAAGTGTCACTATCTCTCTCATCTCATTACTGGTCCATGAGGGGTACACTTTGAGGGGAAGGGGTTATGATAGAAACTCATGAAAAGAAACTCAAACCAAATAACAAACTGAAAAAATTAGCCCTCAATTCCACAAAACTTAAATATCTCCAAATGAGTACAACTGAAACACAAACCCGAACTAACCCACACAAGGGTGATACACTCAAAGAAAACGAATGATTAAAAAGGTAACATTTAAACATGCACAACTATTTATATTTCAATAGAGAAAGTCCACCATAATCTCCCAAATAAATGGTGAATTTACAATGACTACAAAACTTTAATAGTAGAAATCAATAACAAAAAGACCTTAAATGTTCCAATCCCAACCCGGAACACAAAACCCAGACCGAGAATTCACACCCCCAACAACTCTTGACTATGAACGAGCTTCACTCCGAGACCTATGGCTAGATCTTTGGTGGTTGAAGCATCTCATACCTCATAGTCAGGCACTGGAATCCTTCTGTCACATCTTCTTCAAGCGAAGTTTCCTGCAGAACTTTTCCAGTTGACCCAGATAGCCGTATTGATGGCATGTCTTCAGAGGGATTCGACATGATGGCTTCAAATGCCCAGACTGACCACACTGATGGCCCACGAGAAAGTGGTCTGAAGAAATAGGTGCTAGAACCAAAAAGGATAGCTTCTTATAGATAGGTTCCTCCAACATGCACTCCTCGTCAGATGGGGAACCATTACGAACAACGAGAGGTACCAGATTTCTAACTGCCTGCACTCTAAGAACCAAATCAACTAGAAATGATTTCTCCACCATCTTCTCAAAACGAGGTTCCTTGGAAGAGAGGACATGATCCTTATCCTTTGGACGATGACCCCCAAGGCAAGGAGAAACCAACTATTTAAGGTGGTAAACGTAAACTTACTAACCGCTGGCCCTGGAAAACACACATGAGCTCTCCCCTTTTCTTCTTCTTCACCTCTTCTGGTATGAACAATCAGATGAAGATAGACTTAAACACATCCCACATCATCCCAAATCACAATGATGGTGGGGCGAACAACTCCCATTAACCCAAAGATGTACCTTTAAACAACCCTAGGACAACTCGAACTCTAACAACCTCAGGAGTTCCCAACATCTTGAAGATGTGATTTATCTCTTCAAGACACATAAATGCGTACCTCGATCACCGCAAAGAATAGGCAACGTTCGAGAAGAACCAAAAACTGGGCATGACTCATCAAAAACAATGGGGACCTTCTTGGGAAACATTTTCTGAACAACACTAGAAACATAAAATCAAATCCAACATCAATCCAAGACATAATCGAAAAGAATATCCCAAGACAAAACAATAGGCTGATAAGCCAAAAATATACAAGCATAACCAAATTTCCCTTTTTTAAAATCCCCTTTCCAATTTAAATATTCAAAAATGCCATCTTTCAAGGCCACTTTCTAAATACCGAAACCCACTTTCTAAATCAATTTCAATTTTCAAAATAATTTACCCTTTCAAAATCACTTTAGAAAAACAAGGGTAAGCCTTTAATTTCAAATACATAGCCAAGTAATCCCATGAACCATTGCACATGCATTCATCTGATTCCATCCATATTCTCCAACACACACTTCCCACACATACTTACACACATGAAAACGCTCATAAAGAGCACTCAAGGCATTCTATTAACAAGTCCCAAAAAGCACCAAACTTTCAATCCAAAACGCTTTTAATTTCAAAACCCACTTTACCAATTTAAATCCATTTAAAGGAAAACATTTTAATTTCAAAATCCATTTTTATTTTCAAAAACACACTTACACCAACCAAAGCCACAATGAAGCACAACTTACACTAAACTACTGAAAGGAGGGACTAATGTCTATGCCTAACTCAGGAGTATGATAGTGGGACATGCCCCAAGTAGGTCATAATGCTAAAATGAACTTGAACCATGAACTTGGACTCCATATGGGTCACTACTCCATACGGGATCACAATGTGACACTGGCTCACCTCTTTTGTCATCCCTAAATCCAAAAAAAGACAACAGAATCAATTCCTAGACTACCCCTGGTAACTCGAGGTTTGGAACGAGTAAGGGTTCATGATGCCCTTCCCATACCTACCTCCCGAGTCCCAACAGTCCTAATATCCATCTAAAAGATACCCCAAATAACAAGGGTCTACTATGATACCATCTTGTCACGAACCAAATTGATTTGACCCTGAATCGGTCACCCGAGTCAGTCTGCAACATGGCCCAAAGGGCGTTCCCAATTCCCACGGGCTAAAAACTAGTGCCGAGCACCAAAGTAAAATAGTTGGGAATGATTTTGGCCCATAAAGAAAAGACAAAAGAATAAAAATAACTAAAAAAACAGATAACACTAACAACAAAAATAAAATAAATTTGTGTAGACAAACTTACCTTTAAGTGACCTCAGGGGTCACCACCTGACATAGAACCACACTCACTAAAAGAGTGATCCAACATTATAGGAACCTAAAAATGAAAAGGTAAAGTAGGCATGAGCACCAAAATGATCAGTAGAAATGCCAAAGATAAACCATGGAATCCAAATATTTTCCTTTCCAAAAAACAATCCATTAACACTAGTTTGAAAATACAGGTATGCAAATAGGTTGTTCTCATGTTGGTAGATAAATTCACCATTCCTTTTTAAATCAACACACACACAAACAACACCTTTCCATTTTCAAAAGATGAGTTTACCATTTTAAAAACCAAAACCCCAAACAAGGAAATAATAGCTACCCAAGAAACAAATAAACAGGGAAAATTGAAATTAAACTGATAGATGTTGAAAACAAACTAGCAGTGTAATTAGAAAACCAAAAGAAAAGAGGTACAAACAAGTAGATAAATAAAGTAACCATGGGTGATACTAACATCCATATAAGACCCCTGAACATAATCAGTTTGGAACCACCTTCCGGTGTATGGTGAAGCCCCTAAGTCAATAACCACTGGCCTCCCTAAACTGACCAATCCAGTGGCACATCCCACTTGGCCTATCTACGATCCAGGGGGTAGAAACCCGTCTAATCGGGGTTAGTCAAAAACCATCACTCGATCCCCTAAAAGACACCCAGGAAACCATGGTAAAAGTAAACTGTGTAAGTGGGAGGACCTCGCACGCATGACTCACCTTACCTGCCACCACCACACTTGCCTACCCCAAACATAGACATCGCCTATACGACAACCCATAAAGGGAAATCCTTGATAATATTGCCCACTATATACATATACATATATACATCACTCATTAAAAGTTCCAATAGGTTCTTCCTATTATATCAATATCAAAACCATTTTATAAAATACTTTGAGTTGCCAACCAGGCTATCACATCAAATTTCTTCTAAAACATAACTCAAAATGTTCAAAAATTCCAATCGGTCACACAACTTTTACAAACCACATTCTTTTCCAAATTCAACAAAAAACATCCCTTTTTAATACACAATGACAAATGATCCCTTAATCTTTACATAACCCAAATACATTTACCAAAAACACTTCAAAAGTCATTTCCAAAACCAAGATCAAACATCACTTTGATATTGACATTGCTAAACAGACCTTTAAACAAACCTTCACCCACACACACCTCAAATTACAAATGGGACTTACCTTTTCCAACCACTCACCCAAGTTTGTTTCATGGACAATTAATCCAAACCTTAAAGAAAACAATCAGAACCATTTTCAAAACACAAGAAACACCATTTCCAACCATTTTGGAAAACATAGCACCATTTTAGTGAAAATAGGAGAAAGGAGAGAAGAGGTGTTCTTGAGGGAGACTAGATCAAGTGTGCCATATTCATTTGATTGCACATCCACGTGTTCACATAGTGCACCCATGGATGTTACAATATCCAATGGAACACTCTAATATCAGTTAAAACACTCAAAACCCATTTTCACAAAACCACTGTTTTCTTTCAACCCAAATCCATCCATTTCACTCATTCATAAAATTACACACAAGTTCACAAACCAAGATAGCCCTTTTCAAAACAAGTTTTAAACCACACTAAAATAAATCACCATGTTTCACATACAAAATCCAAGATATGATCCAAATAAATTTAACAAATCATTTCAAATGGGAAAAAACCTCACTCAACCATCTAATTTCACCCTAAAATTTTAATTGGTATTTTATAAAACAACTTTAGCACAAAAATACATGGGAATAAACCAAGATTCATCTTAAAACCTATTTTTAACAAAATATAACAACTTCAAAATATCACAAAAAAATAAATAGAGGTACCATAAAGGTGCATAGAAATTTTATAAATTTATTAAATACATCAAGCGTCAAAGGAAATGAATTGTAAAGGAAGAACATGGAAACACCTACCTCAAAAAATGGTCAATACAATGCTTTATAACTCAAGCAGCAGCCCACTCGCCTGTACATACATCCATATATATATATATATATACCCTTAACCTAGTGCATGTGTTCCCCATGCCATGAGGGAACATGCAAATGATATATATATATATATATATATATATATATATATATATATATATATATATTAATACCTAAGTGTATATGCGTTTGCACCACCAAAATAGATTTCAATACCCTAAAAATAAATTCTATCACCCATAAACACCTCAATACTCTCAAATTAGGGGTGCAGAATAATTCAAGGGTTTGGAAACTTACCCCAAATCGACGGTGAAAAAGTGAATTGACCCGAACCACCTCATCTTCGATGATGATTTCCAGAACATGGACCAATGGGTCCTGAGACATCCTCTGCACAACCCTAAAAAACAAGAAAAATCAAAAAAATGATATATCCTAAACCCTAGGGTTCGACCAAATGAGAAACCCCATAAATTGGAAGAAAACACACTGGCTAGAGGAGTTGGTCGCGCACCAGGAGGTTGGCCGGAAGAGGAGGGTGCACCGAGAAACTAGCAAGAGGGAGGAGGGCACATTGAGAAGTTGGACAGAGGGGGGGTCATGCACTGAGAGGCTGGCCGAAGGAAGGGTCATGCTCTGGGAGGCTGGCCAAAGGGAGGAGGGTGTGCCGGGAAGCTGGATGGAGGGAGGAGGGTGTGCCAGAGTAGGGGGGTCATCGAGAAAGGGTGGCTCAAGGGGGTTAGGGTGCTGGAGGTCACACATCGCACATGGAGGGGGGGGGGGGGGGGGGTCGGGTCGTGCCATGCCAAGGAAGGGGGTAGAGTGTTTAGGGTTTATTTTTTTTCTTTTCTTTTTATTAAAACCCCATTAAAATAAATTGATAATGATAATAATAGCCTAAATAATAATAATTATTGTAACACCCGAGACTTTTATGTTATATAAATCATCAAAGGGATCTTTTTCTACACAACACTTGCTTGGCTTGCTTTACACGCAATCGCGACCTTCCTCGATAGCTTGCGTCGTACGCAATACCGAGTTTCACTAAACAACAATATGCTATTAAAACTAGCCGTTATGAATAGTAATAACCACTTTTTGAAATTTTATAAATTTTATTTTTCAAAATGGACTTCATTTTTGGACTCAGAATATCGAAATTAGCCTAGGGTGAAATTTTGGTATTTTTCTGAAAACTTTCAATTTTTGATGAATAGTGAAACCACTAAGTGGTAGGTTAAAAACTGAATTTTGCATAAAACTTAATTTTACCGCTTCTGTGAATGGAATTTCGAAAATCCGAGAGACACAGTTAATATCAAGGACTAAAATGTGGTTCAATGAGATGAAAATAATTTTTTGGTGAATAGTAACTTTTTACCTTTTTTATCGCGGTTAATAGTAAATAGGGTAACTAAGGGTAAATATGATATCAATATTACCCTAACACATGTCCTAATTCTATTGGACAAGTGTAATTCTACCAAAAACAAACTTAGGAATAAAATATGACCATTTAGGCCCACTTGGATTAGATTAGGACATTTATTATTAATTTATTTAAAGAAGGGTTAAAATAGTTAAAATCAAAGTTTAATAAGTAAATCATTTTTAATATGGGGTTATACATAAGATAAATTCGACTATAAATATTCATTAGAAAGATAAAAAGATTTCCTACATAATGGTATTTTATTTGTAATTTTTAGACATTAAATAATTTAATTTATTTATGACACAATGATGATGCAGTAACTATCTTATTAATGAAATATTGACATAATTGATGTTATAAACACCAAAATAAATGTAATTTGAGTCTTTTTATGAATTCCACTAATTTTATAGGTTACTATGATATATTAATGTTGATTTAATCAACTTGGTTCGAACATATAATTCTGTTATGACTTTCAAAAAAATCATATATCAAATAGTGTCAAAATTGACACAAAATAGTTTTTAAATCAAATATTATATTATTAATTGTTATTTTATTCCTAAAAATCTAAGGTTCGGACAAATGACTTAGATAAGGATATATATATTAATAATAAACAATTTGGGGTTCGTTTGGCATGTTATAGTAAGTGTATTAACCATATAGTGAAAGAAAACAAAAAGACATGGTAAAAGTTAAATTATTTAACTTAGAGTTAAATCTAATTGATAAGGTTAAAATAATACCCTAAACTTGTCTAAATATTATTGGTAGATAGGATTTCGACCCTTCCCCACTTTAGCTTCGAAATAAGACCCTTTGGAACCATTATAAACCGATTTTGACTTTAATATAAAATAATATTTTGAGATATTCCTAAGGTGCCCCTCTCCTCCCTTATAAAAGGGCACCTCCTCCCCCTCCTCCTCACACCAATTTGAGCACTCAAGCTCGGCCAAACCCTGCCATTTTCTCCTCTCCACTTCCCTAGAATAATCCTAGAGGTCATGGTATTCTCCAAAGACCAATCTTAGTTCCTTAAGTGGAGGATTCAAAGAGGCGTTCCAAAGAAGAGGTAATATCCATTACCGATCTTTTCAATTTCTTTCTTCTTCAACTTCTTCTTCTTTAGTTGTTTCATGATAAAGTAATAACATCAGTATTACTTACATACTGATATGTTATTATAAATATGAAACAATCCTAATTCACCTTCTATCCATCCTACGGAAAAATGAAATCACCGCGCGTGCGTACGTACGGAATACCGTCTCCACGCCGTGGTGTAATCTATTTTCCACCATCACCTTACAAGGATGGGTATAATGGTGTAATGAGTAACTATATATGATTATTATGAAGTAATATCGATACTGAAATAATATATATATACTCCAATACAATTCCACGATCATAGGAACGATATCATCACTCGTGCGTACGTACGGAATACCGTCTCCACGATGTGATGCGACTCGTTCTACATGATCTTCATTTCATAATGATTATATAAATGAATTGAATGAATGAATATGGTATATACTACACTAATACCATTCTGGAAATGAATTATCTATAACCTAAAGATAAGAATAAGAATTTATTCGACAAAACACGCATAAGAACAAAAAGTTATAAAGACCCGAGTAACAAGTAACAATGAAATATTACTAACAAGAAGCTAATAATATGACCATATATGATATCATATCAATATGTATGATTCTGGAATAAGTCAATAACACTATTTAAACCATTATACAGGAGCTTCGGACATGAACAAAGCAAATTGGACCTAAGGTAAGGGAAATATCACAATCTCATTTTTATCCGAGATTGTTTATTCGTAAGTATTCACTGGGGTGTATTTTATCATCCACATCCATGTTTCATCAATATGTAATATTATTTCCATCCACCTACAATTGTTTAAATCCATTTTTACCCTTCGGTGAGTTTTTAGTAATATGTATGAAAGGAATCTTTTGTCGTACGAGGTACTTTTTGACTTTTCCGACAAAAGTACGAAGAATGTTTTTTTTAACTTATACGGCATGGATGGATTTTTAAAACATTATTTCCAAGAAGCTTCCTTTACAAGTTATCAATTTTATTTTTAATCAACTTCTTTTATTTTAAAGTCGTATGACATGTTATGAAAGGAAAAATGTTTTTGAAGTAGAAAGGATATTTTCCTCAAGAATGGAGTTCAAGTATTTTATCAAAATTATTTTCCATCTAAGATAATAAAAGGGTTCTGTTTTTATCCCTATTATTACATGGATTTGATTATGTTGTGATGGAAATATTTTTATGAATTCCTTTATCTTATATGAATTGTTTTATGATGTCATGATGTTTCAAGAATCCCATTTTTGTTACATGTGTTATGCGATGATGTATGTTTTATGATTATGTGGCACACATAAGAAAGGATTCATTATAAGATGGGTGAGACCTATATCTCCCTCCAATGCATTGGGTAAAGATTTTATATCTCATGAGATAGACATGGCTGGAACGGAAGGTTATTTCGGTTCAGTGATACAGGACTGAAACGAGGAGTGAACTCGGTTCAGAAAGGGACTTTGTCCACTAAGATAGTCTTGGCATTGAGTCATGACTAACAAGAAATGATTTTCCATGATTATGTGTGCATGCCACAAAGTTTCAAGTTTTATGGGGATCTCATTTTCACTTCTATGATTTATTCCATGTTAAGATATTATGATCTATTTTGCAGGTTTTGATTTTCATAAAGATATGATATGATTTTTATTTCCTTTATTTGCCCTTGCTGAGCATTTGAGCTCACCCTTTTATGTTTTCTTTTCCCCAGGTCAGGAAGATGGATATTAAGTAGAATATGCTAAAAGGGACCCTAGATATGATGAAATAAATGGGAGACACTGTAGAAGATTTATGAACCAGTTGTTTATGTTTCCCAGTTTCTAAAGACACTATACCTATACGGTCCTTTGTGGTTTTATCATATGTTGTAATAAGTGTGCTTCAATTTTTGAAGTATTAAAAATGTATGTAAAGTATGGGTCGTTATAATTATAATCATATTAATAACATTCATTTCATTTTATTTTAAATAATAATAATATTAATAACTATTTAATAATAATAATATTAATAACAATTTTAATAACAATAATATTATTAACAATTTTAATAATAATAATAATAATATTATTATTATTATCTACACAATTATATTACTATCATGGTTTAAAAATTTACCTTATTGTATTTTAATAAAATTTTATTTATTTTAAGTATTAGGAAACTGCACGGTCACCTATGCTGACCGCATGGTTACCGCTAATTGTGCGGTGCCCGCGCACCGGCCCGAAACCCACCAAAAATACCAAACTTCAAAAATTTTAAACCAGTGTTAAACCCAAACCTCGACGAGAGTAACCAATTCCAAAAAAAAAAAAATAAAAATAAAAAAAATTAAAGGTTGAGGCGTGACATTCTTACACATAACAAATGAATTATGAATCATTGTCCTAAATTATCAAGACAATCCGGATGAATTTTCTTAGTTTTCAATGAGTGAATCTTTTTTGTATTAAAATGTCAATTTTAAACTGATAACATACACTTTGAGTCATACCAGGTACATCGTGTATCAGATTGAGGTGTGAATGATTCCTAGACATCACAGATGACTTATGGATCATTTTCCTACAGTACCAAAACAATATGAATGTGCTTGTTTAGTTTTAAATATATAGTCATTATTCAAGGATTGGTAAAGTTTGGTTCGATAATTCTAGGCCATCAAGGGATTCCTTATTTTCTCTCAACATCTATAGGATTTCCTCCATCTTTTTTCATAACTTCCACATCACCTTCATCTTTCATGTGTTTCATGACCTTTAATGTCCTGTTTAACCCCTCAATTTGCAACTCCAATGCCTACTTTCTATCAAGTTGTGTTTCTAGTTGAATTATTTTATTCATGAAGTGTATTTTATTGTTTACCTATCTTACCAAAATGAATACTTATTCACACAACCTTATCTGTGAAACTCGTGGTATTTTTTATTTATGAAAAGTTATTTATGTTGCTTATAACTATTATGTGTTGTATGATTCTTTCAATTATCACACATTAATAATATTTTCATAAAATAAAAATGAGATACATGGTTTTCATATGGATTAGGGGCATGGAAAATCATCATAGAAAACCTACCTAGTTACATTACTTAACCACTTCATGTGCATCTTAGTGCACATGTAGCTGATGTTTCCTTAGCTTGAAGGTTGCAAGGATTGATTATTTATTAGAAGGGATGGAGTATTAAATGATAGTTAGTGGAGACTTGTGGAGTTTGTGTCATCAATGGTAGGTTGTTTATTCATATAGGATTTTATTTTTACCTAAGATTTATCAAATTGTTATTGTTTTTAGGCCTGTAGGAATTTATGTTCATGGGATTCTACTGTGTACTATTTTACATAGGTGTACTTGTCACATGAGTTGGTTTTTTAAACCATTTCCCATGGATCACATTGAAAGATAAATATTTATTATCAATACTTTGGAAGTTGGTTGATGGTTCCAAGGGTTGAGTAACATCTTGATTCAGATCAGGTAATGTTATGAATAATTGGACTAGATTGTGATGTTATAGTTTTATAAAATAGAAATTTATTGATAAGATAACATACACACACACAAATAAAGAAAAGAAAATTTCTTAAATCAGGTCACTTCATCAAATATCACTTCATTATTGGAGAGGAATTTATTTATAAAATAATTTGATATAAAAGTAAATTCATATATAACATCTTCTATAGATGACACTAAATATGAAAAATCTTCTACTAGAATTTGATCTGCTGTGTTGTGCTATGACATGTTTTCATTTATAAATTTAAAATAAAGTAAATTCATAAATTATATTTACTATTAGTTTATAAAAATTCAAACTTTATTTTAAATAATTATAAATTTTAAGGACATGGGAAATTATTGGCAACCATTTATTGATAATGGAAATAAATGGTATATCCTTTAATAATCTCCATAACCCATTGAATATCATATTATCTCATAACTACAATGTTTTAGTTAAAATAGTTTTTAGTAAATGTACTAATATTAGAAACCTATCAATCAATTATAAACACACCTCTTATTGATAATCCATCAAAACTTTTGAGTTTAGATCAAATAAAAAACTAAAAAAAGAATGCTTATTTTGATTTCAATGAAAATTTAAATAATTTTTTCCTTATTAAATTATATCTATATAACATATTAACAATGTTAACCAATATAAATTGGAAAATTTAAACTTTAGTTCCCAGAATTAGATTAACCCATTCACATTAAAACAATATGTATATTAACCCATGATCATATATAACTTCAATGGTGTCTTTTAGTTATCATAATAATAAAAAGTATCAATGGATTGAAAATTAATGCCAGAATTTTACATTTCTAACTTCACATAAACATCTGAGATACAAAACCAAAATAAATAAGCACTTATAGTGTTGTAAAATAATTTCAATATAAATATATTTGGGAGTTAATTATATTCAACAGTCAATGTACTTTTACTCAATTCCTTTTAGTTATAGAATTGTGTATTTCACATAAATATATGGAATAAAGTAGTGTGGAAACATATTAAAAATATATTTTGATCATAATGAAAATCAATATATACATAAGTTTACTGAATTTGATAATAAGTTACATGAGAAAAGTATTGCTTTAGCTCATGGATGTGTTCCATGTAATGGTGAACATTATGATTTAATGATCTAATTGAGTATACAAATGAAACACAAAAAAAATTATGTTATAAAAAAATTATTATATTTCTGAAATAACTGATAGAGTGTTAAAAAACACATATAAAAAATCATGAACCCACTTTGAATTATTCATATAAAATAACATTCCCTCTAAAATTAGTCCAATATAATGTTAAACTTTTTTCATCTTCATGTACATTCCATACTATGGAAACAATATTTAAATAATGAAAATCCACAATATCAAAAAGGTAACAAGAAATAATATAACGGAAACATCAAGAAAATCTCTTTTAATAGCAGATGGAGATGCAGTTCGCAGTGGTCTCGTATGGATTTGAAATGCGTTTATAGAGTAAGGGTAGCGTTGTGTAGGTATAGGTATGTGTGTGAGAGAGAAAGATGAGATGTAGGGTTTGTTATGGTTAAAAAAATCACAAAACGCAAACCATAGAACCCAAAAAATCAAATAACGAGAGAGGAAAATGAGAAAATAACATACCTTTGATTCCAACCTTGATTCATCTGAGAGAACATAGAGGAGTAACATCGGTAGTAGGGGAATTTCGCAATATCTTAAGAATCGTGACTAAATGAGTCGTAGTTAGGGTTCTTTTAAATAGATTGGGGATACTTTTATCAGTGCTTTCAAAAAAGAACTGATATGAGCGCTAAATTGATAAGTACTGATAAAAGACATCTTTATCAGTGCTAACATTTTAGGGATGATAATTTTTTTTATAAACACTTTTTTAGCACTGATAAATCTCAATATTTATCAACATTAAAAAAGCGCCGATAAATGATTTATAATTATAATTATAAATAAAAAAATTATAAAATTATAAAAATATTTACATAATTATATATTTGTTTATTATAATTTTACAATTATTTAAATATAGAATTATTTATTTATAATTACATTAATACTTTTTTGAAGAAATTATATTTTTTATTTATAATTATAAATATATAATTTTATAAATATAGTAAATATACATTTATAAATATATTTATAATTACTTATTTATAATTATAAATATATTTATACCATTATATACATTTATTTAATTATATATATATATTTAATAAATATATATAAATATAAATATAGAAAATATATTCATTATTTAAATATATTTATTATAATTTTATAATTATTTATCTATAAATATTTGAATAATACTTTTGATAAAAATAATATTTATATATTTATATATATATAGCCCCCAGGGTACAGCTCAGTGGTAGCTACCCTTGTGGGTCTCGGTGAGATCTTGAGTTCAAGTCTCGTCGAGTCTATCCATGTACTATATGTTGTATGTTTTTCTTTGTAATGTAGCTATTTTCCTCAAATAATATTTATTTAATTTATAATAGTTATAAATATATAAATTTATAAATATAGTAAATATATATTTATAAATATATATATTTATAAATATTTATTTATAAATATATTTTTAACATTATTAATGAATATATAATCTTAAATGCGTGCATTTTAAAAATTAGTGAAACCGAATAATTAAAAATGAGTACATTTTAAAAATATTGAAAAAATGGATAAGTTTTATTAATTAAATATAAATTATTAATATATATATATATATATATATATATATATATATATTGAAGTAAAGATGAATACATATTGAAAATAAAAAACATAGTAAATATATATATATATATAAATAAATAATAGAAAATGATTAAATTCAAAAATAAAAAATAAAATAAAAAATAAAAAATATTAAAAATGAATAAATAACACCTCACTGTAATAATATTAAAAATAAATAAATAAAATTGACTGATTAAAAACATAATATATTAAATGTATCATGCTATAATAAAATTCTAAAATATACTAAAATTTGAATAAATTATTTAAATATTAGGTGTATGCATTTCTATATAAGATTTCATTAATTGCGTAAATATTTGTGTGTGTGCGTTGTATATAAAAATGCATTAATTACATATATGTATGTGAAATCAATGTAACACATGACATTTGATATATGTTAAATTGAAAAATCAAACAACATTAAAAATGAACAAGACATTAATATGTTTTTTATTATTACATTTTATTCATTTTCTATATATCCATATTTAATATATATTATTTATTCCTATTAGTAATATATATATATTATACTTATTAATTTTCATTAATAATTGTTCCATTAATAAATTTTTAAATAATTCTTTAATTTATTTGTTATTATTATTTTGTTTAATTATTACAATTTATTCATTTTATATATCTATATTTAATATATACTATTTATTAATATTTATAATATGTATATATGTACATTAAATTTATTCTTTTTTATCAATAGTTATTTAATGATGGTGATTGGGCTGCTGCTCCCCTATCCCTGTGAGAATGGATTCTAGGGTTTCTTGGCATGATGTCTTCCAATGCTTCAATGGAGGCTATTTCGAAGGAACTGGAGGATTCTGGCACGTGGGTGGTGTAGTTGTGTTCCTCTGATGGGGACCTTGATGCAAGAACAACCTGTTTTGTTGATGCCAAGGAGGCGGTTTCATCATTTCAATCTGTTTCAGGAAATTCATATCTAACTTCTATTCTGGATGAATCTCTTGCTCCGAAGGCTATGGAGGCTGGATCTTGCTCGTGGGAGGTGTTGTGCTTCTATGATGGGCATCATTCTTCCCTTTATCTGTTAGCGGGTGATTCCACGACACTGGTTCCTGTGTCGCAACCTGTCACCGGACTTTCTAAGCCAGTTTCTTTTCTAGTCGAGGCTCTTGTTGATGGAGATTGTGGTCCAATCAATATGGAGGCTGGATCTGGGTTGCGGGAGGTGTTGTGATCCACTGATGGATACTGTGATATGAGAGCAGAATTCCATTTCTTTGCGTCATGATCTGATCACTCTGAAAGGTTCTTCCCTTCCCGTTCAGATTCTTCTATGTGCAAGCGGATCTCGAAGAATAGTTCCATTGTATTTGTTGAAGCTAGTCCTAAAATCTTTGAGGATCTTATGGAGGCTTTCCAACATTCTATTATTGTATGACTCACTTCACACTTGAATAGAAAACCATGGAAGCTGGAGGACATGAAAAATTGACTGGTCCGGATTTGGGGTTTTCGTGATTTGCACATTGTGTTGATTGGTTTGGGCTATTTCCACATTATTTTCAATTCACAGGATCTCAAGATAAAGGTGTGGAGCTAAAAACATGTTAATCTCAAGCCGGGGATCCTTAGATTTTAGGACCAAGACCCCTGGTTCAATCCATATCAGGCCAAGAAATATGTCATTCAATCCTGGATTCAAGTGAGAGGACTAAATTGGTTTTTTGGCATCCAAATATTCTCTGGGATATTGTTATGGATGTAAGTACACCAATTAAGTTTGATAAGGAAACAAAGTTGTCCAGGTATGACCACTATGCCAGGATATTGGTTGAGTTTGGTCTTAACTCGACTTTAGTTGAAACTGTTTACTTGGTCGCTGGGGAATTTAAATTTGAGCTTGACATTGAATATGAGTATGTTTCTGGGTTTTGTACTAATTTATTTTGTATTGAACATAGTAAAGAAATATCCCAAAGAGGTTTGAGATGCACTAATTGTAAAAAATATGTCCATCAAGCTGAAAATTGCAGGTATAAATCACCTACCCCTAATCTAGCTAAAACTATGGTTGGGAAGTCAGGGAAGGATGGTTTGTGAGGAGTTGCTCTGCTGCCAGTGTAGACTTATAGACCTATAAAAGGAAGTGGACTTGATTCTTCAATCAGTGCTCAACAACTTTTTTTTGCTGATGTGGTCTCTGGTGTCAATAAGGTGAGTGACGAGAACTTCAATGAGACCTCCAACGGTGCTCTGATGGAGGTTGAAGGCAGGGGGCTTTAAGGGAAGGCACCTATTAATGATTGTGATGTTGTGACACCTGTGGATGTTCATAACTCCATTAATTTTTAGGCTCATGATACAATGGATAAAGAGTAAATATTACTCGAAGGCAATAAGGTTTTGGTGGATGATAAGGGCTATTAGCTGGTTACCCATCAGAAATCCAGTCTGTGGCCATCCTCTGTAGGCAAGGAATAATACAAGGAAAAAGAAGCTGGTACTGAGGAGTTGGTGAACGCACCTATTGGTGATGTGCTAGGTGGTAAGGTGATAGATGTTGACACTATTACATTAAATCTTGATATGGGTAAATTTTCTTTTCTTGACGTTTTAAATAGATCCTTGAGTAAGGATGTGTTCTGTGAAGAATTTGGTGCTTCTCATGAGCATAGAGGTGTCCCCTAGGATGACTCTAGATTGTTAGTAAAAAATTCTTCCTCAACAGATCATATTCCTTCAGAGTCTCATTCTGAGGATGATGATTTGCTGAGGGTGGATGATCATGATATCACTTGGCAGACGCCTAAGCAATGGAAGCATAGTAGACATCCGAAAGGAAGGGGTGGCTCCTGAGGAAGGGGTGGTAGACATAAAAGGAGGTGATTGATTGATCCTTTGCTCTTAGTAGTGCTACCACTATGATTGTTTTCCCCACTCACTTTTTTTTATTCTTTGTACTTTTCCTTTTATTAATAAATTTCCTAGGATCATGGGTTTTAACCCATGATTCGCACTATTTTCATAATATTTATTTAATTAATAAAATGTTCAATTTTTTTTAATTTACTAATGTTTAATTTTTATTTGTTTAATTATTTCATTTTATTCATTTTACATATCTATATATTTAATATATACTATTTATTAATTTTTATAATTTATATATATGTATATTCAATTTATTCATTTTTAACAATAATTATTTAATTAATAAAATTGTTAATATATATTTTTTATTTTTATTTTTTTAATTACTTTATTTTATTCTAGACCATTATCAGCACTAAAAATAAAGCACTGATAAAGGTTACACTTTATCAATGCTAAAAATAAAGCATTGATAAAAAGTACATTTATCAGCACTAAATAAAAGTACTGATAAAGGTGACCTTTATCAGCATTTTTTGCTAGTGCTGATAAATGTAAGCACTGTTAAAGGCCTCTTTTATAGTAGTGTGAGGTTAAAGTTGAAAACTCGATTGATATGTACAACCAAAGTTGAGTTTCTTTTCTTGATCGACTACAATCACTCCCACTGCACACAGTTTTGATTTCCAAATCATAAAACTAGCTTTCAGATGTCGATCATAAACCTCCATTACCTTCATCGATTCAATCTGATTCTTGACATATGAAAAATTAAATATTTCTCAGTCAATTTAACCACATCACATAAATGAAGTGGTTTATGCTTTATGAGTTTTCTATTACAAGCAGTTGCATTAATTTATTTTAGGTGCTTCTTCAGGTTTCTCCATTTATGGAGTCATACTGGTAACCATTCCCTCACCACCAGACCTAAACCGTCACTGCTTCAAAAGGTTTCCCATACTAGGGAGTTATGTTGGTATAAAATTATGATTTCCAATAAGTTTTATTTTTCCAGAAATACCTGAATGTTAGTTTCATTAGGATATTTTCTTTTTTATTTACATGTGACGTTTATTTCTTTTAATTCCCATTTAATTTTTTTTGGGTTTTTTGTTGATTACATCGATTTGTTTTATTGACTATGTGCCTGATTTATACTTTTTTATCATACATAACATGTTTAATATGAATTAATAAATGATTTTTTTTATTTTCCAACATTTATTTGTTGCTTTGTTTATTCCATATTGATTCAATATCTAAATATTGAAAAAAATTTTACTAATAAAGTGTGTTCTTGTTTAGTCAATTTGAAATATTCCTCTTGCATCCTATAATTAAATCAACCAATATAATGAAGTCTAAAAAGAAAGACAATGTATTTTTTTACTATATAGACATAAGGTAAAAAATATAAGTTTTCTTAACTAGAAGATCATTAGTTTCTTAGAATGTTATCCTCTGCTAACCTTCTACAAAAAGTATAGAAAACATGTCAGATATGAACGACAATCAAAGTGCTATCCACAAGGAGGCCAAAATTCACTATCTATTTTTTATTTATGCATTGGATCTCTAAAAGTTCACTATATGCAACTTCACCTTAATATTGGTTCATTTTGTTTTTTTATAATATCAATATGCGAAATTTTCCACTGTTTATTTTTTTACATACATACTATTTATTGTTTACGGTATGTATTATCAAGAGACCTATTTTTATATTTTCTCTCTATTTTTCATTTTTTTATATTATATTCGCATATTTTTTTGCATAATACATATTTTTTATGCATATAAACTTACAATATTAGTGTGAGAATACTTATATTTTTTATATGAAAACTTGATAATCAGTATATTGAATGTGATGACATAATTTTTCTTTGAATATATACTTATATAAAATGTGGAACTCCTCTATACAATGTGGAAATCTCTCAATTAGAATCTAAATTTATTTTTTTAAGAATTATTATATTTTTCAGAGTCAATACTTATATTTGATATGATATGCGACCTTTGTTTGATAAGTGAATGGTGGATGGAATTCAAGAAAGAGATGAATAACAAGTCTGGATAGTAGCTAATGTCTATATAGTGGATCCACATAAACTTTTTGTTATATTTCTTAAAATAAACATTTAGTTTATATCCACACTCATTTTATAGATGCCTTAAGTATGTGCCCAAATTAAGTTTATATTCATTATATGTTTCACTTGATTCATATATACAAATTATTCTTATACACATCATGTAAAAGTTGGGTTTTCTATGTATATATTGAATTTATATATATCAATATATGTATATTTTTATATTAAATGTGGATATTAAAAATATGAAATGTATATACAATGGAAAAAATAAATTTTCACATTTTTCTTACACATTATTCATACATTGATTAAACAATTTGTATACAATGAGATGATGTCGATGGAATGTTAAAATTATCACTAAATATACAATATGAACTGATGTTGATTATTTCTTATGGATATCTTTTTTATGTTCACATAAATATAAATTTGGTTCTGGAAATTATTTTTCATGTTGGAATTTATACTTGTGCTTACATACTCATTTGATTCAAAGAGTTAATTGTTTTAAACTTTAGAAAGAGTTGGGAGAATGGTAATAAAGTTACACACTGATATAGTAGTCATCATGACTTTAATATTATTTTCTTTTTGTATGATTTTTTATCTACTAAATATTTCACCTTCAGGCATTTTAGAAAGGTGACACTTTTTTAGGCTATTATACATTTACATGAATTGAAACTACTTATATATTGTTTCAACTATGAAAAGTGAGATTCCCTTATAAATTGTATTTCTAATTATCATTTTTTTATTCTTTCTCTTATTATCTTTATTTTTGAACTTATGTAATTCTTATTCTATAATTTTTGGTATGGAAAATGGCCATTCTTAGGTAAGCATCTTCTATAGTAAAATTATTTTGGGAAGTTTGGTTTTATATAACCCTAATGATAGGTTATTCTAGCTGTCTTTGTTATGTTCTCATAACTATATGCTTAGTTCTGGAAATTACTTTTCATGTTGAATTTTCTGCTTGTTCTTACCTACTCATTTGATTCAAAGAGTTGATTGTTTGACACTTTAGAACCAGGGGAAATGGTAATGAAATAACACACTAATATATTTGTCTTCACACCTTTAATATTATTTTCTTTTTGTATGTTTTTTTATCAACTAAATATCTGACCTTTAAAAAGCTTAAAAAGGTGATTTTTTAATCCATTATGAATTCAAAAGAAATGAAACTAATTCTACTTGGTTTTAGTTATGAAAAGTGAGTTTCCCTTAATAATTGTATTTCTAATTGTTTTTTTTATTATTTCCCTTTTTATCTTCATTTTTTAACTTATGTAATTCTTATTCTATAATTCAAGGTATGAAAAATGACCATTCCTATATTAACTTCTTCTGTAGTAAAATTAGACTGTGAAGTTGGGTTGTATATAACCATAATGAGTGGTTTCTCATTGAGTGAAGTTGAAGTGATCCCTATCAAGAATTAACAATGAACCCCTTTGAGTCCACTAGTCATATTCTCTTGAGAGTCTCTTTAATAGAAGAATTAGTTTCTTTGGACACCTCAAGATGCTATAATTTTCTTTTATGAGGTTTGTTTTTTTGTTCCTTCCTATGTTATTTTAGAGAGTTTGAATTATATATATATATATATATATTGAATGTGTACATAATATATAAAAATCGTATATATAACATATATTCGATCTGTAAATGAATGGAACATATATATATACAGAAAATATATTATATATACATATTGTGTGTATACATTTTCTAAATATATATGTATATGTTCTATATGTTTTGTATGTAAATAGAAAATTTATATGTTCCATGTATATATATATAGAACTTATGTATGTTCTATATGTATATAAATGTCCTAAATATCTATAATTATAGTAAAATGTGTGAACTCCACTATACATGTCACCTTGTCCTTCCTTTTAATCCATGATCATCAATCCATTATTGATGTGTAAATACCTAGAATTTGCATATAATCTTTTTTAAAATTATTTGGGATTATTAAGAGTCTACGAAAATTAACGGCACGTGATTCCGAGGCCCGAAGAGCCTGAAATGGAATATTGAACCTTTTTTAAGGTACGTTCAGTAAACGTGCGAGCGCAGATTTATATCTTTTGAACCGGTTCTTAGATTAAAAATTTGAGGGAACTGTTGAATTAATAATTCCAGGATTCGCTTAAGGGAAGCTTAGCTTTTTCTGAAAAAATTCGGACAAAAAAGTTAATTTTTGGACTTTACAAAAAAAAAAATAACTAAAGGTTATTTTATTTTCTTTTTACAACCATTGAGAAAAGTTGGTGGGAACACAGTGCAATGTCAAAAATTAATTAAGATACTTTTAAATGTCTTGAACCTCTTTTTTCTTTGGTTTTATAATGACAACATTTGTGTGTTTAATTGACTCAATAATTATGGTTAATTAATGATCCATAATATTAAACACAATGTGGGAGATTAATCTCCTATTTAATCAAAGCTTGGGCATGGGTTTTGGGAGAGCTACGAGAGGAGGCTCTGACGAAATGCTAGTGACTTTCTGCTCCAATGAAGAACAATTATTGAGCGACGATCGTTGGAGGAATTGACGGGCGACGACGAATGCCGACGAACACCTTCAGACGCAGACCCTTCTTTCTCATCTATAGTGCCATCCAACGAATTCAAGGTAGGGGGTTATGTGCTTAATTCCTCCCTTTTTTCTATTCTTGAATATTATGAAGAACATGGATCAACCATCCAATGGGTTTATCCATGTTTCGTTCTTTAATGCGGGAGGATAATACGAGGTTACTTTATGAGTGTTCTTATGATTAAATAATCCTTTCCATATTATAACGCTAACACGGAAGGCGTGGCCGAACTGAACAAAGCCCAAACCCTCTACTGATCTTGGTAATGATTGCGCTCTTCATGGGTGACCGATCAATATGGAGGAAAGATGAAACCGGGGGCCACATAGTGATGGTAGCATCCTGGGAGGGCTGTAGGTGCAGTAAGAAAAGAAAACGGACCTCCAGAGCTTCATTGGAGGCCCAACTTCACCATCTGTGAGAAGATGGTGGCACTTGAAGGTGCCGAGGTTGAAAAAGGGGGCGTCCAGCCTTTTCCGGCTGCACTGACGGTAGTGGCGCGCCGTGGAGGAGGGCTGTGGCTCCAAGCCGCAGCGGAGGGTAGACCCATACCCGTGGGTCCACTGTTGACCGATCCACGCATACCAACTAAGTGGAGCGGCACCAACCAGTGCCGTTGATAGTGAAACCCAAACAGACTTGTCCATTAGGGAGGGGAGCAGACCCCCACGCTCAACTGGCGGGCCGCGCCCAGCCAGTGGGCCGGGTTGGTCCAGCGGCCTGGTGGGCCGCACCCAACCGGGTGGGCTGGGCCAAACCCATGACCCAGTGGGCTGAGCCCGTGGCCCAACCCCTTCGGGTCGGGCCCAGCCGAACCGGGCCAGGTCGGGTCAGTCCGACCAGGTCGGATCGAACCTGGACCCACTTACGACCCAGTTTCGATTAAAGGGCTATATCTCCTAAACCAGACGTCTGTTTGATAAACCGTCTATGGAACCAGAACACTTAGGATGATGCAAAGATTTTGAGATACTCCACTTGGGTTTTGGAGAAAGTTGGTGTATGGCTAGGTTGGATTGGATTTGAATCCAACTGGGCCCCTGAAACTAAAATGCCTATAACTTATAGACTGAGTGTCTGATTGACGCGCCGCCTGTTGCATTGGAACACTTAAGACATGGTGGTTCATCTGGTTACTTCATCATGGGACTTCATGGTGGTTGAGGTATGACCAATGGATTAAGGAGCGGATACTCCCAGAATCAAGCATGCTTAGTGCAGTAATCTAGTGGCTGGTTGTGACGTGATGAAGGAATAGTGATGATTAGTGGGTCAACACTTAGTGATACTTTGTGGGTCAAAACCTAGCGATCCTCCATGGGTCAACACTCAATAATCCTTTGTGGGTCAGAACTAAGTGATCCTATGTGGGTCAGCACTGAGCGATCCTCTGTGGGTCAGCACTCAACAATCCTTCATGGGTTAGCACCTAGCGATCCTCTGTGGGTTAGCACCTAGCGATTCTCCATGGGTCAGCACCTAGTGAGCCTCCGTGGGTCAACACCTAGCAATACTATGTGGGTCAGCACTGGGCAATCCTCTGTGGGTCAGCACTCAATGATCTTCCATGGGTCAACACCTAGCGATCCTATGTGGGTCAGCACTGAGCGATCCTCTGTGGGTTAACACTTAGTAATCCTCTGTGGGTCATCACTTAGCGATCCTTTATGGGTCAACACTCAACGATCCTCCATGGGTCAGTACCTCAGCGATCCTCCACGGGTCAACACCTCAGCGATCCTCTGTGGGTCAGCACTTAGTGATCCTCTACGGGTTAGTATCTAGTGATCCTCTGTGGGTCAGTACTCAACAATCCTTCGTGGGTCAACACTTAGTGATCCTCCATGGGTTAACACCTAGCGATCCTCCGTGGGTCATCACTTAGCTATCCTCCATGGGTCAACACCTAGCGATCCTCTATGGGTCAGCACTTAGTGATTCTACGTGGGTCAGCATCTAGCGATCCTCTGTGGGTCAACACCTAGAGATCCTCTTTGGGTCAACACTTAGAGACCTTGTGCGGTCTAGCAGCAAAATCCTCTCAACAGAATAATTTGATCTATCATTATGACTAATCATATTTATTCGTGTTCTTTAAGTTGTATACCTGGTTTGAGATGAGTCTTTCCTTGTGATTTGTGATTGAGATCATGCTTTGTGGTTTTTTCTTTGTGGAATTATGGGAGACCTTCGGGGGTCTTAGGGTCCCTACTAGGTATTGTTATACTCACCTCTGTATAGGCTTCACCTGCACCTTGTTGTGTCTTGTGTAGGCGATGGACAACTTTGACCAAGATTAGGGAGCCATGACTAGAAGGAGCACGAAGGTGACCGGTTGATGTATAGAGACACAATGACGAGATGTACCTACCCTTTAGGTAGGATCCTTGGCAGATGATCTCAGGAGCTATTTTTTATTTATGTTGTATTATCTCTTTCAGTTGGGCTTGTATACTGGCCCCTTTACTTTCAGTTCTCACTTTTACTTCAGCAGTTTTACTACGTGGTTACTTTTGTTTTGTACCTAGTTTGTGTGTCTACAGGTTTAAAGGAAATGCCTTCCTGTTTTAGGGATACGTCTTTTCAGTGCTAGTCGCTAACCCCTGGCCCATGGAAGGTGGGATTGGGGTAGTCACGACATGGGCCCCAGGGGACGGGTCGTGACATGATGTTCTTTTTAATGTGTTTGCATTATTTTTTAAACATGAATAGATTACAACACATAAAGTTATATGAAAGTGTTAATTACAGTACATAATCTTATTTCTTGTGAAAGTTCATATATGATACGAACCACTTTTTATAGAATGTATAAACCTGGACATTAATTTCAAGCCACCCAAGATACCCATTTTTTAGTAATTCTTGAAAAAAGAAGAATACTTTAGTATTATGTATCAATTTTTCTC
Organism: Viscum album; assembly: GCA_963277665.1. Lineage (NCBI taxonomy): Eukaryota > Viridiplantae > Streptophyta > Magnoliopsida > Santalales > Viscaceae > Viscum > Viscum album. The sequence continues at coordinate 418,202,347 of OY728139.1, read as the reverse complement.
AATTAAGCATACATAAAGTGAGTCCAACATAATTTCACTTGAAATTAACCTTTATTCCCATTGATCCTCCCTTGTCTGTACATATACTCACAACTTCCCAATTTTTATTTTCCACTATTTAAAATACAATCAAATCAATATCAAACTTTAGGGTGGAAGATATAACTATCATTGAGCATTTGAACTTTTAGATATACCCATTTTTCCATGAACAATCAACAGGAAATGTGGTTTTTGATCACGTTCTTCATCCCTAAACAATATTCTCCATTTCTAACTACTTATAGAATCTCCACATGCCTTGGGATCCCACTTTATCATACACTAAACATATGCCTGCATAAGTTATTTTTAATTTGTCTGCATATATTTTAGAATATGAGAATATTACATCACATAAATTTAGATGATTCCATGTACATGTAACATACAAATATAATGCATTGTGAAAGTTAAAATATGACTTAAATCACTTTATAAAGAGTTTATAAACTTGGTAACTACTTTCAAATTAGCTAAAATACCCATTAGTTTTACATATTCTTAAAAACAGAATCATATTTCAGTATTCTACATCATAGTTTGACACTTGAGCATGTAGTGGCAGGTCCATAGAAACAACCTATACCTATTAAGCATGTTATACCTTTTACATTTTCAAACCCATGTATTTATTCTCTTTGGAGTGGCAGGTGCATCACCCAGGAAGGTTTTTGTTAAGCATAAGATTGAAAGGTAGATAAGGTGTTCTTATAAGCTAATGATATATTATTTTAATTACCTTGAACATATTGGGTTTCCCATGATTTATGATTACTTGACATGCTTGCATAAGTGCTTCAATGAAATGTATTTTTGGCTATTTATTTATATGGAAAAACAAAAACATATTGTTTTTTTATTCATTGACTTAATGGTTCCTTTTCCATTTTATTGTTTTTGAAATGTTACCTCGTAGTAAGGGATACAATGATAAATTTAACAAATCTATTATATAGTTAATTAAAAAATAATCATAGTTTTATTTTTATACACACAATGTGTAATGTATGGCTAATGAATCTTTGTAAAAAATTATGATATGAATTTTAATTGTTTATGATGACTTAGGAAATTTGCATCAGTGAGTTATTATAGTTATTGTTAATGTCTTCTTAAATATTAAATAAAAAAATCTTTATGTTATATGGGATGAATATTTCCATTTTTATCTGTATATATTTTATCAATATATTTTAATAGATGTTTAGACCTATTTTACTATGTTTTTCTACTTTGAGCATATCATTTTTTTTCTAGTAAATTAATATTATTTTTTTCTATTCTACTTATATTTTTTTCACTTTAGAATCTTTCATAGTAGCATTGAATGTCTTTTTTGTATATGCACGATGAATTCTTATAGAGGTATGATTTATTGAAATTGATTGAACTTGTATGTATGAAATATTGTTTCAACATATTCTAACTTGTTTTCTTATGTTTTTCTAGATTCGAGTATGTCAACTTTCTGATAAATTATTCATCATCTTTTCCCCATTATACTCTTATTTTCTCTTTCAAATCTATCATAGAAAGTCCAAATTTATTTATTTATTATGTGCGGTGACTTACTGTCAAGGTAATAATTATTGAAATTAATTGAACTTCCTGTATTGTTTTAACATTTATTTAAAATAATCAAACATCCCAATTTCATTGTTTTTTCCCATAAATTATTGATTCTAATTTTCCCATTATGTTTTTATTTTTCCTTTTCAAATCTATAATCGTAGGGTCAAATTTCATTGTTGGTGTCATGAAACGAATTATTTTGGAGGTAATATTTATTGAAATTAATCAAACTTTCCTGTATAAAATATATTTTTTATATTTATTGAAATTATTCAAATTTCCACATTCATAATATTTTTCATTCAACCCAAATACTATTGGTTCATTCTTCAAAATTAATGGGTATTTTTAAATTGGATTCCCACATTATCAATCATTCAAATTTTTTGGGATGGGTATAGATATGGTATCCTTACTAGGAGGGACGAGCTATCACTTGGTCGATCTTATTCACCGAATTCCATGCCATTACAACTGAGCATTATTATTTTTTCTAATTATTTATGAATTTTTTTTACTCATCAATAGGGATATATATTTTTGAAAAATATTCACATAGATAGGGAATTGAATCAACTTTTGTGCATAAAAACCAACCCATCTCATATTTCCCAATGTGTTTTCTCTATACAGTGGGTGTTTGGTGTCCTCTATTATTATAATTTTCGTTTATGTGGATTCTAGGTGATGTTTTATGACTCCATTTGTGGTGGTTTCCCTATATTTCTATAATTTTCTCAATTTTATCACATTTGATGATTATATAGTTTCATTTCCATTTTTTATATTTGATGACTACATATTTTCATTCCGATTCTATTTTTGTGTTTTTTCATTATATAAGTTCATTTAAATGGAAACAAAATATGTGTGAACGTATGTTTGAATGGATGAGATACTAGTGTAGATTCAAAATATAAAGTCATATAATAAAAAATTATTTCAAACTAATGAAAAACACCATTAAAAATTTATATGACATATTCCATTATAAGGTTTTAATCAAAAATTTTCAATAGAATATCCTACTAAAAAATTATACTAAAAAACATTTATTGGAAACTTTTACTAAGAAATTATAACAAAAAAATACTTTAAAATAGAACATTTCAATTTAAAAATTTATTATAATTTTACAATAAAAGTGTTCATTGTAAATTTATACTTGAAAAATACATTCAAAAGTTTCATTGAAAAATTCCATTGAATAAATACAATAAAAAATAACATCTTAAAGTTTTAACATAATTTTATAATGTAAATAACATTATAAAATTTCACTTAAAAAATTCCAATGTCAAAATTTCATTGCAAAATTCTATTAGAAAATTTCACTTGAAATTTGTAATGAAAATTTTATGGGGTTTTTGAATGAAAACCCAAATGAAAAATTAAATTGAAAAAACAAACTATATATGAAAATTTCCAATGAAAAGTTATACCGAAAAAGATAGAATTTCCAATATAATAATTCATGGGAAAATTCCACTAAAAATTCTAGTAGAAACTTCAACCACTACTATAAATTTCCAATTGAAACTTCCACATGAAAATTCATGTTGAAACTTTAATTGAAAAATTATGATTAAAAATTTAAATGGGATGTTCTAGTGGAAAATTTCATTGTGAAATTTGAGTGTCAAAATTCATTGGAAATTTTTAGTTGAAACATCCACCAGAAAATTCTAGTTGAAACTTAGAAAGAAAATTTATAATGGAATTTTACCCTTAAGTCATCCATTAGAATATTTAATTTAAAAAGTTTCAGTTGAATATTTCAATGGAAAATTCTGACAGAATATTCCACTTAGATTTCCTAGTTTTATTTTCCACTTAAACAGTCAATTGAAAATTTCAATAGAAATTAGCACAATAATCCATTGGAAATTATAGTGGATATTTTCACTAAAAGTTTCAGTGGAACCTGCACTAGATGTTTCGATGAAATATTTCACTGGAAAATTTCAATAAACATTTAAAAAATAAAGTCTAATTAGAAATTCCACTAATTTCAATGATTTTTTTTCTCTAAAATTTCCATTGATTTTATAATAAAAATTAAATGAAAGTTAGAATGGAAATTTTTTATAGGAAGATTCCAGTGGAAGGATTCAATGAAATATTTCATTGATTCAACTATATAATATTTTTTGTAATTTCCACTATACAATTATACTAAAAAATAAATACTAAAAAACTCTATTAATAAATTCTATTAAAAAATTTCCAATGTAAAATTTTACTTATAGGTTTCACTAGAAAATTTCATCTGAAAAATTTCACTAGAAAATACTAGTAGAAAGTTTTAAGGGAAACTTTTAGTGAATAAATCCATTGTAAATGTTTGATGGAAAATATTAATAGAAAATTAAATTAGAATATCTCAATGATATTACTTTGTGAAAAATCAAATTGAATTTTTTATGAATGTTCTATAGAAACTTATGGAAAAAAATATAATCTGAAAGTTTAATAAAAACTTTCAAAGGAAAATTTAGTGTAATTTATTATTTAGAAAATCAAGTAGAAAATCAAAATCAAGAATTATACTAAAATATTTTACTTGAAAATTAAATAAAATATTTTAATTAAAAAATCATAGTAGAAAATTAAATCGAAAAATCACAACACATTATTATTCCATTAATACTCGAGCAGAGATTATTTCAATGAATTTTTTTTGTATAATTTTTTAATAGAATTGATAAATGGAATCTATATTTTGAAAATACATAGAGAAGTTTTTATTATAATTTTTTCTATAGATGTGGTTTTACAATATGTTCATTTCTTTTAAGGAAGTTTGATTTTCCATTTGACCTTTACAATTTAAATTTTAATAGATTATTTTCTAAAAAAATCTATTATATTTTTTTAGTAAAAATTACATTATATTTTTTAGTTTAAATTTATATAGATATTTTTCTCTAAATTTTGGATGTGAAATTCTGCAATGAATTTTTTTCTGTTCAATTTTGAATTCTTTATGTATAATTCCATTGAAAACATAAAAATTGAAAAGCATTTATTATATTTTTAAAATAAAAATATATTTTACAAATTTTCTTTAAAAAAATGTAACAATTTTAAAATTCATATGATTTTTTATATCTTAAAATAAAATATTATGATTTCTTTAAAAACAAAAAATTATGTATTTAAAAGCATTTTTTGTTTGAAATATAAATTATTCTTAATTTACTTTGAACAATATTAAAATTATCTTTAAAATAAAAAAATATTTTTTATTTGAAAATTATAATTATTCTTATAATATAAGAAACAATCATTATTGGTGAAGTGAATCAAAATTTCTAACAAGACTTCTTTTTCTTTTATTTTTTAATAGAAAATGATATCCCTCTTCTGTGATCACCGTGTTATGGAAATTCATGGAGAATAAAATGATTGACCTCTACAGAAGAAGAGTAGAAGAGAAAAAACCAAATAACAAGAAGAAGATCACAAGACATAAAAATTTATATGGTTCGGGAAATGATCCCTACATCCATAGAGAGACATAATTATCACTATGTTCAGGAGAAGAATTATAGGGTAAAAAATAACCGTTTCACACACAATAGAAACCTAGCTCAATTGAGACTATAAAGAAGATGATGAAACCATGCCACCAACTGTATAATAAGTCCATTATGCTATAGTAACCGACGACTATAAGTTCGCAGAGCAATAGTTAACTATCGGTGTTTCCAATCACATGCTACTACAATGAAACATTGAAGTCCACACTACTATAGTGTCATGTCACATGGTGTTACAATAAGTCCACACTACTACAATCCCCTTTTAGTATCGTTAACCATATTTTCTATAGTGAGTTAACATTGCAATAGTCCCCCCTAATTTTCAATCGAGGACCTTCAACCCCCAAAACCATAAGCATGGTCATGCTTCTCCTACAACCCCCAATGACCTCACCATGGAGGTTGAAACCACAAGAGTTGAGGCTTGGTGTGAAATATGAGTTGCCAATTTTTGGACCAACTTCACCCAAGAATCGAACCACACTAGTCCAACATACCACCACCGATAAAATTTATGGGTGTTAAGATCTTAACTTGATATTGGATGTTCTAGGGTATTTTTGTACCAGAGATGATAATTCCCACAGATTCATGGTTTTACCACTGTTCCACAGTATGAAAAATTCCAAGTCTTATAAAGAGTAAGTCTATTGATCCCTATCTATAAGGACCCATACTTGTCATAAATAAATATTACATCTTATTAGATGAATAATCAATACATAACATAATGATCCATGCTAGAATCGTATAGGTTTAATGTCTTTGGAAACTTTAATACATAAAAAACTAGTTCATAAGAGGTCTAAATCATCTCCCACTAAGTTCTTAATAACTAAAACCCTTCTTAAACATACCATACTTAAAACCTTTCTTCATAACATGGGTAAAGGAAACATAATAAAGGGAGTGCTTAGGTTCTCAGTAGGGGTAAAAAAGGGACATATCAATGATCACTTAATCATAAAATGAACATAAGGGTATGAGGACATGAGATTAACATTTGAAAACCACACCATGCATATCATAGATCAAAATCTTGAGTCATGGCATAAATATTGATAGCTCATAAGGCATAAATCATAAAGGAATCAAAGAACATGATCCATGAGAGCATAAAATTTCTATAAGACAAAAGTTTGTAACATACACATAAGTATAAAAATCATTTCTTTAGCCAAGGATCACTACCAATAATATCATAATGGATTAGGTTCAATCCACATTCCATCATATCCTTAGTCAAGGTTCACTCCCAAGACTATCATAGTGGACAAAGTCCCTTACTGAACTAGACTTACTCTCAATTATAGTCCTTATTATCTCATCTGATATCCATCTTTACCCAATGAATTGAATAAATATATAATTCCAGGCCCACCTATCACATAATAAAAATCATAAATATATGTATCATAAGATAATAAAAAATTCATCATAGCATAACTAGTGTAAAGAAAATGGATTTCATAAAAATTTCATCATTTCATCATAGCATAACTCATGGAAGAGAAATGAGTTTCATAAATGTTTCATCATAACTTAATTAACTAATGGTAAATAAACAATTTTCATAGAATCAGCCTTAAATCATCATCATCATAATCCATCCAAAGAATAAAAGTGGATTGAATCATTGGATCATATCCCTGGTAAAGCATACGTAACATCAAAGGATGTTATTATAGATGATAATTTTTCTTTAAAATATATTTAGAATATTTATTGAGGGAAATTCCATTTTCATTTTGAAACCACTTATTTAAAATATATATTTTTAAAATATCATGGAAAATAATTTCTTTGAAAATAACCTTGGAAACTTGTAAAGTAAGATTCAAATCATTGAGAAATCATGCCAGTAAAAAATTATGTTCATGTCATATATGTTAAAATAAATATTCCATTCACATTTTTAGTAAAAATTAAAAAGTATGTCATTTGAAAATTGATAAGAATATTTATTTTAAAACATTTTTAAAAAATTAAACCTGGTTAAAAATGACTCATAAAAATCATTAGAGAATAATAAAAATAATTATTGAAATCATTTTAAAGAAAACATGAACATAAATGTACAATAATTTTCAACTAAAGAGAGAAATAAAGTCATATTTCCTTAAAAATATTCTTTCGGTCTCTTGAATACTTAAATAGTGGAAAATTAAAGGAAAACATGTAATATCTAGAAATAACCAGAGGAGAATAAATGTAAGAACCTAGTTTTCAATTAGGTATGGATCCTTTAATTTTAAGTCTAAATTTTTAATTTGGACCTAATAAGGATGCCTAATGAGTTAGTAAATGCTCCAAGGGTGTCCAGGGTTTATTCAGAGCCCGAAACCCATCTTTTTGGATGAAACAGACGCTATGAACGATTTGGAGTAAACCATGCGGATGGTGTTTTTTTGGAAAGTGGACCTTGCACGGTTAGCACATGGCCATGCAGCCTAACCATACAAACTCCCCCTTTTCTCAGGTAACCATGCATGGATGGTGCGTGGTTTGATCAAACCATGCAGAGGAAGAATTTTCGGGCAGAATCGTCTCGCACGGTTTGAAAAACCGTGCAGACAAACCGTGCGCAGGCTAAAAGCCTGTGTAAAATGTCCAAAATTCCCTTAATGATCTATTAAGTCAACCCCTTACTCCCTAATCTGAGTTTATGTGGGATTAACCTATTTCTCTCTAAATTTTTTTTGAAGATCATAGATTAGAATCAAGAGATCTTCTTCATTCATCTTTTGATCGATCTTCCGTTCATCACATTGGATGCACAATGGTAAGTACTCGAGTCCTCTTCATTCGTTCTTCTTCTCTTTCACTCTTGACCTAGTTATCTCCTTGTGATAATTTTCAACTTTTCTTAGATCTACTCTGATCCATGGAAAATCAAGGGCCGATGCCGGAGGAGAAGGATCATATAAACCTAAGGTGGGTGGTCTATAACACATCCCTAAAGTTTATTGTTTTTGGAATGTTCGTGTGGGGCCCACCAGTTTCATTGGAGACCATTTCTTAAATTTACATACCATGATTATACTTGTTAGAATAATATAGTTATGCTCCTTCCAAATATGTGATTAGTTGTTAGTGGTTACACCCACAACTCAATCCACCTCATTTCGAAGGTTATGCCATAGTTGGGGTTTTAGTGTTTTTGACACGTTTGAGCCACCGTTCAGGTGTGACTTTTCTTGACCATTGAGTCTTCCTATAATAAATGGTTTGTTTTTTAATGAGGATTTCATAATGGCATGTACCATGTATGTTCACCACTTGACCCGCCAAAGGTAAGTGCTTCAAATGATTATTAAATGTGAAATGTGGAATGGTAAGTATACTAAGTATATAACTTGGCCTTATTAAAAGAGATTGAATAAAGGTTACATGTCCATAACACCCCTTAAATGTTGATGAAAGGTAGTGGAGTGAACCTTAATAATTGAATATTCCTTAATGGTTAATTAAGACTTAATAAAATGGTTTCAATGCTACTTGGCCTATCCACACTAATGGAAGACAAGTCTTGGACCAATAAATAAATGGTTTCAACTCTACTTGACCTATATACACTAATGGAAGGAAAGACTTGAACCAAATGAATCACTACATGATTAAAATATCAAATAGGAATCGAATAACTCGAGATCACCTTAGATTTTAAGAGGAGAATACCTTGGGTCTCAGGAACCCTATTCTGATTTAGGGATGTGGTTTTCTTAGGTTGATACCCACCTAGATTCCAGTTCTTGTCTACTCCTTGGATTCTTGGTATACTACCATTGGAACCCTTTCATTATTCCAGGATACCTTGGATACACTCCTTGGATCCAGCATTGACAAGTAGGTGCCTTAGATACACTACTTAGACCCAGTCCTTTCTTATCCCTGTTTTACCTTGGATTCACTCCTTGGACTCAGTAGATGACTTATTGCGGAATGACTTGGATTACGCTCCTTAGATTACACTCTTACCCTCTAGATAGACTCAGATACCACTGAGTTAACTTTCTGTGAGTTTACATTACATTGGTTTTTAACCTGGAACTCCCCCACTGGATATCATTTTCAGGTTGCCTTGTTACATCTTGGGACCTTCAATACTTATACTATCATGAGGTGATGTCAGTGTTGGCTACGACTCACGTGAACTATTAACATTAAATGGTAATTACTTAATAAAATGAACTGTTTACATGTTCAGATACCATTCAAGGGATGAATCAAGTACTTGGGTATTTAGTCATTTTGTACTGATTTCTTTATTTTATATATGTATGCCTAAATATTGCTATATTCCATTACACATGCTAGATGTTATAGACACCGTTGGTGGTGGACCACTAAGATTCATCTCACACCCTCTCCGGGCACCGTTTGGTACCGAGAGTAGATTATATGATTGTAGGTGTGGACAAAGGGAAGAGTACAACTTCTAAAACTTGATTGCATGCTGATAGGATGGAGCTTGATAGCAGATGACCGAGTTGGATCTCAGGATGCTTGGAGTAGTCTTTGTCTTCCTTTACTTTGCAGAACATGTTATGCCTATTGTCTTGTAACCATGCTTTCCAGTTTTCTAGTGACATGAAATTACATCATCATTATTCCAGTTGATATAGTTATGGTTGTTCTCATTTACCTATTACATTAGTTTTCTTTCGCTGTTTCATTATATTACTTCCGCTGTTTACTGTTTCATTATATTTCTTCCGTTGTTTACTATTACATTATATTCCTTCTGCTGTGTTACACTCTGCTAATGAGGGCATAGTATTCCCATGGACACACCCTAGGCCCTCGCTGCTAGTCGGCAACCTCTGGCATTCGGGAAGATGCCCTTGAGGCCATATGACCCACCAAGATTGGGGCACCCGTTAAGTGGCATCCGAGTCCGGGATGTCACAAAGTGGTATCATAGGTGGTTTTTTTCTTTCTTTACTATTTAGATGCACTATATTGGAGAATATGAATGCTTGGGACTTGGTCATAAGCCGTGCTTGGGCATCACGAAACCATGTTTGGGGTAAAATATGAGCTACCCAAAATGCAATTTTTGTTCTATTTTTCCTATTACAGTTGATATTATATCACTATTGGGTGACACACATGCTATGCAGTGTTGTTGATTATTACTATGTTTGAGAATTTATTTCATCCTTGGCCCGATGATATGAGGGAAAGAAGCATTATTACATGCATCATTATAGGCACCTAGAATTCACATGTCATGCATATTTCCATGCCATATAGGTGAATTTCACATCATTTCATTGCTTGATATTCCAGTGATTATTGAGTGATGTTGTGATAGTTTGATTGTACTTGTATTACTTTGGATACGATTGAGTGATTTCCTGTCTCAATTCATGAGGTGTATGGGAACTCATGGGTTGGGATGAGTAATTTACCGAGTCAAGCCATTATAATATATAGAAATGAATATCCATTATAAAGTAAATCCTTAAATCTAAAATGAATTGGTTGCACATTCTTATCCCACCTTGTCATGTTTATGAAAGGTAAAGGAGTGAACCTAGAAATTAACTGCAAAACGACATGAAATTTATACTTGAGCACTTACCGATACCTAACCATCTAAGTGGGTAGTTTGGGTAGTATGAATTAGGTAGTGAGTTTTATTACATTTAAATTATGTTAGTGATTATTTATCCTTTCTCATAATCTTTTTCTAATATGTGTTCTTGGAATTTGTAGACTAATGCCGCTGTATCATCCTCGTGTCGTTCGCCAAGAGGGTGGTGACGACCATGCTTCAGACATGGTGGTCTCTGAGATTCCAGTATTACTTATTAGAGTGCCAATTGAGGCACCACCTAATATACCTAATCTGAGAACTGATTCCCAAGTTCGTGATAGTTTCTTACGTCTGATGCAGTCCATGCAAGGTGCTCCATGGGTTTCACCTACGATAGCTGATTTGACCCGTGAGTTCCAGTAGCAACATCCTTCTACTTTTTCTGGGGATGGCGGTTCTCAGGATGCTGAGTCTTGTCTAGAGGCCATGCTGTCTATCTTTGAGCATTTGGAAACGCCTCCAGAGCAGAAAATCAAGCTTTCTACATACAAGCTTTAGGATTCGGCCAAGAGTTGGTGGTATGTGGTTACCTAGACCGGTCGTCATCAGGGAAAGTTATGGGTTGGCTTCTATACCACCTCCTATGATCATTTCTTTCCTTATACACTGGGGGATGATAGATCCAAAGAGTTTATGCATCTTGAGCAGGGTTCTATTTCAGTTATGGAATATTCAACACATTTCACTGATTTACAGTGCTTTGTACCGATTCTAGCCAGTGACGAGCATTCGCGTACTAGATGTTTTGAAGATGGGATCTAGTACTCCATCTGAACTCAGGTGAATGTATTTTTCCTTCCTACATTTTTATAAATAGTTGACCAGTCCCTTATCACTGAGTGTAACATGAGGGATGGTGCAACTACCAGATTTAAAGGACCAGTTCCACGTCAGGACAACATTTCTTCTAGTGGCAGGAAATGTTCCATCAAGGTTTTTTCTTAGGGAAGTGGCAGCCATAGTATCCAATATGATAGTTTTGTGGTGTGCCATCAGTGTAGAAAACTAGGGCATAAGAATCCCCAATGTTACAGAGACCCTATATAGTGCCGAGCTTGTAGCTGTATGGGTCATCTTTAACATTTATGTAGGACCTTTCCCCCCCATCTTTGAGTGGAAAAGGGTTTGTTCTAGATACAACTTTAGGAGGGAGTTATTTTATGCCATTTCAGGTGGCTAGTTGGAATAGAACTAGCAGGTCTGGCCTAGGAGGAGGTCATGGCCATGGTAGTCTGACCCCTGATCACCAGTAGTGCCGACAGAACATTCATGATCGTGGTAGTCTATCTTTTTCACAAGGCTATGGATCAGGTCAGTTGCATGATTTACAACCGATACCTGAGGATCAAGTTGTGGGACCAGCTACAGTACGAGGTACTATTCTAGTAGACTATACTATTGTCTCTTCTTTTTTTGATATGGGTGCTTCAAAAATCTTTTCTTTCTATATCTATCGTCGAAATTCTCAGACTAGAGGTACAATATCATTATGGTGAAATGACCCTCAACACACCATTGGGAATACAGACAGAGGGAATACAACAGTGCAGGGACTACCCCCTTGAGGTAAAAAGTTACCCTTTCTTGTGGAATCTCTTTGTTCTCAAGATGATGGGCTTCAATGTCATTCTCAGGATGGACTAGCTAGTCCACTTTCACGCCTTTGTAGACTGCTATTGCCGTAGGGTCTCATTTACATAATTAGAAGGAATCAATTATCTTTTCAAAGGTGAGTGGGATGTCCAGGCTAGCAGGGCTGTACCGAAGCATCATGGACTAGGTGGAGTGAATGCCCAGATTGAAAATATTTTCATGGAGGATCAGGGTTTGATTCAAGCTAATTTTCATCCAGTAGTTGATCGTTTCCGAGATGTCTTTCCTAATGAAATTTTTTGATTACCTCTTAAGAGATAGGCAGAGTTTACAATTGATCTTGTTCCAGGAGCCGCTCTAGTGTCCATTCCTCCATACATGATGGCACTTACTGAGCTTCAGGAGATCAAGCGGTAGATAGAGGACCTAGAGGCCAAAGGATTTATATGACCTAATACATCTTCTTGGGGTCCGCCCATGATTTTCTCCAAGAATGAGGATGGAACCTTAATTCTATGCATGGATTAGATAAGGTTGAAACAACTTATGGCCAAGAACTAATATCCACTTTCTCAAATAGATGATCTATTTGACCAGCTCCGAGAAGAAAAGATTTTCTCTAAGATCGACCTGAGATCGGGTTATCATTAGGTTCGAGTCAGACCCTCATACATACCTCTTACAACTCTCCGTAGAAGTTATAGTCTATATGAGTATCTTGTTATGCTGTCCAATCTTACAAACGTGCCTACTGTTTTCATGGATTTAATGAACAGGGTTTCCACCTCTATTTGAACTCTTTTGTCATGGTCTTTGTGGATGACATATTGGTGTATTATCACACTTGTAAAAACCATGCCAAACATATTGAGATAATTCTAAGTACACCAAGAGAGCATAATATTTATGCCAAGCTTGCTAAATGTGACTTATGGATCAAACAATTCCACTTCTTGGGTCATATTATTTCAGAATCAGGAGTATCCATTGACCTTGAAAAGGTTAGTGTTGTAGTTTCCTGGGAGAAATCCAAGAATGTGTTTGATGTCAAGAGTTTCTTGGGGATGGCTGGATATTACAGGCATTTCATACGAAACTTTTCATGTCTTGATTCACCTCTTACTAGACTTACAAAGAAGGGTGTTAAGTTCCTATGGTCAGAAGCATGCGAGTAAGCCTTTCAGGATCTTAAAGGGAGGATTGTATTGAAAGTATTTATAATTCTTCTAGAACCTGGTAAAGGTTATACCATATTATGTGATGCATCAGGAATTGGACTAGGAGTAGTGTTGATACATGAAGACAAATTCATTTCATATGGATCTCGGTAGTTGAGGCCTCACAAGAGAAATTACCCGACGCACAACCTCAATCTGGCATCAGTTGTCCATGCCTTACATTGATGGAGACATTATCTGTTGGGTGAGCACTTTATGGTTTATACAAATCAAAAAATCCTCAAGTATAACTTTTCTCAATGTAACTTGAATATCATACATCGAATATGGGTCGAATATCTACAATCCTTTGATTTTGAGCTTGCTTATACACATGGAAAAGGAAATGTGCTCGCTAATGTACTGAGTCAGAAAACTCAAATGCAGGCCATACAGGAAGCCAGTGATGAATGGAAGTTAATGGACCTCTTTTCTGAATTTCATCTGGATTTTAATGATAGTAATGAGTAGTATTAACTCTCAGCATTAACAATTACCTCTTCCCTCCTTGAGAAGGTAAAGAGTAGGAAATTTTTAGATCCTGAAGGTTTGGTTCTCCGTGAGGGTATATTAGGAGATAACCCACCTTCAGATTGGTCTGTGGGTAGAGACGAAGTTCTACATCTATGTGGATGTATCTAGGTTCCTACAGTTAGTTATGAGTGAGGAGTTTATGAAAGAGTCCCACATTTCTTAGTGGGAATTTCATCCAGGCATCTCGAAGATGTATCGAGATATGCGATGCCAATATTGGTGGCTTGGAATAAAATGTCAGATTGCAGGCTTCATCACTAGGTGTTCCACCTGTCAGTAGGTGAAGGTGGAGCACCAGATACCTGCAAGCTTGTTACAACCACTTACAGTCCCTGAATGGAAATGGGAAGATGTTGCTATGGATTTTATAGTCAGATTTCCTAGGTCTCCGAGGTGTAGTGATGCTATCTGGGTAGTCATTGAACAACTAAAGAAATCATCCCAATTCATTCTTATATGGGATAATTTCTCAATTGATGAGTTGGTAAGACTGTATGTCTATGAGATTATATGACTACATGGGGTTCTTCTTACTATCATTTTAGATAGGGTTGCTCGTTTTACTTCACCGTTTTGGCAGGGTTTGCAGAAATCTATGCTAACATAGGTGCTTCCAAGTATGGATTTTCACGCTCAGACTGATGGACAATTGGAATAGACAATACAGGTTTTAAAGGATATGCTCCGAGCATGCCTCCTTGATTTTAGCAGTTCTTGGGAGAAGCATATCCCTCTCATTGATTTCACTAATAATAATAGTTTTTAGGTGATGATTCAAATGGATCCTTTTGAGACCTTATATGGTAGGCCATTCCATTCACCCTTGTAATGGCTAGAGGCAGTTGAGGCAGCCCTACTAGTCCTCGTCTTGTTTAGGAGACTTTAGACTAGGTTCAGCTGATCAGGAAGCGTATGACTACTGCTTAGTCTAGACAGAAATATTATGTAGATTGGTGTCGATGACCTATTGAGTTTGAGGTTGGGGATCACGTTTTTCTTCGGGTATCACCCAGGTTAGGGAATAAATGTTTAAGGAAACAAGGAAAGATGTTGCCTCATTACATCGGGCCATTTTAAATTCTAGAGAGAGTCGGGCCGGTAGCCTATCAGTTACTGCTACCTTAGAAGTACTATGCCATGCACAACATCTTTTACATCTCACAGCTTCAAAAATATCATAATAACCCATATCATAACTTTGATCACAAGGAAGTTGAGTTATATGACGATGTTACCTATGAGGAGTATCCAATACGCATCGTTGACCGAAGCATGAAGGTTCTATGAGGAAATTATGTCCCTATCGTACATGTGATATGGCAGCACAACCAAGTAAAGGACGAGTCTTGGGAGAGGGAAGCTGATGTACATGCTCAGTGACCAGATTTGTTCTCAGAAAGTGTATCTTTACACTTGGAAGAGAACTCGGGGGTGAGTTATTTTAAGGGGGGAAGACTGTAAGAACCCGGGTTTTCACTCAGTTATAGATCCTTTAATTTTCAGTCTAAACCCTTAATTTGGACCTAATGAGGATTCCTAATGAGTTAGTAAAGGTTATGAGGGTTTTTGGGGATTGTTCGGAGCCCGAAACCCATCTTTTTAGAGGAAACAGACCCTACACACGATTTAGAGTAAACTGTGCTGGATTTCCGCATGGTTTTCCAAACCATGCATATGGTATTTTTTCGGATAGTGGAACCTCGTATGGTTGACGCATGACTATACAACCTAACCATGAAAACACCTCTTTTTCCCAGGTAACCATGCATGGATGGTGAACGGGTTGATCAAACCATGCAAATGAAGACTTGTTGGGTAGAACCGTCTCGCACGGTTTGCACATAGTTTGACAAACCATGCGGACAAACCATGTAGACAAACCATGCGCAAGCTAAAAGCCTATGTAAAATTTCCAAAATTACATTAGTGATCTATTAAGTCAACCCCTTCCTCCCTAATCTGATTTTATATGGGATTGACTTATTTATCTCTCAATTTGGTATTTTTTGAAGATAAAATCTTGGAATCAAGAGATATTATTTGTTCGACTTCCGATTGAGCTTTTGTTCGTCATGTTAGATGCGCAGTGGTAAGTATTCAAGTCCTCTTTAGTCATTATTCTTCTCTTTCGATCTTGACCAAGTTATCTTCTTGTGATCATTTTTCTCCTTTTCTTTGATCTACTCTGATCCAAGGAAAATCAAGGGCCGATACCAAAGGAGAAGGATCACACAATCCTAAGATGGGTGGTATATAAATCATCCCTAAAGTTCATTGTTTTTGGAATGTTCGTGTGGGCCCACCTATTTCATTGAAGACCATTCATTAAATTTACATTCCATGATTATACTTGATAGAATCATATGGTTATGCTCTTTCCAAGTATGTGATTAGTTTTTAGTGGTTACACCCACAACTCAATCCGCCTCATGTCAAAGGTTATGCCATAATTGGGTTTTTAGTGTTTTTGACAAGTTTGAGCCACTGTTCGGGTGCGACTTTGCTTGACCTTACTAAAGGTGATTATTCTTATAATAAATGGTTTGTTGTTTAATGAGGATTTCATAATGGCATATACTGTGTATTATCACCACTTGACCCACCTAAGGTAAGTGCTTCAAATGATTATTAAATGTGAAATATGGAATGAAAAGTATACTAAGTATATAAATTGGACTTATTAAAAGAGAATGCATAAAGGTTACATGTTTGTATCACCCCCTAAATGTTGATGGAAGGTAGTATAGTGAACCTCAATAATTGAATATGACTTAATGGTTAACTAAGACTTAATAAAATGGTTGCAATGCTACTTGGGCTATCCACACTAATGGAAGACAAGGCTTGGACCAATAAATAAATGGTTTTAACTCTACTTGACCTATCCACACTAATGTAAGGAAATAATTGAACCAAATTAATCAATACATGATTAAAATATCAAATAAAAATGGACTGACTCGAGCTCGCCTTGGATTCTAAGAGGATAATACCTTGGGTGTCAGGAACCCCATTCTGATTCAAGGATGCGGTTTGCTTAGGTTGATACCCACCTAGATTCCAATTCTTTTATACTCCTTGGATGCCTGGTGTACTACTATTGGATCCCTTTCATTATTCCATGATACATCAGATACACTCCTTGGATCCAACATTGACAAGTAGGTTCCTTGAATACACTCCTTGGACCCAGTCCTTTCTTAGCCCTATTTTACCTTGGATGCACTCCTTGGACTCAAAAAGCTCCTTATTAGGGAATGCCTTGGATTACACTCCTTAGATTATACCCTTAACCCTTATCTAGACTCAGATACAAATGAGTTAGCTTTCCATGAGTTTACGTTGCCTTGGTTTTTACCCTGGAACTCCCTCACTGGATATCATTTTCAGGTTTCCTTGTTACGTCTTGGGACCTTCACTACTTATACTATCACGAGGTGATGTCAGTGATGGATATTCCTTATGTGAACTATTAAAATTAAATGGTAATTACTTAATAAAATGAACTGGTTACATGTTTAGACACCAGTCAAGGGCTGAAGTAGGTACTTGGATATTTAGTCATTTCGTAATGCTTGCTTTATTTTATATATTCATGCATACATATTGCTATATTCCATTACATGGGCCGAATGTTATAGAAACCATTGGTGGTGGCCCAATGAGATTTATATCACACCCTCTCCAGGCACCGTTTGGTACCCGGAGTAGATTATATGACTGTAGGTGTGGACAAAGGGAATCATACAGCTTCCAACACTTGATTGTGTGCTGATAAGATGGAGTTTGATAGTAGATGACTGAGTTGGATCTCGATATGGTTGGAGTAGTATTTTTTTCTTTTACTTTGTGGAACATGTTATTCTTATTGTCTTGTAACCACGCTTTCCATTTTTCTAGTGACATGACATTACATCATCATTGTTCCAGTTGATACAGTTATGGTTTTTGTCATTTACCTATTGCATCACTTTGCTTCTGCTATTTCATTATATTGCTTCAAATGTTTAACATTTAATTATATTTCTTCCGCTATTTACTATTAAATTTTATTCCTTCCTCTGTGCTATTCTCTGCTAATGAGGGAATATTCTTCCCACAGACACACCCTAGGCCATCGCTATTAGTGGGTAGCCTCTGGGGTTCGGAAAGATGTGCTTGATGCTATGTAGACCACTGGGCTCAAGGCACCCATTAAGTGGAATCCAGGTCTAGGACATCACAATAAAAGTACAAAGTTTCTTGATAAATAGATCATAAAATTTCATCATCATAAACTTAATAATAAACAATCCCGATAAATAATGAGATTGTAACTTAAATCCCTTACCTCAACTTACACTTTCTTCGAAAGTGATATAACCTCCTATATAATAAATTTAAATTTATTATAATTCTATAATAAAATATTAAATATACTTATAATATCATGTATGACCCACTTATAACATTTTAACACCAATTTATTAATAATTCTTTATTAAAACCGTCATTAATAAGTTTTAACTGTTTTGTTTTTCATGGAAGTTTTGGTTATGCAGATTTGATACTTATACTTTGATCATGATTCTATAATATTCATAATATTAACAATGATATAAATATAATATATATTATATATATATATATATATTTTAATTTATCCATAAAATCTATAGGTATAAAAATGAATTACATAGTTCATAGAGATGGTATGCCGTACGTATGCATGAACGCAATTTCTATTTTTAGATGGATGAAATAAAATAAAAGTAAATAATAAAATAAATTTTAAAGAATAATTATTATATGATATATATAATATATATTCATTAAATTTATCCTTATTTCTATTCATGTAATGTGAAAACAAAAAGCGAACCATATCACTTCATGGAGGTGGTAGTCTACATGTACACACGAGCGATGTTATCATTTTCAAATGGATTGGAAGGAGATGGATAATGGTTAATCCATTATCATAATAATAATTAAGTATATTTAATATATTTAATAAATTATTTTATAATAAATACTATATATTTAGAGGAGGTATAAGAAGAAATAAAATTCAAAACACTCAGTTAAGAGTTACACCTCTTTGTTGAGAAACCTCTTTTGGATTACACCTTAAGTCTTGAAAAGATGGTGTTTTTTCAAGAAAAAAATAATTTAGGATATGGGTAAGGAATCTAGGAAGGTATTATGGTAGGTATTTTATGATATATAAGGCTCAAACATTATGAATAATGAAGGAGAATAGGTTCCCTTTTATAAGTGAGGAGAGGGGAACTCTTGGAATTACTCAAAGTATTAAATTAATATAAATTAATTTTCATAGAAAAATGGATTCAAATAGATATAATTAGAATATAATATGATTTTTATTATAAATCCTGTCATAAAATAAAATTTGGACAAGTTTTGGTTATGTTTTTACCTTAATCTCTTAGTTTTAACCCCGTTAACCCCTTTTAAAAATTATCGCGACACCAAATTTTTCTACTCTTTAAGGGTAAAGAATGTTACAATAAATGGAAAAGTGATAAATACATGGACCATGGTTGATATGTTCAACCATATACCTTTAAATTTTCCAAATATAGGATTTTCATGAATTTTAAACCATTTACTAAAATATTATTTATTATAAAATATCATTAATGTCATTTTTGGAACTATTCATTTACTTTGACTTAGAAAACAACATAACAACAAAGGAATTATAATTTAAAAATTTCAAACATCCATAATATATTATATTTATCAGTAAAATTTTTAGAACACAATAATTATCCCAAATTGTATTATTTTTAATATTTTTAAAATCATTTATTTAATTTTTCTATTAATTGATTAAATAATGTGTCGGCGTTGCGTAAGAGTTTAAGGTAATTATTAAATCATTAAAAATAAAAAATAAATTACTCTGATAAACATAATAATTTATATTTTAAATAAACATTTATAAACAAGAATGACATCTTTTTATCCTTATGTAAAAAATTTAGAGATATTAAAGTCAAGATAATGACATTTTGTATTTTTTTTAAAATAATATAAAGGTCATAATCAAAGAAAAATAGAATCAAGTGGACATATTTTATAGAATCATATGAGAATGGTAAAACTACACTCATCTAATAAAGTCAATTATTATAGAAATTTTAAAGCCTTATCCCAAAATTTTAACCTTGTTTTACTTGTTTTACTCTTACCGCAATGACAAATATTTACCAAGGTTACTATTCATAATGATAAAAAAAAGGGTCCGAGTTAAAAAATTTTAATCATATGATTCAAAATATGAGATAAAATTTTCAAGATTCAATTCCTAAAATTATCATAAATCTATTTTAAAATAGGTGTGTAAAATGAAACAAAAACTATTTTTGAGAAAAATGTGTTTTAAGCAAAAAACTGGATATATTCTTATACCATACCTAGAAAAAACACTAGATGAATATTAAAACATTTTATTGAATATATTATATTTTAATTTAATTAAAATAATTTATCAATAGAGATTAATATAATTTATTTCAATAAAAGCACATTGTGCACATACAATCTATTTTTCAGAAAAACATATCTATTTACATTTAAACACTTTTATTTTCATTTATAACCATTTTATAACTAATGAATTTATTTTATACATATGTATTTTTTTCTTCATAATTTAGTTTACCATATTCATACCCACTAATCTAATGACTAGGTGATAACTATCATATTAAATAATAATATTTCAATAGTATAACACGGTTCGTTTAAACATAGTGCTATGTGTAGGGAAAACTATAAAAAATCAAACTTATTTGAAGATAAATATAATAAAATATTATGAAGTTACATTATAACCCACTAAAATTAATTTTAACCTCAAAACTCCATCACTCTGACACATAAAAATGAGGATATCTATGTTTCATCACATCCTCAGGTTCCCATGTAACTTCTTCAAATTTCCAATATCTCTAGAGAAATTTAACTAGATGAGTAGTCTTGTTTTTTTAACACTTTATCTCTATGATCCAAGATTTATATCAGTTGTTCTTCATAGTAAAGATAATAATCTATCGGTATAAACACTGAGTTTATTATGTGAAAGATCGGGTACGTACTTCCTCAGTAGAGATATATGGAACACACCATGAACTTGAGATAGGTTAGGTGAAAGCGTTAAGAAATATGATACCATCCTCACTTAATAAAAAATATCAAAGGGGTTAATATACCTATGGATAAAATTTCCTTTATTTATGAATCTCATAACCTTATTCCATTGAGAAATATTTAGGAATACCTTCTTACCAACTTTGAACTCCAATTTTTTTTGATGATTATTAGCATAAATTTTTTGTCAACTCTGAGCTACCTTAATGTCTTGCTTAATGACTCCAAATTTCTATACCATTTCTTCAACCAGACCAGGTATCAATATATTTATTTCCCCAACTTCATCCTACCATGTTGGAGTTCAAAACATCATTCCATAGAGGGATTCATAAGGAGCCATCCGAATGCTCGAGTGAAAAATATTGTTGTAAGAAAAATCAGCTAGAGAAAGGTGTTGATCCCAAACACCTTTGAAATCTATAGAATAAGACCTAAACATATCCTTTAGGTTTTTAATGGTTCTCTCAGACCATTCATCTATCCTAGGATGATAAAAAGTACCGAAACATAACTCTAAATCCAGAACTTGCTGAATAATTTTCCAAAATTTTGAGGTAAACCCCGAATCCTGATTAGATATAATAGAATGTGGTACTCCATGAAAATATACCACTTACATAAGGTATATTCTAGAAAGATGATCAAGAGATAAATCTTATCTGATAAAAATAAATTATGCTGACTTCATAAGGTGATCAACTATAATCCAAATAGCATTATGGACTTTACATGTTTTTGGAAGTTCGAAAACAAAATACATGATGATGTTTTACCATTTTCATTCTGGTATGGGTAATGGTTATAATATCCTCTTAGAATTTTGTCTCTTATCCTTAAATTACTGTCATATCAAGCACTGAGATACATACTCTAAAATATCTCTCTTCATGTTTTCCCACCAGAAATACTCTTTTAGATCTCTATGCATCTTCATAATTTCAAGATGAATAGAGAATGATAAACTATGATCTTCATCCAACAATTCTTTCAAAATATGGCAAGGAGGGAACATATACATGATTCTTGAACCTGATAATTCCATTATAATCAAGGTTGAACTCAAGAACATTTCTCAACTTCTTTTGCAGTTTTACATCTTCCTTTTATGCCCCTTTAATTCTCATATGGATAGATGGTTGAACACTCATTTGAGAAAGATAATATTTCTACCCTTTATTCAATATTTCCATATCCATCCTTTGTAAATATAGAAATATTAGATATTTTGTGATCCTCATCATAGATAAGATAGAATTATCCTTTTGACTTAGAGTATCTTCCACCTTATTTTCTTTCCCATGATGTTAATGCATTGAACAATAATAATATTTAATCAACCCTAACAATATTCTATGTTGCATATTCAACTATTTCTAAGTTAATATATACTTTAAACTTTTATGATTGATATATATATCACAACTTTCTCTGTAAAGATAATTTCTCTAAATCTTTAATACAAAAATTACCACACCTAACTCCAAATCATGAGTTGGTGAATTTTTCTCGTGAACCTTCAATTGGTGTGAGGCATAAGCTACCACCATATCATTATACATGTAGATTCATTATAGTACCTTATTCGATG
The DNA here is from genome assembly GCA_963277665.1 of Viscum album. Taxonomy (NCBI): domain Eukaryota; kingdom Viridiplantae; phylum Streptophyta; class Magnoliopsida; order Santalales; family Viscaceae; genus Viscum; species Viscum album. Next base: position 418,179,493 of record OY728139.1, on the reverse strand, counting down.
AATAAATATATATCACAAACCCTTATCTACTATAGGGTAATGTAACCACAAGTACACTGACCAACCTTCTCTTCAGTTCCTTTAATTTTTTTTTCACATTCATATGTCCAAAGGAACTTGGATCCCTTCCGAGTTAATTTTTTGGGTGGATTAGGTTATCATAAAAATTTCTCCATGAAGGGTCGATAATACATTTATAAACCAAGAAACCTATGGATAATAGTTATATTGGTTAGTATGGGCTAATGTTAAATAACTTACATCTTTAATGGATCCATCAATATATCCTCTCTTGAGATTATATGACTTAAAAATGAAACTTTTGATAGCCAAAATTCACACTTGGTAAATTTTTCACACAACTTATGCTTTCTTTGGGTCTTTAATACAATCCTCAAGTGATCTCCATCCTCTTCCTTTCTATTTGAATATATATGAATATCGTTTATAAGGACTATAAAAAACTAATCAAGGTAATCTATAAATAATATATTCATTAAATACATGAAGATAATGGGGCATTATTATGTCTAAATAACATCACTATTAATATTTTCCATACCTAAAACAAAATTTTGTCTTGGGTATGTATTCAATTTTGACCCTTAACTGATAATATCAAGATCTAAGATCAATCTTGTAAACATATTTATCTCTTCATAATTGATTGAATAAATTATCAATATGGGGAATATGATTCTTATTATTGATTGTGATCTTGTTAATTTACTGATAATCAACATAGAGTCACGTTGATACATATTTATTTTTAATAAATAAAATAAGTTCACCCCATGGTAACACACCTTGATGAATGAATCCCGTATCAAGATTCTCCTAGAGTTTCTTCTTCAATTCCTACAACTCAATAGGGGATATTCTATATGGAGTCCTTGAAATAGGTGTAACACTAGGTATGATTTATACTGTAAACTCAACTTTATGTTTTGGAGGAAGACTAGAAAACTCTTATATAAAAACATCAATAAACTCTCATATGATAGGCATATCTTTGATGTTGATCTTCTCACCAACCATCTGAGATAAACACCCCTTTTGAATCAAAAACCAAACCCATATAATGGATCAAATTTTCATTAGAAGTTCACATTTATCATCACATTGATAGATGATCATAAGTTAGTTTGAAATATCAGAAATGACTTCCCTTCCTTAGAAATTGATATGGGATTTATGTAAATAAAGTCAATTCATACCAAAGATGACATCAAATTAAACAAGAGGAAGAATAATAATATTTATAGGAAGCATATTCCCACAAACTTCAATCAGAGAAGAATCATAGACTTGAGTTGTGATCATCATACCATTATGAGTTTTCAGTGCTAATTAAACATCTATTCATTGAGGTGGTATAGTGATACCCTTAGAAAATCCTTCAAATATAAAAGAGTGGGTAGATCTATAACCAAATAATACATTAGCAGTTTTAGAGTGGATGGTAAGTGTACCTTTCACCACTTCATTATCATACCCCAAATCATCAATAGTGATCATATGAGATTTTTCATTTTATTTAGGATTAAGATATTACTGACATCAATCATCTCCATTAACCTTCATATTTGAGCATTGGTTAGAATAATTCCTATACTCCTTGCATTTAAAACACTAGATTGTGATTGGCGTATTCTATGGTAAATTTTCTCTATCATTAGCTAACTTCTTCCCATCACTTATGTATTATATTGCCCGATGAACTTCCATTCCACACTTAAAACATTTACCATTTCATTTAAGAAAATTTCCTCCATGTTTTCCTCCACACTTCGAGAATAAAGGAAATCTCATCTTCTCCTCTCTATGGTTTTTATAATTTCTTTTGAATTTCATATTTCTTTTATTCTCAAAACCATGAGTTTGTTGGGTAACTCTAATCTCTATATCCACCTTTATAACACATCAAACTATTTCTTCATAGCCACTAAAGTCTCTTATGGATAACAACCTTTGGATACTTTATTTTAAGTCATTGAAAAATCAATCAATCTTACTTTAAGGTTGAATGATAATACCAGAAGTGTACCTCAAAAGTCTTGTGAAATTCTCCTCATATTCACTAATGTATTCATCATCCTTATATATTATCTCAAGGAATTACTTCTCTATTTTCATATGAAGAATACAAGGAAAGTACTTATTAAAAAATAACCTTCTAAACTCATCCCACTCTATGGAGTCAATTTATCCATGTTACCTCATTTTCTTGATTGGAGTTCACTATTGATATACTTCACCTTCAAAATGATGGACAACCAAAATGACTTTTCATGCTCTGAATATTGAAGAATGAAAAATATATTTTTAGTGGTACTAATCCATTGCCTAAAAACTAATGGATCAACAGATCCACTAAAATAAGGTGGGTGTTTCCTCATAAAGGACTCAACATAACATTGTTACCTACTTTTCTCATTTAGAAGAACAACGTGATTCATGGATTGAGAAAGTCATGTAAGCATATAAATGAAAATTTTCATTCGATCTCCCATAAAATTTGGTTGCTTGGTAGGAAAATAATTTCATTTTCCATCACATTCAGTATCAACATGGTTTTTTTGGGTTCCATCCATTGACTAAAACCAAAAACCATAGTGTGAGAAATAATAATAATATTATGAAGCCAAATAATCATGAAAAATCATTTATAGGATGAATAAATCATGGCACTTTCATCTAAATATATGGAAACTTAGTTTTAACCTTGGTTATCCATGGTCATTACAAAAAATTTAGAATGTCATCCTATACTTAGACTTATTCCTAGGGTTTTCACTAATTTCATTTAATATTAATATCCAAAGATTGATTAAACCCTACTATGATACTAACTATAGAAACCCAAAATTTTCATAAAAACATTATATCTTATTAGACGAATACTCAATACATAACATAATGATCCACACTAACATCATATAGGTTTAGTGTATTTGGAAACTTTGATACATAAATAACTGGTCTATAAGAGATCTACATCATCTCCCAGTAAGTTCTTTATAACTATCACCCTTCTTATAAATATTATAACCCTTATTCATAACCTAGGGAAAAGAAACATAAGAAAGGGTGAGATCATATGCTTAATAATGATAAATAAGAGATATATCAATGATAACTTAATCATAACATGAGAAAAAGGGTATAATGAAATGATTTAAATATTTAAAAACCATACCCTGCATATCATAGATCAAAATACTACCGGAAAATAGACCTATACCCACAGTTTTGGGAAAAAATGTGGGTATAGGTCACCCTATCCCCATGGTTTTGGGAAAACCGTGGGTATAGGAATATTTTGATAGCCTATTCCCACAGTTTCCCTAAATCGTGGGCATAGGATACCCTATACCCATGGTTTTCTCCAAATCATGGGTATAGGGTATCAAAAAATGCCTATACCCACAGTTTTCCCAAAACCATGGGGATATGGTGACCTATACCCACAATTTTCCCCAAAACCGTGGGTATAGTCGTTGGATAAAAACACCTATACCCACATTTTTGACAAACCGTGGGTATAGGTTTCCCACGCGTGTGCGGGAAATTTATTTTTTCCTCAGGAACAAAAAAAATTTGGCGGGAGTTCTATACCCATGATTTATTAATCTATACCCACGGTTTAAATAAATATATTTAATAAAATATATATATACATACATATATGCGGTGATGGGGTAGTGTTATGGCTTCTCATGAACAGAGAAGTGGTCACGAGATTCAATCCCATGGGCCACTTTTTTGTAAAATATGTTATACCCACAGTTTCTAAACCGTGGGTATAGAGTTATGACACGGTGGAAAAACCTATACCCATGGTTTTTCCAAACCGTGGGTATAGGTCATGGACCTATACCGACGCCACCAACGACTATAGTTCCCCAAACCGTGGGTATAGCCTATACCCACAATTTTGGGGTCTATACCCATGGTTTTGAACTGTGGGTATAAGATCATTTTCCAGTAGTGAAATCTTGATTCAATGAATAAATATTGATAGTTTATAAGTCATGAATCATAAAGGAATTAAAGAACATGATATTTGAGAGAATAACATTGTCACAAAACATAAGTTTTTTGGCATAAACATAAACATAATTTAGTCAAGGATCACTTTCAATACTATCATAGTGGATTGGGTTCAATCCCCATTCAATCACATCCTTAGTTAAGATTCACTCCCAAGACTATCACAGTGGAAAAATTCCCTTACTAAACTTGGTTCACTCCCTATTCCAATCCTTATTATCTTATGAGATATTCATCTTTACCCAATGCCTTGAAGGTCCATATAATTATGGTCCCACCCATCACATAATAAAAATCATACATATGTGTGCAATAATATTATAAAACATTCAACATAATATAACCCATGGAAAGAAAATATATTTCATAAATATTCTATCATTTTATCACAGCATAACTCATGAAAAAGATATGGGTTTCATAAAGGTTTCATCATAACTTAATTAACCCATGGGAAAGAAGAACGTTTCATAGAATCATACTTAAATAAGCATTATCATAATACATCCAATGAATGGAAGTGTATTATATCACTGGATCATATTACTAGTAAGGAATAATTAACATAAAAGGATGTTATCATCAATGAAAAATTTTCTTTAAAAGATATCTAGAATATTTCTTGATGAAAATACCTCTATCATTTTGAAATCACTTATTTAAAATATAAAAAATTTCAAAATATTATGAAAAAAAATTTATTTGAAAATAACCTTGGAAACTTGTAAAGAAATATTTAAAGCATTGAGTGGTTGTGATGATAGGAAATTCCATTCACATTGTATATGTTAAAATGAATATTTCTTTTATATTTTCGATAAAAATTAAAAAGTACCTCCTTTGGAAAAATGAAAAGAAGATTCATTTTAAACCATTTTTTAAAAATTAAAACATGGGTAAAAATAAATTTTAACAATAATTGGATAATAAAAAAAAATAATTCTTGAAAACATTTTAAAGAAAACATGGACATAGAAGAAAAAAAAATTCAAACGAAGAGAGAAATAAAGTTTGATTTCCTTAAAAATATTTTTTCATTCTCTTGAATACTTAAAGAGAGGAAAATAAAATGAAAAAAATGTAATCTCTAGAAATAACTAGATTAGAATAAAATTAATGAGTTTATTGAGAGGTATATCATAAATTTCATCATCAGAAACTTAATCATAAACAATCCCAATAAATAATGAGATTGTAACATAAATTTATAACCTCAAGTTTCACTTGATTTGAAAGTGAACTAACCTCATGTATAATAAGTTTAAATTTATCATAATTATATACTATAATCATGTAAATACTTTTAATATCATATATGACTCACTTATAACATTTCAAGAACATGAGCCTCAGCCGAGTTGGTGAGGTATCCTTAAGTGCATCCAAAAGACCCAGGTTCAAAACCAGGTAGAGGCATATTTTCAGGTTACCGTAGCAATACTGTAGCGGAACTGTAGTAGTACTATAGAAGAACTGTACACTGTGCGGTACTGTAGAAGAACTGTACATTATGTGAGTACTGTAGTAGGCACTGTAGCAGGTACTGTTCGGTACTGTAGAAGCTGAAACTATTCACCTTGGGCCACCGGTTTGGGGTTGGAGTCCTTAAGGCTTTTGGGCCACCCAGGCCTTCAGGTCAGTAGGGCTTTCGGGTGACATTATCATTTTACAAAAGATTAATTTAGTATATTTAAGATAATAAATTCATTATTTTAAAATGGATACCATATATTTAGAGTATTTATAAGAATAAATAAAATTAAAAATGCATGGTTAAGAGTTATACCTCTCCATTAAGAAACTAATTTTGGATTACACCTTAAGCCTTGATAGGATGGTCTTTTAGAAAAACCAGAAGCTTTAGAATGTGCGTAAGGAAGATATAAAGGTATTATGGTAGGGATTGGATGAGATATAAGGCTAATTTTTTTTGAATAATTAATTAGAGGAGGTTCTATTTAATAAGTGAGGGGAGGAGCACTCTTGGAATTACTTAAGGTATTAAATTAATATAAATCAATTTTCATGGATAAATGGATCCAAATTGATATAATTATAATATAAGATGATATTTAGTATAAATAATTTCATACAATAAAATTTGGACAATTTTTGGTTATGTTTTCACCTTTATCTCTTAGTTGTAACCCTTATTAACCCTATTTGACAATTATTATGATAACAAAGTTTTCTACCCTTTAAGGGTAAAGAATGTTACCATAAAAGGAAAAGTGACCCATAAATAGACCACAAATGATATTTTCAACCATATCTCATTAATTTTTATGCATATAAGATTTTAAGTAATTTTAAACCATTTAATAAAATATTATTTATTATAAAATATCATTAATGTCATTTTTGGAACTATTCATTTACCTTGACTTTGAAAACAACATGAAAATAAATAAATTTGAATATAAACATTTAAAAAATCTATAATATGCTATATTTATTTATAAAATTCACGGAACATAGTAATTCACCCAAATTTTATTAATTTTAATATTTTTAAAATCATTTATTTTATTTTTATATTAATTGAATAAATACTGTGTCATTGTTTCGTAAGCGTTTAAGGTAATTATTCAATCACTAAAAATTAAAAATAAATTACTATGATAAAAAAATTAATTTATTTTTAAAATAAAATTTTTGAACCAAACATAACCTCGTTTTATCCATATGTAAAAATTTTAGAGATATTAAAGTCAAGAGAGTGACATTTTGTATTTATTCTTTTCTTAAAATAATATAAAGGTTATAATCAAAGAAAAATGGAAGAAAGAAGCCATATTTTTGAGACTTGTATGAGAATTTTATAACTAAACTCATATAATAAAGGTAAGTTTTAGAGAAATTTTAAATCCTTATCCAAAAGTTTTAACCCTATTTTATCCGTTTTACCCTTATCGGGGTGACAAATATTTACCAAGGCTACAATTTATAATGAAAAAAATAAAAGGGGTCTATTTACTAAATTCAAACCTCAATATTAAAAATATGGGTTCCACTTTTGAATATTTAATTCTTATATGTGGATGAAATCCCTTTTAAAATTAGCACAAAAAATCAAAGAAAATATTTTTTGAGAAAAATGTGTTTTTTAAGAAAGAATCTGGATTTATTCTTATCCCATACTAAGAAAAAACATTATATCAATATTAAAACATCTGATTCAAATATATTATATTTTAATTTCATTAAAACAATTCATCAATAGTGATTAATCTAATTTATTTAAATAAAATCACATTGTGCGTATAAAAACTATTTTTCAGAAAAAACATCTCTATTTACCTTCAAATGTTTTTATTTTCATTTATAATCATTTAATAACCAATTAATTTATTTTAAACATATGTAAATAATATTTTATTTCATAATTTATTTTTCCATATTTATACCTTCCAATCTAATGTCTAGGTGATAACTATTACATTAAATAATAATATTTCAATAGTATAACATAGTTTGTTTAAAATCAATGTTGCATGTAGAGAAATATATCAAAGAAATAAAACTTATTTGAAGATAAATATCATAAAATATCAGGGTTTTAAACTATCTATGATAAAATTGATATAGGTATTATTTTTTTAAATAAATCTTGACCTCTTATTGTTAATTAGGTGGGAAGAATAATCTCATGTTAGTTTAAAGTCATTATTGTATATATATTTAATTTTTACTCACTAGACTTAAACCTAATTGAAAGGTGTTTTACTTCTCATCTTGATATGGTGGTTAATAAAATATTTAATGTAAGTTTATATATAAATATATAGATTTATAATATTAAAATGAACATGATTGATGAAATATTTATATATAGTAATGACATTAAAATGAATGAAAAAAATAAGAAATGGAACAAATTGGGGACAAAGCTCACGCTGTTGAACATAGGTTTTCCCTTTTCCATGAATTTTAAATTTGAATGTCACCCCTTCACCTTAAACTTAATGCCTATTTTTCTAATAATAATTATTAATAAATGTTGATAATATTAAACCTTCTTTTCATTTTAAGGAATATATACTTTTTTTATAATTTATTTTTAGAGAAAATGCATTGCACACATGGATTTATACAGATGGATAAGGAAAAAGAGTTACAATAGTAGCATTTATATATGATAAGGGTAGTGATTGGGAGAAGTATTGATAGGGGCTGGGTGTTAGGGTTTGATCATAGAAACCTTTGAGTATTGGTCCATGGATTCAAGGGGTCGATTAGGATCTAGAACAAAGAGCACCAACTTTAAAGGGGTGTGATGACTCCATTGGTTAATCAAGGAGTAATATGATGAAATGAATTTAGGAGATTCCAATTATTGGAGTTAGTGTTATAAAAATAACTATTTGTTCTTTAGATTAAAAGTATTTTTAAAGAAGAGATTATTAATTTAAATATATTATTACATATCGATCATAGTTCTGTGTGACTTCAATGTAATAATGTTCTAGAGTATCTATCACATTAAAAGATAATAAAAGTTCCCCATTATGATAAGAAAATTAAATTTCTATGACAAAATTATTAAAACAAGTTCTATGATTGGATAATATTCTATGATAGAGAACATAATATGTTGGCTGTTAGGTGTGTGTACTCGTAAGCCGATGATAATTTATCGCATGTAGTTTTCACTTGGTAGTCTCTAAGGCGGGAGATTATTAGAACATACCCACTTGTAGGAATTACACATGTTTTGTGTGTCATTAGATTTTACTATCCATGAGTGTGTACGATAATACTTAGACTTTTAGATTCTTTTTAACTCAAGTCATGAATCACATACTTTGATGTACTGACCAAAATCATGATGCCATGTGTTCACAGGAAGTAGAGTATATTGGGTATGTCACGAATGACCTGTTATTAATGAATAAGCTGAGGAATAATTTATCCTTTCAATATTTATGAAGTTTATATCTTGGAAATTTTATTGAAATAGAACCGTATCATTAAATTCCATGTCCATGGTATAAAGAAGATTTTATTTTTGATAGTTAAAGAAATACGTATCAAGAATATTGATTGATGACACAAGTGTATAACCTTCTTTATGAGATATCATGAAAAAGGTATTATATTACACAATTAGTGCTTGTGTGTGGTTTTCTACATTTCATCATTAACTTATTTCTCTTGGATTCCTTGACCCATTACTAGATAATAACATTATAATTAAAAAAATACCACCTAATTCCAATGAGAAAGAATACCAAAGGGTCACACACTAAGTGTTTCTATTGATCTTAATTAAATTATATTTGAATTTAATTATTAGAATAAATATTATTCTCAAGACTAATGAATAATTTTATTTAGTATTTATAGACCTCATAAATTAAATAAATATTTATTATTAAGGTAATTAATTATTACAAAAATATATAATATTTATTTATAAATGTTGAAGAGAACTAGTAGACCAAGATTGTGTCTGATGATAAATATTAATCTGTAAGATATTAAAATTATATTTATCATTATGCTGGTTAGTACACATCATGAGAAAATAATAATAATAATAATAATAATACATGGAATGAGGTCATAAAAGGTTTAATATATTATTTAAGGGCCACTATGAAGTTAAATTATATTTTAACCATAACCCTAACTCTATAAATAGATGACTATTTATATTGTGTATAGATTATCAAAATAGAGAATAATTGAGCACAAAGAAATCTTGAGCTATCTCTTAAGAACAAAGAATGATTTTTATATTACCATTCATCCTCCATCATCTCAAGAATGAGAGTGAGAGGATGATTATTAAAGACTGAAGGAATCATCACAGTGATCTAGATAAACACTTCAAGATGATCGATTTGCTATGCTAGCACCTAAAAATCCATTAGTATTGTTCAAATATCATTGGAGAATGTGTGGATTCACTACTGGAATTGGATATTTTCCCAATGGATATATACCAATGGTTTCTTCAAACTGTTGGTATATTGTAAAAAAAGAAACATTTTCCAATGGTTTGTTCAAACTGTTGGAAATGTGTTAATATAGTTATGATTTCCCAACGGTTTGAAAAAACCATTGGGAAATATTTATTTCCTCTAAGATATACCAACGATTTTAATAAACCATTGGTAAAGAGAGGCTTTATGAACAGTTTTTAAAAACCGTTGTGAAAGTTTTCCCCTAAATACCCAGCACCCTAGCTCCCACTCGGCCTGATTTCGGAACCTAATACAAAGCTCCTCCCAAAGTTTTCTCGGTCGCGAAACTCCTTCTATCCATAGATCCATCTTCAATCAATCAATTTTTTATTCTACACTTAAAATCAGTAAGTGTTACCTTAGTCTTAATGTTCTCCCTCTATTTTTTTCTTCTGTTTTCTATTTTGATTTGGGCTAAATTAGAGTTCCTGCGGTCTGTGGAGTAGCGAACCTTTTGATTTGTTTTCTATTTTTTGTTCTACACTTAAAAAATGGTAAAAGGTTTGTTTATTGGGGTGATATGATAGTTTATGTGGACTTTTTTTAGTTGAAAATTGAATTTGGATTTTGTATTTATAGTTTTTGTTCAAGGAATAATGGGAAGGGTATTGATATTGAGGATGAATTGGCTATTGGTTGGGTGATGAATTGGAATTGTTAACACCCCACCCCCTGGACACCTCCCACCCCCCTGGACAACCCCCACCCCCGGACCCCCCCCATTGGACAACCCCCACCCCCACCCCCTGGACACCCCCACCCCCTAGACACCCCACCCCCCACCCTACCTAGACACCCCTCACCCCCATGGACATCCACCCACCCCTTTGGAAAACCCCCACCCCTATACACCCCCACCCCCTGGACACCCTCCACCATCTTGGAATTCCCCCTCACCCCTTAGACAACCCCCTTGGACACCACCACACCTCCTAGACATCACCATACCTCCTAAGTGTTTGGACCAATTTTTAAATTGGAATTAGCAATGTAGTTGATTTCCCCTTTCCCAATGCATTTCCTAAGTGACCCATATAGCCTTATAAATTTAATTTGTCATGTTTTGATAAATTTAATTTGTAATGTTTTGATAAATTTAATTTTTTATGTTTTGATAAATTGAATTTGTCATGTTTTGATAAATTGAATGGGGTGTTTGGAATGAAATGGCTAATGCATGATGGTTTTCCTTTCTTAATGAATAAAATTATTTAAAATAAAATTACCCTAAGGGGGGATGTCTAGGTGTGGGGGGATATCCAGGTGGGGGGGTAGGGGGGATGCAGGGGGTAGGGGGGCTACAGGGGTGTGGGGTAGGGGGTATGTGCTACCCAAGGAGGGGTGTAGGTTGTCCAGGGGGGTCAGGGTGGGGTGTCTAGGTGGGGGAGGGGGTGTGGGCTATCTTGGGGGGGTGGGATATCCAGGGGGTGGGGGGTGGGTACTGTTTTCAAAGGCGTGCGCCTCAGTGCACCTTGGCATGAGGTGCGACGAGGCACACCTGGTGCGCCTCACCATTGGTTAGGCGAGGCAACCTCACCGAGGCGCGCCTTTGGCGCGCGCCTCGTGCACCTACCCAAGAGGTGCTATGGCATGAGGCTTAGAAAAGGCGCACCAGTAGCCCCCAAAATTGGGAGGAATATGGCAGTGAAGATCGTGCTTAGAGGGGCGATGAAAATTGAGGGGATGATGGAAATCGGGAGTGCCAGCAAAAATCAGGGGTGCGATTGATATTGTGGGTAGGAGGAAATTGGGGAAATCAAGGGGAATCATGGGAGAGCCAGTGGAAATCATGGGTTCAATAAATAGAGATCATTCTTATAGGGGCTGATGGAAATTGAGGATATTTTCTCAAAAGTGATCTGTACATCCCTAAATATAACATAACATTTAATACATTAATAAAAGAAGAACTAAATAAAAATCTATAAAAATAGAACCATCTCTCAATTG